>CM077015.1:23073283-23673283 GCA_039090855.1 Macrothele yani
AGGTGCAAAATTCTGCAAATGAAGTGAAAGGCATTTTTCATTTCTCAGTATTTGCGAAGCAACATCACTACGGATTACATAATGCAGCCCTAGCTAACAATAGGTCAGTGGTGACTATACGGTGAAAGTCCAAGAAAGAATTTTAAATCTGGTAAGAAGGAAAAGCTAGGTAATAACTGTCACCCAGGCTCTGTGTCAGGGAACATAATGCAGTCAGGCGTACGTGCCTCCGAGCATGCTTAAAGATTTAAATTTAAGGGTTTTCTCGGATGGTCCGATAATAGAACTCCAAAACAGAATGAATGACATTTGGGGCCAAATAAATTTTTAAAGGGATTAGCTCAGCCGATGGTCAGCTGGCCAGGAGAACATCTGCTCAAAGTAGCCACTGGTCAACATCCACCGGACGACAGGCCACTAATGAAAGAGTGGGGGGGCAGAAACCAATGAAGGTGTGGGGTACACCTCTGATAGGAGTGAACAAGCCTGGCAGCATGAGAAAGGTGAAAATGAAACGAAAATAAAATGCAAAAACTTAGAGAAAACAGGGTTAGTTGTTGTCATTATTGAACTGTGGTTGTTGGGGATTTGTTGTTATCATCGGTTGGCAAGAAATGCTTTGCTGTACGTGGGTCAAGAAGTCGGACCTAAATCCGGTAGGATGTTAGGTACCCAAGGAAGGAAGTAGAAAAAATGCAAAGTAGAGACTAGAGAAGATATACGTTTGTCAAGGACTCCCGGGCTGGGTTTAGCCACGGAGGATACCAGCCCCAAGATCGCGGACACAAGACCAGCTCATGAGAGAGTAGCTCCATCATCAACCCTCAGATCGGTGTTGAACAGTAGAAGACTTTAGGGTAAGACAGCATCCAAATATTTCAATCTCTTACATGCTGAGTAATCATTGTAATTTAGAAGTGAAATATTATTGCTCACCTCGTTCTAGTTGGGTTTCTAGGAACATTTCTATAAATCTCAGGCTAAACCGTAACTTTTTTTTTTTTTTTGTAGCAATGTCTTAATATAACTTAATCTGGTCCCACCGTTAATTTGTATATAAATTAAGAAAGCTGCCCCGGTGGCGCAATGGTCTAAGCGATGGCCTCTGATCATTCGTCCAAACGGGGTCCGGGTTCGAATCCTGGTGAGGCATGGATGTTGTGTTTGTCTTACGGCACTGGTTCTCTCCCTTCCCTGGAACCAGTGACCCTAAACTAGGGATGGGCGACTGCTTATAGCCCAATGAGTTGCTCACGGTGGTCGTTAAACCTCCAATAAAAAAAAAAAAATAAAAAAAAATTTAAGAAATATGCTAAAATGAATTCTATATTTGTTTCTTTGAACTTGTTTTTCTTCTCGCTGCTCTGCAAATGAGTACGAGTGTCGGTTTTTGGTTTAATTTAAAGTAAACAGTTTTTCTTTCTTTGAAGATACCACGATTTTAAGCGCACGATACTGAAATGTTAGTTTTTAAACTTAATTTCTTTGTGGTATACGAGTTCTTGCGACAACCTCGTGCGAGCTTGTATGAAACACAACGCTTTCAGGTCTCAACGATGAGACTGGGTCTCCTAGGAATCCCAAATGTCATTGTTGCCACTTACTCAATCGAAATTCGTTAACAAAATTCATGCCCTCAAGTTTCCAAATGGGGCTTGGCGCTATAATAATCCCGCCAAAAGTGAGGTTTTATCAGTTACCAGTTTTTCTGACTGCTGAAAACACCAAGCCTATTAACATTAATCAGAGACTTATTCAGGTGTATGGAGGTGTTATGAATGAGTCCAGTGTCAGAAAGAGGTGCACAATATTTAAAAATGGAAGAACAGATGTCCGTGGTAAAAAGCAGTCCAGGTGCCCACCTCTCTTCACAGACAAACTCAAACAAAAGGTTAATGGACATCGTTAAAAGGAGCTGCTTGATGAGTTTCACTAGGAAGTTTCTGAGCATCCACCTCACAGCTCGGACTTGGTACCATCGGACTACCACTTGTTCCGCAATTTAAAGCAATTCCTTAGTGGACAACGTTTTGATGATGATGCACTGAAGGAGGCAGTTATGGAGTGGCTGAAAAGACAGGCCGCAGATTTCCAAGAGGAGGGGATACTTTAACTTATCCCAAGATATGAGAAGTGCCTCAATGTCTAGGGAGACTTCACTATGTAGAAAAATAAGCTAAGGTACAAGTTAAAAATTGTAAACAAAATATTTGAAAAATTTAAAAGTATATAGCTTTTATAACCTAATGTGCTTTTACATCACTGAATGACCTTCATATGATGCAACATAGGTAACACTATTTTCTCTGGTGGATGAAAAATAGCTAAATGCTCAACTGCATCCCTGTAGCAGAATCCCAGCAACATGTGACGTACGTCACACCTTTTATTTTGATCCTGCAGACAAAAATGATATTCCTAGAACCTTTATTTTGGTCCTGTAGTAGAAAATGGCATCCCTAGAACCCTTTTTCTCTCGATCATGGACGCAAGCTCTTCACCTCAGGACAGAAATCTGTCTTTCAAAACGTTCCGATGAAAACGGAAGTTAGACAAAAATCAAGATTTCTTCCTTAATGGCAGTTTTGTTTTTGTTTGCTAGCACAATGTTCTTGTTTCAGCTTAAAAAACAGATGCAGCAATTTCCAAAAACAGAAATTAGACAGAGCACTGTAAACTTAAATTCCTTTTCTTGCAACATCCTCTTCCCTCTATGTATTTATATACCCAGTTGAGTCACATTACTGTGACCACCTTCTACCTTTGACGTCAACAGCGCATAGCCAATAAAGGAAAGCATGTGTTGTGAGCTGGCTTGGAGGGTACATAAGGTGTGCTGCAGGCAATCTGAAAACATATCACTCGTTGCTGTCATGGACAAAAGGAGTGATTTATCAGATTTGCAAAAAGGAATTATTATTGGCTTTCGGGCCAAGGGTGGCAGTATTTCTGAAACAGCACAGTTTATGAACTGTTCGCGTGCTGCTGTGGTTAAAGTGTATCATGATTGGAGAAATGGCACCATTGCGACTAAGCAATGTGGAAAATGCAGAGTAGCACGTGCCATTGATGTGAGAGGTGAACGTCAGCTTCAAAGGTGGGTGACTGCCAATTGACACGCTACAGTGGAGCAACTCACTGGCCGAATGAACCAGGGAGCTACCAAGTGTGTCTCAAATGACAGTTCAGCAAACCCTGCTGCATATGGGGCTTCGATGCAGATGGATGGTCACTGCACCTATGCTAACGAAGATGCATCGGCAGAAAAAGCTAACATTTGCATGGCAGTATCAGAATTGGACCTCAGCTGATTGGCAAAAAATTGTCTTCTCCGATGAGTCACGTTTTCTGCTTCATCGAATGGATGGACGTTGGCGTATAAGGCGAGAAACATCGGAGAACAAACGCTCTTCAACCATTGCTGGAAGAACACAAGCTGGTGGGGCCAGCGTTATGGTCTGGGGAATGTTTTCGTGGCATTCTCTGGGTCCACTCATACCTGTGAAAGGCACTGTGGACCGAATTCGTTATGAATCCATCCTTGCAGACCACGTACACCCATACATGCTGATTGTCTTCCTTGGGGCAGATAGGATCTTCCAGCACTACAAGTAATGTGTCGCACAGCTAGAAATGTCCAAGGATGGTTGGAAGAGCAAGATGAAGACTTCAAAGTACTTTCCTGGTCCCCCAATTCCCCAGACTTAAACCAAATTGAGCATCTGTGGGACCACCTCGATCATGTTGTTCGCTCTATGGATCCTCCACCATGCACCCTCCAGTAGTTGTCAGATGTACTGCAGTCAGCATGGCTCCACATACCTGTGAACACCTTCCAGCACCTTATAGAGTCACTCACAGCCCGTCTAGCTGCTGTCCTCACTGCACAACTGAAATCACCTTAATACTGAAAAACGTAACTACTGATTTGTGAAAACCAAAAACATTAATAACCACGGGAAGAAGAGAGGAATATAGAGCTATGGCAAGCTGTTTTACGTGGCTTTGTCAAGGGCCAGGCATGGACAACACCTATCCTACCTCTATAGAGACCAGAAAAGTATGGTTTTCGCGTGATTTAGTCTGCTGCTAAGCGGCAACAAGCCCACCGAAAACAGTAAAAAATAGCTACAGAAAAAGAAAAATAATAATAAAAATAAAAGAAATAATTTGGGGATCAGTGAATTTAGTTTGCTGTGGGTAAGTTTCTGGGTTTTAAAAAATTGTTTTACATTTTAGGGTTGTTGTTTTTTTTTATTTTTTTTTATTTTTTTTTTTTTTTGCTTTTTCCCTTTTTATTTTGTGGGTTGTTTTAGGGTGTTCAGGGGATCGAAGGGTATCTGGGTACATGTTTAGGGAGGGTTAATACAAATCTTTCTTTTATATTTTTTATATTATTTTTCTTTTCGGTAGCTATTTTTTACTACTGTTTCCGCTAAGCTCGTTGCCGCGTAGTAGCAGACTAAATCGGGCAGTAACCCACACTTTTCTGGTCTCTGTAGAGGTAGGATAGGTGTTGTCCATGCCTGGCCCTTGACAAAGCTACGGAAAACATTTTGCCATAGCTCTATATCCATCTGTTCTTCTCCCCGTGGTTATTAATGTTTTTGGTTTTTACAAATCAGTAATTACGTTTTTCAGTATTAAGGTGATTTTGGTGTGTGTGTGTGTGTGTGTGTGTGACATTGTTAGGCTAAGTGAGGTAAAGAGAAAAGGTCGGTTGGTTTTTGTGGCGCAAGGGCCATGTTTGGCCAAAGAGTGCCAGACACAAGACAAACAGTATTAAAAACGTGGTAAAAACTGGATGATCACGTAAAACTGAACAATGAGAATGATGGAAGGGCTAAAAAAGATGAAACAAACAGTATTAAAAACATGGTACAATGGTTAAAAACTAGCTGATTAAGTAAAACTGAGGAATGAGAATGATGATAGCTCTAAAATCTAGATATGTTTAAAAAAGTCAGTTTGTTTTAAAAATCAGAAAACAGCGACAGTATCGCAGTGGTCATTCAGGAGCTGCTGCAGTGTAGCAGCGTCCTCGGTCAACAAATGAGAATGAAAGAAATGAAATCGCACAACACGAAAACGAACACAACTACACAAAAGATGAGCGACAGTGAGTCGGCAATTGCACGTCTCACACATCGGTGCAGTGTCGCCACACAGCAAAAAGCGGTGAGTGAAACGACAATGCCCAATGCAGAGATGCGCAAGCACCACTTCCTCCCTACGGTTCCGACGAACTGAGGATTTCCAGATTCCAAGATTAGGTTTTATACGATGCAGTTTATTTTCCACCTCTTGGTCCCACAGACCCTGCCACGTTCGCTTAATATGGTCGTGAAGAAGAAAGCGGAAATCCTGGTGAAACAGTGGCAAGGGTGTGACGACCAAAGAGGAAGCAGATCTAGCAGCCGCATCAGCACACTCGTTAACGGAGATTCCAACATGCCCAGGAATCCAGCAAAAGTGAACATGAAAACCGGCCCTGAGCAAACGACGAAGCAACTGTCTCACATCCAAGAGAACAGGATGGTCACCGCAATCTGAAGATGACAAAGACTGCAAGACACTTAAGGAATCCGTATAGACCATAGCACGATGATGAGATCTCGACTGAACATGGAGAAGGGAGAGATACACAGCATGCATCTCCGCCGAAAACACCATGGCCTCAGCTGGGATCCGCGCTACTGACCATACATGAGACCGGCCGATGACAAAAAAAGCTGAACTTTTTAACTGGGTGGAAAATTGGGACACGCGAACGCACGGTGAGCAAATTCAAATACAGCATATATATACAATATTTAAGAGTTATTTTCTGTAAATTATGTAAGTAAATATTAAAGTGAAGCACATTATTATATTCACAATAGAAAAGTAGGGATTTAAGAACAAAATAAAATGAAATATTTTAAAAAATCAGATTTAAAACTTACTTGTGAATCTTTACTAGCTAAATCCTGAGGTGAAAAGTATTTGTCTAGGAAAGTTTGTGAATTTAGTCAAGCAATTAGAAACTTGCAAGAATTAGAAACATATCCACAGCTTAGTTTTTAGTCATTGAAGAAGTCAATAAAGTATTTCTCAATGTAACCTTATAAAATGGCTTGCAAAATTTTTTGCTTGCATTGTGAATATGGTGACATGAATCTCCATCAACGTCAAGCAAGTGGAGAGATTTTCTCTGCCGAATTCTTGTTTTTCACCCTCCCATGACACATTCTTTCCACTTAGCTTTCAAACAAGCAAAACAAATTCCTTCTAGAAAGAAAGAATAAAATAAAAAGCAAAAAAAAAACGGAAAGCTGCATCACGAACTTTTTAGATTTTAGAGGCTTCGGCCCGACGTAATAACGGCCCGAAGCCGTGCCCCCCCCACACACACACACTTAGCTTTCAAACATGCAAAACACATTCTTCCTTAGAAAAAAAAAAGAAAGGAAAGAAACAGAGTTGCGTCACGAACTTTGTTCAGCGGCTTCGGGCCGACGTTATCCTAGCCGGGCGCCGTGCTTTCTTTCCACTAAGTTTTCAAACAAGCAGAACACATTCCTCCTCCTTAGAAAAACAAAACAAAAAGGTTCGTCACGAACATGGTTCAGAGGCATCGAGCAGACACAATTCCGGGCAACAGCGAAAGCACGTCCGAACCAACGTAATTCCGGATCACGGCAAAAAGCCCGCCAGGCCTACATAATTCCGGCGTGGCGCCATTCTTCCTTTCCACTTAGCTTTCAAACAAGCAAAACAAATTCTTTCTCTTCGGGGGGGGTAGAACGAATTTAAGAAAAGAAAGCTGCTTCACGAACTTTATTCAGATGCTTCAGGTCGACGTTATTCTGGGCCACAGCGAAAGAAGCACGACGGGCATTTTTTTTTTCACACTTTGAAACAAGCAAAACAAAGTCCACCACCTGAGAAAAAAAAAAAGACAAAGGGCTGTGTTACGAACTTTGTTCAGAGGCTTTTACGTCGATTATTTACAAAATCAGTAAAACTTTCTTAACAGCGAAAATCTGAATATCCATATTTTTTGTTAGTCACCCGTAATCCCGGGGGAAATCCGTAATAATTACGGAGATTCCGTATTTTTTGGCATACTCCATAGGAAGAGGATTCACGAGTGCTTCGATTCTTGAACGATCTCAGAAAAGCAGGAACGCATTCGGGTACATTTGCAAATTACAAGAGAGTTTCTGGCGATGACGTCACGGATAGAATTAAGCAGATAGTTTGGCCCTGATAGAATGCAGAGTGGCGATTTCCCGCAAGACACGGAAAGGGCTGCGGTAGTTTCCCTAACGCACGAAGTAGGCGGAGCTTCCACCCTTTGCGCTGCGATGCTCAAGTGAATGACATCCCATCCATTGTTGGCAGCAGTAAACGAATTGAGCTCCTGACTCCACCCTCCAACATTTCTTCTTGCCCCCCGCGTCTGCTCCAAAAACAACGCTTTAAGCTAGAAAGCGCTTAGTTCTTTTACTGCACAAAAAAGCGGAATCCCGCTTTTTTTTTTCTATAGAACGACGACGACCCACCCCCTAAAAAATCCTGAAAAATTTCTCTTCATTTTTGCAATGACCTCGAGAATGACCAAAATGATGCCGAAAAAGCGGAATTCCGCGAATTCTTGGAAGAATCTCATGTATGTACTGACAAGTCATCCACACAGACAGCTGCGGATCCAACGACTCCATGCATCTTGGAGCCATCAGTGAAAATGGGAGTGTATTCAGTATTGAGGGCACGGTGCTCAGCGAAGAGCTGCTGGTACACTGACGCAGGGGTTGAGGATTTGTCGAAAGACGTAAAGGTGGTATCAACCATGACACCAAGTGGGTGCCATGGAGGATCCCCAAAGCCCCTGGTCGCTGCAACAAGTGACAAGTCGAGCCCTGCATTACGAGCTACGGCCGCTATACGAAGACCGAAGGTTGGAATGCACGAGGGCCGGTTCTTAAATAAACGAGCATGCTGAGGATGGAAAACTGCACCGTACAAAGGATGGTCTGGAAGAGACCGAAGTTTTAAGTAAAAGTGAAACGATAGCTGCAGACGGCGTAATTCGAGCGATGGTTCGTTCGCATCAGCGTAAAGGCTGGGAATCGGAGATGTTCGAAATGCTCCCGTACAAAGACGCAGCGCCTGATGATGAACAGCGTCCAAAGGCCGGAGAACAGAAGGACGAGCCGAGCCCTACACGATACAGCCATAATCCAGTTGACCGAATTAAGGAGTGGTAAATGCGAAACAAAGAGATCCTGTCTGTGCCCCACGAAACTCTCGAAAGGATTTTTAGAATAGAAAGAGCACGCAGACAGGAAATCTTGAGCTGCCAAACGTTCGCACGGAACGTAAGCGCACAGTCGACGGTCAGTCCAAGGAACTTGGTCTCCGGCAAAACTGGAATGGCTGCACGGTCTAAATATAGCTCGTGGTCAGGATGGAGGCCACGCCTCCGGCAGAAATGAACACAAGCATTCTTGTCGGGAGAAAGAACGAAACCATTGCTATTCGCCGCTTTAAAAATCTGATTAATTGCAGACTGCAACTGCCTTTCAATAAAACGCATGCTTGATGACGAGCAGAAGATGTGCAAGTCATCGACATACACAGTAGCCGAAACCGTAGGAGGAAGATTTGTGAGGAGACAATTAATGCGCAGGATGAACAATGTGCCAGATAAAATGCAACCTTGAGGAACACCTTGTTCTTGATGGAATGTTGCCGATAGCGTCGTACCCAGGCTCACCTGGAACACCCGATTGCGAAGAAAATTTAAAATAAATGTTGGAAGATTTCCTCGCAATCCGCATGCGTGGAGGTCACGAATAATCCCGTGCCGCCACGCACAATCATAGGCTTTCTCGATGTCAAAGAATACAGAAACCAGGTGCTGCCTACGCAGGAACGCCTCGAGCACAGATGTCTCAAGGTGCAGGAGATGATCGTGAGGTGAACGATGACGCCGAAAACCACTTTGTGATGGTGAAAGTAAGTGATGTTCTAAAAAATGAATTAATCGTGAGTTAACCATGCGTTCGAGAACTTTACACAGACAGCTAGTGAGAGCAATTGGGCGATAACTAGAGGGAGACTTAGGATCCTTGCCAGGTTTCGGAAAAGGTAGAACAAAAGCCTTACGCCAAGACTCCGGGAAACTATGCTCTAACCAGATGCGATTGTATAAGATTAAAAGGTTCTCGAGAGACGACTGCGAGAGATGACGGAGCATGTCGTAGTGGATGTCATCAGGACCGAGCCCGGACTGATGCAGAGCCACCTGAAGTTCACACATGCTGAAGGGGGAGTTATAACTAGTGTTAATATATGGCGCAAAAGAGATTCTCTGGCGTTCCGCGGTGAATTTAATCCTATGAAAGGAGGACGGATACGCCAGATCACTCGAAACGGAGGCAAACTCCTTCCCCAAACAATCTGCAATCTCCCCGACTTCAGCATATGTGCAGCCATTACTCGAGAATGGCAATCTGGTGAGAGCTGTAGTTACCCCGGATCTTACGAATCTTGTCCTACACACTTTTCGAACTGGCACGTGAAGTGAGAGATGACACATACTGGATCCAAGACTCCCTCTTGCTATGTCGACGCACCAACCGAGCATAGAATTTAGCTCGTTTAAAAGCAACGAGATTAGCATCAGTTGGATAACGCCGAAAAGTAGACCAGGCCTTATGTTGAGCTCTCCTAGCCGCTGCGCATTCAGGGTTCCACCAAGGTTTCGGAATTCTGGGGAGCTTCGTAGATGTTTTAGGAATTGAAAGATCAGCTGCCTGAAGAATACAAGTTGTGACTTTAAGTACAGCTGCGTCGATTGACTCTTGGGCCACCATTTCAGAAGATATCACCGCGGACGATGTGAAGACCTCCCATTTGGCACGATTCATCCTCCATCGAGGTGGGCGGGAGGCAGAAGATGGCACGTTTGCATGGTGCCAGAGGACGATTGTGAAGTGGTCGCTCCCGTGGAGATCCTTACACACCGTCCACGACCAGTCAGCAATAATCGATGGTGAACCCAAGGTCAAATCGATCACACTGAAGGATCTCGTCGGCTCATGGAAGTGTCAGCACCGGTGTTTAAAAGGCACACAGAGACCGAGCACAGAAGAGACTATGCGATGACCTCTCGCGCGGGCACTACCCCACAAAGGATGATGAGCATTAAATCACCCAAAAGAAGGGTGAAGGCAGCTGATCAATCAAGCTCTCCAGAACAGAGACGCTAACATCCTCATCCAGTGGCAGATAGACACTGCAAAAGGCACAGGCATAGAAATACTAACCGCCACGGCCTGCACAGTTGTGGAAACCGCGACGGAAGATACCGGAACCCTGTGAGGGACGAGAATAGCGACACCCCACACAGGCTATATTTCCAGACGAGTTATCTGTCCGAAATGCACTGTAGCCTCAAACTGAAAGCAGGTCCGATGGTTTAAGCTTTGTCTCCTGGAGACAAAGGCACACCGGAGAGTACAAATAAAGCAGATGTTACAAGTCATCAAAACTGGTGCGAAAACCTCGGCAGTTCCACTGAATTATTGAACCCATTGGTAAAAATGAAATGAAAAAGGAAAGGATTAAACTTGGTCATCCTCCATTTCCTCTGATGAACGTTCCCCCAGATTGGGGGGGTGACCAGGGGCCAAGATTGGTGAATGCTTTGTCCCAAGTGTCTTAGCGGGATTTGCTCGCCGTTGATTGTTTGGCTGAGACTTTGAAGGAGAAGAAATGCTCTTCTTATCCTTGACCTTGGTGTTAGTGTTGGTGTTTTTGCCAGAAGAAGTGGCCCGAGTTCCCTTGCTGGTGTTAGAGTGAGTTTGCTTCGGTGAAGTGGCGGGTGCAGCTTTCAGACCCCTAGCTCACGACTGGAGTGCCTCCAGTCCGGCTGCGATGATTTCCTCCACACTGAATGGACATTTAGGGGGATCTGAATGTCGGTCTGAATGGCAACCGTAGATTTGGCAACCACCACTGAAGCGTATGATCGCCGATCAGATGTAACAGGAACCACTCTTCTTCTGGCCTCAGGATAGGAAATATTTTCCACCGTTTTGAGCCTTTGGATTTCCTTCTCCTCCCACTTGGGACAATCTTTGGCTGATGCTGGGTGTGAACCCTTGCAGTTCACACAAAACTCGGCCTCGGCCACACATTCTGAAAGTAGATGCTCTGTGGCACCACAGCGTTCACACCTAGGAGTACTCCTACATGACTGCTGAGAGTGGCCGTACGACTGGCACCTAAAATATCTTAACAGGTTAGGAATGTACGGTCGTACTCGAGGTGGAGATACCTTGCCTTGATGGATGTAGGCAGGGAAGGGCAGTTGAATGTCAAGATGATGTTCCAGGATGGGACAAACTGCCCATTCCTCCTGAAAGAAATACGCCACACACCCGTAACATGTTGGCTCCTCAGTTCTTCGAGAAGTTCATCCTTGGTACATTCAATAAGATCCCGAGAGGAGACAACACCTCAAGATGAATTTAGGTAACCGTGTGGTGTTATTTTGACAGGAGTCTCGAGCAGCATGCTGGTGTTGATAAGTGTGGAACTGTAGGCCACAGTAGACATCTCAACAAGAAGATGTCCAGACTGGAGCTTCTTAACACTCTTAGGAGAGCTTGCGATTGATTGAAGTGCTTTATGGATCCAAAATGGACTTTTGGCACTCAAAGGCTTTTTTTTTTTTTTTTTTATTGGAGGTTTAACGACCACCGTGAGCAACTTAATGGGCTATAAGCAGTCGCCCGTCCCTAATTTAGGGTCACTGGTTCCAGGGAAGGGAGAGAGCCAGTGCCGTAAGACAAACACAACATCCATGCCTGACCGGGATTCGAACCCGGACCCCTTACGGACGAATGATCAGAGGCCAGCGCCTTAGACCACTGCGCCACCGGGGCGGCCTCAAAGGCTTTGAAGGGTCCAATGAGTGCACAAAAAAGAATCTAGCATTGGAAACATCAGCGACAATTTTTTTGGCAGAAGGACCTGAATCTTCCTCCATACCTTTTTTAGTTTTGGGTTCATGGGAAATTTCATTAAGAGCCATGAAAAAAATAAAGGATTCATCCGCCGACTTCCCCACCCACAATCGAGCCCAACGAGGGAGAACCGGAGGCCCGCAAGCTCAAGTGGACGCAGGACACTGCTCTAGGGATAGCAAGCGGATATAGCAAGTTGATAGGGCAGACATGCGCTCGGCGAGCACCCAGACTTTCCCATGCCTGGGGAACACCCCTTTGGCATGCCCACCCTATCCCCAGACTCACCCTGTCGTACGAGACGACAAGCCGTTAGAGGTCTGGGCTCCACTCTGCCACAGACCTCATTGACTAGGAGTGGGTTAGTTCCTAGCCGCCCGTTTAGGGTGAAGCAGGGGGCAAAGAGGAGTGTTGGCAACTGGCGACAACAACACCCAGGCCACCAGAAACTTCAGCCTCCCCTTTTCCACCTTACGGGTCACCGCACACGGCAAACGTGCAGGTAGGTCTAGCTAACTAGCCCGGAAGAACAAAGAAAGGAACATGAAATGGAGAAGACAGGATAGAAAACGAGAAACTATAATCCAGAGCTGGCGCATAATCACAACCTCAGCAACCTACAACTGAGGAGGGAACGTGTCAAGTAAAAAAACATAAAAAATGTGAAAGTTCACATCTAGTACATGTCGGCTCGGGCTTTGGGGATGCCATCCCCCAGCAGCTGAGGAGGAAAATTTGTCAGACATAAGTTATATCAGTAGAAAATTCTTCAACTACAAAACATCACAGAGAGACAAAATGGCAGGATTGGATAAAATTACAGGACATGTAAACAGAATTTTAGGAGATTTCCAAGACTTCAAGAACAACATGGATTTTCAGTACTTTTCCAGGATTTCCAAGATGCATATGAACCATGCCATTAATGATTCTCATAATCTTTTGCTGATGCACTTCATCCACTGGGGTTTATTACATTTATTTCAAAATGCTCTCATTATTTTGTTCGACCTCCTTTATTTACATGGGGTATAGCTGGGAAGTACTGTAGCTGAAATTGTTTTTCACTCTAGAATCCCCTACTTTAAGCCATAACTCCTCTATCTTCATTTCATAAATTTCTGAAATTTTCAGAACTCTTACACTCAAATTTATTCTTTATCACAACATCTTTAAACTGCTGAAAATTTAAATCCAATAAAAAAATATTTAGTATTTAGAGGTTTTACAGAACCATAAAATTTGTTCCTTTTTATAACACAGGAAAGAAATTATGTTTAACTACAAGATAGAAAACATCGCAAGAAAAAAAAATTACAACTACGAATACATTTTTGCCCTAACTTCGGCTTTCAGAAATGTTGGCATCTTTTTACAAGCTGATATACAAACATTCATGGGGGGAGGGAGGGAAGAGATGCCATTTCACCATGGGCAAGGGAATCTAATATTTTCCGGGGGGGTCCAACTTCTCTGGGAGCAAAAGAGAGAAATAATTCTGTCCTGGCTATTGCTTTAAGGAAATTTCATGAATTCTTTAATGATTTTTTTAGAGAAAAACAGTGTTGAATTAACCATGCAACTTATTTTTTCAAAATCAATTCCCAAAATTGTACTTTTTAAGTGTTTTCCAGAAAACTGCAAATCGTGGTGGCGTCTTCAGGAAATCTTCATAAAAAATGATAAATTGTAAGTGAACCAGATATTTTTAGGATGTTTTGTACATTGACCCTACTGAGAGGGGACCATGCAATTCCAGAAGGGGTCCGGACTCCCATGTCCCCTACCTTCCAACGCCCGTGCATTTAAAAATTCAGGACAAAGGAAACATTGTCTTCCATTTTTGAAAATGTTTCCCTCATTTTTTAATCCTGGTAATGGTGGTTGCACATCTACACAGAAAATACTGTGAAGAACCACAAAGTTCATCTACAGTTGTGTCAGGAACACAGTGACTTGACAATGAAAAATAAGTCATGTGGTCCGATGAGTCACAGCACACCTTGTTCTGTACAGATTGTAGGCAGAGAGTTTGGCAAGAACCCCATGAAGCAATGAACTCAGCTTCCCTTGTAACACAACTCAAGGTTCTGGAGATGGTGTCATGGTGTGGTGCACGTTCTGTTGGTACAGAATAAGTCCCCTGATATTGCTGGTATGTTGAGTTTCCTCCAAGGATTATTATCTGAACATTGTTGCCCAAGTGCATCCTGCAATGTTGACTTTTTATAATCCAGAAACCATGGACCATAATGCTACTTGTCCACCATGCACGATGTGTTCAGCAGTGGTTCAGCGAGTACGACAGCAACTTCCACTATCTTCCTTCACCACCACAAAGCCCAGATGTGAATACTGAAAACGTATGAGGAATCAGAATTATTAACACAGCAATTAGACATCCCTGAATTTCCTGTATTTACTGTTCTTCATGTAACATCAATCATGTCTAAAACTTGAAAAGTTCATTGCCCTGGAGCAGGAATCGAATCCACATCCCCCAATTTTTGTTTCACTACTCATGATGTCTGTTACACTACTCATGATGAAGAAGTCAGAAGTATCTGAGTATTAAGGTGATTTCACCTAAAATCTCTGCCTTATGTTTTCAATGGCAAAACTTGATACATATTTTCTTCGCAATTAATGTATTTATTCCCAAGGATGAAAATTTGCACAACAAAACAAACTTTAAGTTATAGCATGGGATACTTAATACTTGCAAAAACATAACCATAATTAAGCAATTCAACATTTGTTTGTCTACTAACGTCATCAATGTACAGATCGCACCATCTATTAACAAGTCTGAACATTAATTACTCAAGGAAAAATTATTTATTTTTAATATAATTATGGTTATGTTTTAGGAAGCATTAAGTATCCCATGCTATAACTTAAGAGTTAGTTTTATTGATGTGCAAATTTTCATCCTTGGGAATACATTAATTGTGAAGCAAATATGTAAGGAAGTTCTACCATTGGAAACATAAGGCAGAGATTTTAGGTGGAACCACCTTAAGAATCAGATCATTCTAAGATTTTCACCAGTTGAAGCAAATTCTGCTTCCTCATAGCATAGTTTAAGTAAATTACCAGCCTCTCAGGTAAATTCTGTGGAAGGAATGAATATTCTTCTCATAATACGTCAGAATTATTAACATAGCAATCAGATACCTCCGTATTGCCTGTATTTACTGCTCATCACGTAACTTTAATCGCATCAGAAAAGTCAACATGTATGGCACATGCTAGAAAAACAGGTCTGGTAGCAAAATCTTCTGTCAAATCTGTAGCATACCAAGCATTCACCAGACAGTGAAAAGGACTGTCTGGTGAACGCTTGGTATGCTCTAAACATGGTGCACTTCAACACCTTGTGAATCTATGCCAAACCGTATACCTGCTATAATTCGGGCTAAAGGAGGTCCAACCTGGTATTGAATAAAAATTTCGAATTTAGTGGCCAGTGTGCATACAAAGAAAATAAATTGGCTGGTTCAGGGCATAAGAATGCTATATCAACTGGAACACTAATTTATGATGCACGGTTCTACAATGAAACTAATACTATTTACATTTTATAAAATTACTTGAAGAGCTGCTAACATCTGAGTATGATGAACTATTTATTCTTCATCAATTATCACACAAAGATCTTACAATAAAATTACTTACTTATAATACTGTGGAGCTTTGCTGTGATACTCTTCAGAGTTATCATCATGTGTTTTCACATATCCTAAAAGGTAATCATGATCTCTTGAATGGGACAGCTTTGAAGGTTCTGGCCCATGACAAATTTTAGATTTCTCTGCAAAAGAGAGTACAAAACCATTCACAGAAAAAATTATATTCAACATATGATTTCTTTTTGGTACACAACTCAGCAATGGGACATGTAGCTATGTGCCACTTCAAAATATGTATGAAAACAGGATACTTAATTAGTACTTAATTGCAAATTACAGATACACTTCTTAGCAGGATTTTTTTTTTTTTATCGGAATGCTTTGCACTATGACTGCTGACTTTTTAATGCTTTTTTTTTTTTTACATTTTATGTGGCAAGCAAATGATATTCAGGAACAATTGCACTTTTGTATACAGCCACTCAGGACTTGAGAACCCATCATATTCTGTGAAATCCTCCAAATGCAGTTATGACTTTCACAGAAGAAAGTACTCGCCTACTGATTTTGCCATCAAATTTGTTTTTTCTATCAAACATTTAGGAAGCATGTTTGACAGAAGAAACAAATTAGATGGCACAAAATTGGTATGCCAATGAATTCTTGTTTGAAAGCCATAGATGCTTTAAGAAGATTTCATAGGAATGGATGGGTTCTTAAAAAGTCCTGAACAACATATGAAAGTGTCCCTGTTCCTACTCTGATGTGTGGTAGTGAAACCTGGGTGTGGCAGAAGGGACACAGGAGTCATTTGTGTGCTGAAGATATGCATTACTTTGGGGGGGGGGGCATGACAGGTTTTGATCATGTTAAGGAATGAAGATATGTAATGTGAGGGCAAATGTTAGTAAGGTGGAGACAAATATTTTTCGGTGGTTTGGCCATGGTGAAAGAGTAAGATGCTTACTAAGAGAATTTATGCAGACCAAGTGGCAGGAAAGGAAGGTAGAGGAAAACCAAGGAAATCATGGGACAACAGATTCAGAAATGTCTACACGAGATAAAGATTATGAATACAAAGTAGAGATGGTCTTGTCTGAGATGTGCGACAGATGCCAGTGAAGCTTAGGCTGTGTGCTGAGATCGCTGTAAATAGACATTTGATGCATCAAGAGTAAGTAAAATCTAGTTCCGTCAGTTTTAAACAATCTGGCAGATGAATTTTCTTTGAGGAGCTAACCGCTGAATTTCAGAAAACAGTTTATTGATATGCATGTATGTAAATTATATTTAGGTTGTTTTTCTGATAATGCAGTGATATAAGCAATCCTATGCTATATTGCAGTGGTAGTCAACCTGGTCCTTACCACCCCATAGTGGGAGATTCAAGCTTTCATGGTGGGTGGTGGGGTTTCTTTGTCCGTTGTTACAAATTTTGTTCTTCCACCATATATCAAATACATTGCTAACAACTTCGCGAGTTTAACGTTTTAAAATATGCTTTTGCAATTTACTTTTGAATTCCATCTCTAAACTTTGAATATAGATAATAATTAAAACAAAGTAATCTGTAAATACAGAATGTTGAGGATAACACAAAACACGTTTTATTAATGATGTAGATCACACACAAAATAATATAAGAAGAAATAAAATGCGAAAAAACTTTCTTCTTGCAGAGAATGATATCTGCAGAGCTAAAACACAACGTTAAAGGTCAACGACACAAACATTTGTGTGAAAGCACTTAAAAGTAACACATAATACCTGTGTGATTTTAATCCCTACAGAAGAGCAACAACATAAAAGTGTTTTCCCTTTGACAAGGTAGTAGTACATGTGCAAATAAAATGGCGTTTCCCCCTTGACATACAGTCATGTGACACACACAAAAAGCTTAATTGAGAGTTGGGTTGTTTATATAAACAAACACACCTATGGAGTGTGGGAACTCTCACAGAGGCTTCAGCTAAACGTGCTTTTAATATTGCTTTGCTTTTCCAACATTTAGTAAGCATAAACGAGGGCGGAGCTTATCACCAGCCATCACTGTCTTTGAGCTGTACCTCTTTCATGGGGGGGGGGGGAGTATGTGGTTATATTTGTGAGAGTAAGCAGGCATCCATGGGTTGGAATCAGTTGATAAATTGTGAAGCCATGTCTCCCCCCCCCCAAAAAAAAAAAAAAAAAAAAAAGCGTGGCTATCACCAGGGTATCCGAAGATGGGTTTAATCAAATCTGTTACAAATAAACAGTTTCCAAGTGTTTACTGTGCCACAAGACATTAACCAATGAAGCCAAGTTGATTGCGAGAACATCTTGCTACAAAGCATTCAAAAGATAAACCCATTGAATATTTTCAAGAAATGTATAAAAGATTTCAAAATCGTTCAACAATAACTGCATCATTTAAGAAACAACGAAGATTGATTAACTGCAGCTTATCGTACATTACAATTAATTGCAAAAAGTAGTAAAAGACATAATATTGGAGAAACTTTGATAATACCCTCTATCAAAGAATTTCTCTCAACAGTAATGCATCAGGATATACCTGAAGTTTTAAAAATGCTGCCCCTTAGAAATAGCACAGTAAAGTTATGCATTGACGAAATGGCGGTTAATGTTGAAAATAAACTTAGAGGTATTCTCCAAAACTTTTCATTTTTCATACAGTTGGACATTGCAGATAATACTCTATTGATGACATATGTACGGTACCTTGATGAAAACAATACATTGCAAGAAGAAATACCATTCACTGTAAATCTTATTACAGATACAAAAGGATTATCAATATTTAATGCTGTGAAATCGTACTTTGCAAAAAATAATATACCCTTGAAAAATATTGTTGCATGCACTACTGATGGAGCACCATCAATGGTAAGTAGCTATCATGGTTTTGTTGCTTATTTGAAGGAAGAAATGAAAAACATTTTGTGTATTCATTGTGTGGTACACAGACATCTTGTAGGAAAACATTTAAGTACACATCTCCATTTATCATTAAGTATAATAATTATAGTTGTAAATAAGATCAACTCTAATGCCAAAGATGATAGAATGTTTCGACAGCTGTGCCAAGACAATATGAGCAATTTATTAGGTTACTTTTATGCACAAAAGTTTGATGGCTTTCAAAGGGTGCATGCTTGTCTTGTTTTGCAGCATTATACGATAGTTTCATACAGTTTTTTGGAAGTAATAATGAGGCAGGTCTCTGTCAACAATTGAAAACAGTAAAGAATGACTTTTATCCGGCAGACATTTTCAAGAGATTTAATTAAATTAATTTGCAGCTTCAAGGAGCCAGTAAAACTCTTATCAGTTACAAAAATATTGTGTCATTATTTATCAAAAAACTTCATCTTCTCCATCGTAATCTTTTGAAGAGAACATTTTATCAGTTTCCTGAATTGTCATCTATAAAAGATGATATAACTCCAGAGAAGATTGAAAGGTTCAGTAGCCACCTCAACAAACTTAAATTGTATATGGACAAACGATATAAGATGGGTTCCATTTCAACTCAGGCAGGGTCGTACCATCATGGTCTCAGATTTCTCTAAAAAAATTAAGGGGCGTTCCTTGACTAAAATAAGGAGACCCATATTTTTCTTTCGGCAAGAAAAAATTTTCCCTTCGAGATAGACGGTTTCAAATCTTGCACCGTCAAACAAGCTCTCTAGAAAACGGTTATTTTTCCTAACTTCAGCGAGTCATTGCAGCAGAGTTAAAAAAGATATCGTGTTCTTGTATTTTTTTACATTGTGTGTATAACATATAATAATATATGGTGCTAATATTTGTTACACATCGTATGATTAAAATTTTAAAAAATCGCAAACTTTGTGATTTAAAAAAAAATTGAATTTTTAAGTTTTTTTTAAACAGGTTTGGATGGAGTTTTTTATATATTCGTTTTTTTCGTTAAAGACATACAAATGTGCACTTTCTTTGTAATTTTTTGTGTGTCTGTGAAACTGCTAGTTTCCGCGTTTCGGCAGCGTTAAAAACAGCCGATTTTGAAAAATCTCTAACTTTGCCAACGATTTTCTCAAAAAGGCCATTTTTTAAAATTCTGAAAATTAAATCCCTGTTTCATTATCAACAGGAGAATATCTGTAAATTTTCACGGACCTAAAAACGCCCGTTTCCGAGTTAGACGCGTTTGAATTCGGTTTGAAAGCCTACGATTTCCCGTGTTCTAATGGCGCCATTTTGGAAAAATCTCAGGCGCAAAGTACGTACGTTATCTCTTACCCGAATCAAAGCGTTAGATATTCTTTACCCGAATGATGGAATGAGAGCATTGGGTCAGCTGGCCCTGGTTGGATACATCCACCTCACACTTCCGCGAGTAATGACATGCCTATAAAACTGTCGGGGGGGGGTAACCAATACATAAAGAAAATTCTTGCTGCTCCACTAACAAAGAAATTCTTGCTGCTCCACTAACAAAGTTGAGTTGCGAAAGACAGCAGCAGTTGTTTGTTTGTTTACGTTATATACTTAAACATCGCATAAGAAAAGACTATGAAAGAGTAGAAAACTGTTGTGAAATAATTTTAAGAAAAAGAGTGCAGGCACGTGTACCGTAAGTTAATTTTCGATGGCTAAACAACCTCGAGTTTTTCTGGGAGTTGCTAATTGTAGGCTACTGTCAGAAGAGAGCAGTTACTGTTTTGTTATAGTTGCTAAAGTTAACCTCAGTTTTTCGTAATAGTAAAATATTCGCTTAGGAGAATTTTGTCCTCTGCGAACGGGGGAGAAGGTGCAGTGGTCTTGACCTCGCTGCTGGGTTGATAGCGCTGGTCGCTACCGAAACTCTGCTTACCTCCTCTCCAAAACGTAATGGCAATTGTCTAATCTACTAAATAAATAACAATTAACACATACGCGTGCATGCTTATTCATAAAATGTAAGTTGAGTATATTTCCTGTTCAATCAACTGATTTTGCAAGTAGAATACATATACAACTTATGCACTTATAATGGTGTAAAGATTTTTATCTATTTAAAACATATTCATAAATTTCAATTTTTTTAAAGAGGGGTGATTGTGTTCTTAGTGATTTCCACCTGGGCCACGATAAACCATGCACTGCCCATGGCTTCTGTTCCCTTAGAAGATAATCCTGGATCGATGGGAGACCAGCGGAGTTTTGACACCCACCCCACCCCCTCACGTGTTGGTGAGGTGTCTCAAAGCTAGGTAGCTTTCAAAAATGTTTCAACTTAGTTGGCTGGTAACAAGAGAGGGATTCCATTTCAACTCTGGCAGGGTGGTACCATCACGGTCTCAGATTTCTCTAAAAAAATTAAGGGCGTGTTCCTTGATTAAAATAAGGAGACCAATATCTTTTCTTTTGGCAAGAAAAAATTTTCCCTTTGAGACAGAGGTTTTCAAATCTTCCACCGTCAAACAAGCTCTCTAAAAAACTGTTATTTTTCCTAACTTCAGCGAGTCATTGCAGCAGAATTAAAGATATTTTGTTCTGGTATTTTTTATTACATTGTGTGTATAACGTATAATAATAAGTGATGCTAATATTTTTTACACATCGTATGATTAAAATTTTAAAAAATCGTAAACTTCGATTTAAAAAGAAAATTGAAATTTTTAAGATTTTTTTAACAGTTTCAAATGGAGTTTTTTTCTATACTCGTTTCTTTGTTAAAGACATACAAATGTGCACTTTATTTGCAATTTTTTATGTGTCTGTGAAACTGCTAGTTTCTGCAGCGTTAAAAACAGCCGATTTTGAAAAATCTCCAACTTTGCCAACGATTTTCTCAAAAAACCCTTTTTTAAAATTCTGAAAATTAAATCTCTGTTTCGTTATCAACAGGAGAATATCTGTGTAAATTTTCACGGACCTAAAAACGTCCGTTTCCGAGTTAGACACGTTTGAATTTTATTTGAAAACCTACGATTTCTCCGTGTTCTAAAGGCGCAATTTTGGAAAAATCTCTGGCGCAAAGTATATATTCTCTTACCCGAATGAGAGCGTTGGATCCGTCCACCTGACCCTACCCTGGGCGATAACACGCCTAAAAAACGGTCTTGGAAAAAAAAATAACAAATCTATATATATATAGATTTGAATGTATGTGTGCTAAACAAATTTACAGTTTTCAATTTAAAACCACCAAACTTGGTATACTATCTCATGGTACCCTAACTTAAACCGTAGACGGTTTTTGGAAGGGGTCGGAGCCCGGGGTCAAGGGGCTCCACACAAAACTTCCATAAAATCTAGTTTTCAATTTAGAACCACCAAATTTGGAATACTACAGCATGGTACCCTAACTTAGACCGCAGACTGTTTTTGGAAGGGGTCGGAGCCCTTGGTCAAAGGGCCCCCACACAAAATTTCCGTAAAATATACTTGTAAACTATAGTGCCCTAACTGAGACCGTAGATGGTTTTTGGAAGGGGGTAGAGCTCTGGGTGGGTGGGAGCCCGTGGTCAAAGGGCCCCACGCAAAATTTCCGTAAAATCTAGTTTTCCATTTAGAACCATCAAATTTGGTATACTTTTTCTTGGCACCCTAACTTTGTAAAATATTTTACGAAAATTTTGTAGGGGTGGGGGCTTGACCCCGGGTTCCGACCCCTTCCCAAAACCGTCTAGTCAAAGTTAGGGTGCCAAGAAAAAGTATACCAAATTTGATGGTTCTAAATTGAAAACTAGATTTTACGGAAATTTTGCGTGGGGCCCTTTGACCCGGGCTCCCTCTTCGAAAAACTATCTACGGTCTAAGTTAGGGTAACATGAGATAGCATACCAAGTTTGATGGTTCTAAATTGACATACATTCAATTCTCTCTCTATATATATAGATTTGTTATTTTTTTTTCCCAAGACCGTTTCTTAGGCATGTTATCGCTCAGGGTAGGGTGAGGTGGACGGATCCAACACTCTCATTCTAGTAAGAGAATACGTACTTTGCGCCTTAGATTTTTCCAAAATGGCGCCTTTAGAACACTGAGAAATCGTAGGTTTTCAAACCAAATTCAAACGCGTCTAACTCGGAAACGGGCGATTTTAGGTCTGTGAAAATTTACACAGATATTCTCCTGTTGATAATAAAACAGGGATTTAATTTTCAGAATTTTAAAAAGGGCTTTTTTGAGAAAATCGTTGGCAAAGCTGGAGATTTTTCAAAATCGGCTGTTTTTAACGCTGCAGAAACTAGCAGTTTCACAGACACATAAAAAAATTGCAAATAAAGTGCACATTTGTATGTCTTTAACAAAGAAATGAGTATAGAAAAAAAACTCCATTTGAACCAGTTAAAAAAAATCTTAAAAATTTCAATTTTCTTTTTAAATCAAAGTTTACGATTTTTTAAAATTTTAATCATACGATGTGTAAAAAATATTAGCATCACTTATTATTATACGTTATACACACAATGTAATAAAAAATACCAGAACAAAATATCTTTAATTCTGCTGCAATGACTCGCTGAAGTTAGGAAAAATAACAGTTTTTTAGAGAGCTTGTTTGACGGTGGAAGATTTGAAAACCTCTGTCTCAAAGGGAAAATTTTTTCTTGCCGAAAGAAAAGATATAGGTCTCCTTATTTTAATCAAGGAACACCCCTTAATTTTTTTTAGAGAAATCTGAGACCGTGATGGTACGACCCTGCCAAAGTTAAAATGGAATCCTTCTCTTGCTACCAGCCAACTAAGTTGAAACATTTTTGAAAGCTACCTAGCTTTGAGACACCTCACCAACACGTGAGGGGGTGGGGTGGGGGTGTCAAAACTCCGCTGGTCTCCCATCGATCCAGGATTATCTTCTAAGGGAACAGAAGCCATGGGCAGTGCATGGTTTATCGTGGCCCAGGTGGAAATCACTAAGAACACAATCACCCCCCCTCTTTAAAAAAATTGAAATTTATGAATATGTTTTAAATAGATAAAAATCTTTACATCATTATAAGTGCATAAGTTGTATATGTATTCTACTTGCAAAATCAGTTGATTGAACAGGAAATATACTCAACTTACATTTTATGAATAAGCATGCACGCGTATGTGTTAATTGTTATTTATTTAGTAGATTAGACAATTGCCATTACGTTTTGGAGAGGAGGTAAGCAGAGTTTCGGTAGCGACCAGCGCTATCAACCCAGCAGCGAGGTCAAGAGCACTGCACCTTCTCCCCCGTTCGCAGAGGACAAAATTCTCCTAAGCGAATATTTTACTATTACGAAAAACTGAGGTTAACTTTAGCAACTATAACAAAACAGTAACTGCTCTCTTCTGACAGTAGCCTACAATTAGCAACTCCCAGAAAAACTCGAGGTTGTTTAGCCATCGAAAATTAACTTACGGTACACGTGCCTGCACTCTTTTTCTTAAAATTATTTCACAACAGTTTTCTACTCTTTCATAGTCTTTTCTTATGCGATGTTTAAGTATATAACGTAAACAAACAAACAACTGCTGCTGTCTTTCGCAACTCAACTTTGTTAGTGGAGCA
The DNA here is from genome assembly GCA_039090855.1 of Macrothele yani. Lineage (NCBI taxonomy): Eukaryota > Metazoa > Arthropoda > Arachnida > Araneae > Macrothelidae > Macrothele > Macrothele yani. Next base: position 23,097,436 of record CM077015.1, read on the forward strand.
GCAAGAATTTTCTTTATGTATTGGTTACCCCCCGACAGTTTTATAGGCATGTCATCACTCGGGGAAGGGTGATGAGGTGGATGTATCCAACCAGGGCCAGCTGACCCAATGCTCTCATTCCATCATTCGGGCAAAGAATATCTAACGCTTTGATTCGGGTAAGAGATAACGTACGTACTTTGCGCCCGAGATTTTTCCAAAATGGCGCCTTTAGAACACGGGAAATCGTAGGCTTTCAAACCGAATTCAAACGCGTCTAACTCTGAAACGGGCGTTTTTAGGTCCGTGAAAATTTACACAGATATTCTCTTGTTGATAATGAAACAGGGATTTAATTTTCAGAATTTTAAAAAATGGCCTTTTTGAGAAAATCGTTGGCAAAGTTAGAAATTTTTCAAAATCAGCTGTTTTTAACGCTGCCGAAACGCGGAAACTAGCAGTTTCACAGACACACAAAAAATTACAAATAAAGTGCATATTTGTATGTCTTTAACGAAAAAAACGAATATAGAAAAAACTCCATCCAAACCTGTTTAAAAAAACTTAAAAAATTCAATTTTTTTAAATCACAAAGTTTACGATTTTTTTAAATTTTAATCATACGATGTGTAGCAAATATTAGCACCATATATTATTATATGTTATATACACAATGTAAAAAATACAAGAACACGATATCTTTTTTAACTCTGCTGCAATGACTCGCTGAAGTTAGGAAAAATAACCGTTTTCTAGAGAGCTTGTTTGACGGTGCAAGATTTGAAACAATCTATCTCGAAGGGAAAATTTTTCTTGCCGAAAGAAAAATATGGGTCTCCTTATTTAAGTCAAGGAACACCACTTAATTTTTTTAGAGAAATCTGAGACCATGATGGTACGACCCTGCCTGAGTTGAAATGGAACCCATCATAAAGATATTTTGAACTTGAAGGTGTATGACTGGATGATAAATCCTTTTACTGCAAATTTCGCTGAGGTTGATATAACTTGCCAAGAAGAACTATAGAACTTAAATATGATGAAGAAAGCAAATATAATTTTGATAGTGCAAATATAATTTTGATACCAAAAACTCTGGCAAAAATAAAAAATGCCCGCCTTATATCCAAAGATGTGGAAAATGATATTTAATTTATTGGTACCTTTCCCAACCTCATATCTTGTAGAATCAGGCTTTAGTGCTGTTAATCATATTATCACCAAACAGAGAAACTGTCTGAATACCACTGAAAGAGAAGTTTGTTTGTTCCTTACGAAAATCTAACCAGATATCAAATATTTAGTCTCGCAGCATCAGCCTCAAGGATCTCATTCATTTATCAAAGGTAATTTCAACAAACTTTATTATTTTCACATTTAACTTTCATTTTCTTCAATTTAAGCAGCTCCCACACTAGTAGGCGTTTATCGATGGAGATGCAGAAATTCGCTAAATTGAAATTATTTATGTATAAACATACATAAAGTATAAAATTAATAAAAAGATAAATTTAAGTACATATTTTTTACAAACCCTCCCCTCTAAAAATTATTTTTCACTTGCGCTTAATTGAGTTACTGCAGCACCGGTGGGCAGAAAGGAAATTGTACCATCAACAAAGATACAAAAGTGGGCGGTAGGTATTAAAAGGTTGATGAACCCTGCTATAGCGAATCAGTGTGCATAGCTCTTTTGTACTAAAGGGAAGATTGTAGTCCATCCTGCATCAAAGTTATGCTTACTGTGATACTCAGCTGTAACCCAGTGACATTTATTAATTCCAAATATCAAACAGTCCACACTAAAGATACTGAAAATATCGATTCATATTTAAAGTCACATCAAAATTGCCAATGCATCACAACTAGATATGCATAACATAAATACAGAACAGGCTTTGATCACTGCTGGGTCATTCCATGTCAAATCACACAGCATTTTCACGAGATGTCACCCACCCATCTCAGATTTTTATGAAAATTGGTACAAAGTATTGTACTAGTGAGATATGAAACCTGTTAAAATTTTAGGTCAGTCCGTCCAGTAGATCTTGAGTAATGCCACTCTAAAAATTGGGTAGATCTGCCTTTGAAGTTTTCGCACTATGAGCTTTCACAACTACACTGTAGGACAAAAAAAAAAAAAATCATAACTTCACAACTAACTGTTGCAGCCACATAATTTTTTTCTTAAATGATCTTTATGATCCATACATTTGGGAACAACTTATTTTGGCACATTTTTGGAATTAAAAGAACACTCTTTTTAAAATTTAATGACAAAAGACATGGAAAGATGAGATCACATTTTTATTAAACAAAACAATTTTTTTCAAAACGAGCCCCCACTTCAAATTTGCTAAAAATATTTTCATTTGTGTATTATAACGTAACCTTTCAGCAGGAGAAAAAAATACTTTGAGCAATTCGCAATTTTGGCGAGGAAAAAAAATCCAAAATGGCACATTTTATATATGGAACATTCCGACATATTACCCAATTTTTTAATTAAGTGGTTGCTTGACCATTTATACACCTCACCACACACACACCAAAAAAGTTTAACCCTATCAGTGAGTAGCTCAAAACAATCTTTATTTTATTTTTATGTGCCATCATCTATCTTGGATATAGGCTCATTTTTCTTTTCTGCGGCAGGCCAAAATAGAGCCTCACAATGGTTTTGAAAAAAGGCAATTGCTTTCCTCTTATTGTAGATTGAAAGTTTTGGTTTTCACTACCTTAAAGAGGACATTTTAGTCTTACAGAAAATGTATAAAAATGATAGAAAATATTTTTAACCTTGCTTAAAATGACATTGAAATATGCAAATCTCGCAAGCATAAATCACCATTTTTGATGGACTGTTAAGGTGACTGGGAGTTGGAACCTCAAATCAGGAATTTGTGTGTAATAACTAACTATGGCTAGTAGTTTTCAGTTATGGAGAACATAAGTCTGGGAGAAAACACACACACATTTCAGACTATCGGCAAAAATGTAATTTATTATTTTGGATCTTCAGATTTTTTTCGTAAGTACATAAACTCAACAAGGAGAAATATTCTACTTAAATATTTGAAATGTGCAATCAAGTAAATGTAATTTAAGCTGTTAAATGTAAAGTTGTAATAAGGTACAGGAATTTTCTTTAATTAGTTTTTCATCCAGTGCATGTAAATACTTTTAAGAAAAAAAAAATAATGTCCAACCTAAATTTTTTTGTATTTATAATGAAATGCTCACCATAAGTACTAACGAATATTGAGTCCCCCTCCCCCACAATCATTCCTTATTACAGGACTTCAAAATAAAGTTGTGTCCTCACTTGCTATCTCTGATTTGGCCTCCTACTAAAATGTCTAGTCATTGTGGATGTTTCTACTTCTTTCAGTTTAGAAAAAAAGTGGTGCATTACCACAGACTGAGAAATATTGAGTATTTCACTGATGGTTGTTCTGCACAGTATAAAAACTGCAAGAATTTTTTGAACTTGCGCATTATGAACAGGATTTTTTTAGATTGGTAGGTAGGGAAGAGGTCATTTTTTGTAGAAAGCCGTGGCAAGTCACCATGTGTGGGTATTGGTGCAGATTGTAAAAAGGCTAACAACAAAACCCAGTTTGCAGCAACCTTTAGTTCAACAAATAACATCTGGTGCAACAATGTATAACTTCTGCAAGGGCAATATAAAAGAAATTAGATTTTTCTTTGTGTCTGCAGAAGAGATGAACAAAGTGCATAATCAGCTTAGTTCCCGTTTTGAGAAAGCAAAAGCTCTTCCTAGTACATGCAGAAACCCACAATGCATCACTTTACACCATTTCCCAATTTCAGAATTGGTGCTAAGAGTTAAGTTCTAATGAATATTACAGTATTATTTCCGAAATCAATGCAACTAATCTTCAAGATGAGTTACAGTTACATGTTAACTGCTGCATAGCATGTGCATATGATTCCTGTTGGTATGTGGGATTTGTTGAAAAGATTTAACTATGATGAAGGTGACGTGACTATTCAATTCCTGCACTCACATGGGCCTTCATCTTTTTATTGGCCTAATAATGATTGTGAAGTACCTCTGACACACACATTATGTTTGGCTGAGGTAAATACTGCCAAACAGGCTGAAGACCTGGCTCAGTCAAAGTTCTCTTTTGTATGAAAATTAGTAATTGTGTTTAGTTTTAATACAAACTGAGAGAGAAAAGAATTCATTTATTTCTTATGTAACCAAGGAAAAGTTCATTTATAAATCATACATAAATATATCATTCAATGTTAAAATAATTCATAAAATGGTTTGCTCCATTAGTTTATATTTTTATTAAAATTAGTAAGAAATTTAGAGAGACCTAAATCTTTACAGTTGCTTGTATTCTTAAAAATAAAAAAAGAAAAGAAACAGCTTGGGATATCATAGGTGGCCCTGTCAGTCGCTTTTTTCGCAATTGGCGATTATTTTTAAACACAGCAACTATAAAAAAAAATTTGGTAATTTGACTGGTGATTTTGAGCATGGCTTTGCAAGCTAGCGTTTTGATCCGTTACAAATTGATATTGGTCAAAATATTAAATTCAACAGTAACATATATAATATAGTGAGTTGCAAGCACACTCACAGAAGTAAGGCTATACATCTAGACAAGTGTTTCTGCTCAAGTTTATGAATAACTGTACGATATGCTCTGGTAAGTTTTTTTATTTACCTTATGTGTAAATTGTACATATAGTACGGTGTTTAAAATATGATTCCATAAGACTTAAAAATATTTTGAAAACAGAAATAAGCATAAATATTCATCAGTTTCTGTGCATTTCGTAGTGCTGAAATGTTACCATTTATTCACAAATATTTCAGAGCCTGTAACTTCTAAACCAGTTTGAACCACAAAATGAAACTCACAGGTTTTGTTGAGTATCAGTAGAGGTATTCTTGGTGGGAAAAAAAAAAAAATTATCTGGTCCCTCTTTTGAGATATGTAACCTTGAAATCTACAAAAGTTGAAAACTTTGAGGGGGGACCAAACCTAGACTTAAGTTCTCCATAGCTGAAAACTCTACTAGCCATAGTTATTACATAAAAATTCTCAACTTGAGGTTCCAACTCCCAGTCACCTTAACAACCCATCGAAAATGGTAATTTATGCTTACGAGTATTGCAGATCTCAACACCATTTTAAGCAAGTTTATATCGAAAATCTTCAACCAGTGAAAGATTTGAACTCTCTTTTTACCACATTATGTAAAAAAAAAAAAAAAAAAAAAAAATGTATTTAGAAATACTATTGTAAAATTGAATAAAAAGATTGTACTCACAAAGTTTTTTGATGGTCCTCTTCTTTTATTGCTATCCTTTTTTAAGTTAATGTACCATGTCATTTTCAGTTATGCAAACTTTGTTGACATATTCTCGAGTGCAAGAACCCTGAAGACTTTTTTTCGCCTCCTAAGGTGAGTATGTACAGTTAAAAAATGGTCATGGTTAAAACCCGATGAAAAACGAAAAAGTCTAAAACTATGAACCAATGTTAACTTTAAAACCTTTTTAGTTAAAAACCTTTAGAAAACTTCCTGCATTCCTCCAGGCTTTCGTAGAAGACCACAAGGTGAGTATGCAAGGCCTGAAAAAAGGGGAGTCCTTGGTTAAAATCCCAATGGAACGGAAATAAGATCCAAAACATGAATTCGCGAACTTTAAAATCTCTAGAAGCTTCCGGCCGTCCTCCGTGCTGTGTCGAACGGACACTCCCATTAAGGCGGAACTGACACATGTTTCGGGCTTAAGCCAATCTTCACCATTAGGACATGACTGAACATACTCACCTTAGGAGACGAAAAAAGTTTTCAGGGTACTTGCAGTCGAGAATATGTCAACAAAGTTTGCATAAATGAAAATGACATGGTACATTAACTTCAAAAATGATAGCAATAAAGGAAGAGGACCATCAAAAAACTTTGTGAGTACAATCTTTTTATTCTATTTTACAATAGTATCTATCATTTCTAAATACAATTTTTTTTTTTGCTTCCGACATCCAGAACATAACATGGTAAAAAGCAAGTACAAATCTTTCACTGGTTGAAGATTTTTGATATAAGTTATGAGCAACACGTTGAATAAGTTATTCCCAGAATAAGAAATAAAAAAATATATGAAATTTTAAGCAAGGTTAAAAAAAAAATATTTTCTATCATTCTATACATTTTCTGTAAGCCGAAAACATCTTTCAGGTAGTGAAAACCAAAACTTTCGATCTACAATAAGAGGAAAACAATTGCCTTTTTTTCAAAACAATTGTGATGCCGTATTTTGGCCTGCCGCAGAAAACAGAAATGCACATATATCCAAGATGGTGGCACATAAAAACAAAATAAGAATTGTTTTTAGCTACTCACTGATAGGGTTAAACTTGAGGAGGGGGGGGGTGTATAAAATGGTCAAGCAACCACTTAATTAAAAAATTGGGTAATATGTCGGAATGTTCCATATATAATAATACGTACCATTTTGGAATTATTTTTTTTCCCCTCGCCAAAATTGCGAATTGCCCTAAGTATTTTTTTCTCCTAATGAAAGGTTACATTATAATCATCATCATCATCATTGTCAACCATTATCAATCCACTGCTGGACGAAGGTCTCCCCAAGTTTCCTCCACAACGGTCTGTCTTGTGCCAGTCTCCTCCATGTCACCCCTGCATACTTTCGAATTTCATCCACCCATCTCCCATGTGGTCTTCTGGGTCTTTTCCTGTCCCTTGGAATCCAATCTAAAATTTCGGCTGTCCATCGATGATGTCTTTCTGGCAGTATGTCCAGCCCGTTGCCATTTCAGGGATTTAACTCTGATCATGATGTCTTCCACTCTTGTCATTTTTCGGATCCACGAGTTCCTCTTCTTATCTCTCCTGGTTACACCAAGTATGCACCTCTCCATGCTTCTTTGAGTTGTCTGCAGCCTTTGTATGTCTCTTTTAGTTAAGGTCCACGTCTCTACACCATACGTAAGCACTGGAAGGATGCATTGATCAAACACTTTTCTTTTAAGACATAGTGGCATATTGCTCTTGAAAATTATGCTGTTTCTTCCAAACGCTCTCCCGGCAAGTTTTGTACGCCAATTAATTTCTTCATCAATGTGACCCTCACTTGATATCTGCTGTCCAAGATAAACGTATGTGTCTGTTATCTCCAGCTTTTCTCCATCAATCGATAAATCTTCATTTCTTGTAAAAGCATTGAACATCACTTTTGTCTTCTGAAAGTTCATTTTTAATCCCACTTCTTTACTCTTGTCAGCAAGTTCCTGGATCATACTCTGTAGCTCTGATGGGGTAGTTGCAAAAATGACTACGTCATCAGCAAAACGAAGGTGGGTTAGATAATCTCCATTAATCTTTATCCCCTTGTTTTCCCAGCTCAGTGACTGAAAAACACCCTCCAATGTGGCATTAAAGAGCTTCGGAGATATGGTGTCACCTTGTCTCACTCCCTTTCCAATTTTTATGTGTGTTGTATTTTCAAACAGCCTAATCTTTGCACTTGCATTTTCATAGATGTTATTAATAATATTAATGTATGCATCTTCAATACCGCAGGTTTTCAGGGCCATTGTAACTGCTGATGGTTTCACCGAATCAAAGGCTTTTTCATAATCGATAAAAGCCATGCACAATGGAAGTTCATATTCCCTCGCTCTTTCAATTAGTTCTCTCAGCACATGGATATGATCTATTGTGCTGTAGCCACTCCTGAATCCAGCTTGTTCTCTCGGTTGAGCCATGTCCAGTGTTACCTTCAAGCGGTGTGAAAGAACTTTAGTGAAGATTTTATAAACTACTGATAGGAGGCTGATAGGTCTGTAGTTTCAGAGATCCTCAATGTCACCTTTCTTATGTAGCAGGATCATTATAGCGTTGTTCCAATCCTCAGGAATCTTTCCTTCATTAAGGCATCGAGTGAAAATTTGGGCGAGTACTGTTTCGATTTCTCCACTTGCTTCTTGTATGATGTCTACAGTAATTCCATCTTCTCCTGGAGCTTTTCCCCACTTCATGTTCTTGATTGCATGTGCAACCTCTGCTGGAAGGACTGGAGGAACTCTGGTACTGGTATCTTTCATGATGTCTGGAGTGCATGTATCATCCCTTTCATATAATTTGGAGTAGAAATCTTTCACTCTTGTCAAAATTTCGCCTCTATTTCTTGTTACAGAACCATCTTCTTTTCTCAGTGCCATAATCTGTTTTCTTCCCTTACTGAGATGTCCCTTTGCTATCTTTAGGCTTTGGTTGTTTTCAATTGCTTTCCTCACTAGTTCACAGTTGAATTTTCTTACGTCTTCAGTGATACTTTTTCGTACTGTCTTGCATAGCTCTATATATTCCACTTTGGAAGTCACATCTTCTTTAGTTGTCCTCATCTCTCTTCTTTTTTGCATCAACATTTTCGTTTTTCCTGATAATTTATTTACATGCAACTTGTTCTTAGACCCAGCTAATTTTGTTGCTGTTTCCATAAGAGCTTTGGTTACTTTTCTGTTAACTTCAGAGATGTCCACTTCTTCCGATGTTAGGCCTTCTAAAGCAGAGAACCTGTTCTTCAGTTCCAACTTGAAGGTATTATGGTGTTTTTTAAGGTTGGTTATGTCAATAGATTTTGTTTGTCTTATGAGCTTGCCACGTTCAAGTTTAGTGTTGAGGTGCATCTTACATCTCACCAATCTATGGTCACTACCTGTGTTGAACTTGTTTAGCACACTGCAGTCTTCTATGACGAATTTTTTGTTACACATAATAAAATCAATTTCACTTGTCGTCCCATTTGGATGTCTGCATGTCCATTTCCTGTGTGGCTTTTTCTTGAAGGAGTTCAAGATGAAAAACCCTTCTGCCTCTGCAAACTCAAAGAGAGTATTTCCACGCTGGTTTCTGTTGCCGTGACCGAATTTACCTACTGAAGTTTCATTCTGTTGCCGTTGCCCTATTTTTGCATTGAAATCTCCCATAATTATTTTCAAGTGCTGCTTACCTTTATTATTTAGATGACAAATTTCCTCATAAAATTCTTCAATTTCTTTTTCAGGATGACTCTTGGTGGGTGCATATGTTTGAATAATCTGAGCCTGGTATCTTCTCGATAGTTGGATAACGAGTCGTGCAGCTCTGTCAGAGGAACTTTCAACTTTTACCACTTTATCCTTCAGTTTCTTGTTTATTATAAATCCAACACCACTAGTTCTGCCAGTATCTGTCCCACGATAGAAGAGATGTCCACTTTTCAGTTCGATGAGATTTTCTCCTTTTCTCCTTACCTCACTTAGCCCCACGATGTCCCACTTGATCCTTTGTAGTTCCTCTTCCAATTCAAGAAGCCTTGAATCAGAAGATAGGGAGCGTCCATTGTACGTTGCCAAGGTCAGCGTCAGATGGCAGCCTAGTCCGGTCCTCCGGGGATTCTTAGCACCCTCTGCCTTCATGTCAGACTGGCCGCTCGCTGCCTTGGCCAGGTACATTCCAGCTGCCGGAGACTGATGGCCAAGATTTAAGTTGTGGAGTCATTTTGGAGGGGTTTGGCCATAACTCACCACGCTGGCCAAGCGGGTTGGTGAGTGTGGGATAGAATTTCCTCTAATTCCCGATGGTATAGTTATACCGCTATTGGCGGTCGTCAGAGCCCCTTTAGTGGGAACAGGATGCACCACGAGAAGGCGGGGTTGACATTTGTCAAGGAGAGGCTGTGATGTTACGCATCACCTGACCTTACATCCCTACATTATAATACACACATGAAAATATTTTTAGCGAATTTGAAGAGGGGGATCAATTTGAAAAAAAATTGTTTTATTTAATAAAAATGTGGCCTCATTTTTCCATGTCTTTTGTCATTAAATTTTAAAAAAAAAAAGCGTTCTTTTAATTCTGAAAATGTGCAGAAACAAGTTGTTACTAAATGTATGGATCACAAAGATCATTTAAGAAACAAATTATGAAGCTGCAATAGTTAGTTGTGAAGTTATGAATTTTTTTCTCCTACAGTGTAGTTGTGAAAACTCAGCGCTCGATAACTTCAAATGCAGAGCTACCCAATTTTTAAAGTGGCATTACTTAAGATCTACTGGACTGACTGACCTAAAATTTTAACTGGTTTCATATCTCACCAGTACAATACTTTGTGCCAATTTTCACAAAAATTTGAGATGGGTGGGTGACATGCCCTGGGTGATCTGACATGGAATGACCCTCCTACTATATAGTCAAGCAAAGTTCACCAGCCTACAATATGAGGGGCATTCAAAAAGTTCTTAACACATGTCTATAGATTTGCACTCACTCCTCCAAAGTTAACAAGCTACAAGTTGTTTGAAGACTTGCCCGAACTTGTGTGAGTATTAAAAGCAAAGGCAGTAATCACTATTTTTCTCTGTATTGATACAGCATAAAGTTCAGGCTGCAAAAGCTGTGTGTTGTTGCTATTGAACCCACTAAACAAAGATAAAAAAAATTGCATTTTCACAAGGATGCACCTTGGGAACAATGCAAAATAAATTCATGCCAATTTATCACAAGCACATGGGGATCATACCTGTTCATATAGCATTGTTAAGAGATGGATGCACAAATTCAGAGGACATCAATCACAACTTCACAGACATCTCTCATGGAAAAAAAAAAAAAAAACTGAGGCCATGAACCAGAGAACCATCGCTGCTGTTCGTGAACTCATTAAGGAAAGCCTACCCATCACCATTTAATAAATAAGTTTAGATCATGGTTCATACACTTTCGCCCAGAAAAATTCAAGAACTTTTTAAGGACTTTTCAAGGATGAGCAACTTTTTTTTAAAGGATGATCTCGGTATGGGAGATACACAAATTATAAAATACTATTATTCTGAAATATAGGACATCCTGCATCTCTGATATGCAGAAATTATTTTTGCAAATCTATATGCATGAAATACTTTTGAAAAAAGCATGGGTTTGTAACCAGACAAAATGCACATTCACATGAAAATTCAGAGAAATTCTGTTGTTTAATTTCATATGGTTTTCTAGGTGCAATATTTACTGTAAATTGTTTGAAATCATTTACAACCTACATTGTTAGAAGTTTGATAAGGAGGAGGTGCTTCACTTCTGTTTTACACATCATTTTTAACATTAATATATCATAGCATTCGTCAATTTGGTCAATCTACACTTATAACATTGCATTGCTATTTTTTTTGTAAATGAAGAGAAACCAATCTTAAATTAAAAAAAAAAATAGTCCCATGTTCGAAAAACAAACTTTAGGATTTAAAAGTATGGTACACTGTGAGCTGGGCCCAGTGCAGAGCCCATTTAAGGGGGAGGGCTAGGGGTCTGCAGCCCCTGGCCCCGCACTTTCAAGGGGCCCCCCAATTTCTGCCGAGTGTTTCAATTTTTTTTCGAACATAATACATTTACTTCCACAGAGGACGAGAAGAAACCTTTTCACATACTGAGAATGCGTAGGTTTTCACAGAGGAGGGGCAGAAACGTTTTCACATACTTAAAAGAGCGCTCATTTAAAAAAAAAAAAAAAATAATCAATATTTAAGGTAAAGAGTAGAAAGCTCGTCAAAAACATGAACACACTCCACATTGTCATTCGTCGATGACGTCATACATACGTAGCGTCGCTCTGCTCTGATTCTGAGAGAGTGTGTGAGCTGAAATCTTATCACCAGTATTGTGGCGCCATCTACTGGCAGCGTCTAAGAAGAAAAATTATTTGACAGTCAAAAATATAGTTAACAGCATAGGGACGTTCCCACATACAAACACACGTCCAAAATCTATAAAATGTTATATATCCACCAAAAAAAAAAAAAAAAAAAAAACAGTTGTAGGGCACCAGTAATTGTCTGGATGATCACAGCCATCTAGTGGAATTTGTTCAAATTCTATTTGGAACTTTCAAGATCCAGTTTGGCAACACTGAATTTCTGGATCGGGTTTGCCGTATGGCAACACTGACTTTCCAGATCTGGTGTGTCATTGTTGTCTGGTGCTCTTTTCAGAACAGTGGTTTGACGTTTACTTGGAGTAGAGTATGAAAAGAAAATTGATATGCTTGTGTTAAAGTAACAGTTTTATCACGATCCAGTTTTGAAAATAGTTCTTATGTCATGTCTCAAAGACAATACCTTAGTGGCATTACAAAGTGGAAACTTACAAATTTCTTTAAGCTTCCAATAGCAGAATCCAATCCTGTAACTGAGGAAACGGAGAATGAGCTTCAGAATTATGATAATTTATTTGCTGAGAAAAGTCCTGATAGCCCTAAATTTCGGAAAAGAGAACCTGAACGTGAACCCAATAGCAACGAATCAGCTCCTATCAACAATGATGAAAAATGTGGCAGCATGAAGCATACAGATGAAACTGGTATGAGTATGAATGACAGTGTGAAAAGTAAGCCCTGCGATTTAGGGCACAAAACTTGTAGTGCAGAGCATGTGCAAGCACGGCCAATTTCCAAAGCATTAATTCCATTGATATGGAAAATTACAAAGATCCTGGGCAAATGGCCAAATTTTTTAAGTAATAACTTTAGAGATTTATGCCTGAACAGTGGGCCTGAGTTCTTTCAAAATCGTAACCCCAATAACTTTTATTTGTCACAGAGGCAATTTAAAACACAGAACATATCTATGCAACACTCTTTTCGAACACAAACTTCCAAATGGAGAAGTTCAAGAACGTAAATGGTTGATGTTTTCAGAAAGCACAGGTTCTGTGTACTGTTATGTATGTAAATTGTTTAGTGACAATAATGAATCACCATTTGTTGGTTCTGGGTTTAATAACTGAAAACGCGCTGAGGAAAAAACATCAGAACATGAAAATAGTTCCTCTCATCATAAACATATGATGTGCTGGTTATCACGAACAAATGTTAACTTAACTTTAAGAAAAAAATTGCTGAAAAACAATATTGGACAACTGTCTTAGAAAGAGTAGTTGCAGTTATAAAGTTTTTGGCCCAAAGAGGTCTGGCGTTTGAGGGTGAAAATAATTTTCTTGGATCTCCAAATAATGGGAATTTCCTAGGGATGCTGGAACTATTGGCACAGTTCGATCCTTTCCTCAAGGAGCATTTAAAGAATCACGGAAATAAAGGGAAAGGTAATGTGTCCTACATTTCTCAAACGATATGCAATGAACTGATAGAAGTAATGGGAAAAGAAGTTCTTCATAAAATAATTAGTGAAATAAAATGCACCAAATACTTTGCACTGATATTAGATTCAACTCCTGATGCCTCACATGTTGATCAGCTCTCCGTTGTTATACGGTATTGTTTTGAAGGACATGTTTATGAACGATTCTTGACATTTATACCCATTCAAAGCCATGTGAGTAAAGTGCTATGTAACAAAGTATCTTGCTGACAAGGGCCTTGACATGACACTCTACAGAGGGCAGAGTTACGACAATGCCAAGAACATGTCAGGTGAATATGAAGGCTTGCAAGCTCACACTAAGAGGATCAGCGATGTCCCACTGTTTTCACCATGCAGCGGTCATTCTTTAAATCTTTGTGGTGTTCATGCTGTGCAGTGTTGCTTAGAAGCTGTAAACTTCTTCAGTTTTTTACAAAAGTTGTATTCATTTTTCGTTGCGTCAACGCATAGGTGGGATATCCAATTTAAAAGATTCTGAGAGCAGCCGATTACTAGTCTTAAAATCCTTATGTGATACAAGGTGGGCACGCCATGCTGAAGCATGTAAATCACTTAACGTTAATTACCAACGTATTATCGACAGCCTTGAGGAAATAGCCGACAATGAACATGTAGAAAGCAGAACAGAAGCTAAATCTCTCAAGACGAAAATGGTTAAGTTTGAGACAGGATTTATGGCTGTACTTTGGAACAAAATACTGGCTAGATTCACCCACGTTAGTGCATACCTCCAAGAACCAGGGCTTGATTTATTTACTGCTGTTAATTTATTGAAATCGTTGAATGCATTTGTGTCCACATTAAGAGAGAAATTCACAGACATAAAACAAGAAATGCAAAGTCTGTCAGTTAAAATTATGGAATTCGCATTTGAAAAAAGAGTCAAAACGAAGAAATTCCTTGATGGTAGTGATGATTTCATTTTAACTGGTGAAAGAAAATTTGAAGTTGAAACTTTAAATGTGATTATCGATAGTCTGGATGTAGAAAACTGAAAAAAAGAATTGCTGCATATGACAATATTTGTTCAATATTTGGTTTTGTATCAAAACTAGGTAAGGAAGTGTTAGAAGAAAACAGTGTACAAATGCTACTTGACAAATATCCTGCTGACATAGAAGATAGCATAAAAGTGAAGCAGTGCACTTTTCTCATTTTATCAAGGAATGCAATCTACAAGAAAAAAGACCTTTTGAGATTTACAAATACATGCATGATCAGAAATTATGATATCTTTCCAAATATGTTTATTGCTATGAGGATATATTTTACGTTGCCTGTGTCAAACTGTGAAGCTGAAAGGTTATTTTCAAAGTTAGCTCTTGTGAAAAACGTTCGAAGAACAGCACTGAGAGAAGATAAACTTAATTATCTTGCTATACTGTCGTCCGAAAATGACATAACTTTGGCACTGAATTTCACTGACACAATCACGAAATTTGCTGCAATGAAGACAAGAAAAGTGTTTCTAAGGCAAGACTTTTTAGTAGTCAAGAAATATTGCTATGATTTCCTTAAAAAGTCATTCTCAGTACAATATAACTTGTAAAAATGTTTTTTACCCATGTCATTTGTCTAGATGCAATTAAAATGTTTCAATTCTCCACAAATACTGAATTTTTGTTCCCATTAATAATGACTCCTTTCTTAGTGACTCAGTGGTTTTTTTAGGCACATCAGCATTAGAATTTATTCATAAAAAAATAGCGTTACTTTGGAATTTTAATAAAAAGCCAGGCTTTAATTCCCATAGATGAAGCATTGTGGAGAGCACATTTTGTACTTCCAACCCTGCTCCCGGGGGCCCCTAAATATTGGCCAGCCCCCGGGCCCCCTGTGGCCTTAAATGGGCTCTGGCCCAGTGGCACAGATGAGGGTAGTGGGACCAGTTCCTTCCCCTCGGCTGCCTTTCCTTCCCAGAAAATCCAGTACCCATTTCAGCAGCCTGGACAGGCTGGCTATGCTCAGAAAACACAATTCCTGTCCCTAGCTGGACCAGGGACCTCAGGCATGGCAGCCTAGTGCCCTAATCACTATACTACTGCGACAAACAAATCTTAGAGAAAGCATATCAGAAAAAAGTGAACCAAAAATTTTTGATTAAAGTAATAACTTCAGAAACATTGCTGCCTAAGGGCATTGTGGCTGACTGACAGCAACTGGAACAGGAAAACATAGTAACACTAAAAAATGTGGGTTGCCGAGTCCTCTCTAAAGCAAAAACTAAGCATCTCCTCAAAATGAAACTTTTAGCAATTTGGTTTAAAAAAAAAAAAAACCCTCCAAAGTCCCCTTCAAAGTTAAGTTCAATGGTAAGAGTAGGTACTACCAAAACTGAGCTTGGGCAGAATTTCAGTGCATTTCAGCTGACTGAGTGCAACTATTCAGGATTGAGAACCATTTTGAGAACTTCAAAATAAAACCAAATTAAAACTTAATATACAGTTAATAACTCACCAAATATCCTATGAAAGTAGTCATCTGAAGTTCTAGTGAAATCATAAAAAATTATACTGGATGTTCCCTATTTTTTCTTTTTTCATGTTTTGCTATCATTAAAGAGGGTTACACATTTAGGTAAAACATGAAAAGTCTATTAATAACAAACTATGTTTTGTTATACCAAGCATCAAATGTTGACCTTCAATTTTCATACACAGATCCAACATCCTATTTGAATGTCAAATGCCAGTCACCTTGTTTTTATATACTCAGATCACAATGCTACAGCAATAGGTTTTGCAATAAACATCTAAAATTAAACTACAAATTTGACCAACTAAAAATCTTCCAATATGCAATTTTTGAAGATACTGTAACATACTGGCATTAAAATTCCCTGACGGCTATTAAAAAAAGTTACCACTAACAAAACATAAAACTTATTTTCTAGACTTGTGAAAAATGCAATTCATGAGGCAACCTTAAGGGTTGTCTTATGTTATAAACGTGCTTTTGATTAAAATATATATAATATCTAAGGTATTTTACCTGATATTGTCAAAGTATTTTGCACGTTGTTGCTCTGTGAGGCACGTGCTCCCAGCCCAAGAGGTCCCTTGTATTACGGACCTTTGGTTGGTTATAAAAATTTTTATACAGAAATAAAACAGTTAGGTTATATATTTTCAGTTCCACATTCATTCCCTCGCACACTCAAATGTTTAAAATTTACTATTAATTAAAAGATTTTTAGTAGAAAGCGTTATACTCATCGGGTCAGGAGACGTCTCACAAGGGGTTCGTTGTTATGGCGAGCACCTTCAGCAGTGCTTAACCTCCATCGTCTGGCCTCTGCTTCTACACAAGGGTTCCTCGTGTGCGTGTAGTTTTGGAATTGCATGTCAGGAATCGATGGGAAGGTTTGCTGCCTGTATCTGTTGGGCGATTTGTTTCTAATGTGTCGCCATCTATTGGATGAGTTGGTAGGTATCAGTCGTACGTATAATTCTTTTGTGTACATATTTTTGGGCTATTATTATTTGTTTGTAGAAACAGATGTATTATTATTGTTTTTGTTCTTTATTTATTGGTGTGATTTTTTGTCTTTTTTTATGGATTTTTCTTTTTTTTTTTTTATAAGTGATTTCCAGGCTGTGTTGTCTAGTGTGGTGGGGTCTTATAATTGAACAAAAAAAAAAAAAAAAAAAAATGCAACTTACAACGCTTTCAGAAATCCTTAATTCTTTTTCATTTGTGTGGGTGGTTAGTAATTTAATATTTTCAAAATCAGGATATTTATGTTTAACGCAGTGTTGGTTAAATGCAGTTTTTTCTTCTTTTTTGTTCCAGTTTTTAATATGTTGATGTAATCTTTTTATTAATCTATTTTTTGTGCTGCCGATGTATGAAATGTAGTCTTCAGAATTCTGTGAAACAATAGGAATTTCATATACGCCTGCTGATTGTAGTATATTATTGTTACTTTTTTTCTTTATAATTAAGTCACCAATATTCTGAACTGAATGACAAAAAATAATGTGTTTCTTCATTAATCTTAAAAATTTTCCACTTAGTCCTCTAATAAAAAGAGAAAAAAACCCTGAAAATTTGTATTTCTTTTTTTGGGATGTTTTGTCTACTCTTAATTTCTTCTTGTATTCAAAAATCAAATGATACCCAGATGAAATCAAATGTTATCTCTTTTTGCTTAAATTTCAAGTTGGGCACCATTTTATATGAATTGTTTTGGATATAGTGCCAGTTTACTGAATTTTAAACATCACACTCATGGGCAAATCCAGTATTTTATTGCCCATTGTTTATAATTTTGGTACCAGTGTCTACCATTATCGAGCATAGTGAAAACCTTTTTTCATAGACCTCATAATCAACCAGGTTATATCTATTACGCAAATCTCGCACCTAACTTTTTTTAATTGGAGGTTTAATGATCACCGTGAGCAACTCAATGGACTATAAGCAGTCGCCCGTTCCTAATTTAGGGCCACTGGTTCCTGGGAAGGGAGAGAACCAGCGCCGTAAGACAAACACAATATCCATGCCTCACCTGGACCCATCTCGGACGAATGATCAGTAGCCATCGCTTAGACCACTGCGCCACCGGGGCGGCCACTGACATATCTGCTTCTACCACACTGGGTTAACTGGATGACAAGTAGCAAAAAGAAAGGATTCTCCTATTGCAAAGTCCCATGATGATGATGATGATGAACTCTGCAGTTTTAGCAAACTTGCAGAATTCCCACCCCTGTAGTAAAAAAAAAAAAAAAAAAACTGGTTTAAATAAACTTTGTGCATGCACTGAAATGAAAAGGGAACATCAGCAATAATCATAAAAGATGCTCTGATGTCAAAAGTGTAGCATAAAGTATGTACACCATTTTGTTTAATGACTATAAATTAAAAAAAATGAGTAATATTTGCTGCAGGTAATGTCACAGAATCACTGCCAATTAAAAATTTATATTTAGTGGTTACATGATGGGTTTTACTACTTTTTAGCACATCTTTTGTAAAAAAAAGATCGTGCTTATGTTAACCGGTTTGTCCGTCCGTCTGTACCCACGATATCTCTGCAACTATTAGTCCGATTTGAAAAATTCTTTGCATTGAGAAGCCTGAAATATGCAAATGATGATCCTTTATTTAGTTTTTTTTTACGATGTGCAATTTTGCCACTAGAGGGCGTAAATGCAGATGTCGAATTCAAAAATGCGTTTTATTCCACATATTTGCTTCTAAACAGCCGATTGAAAAAATTATTTTATCTTTCGATTCCATTTATGTCAAAGAGTATTTAAAATATATTTACTTTTTCAAATTATACATAGATTTTCCGGTAGGGGGCGTAAAGTAAATTACATTTCCCCCGATAACTCTTCTTCTAAAACTCCTATTTAAAAACAATTTTCTTCAGCGGATACACCTTCTGATGGAATATATTTTGCATATAATTTCAAATTTTTGGTAAAGAATACTTTGGCCACCAGGGGGTGCAAGTGTTAATTTTTGCTTCTGATGTATTTCCCATAAAATCAGAGTTAAAATATCGATTGAAAAAATTCTTTTGTGGACTGATGCCACTCACATTGATAAACCTTTTCCGAATATTTTCTTCTTAAAATATTCCAGTTTCTCCACCAGGGGACATAGATGTATATCGTATTTCTGTCAATATCTCTACTTCTAGGACTTCGACTTGAAACATTCCTTCTTTGTTGGATAGCATTTTTAGTGTGACATGTTTTTCATATAATTTCAAAATTTTCAAGTAATTCATAGACTTTCCGCTAGGGGGCGTAGAGGTAAATTGTGTTTCCCCCTATATCTCTGCTTCTAAACCTCCGATTTGAAAAATTCTTTCTGCACCGGATACAGCTCCTGGTGGGAAATCGTTTGCACATAATTTATAATTTTT
The DNA here is from genome assembly GCA_039090855.1 of Macrothele yani. Taxonomy (NCBI): domain Eukaryota; kingdom Metazoa; phylum Arthropoda; class Arachnida; order Araneae; family Macrothelidae; genus Macrothele; species Macrothele yani. The sequence continues at coordinate 23,116,513 of CM077015.1, forward strand.
GTAAAAAAAAATGGTTGGCCACCAGGGGGCGTACATTTTAATTTCCGCTTCTGAAGTATTTGCAGCAAAATATGAGCTTCTAAAATCTCAATTGCAAAAAAGTCCTTTGTTGACCGATACTCCTCATGTCGACAAACCTTTTAGAAACTTTTCTTCTTGAAATAATGCATGGTTTCTACGCGAGGAGTCATAGATGTATATCTTATTTTTGTCAAAAATCTCTACTTCTAGGAGTCAGATTTGAAAAATTCCTTCTTTGTTGGATAATGTTTCCAATGCTAAATGTTTTCCCTACAAATTCAAATTTTTCAAGTAAATCATAGACTTTCCGCTAGGGGGCACAAAGGTAAATTGCGTTTTCTGCATTATTTCTGCTTCTAAAACTCCGATTTGAAAAATTGTTCCTGTATCGCATACAAGACCTGATGGAAAATATTTTTTACATAATTTCTAATGTTTGGTAATAAATGGTTTGGCCACCAGGGGCATAAGTGTTGATTTCTGCTTCGGACGTATTTGCAGCAAAATTTGGGCTCCTGAAAACTCGACTAAATTTTTTTTTTCTTGGACCGATACCGCTGATATGGAAAAACCTTTTGAGAATCATGTTATTCCCACCAGGGGATGTAAAGTCACATCTTATTTTTGTCGATATCTCCATTTCTAAGTCCGATTTGAAAAATTCTTTCGGTGTTGGAGAGCGTTTCCGGTGTGAAATGTTTCTTATATAAATTCATGTTTTTCTAACGCACAAGTCTGCAACCAGAGGGCGTAAGTTCACGATTCCATTTACAGCAATATTCGAGGGATTAAAAACCCAACTGAAAAACTTCATTTCTTCTGTCAGATACTATTGTTTTCTATACCGGTTCCATCGACTTTGAATAGCTTTGATAAATTTAATTTGCGTCAGAACAGATTCAAAAGACATGCTCATTACACCCAAAAATTCGGTCTCATCTTTCTTGTTTTTATTTGATTTAGACAAATTTTAACTGAATACCACTTCATTATGTGTTTTTTCTGTCAGAAAGAATTTGTTGGAGCAAAAAATTTCTTGTTGAATCAAAGATCCCATGAAATGCTATCCATTTTGAAAATTTGTCTAAATTAATTTTTTTAACTTTAAAATTCTTCATAACCTCCCATATTAAAGATTTGTCAACTATGAATATTTGAAACACTTAAATAGCAATGGAATTCAACATTACTGCCCAAGTGGCCAGAGCAGGGTTGTAACCAGAAGGCCAACTTGTGTACCCTTTTACCTGTCCTAGTGACTCACACTACAGTCCAATGCTTAATCTTCTTTATGTCCTTCACCAGCCACACCTCCCAACTTCCCTCTCAGGCTTCAGGCCTGCAGAGAAGTAGGTATATGACAAGTTACACGGGATGGGCTCAACTTTGTTTTGGTGGTTTACCGATAAGCAGTCACTTATCTCTAATTTCTGGCCGCTGGTTCTCTAGGGAAGGGAGAAAGCCAGTGCCATTAAGACAAGCACAACATGCACGCTTCACTTGGATTTGAATTCCAACCCATCATGAACAAGGCTTAGATTTCTGCAGAGTGAAACATTTTTTTTTTTTTTTTATTGAAAGTTTGACCACCGTGAGAAACTCAATGGGCTATAAGCAGTCGTCTGTCCCTAATTTAGGGCCACTGGTTCCAGGGAAAGGAGAGCCAGTGAGTGCCGTAAGACTAACACAACATCCATGCCCCACAGGGATTCAAACCCTGACCGCGTTCTGACGAATCATCAGAAGCCATCGCTTAGACCACTGCGCCAAAACCAGCATCTCTAATTAGGGATGGCCGCCCCGGTGGCGCAGTGGTCTAAGCGATGGCCTCTGATCATTCGCCCAAAAGGGGTTTGGGTTCGAATCCCGGTGTGGCATGGATGTTGTGTTTGTTTACGGCACTGGCTCTCTCCCTTCCCTGGAACCAGTGACCCTAAATTAGGGACAGGAGACTGCTTATAGCCCATTGAGTTGCTCACGGTGGTCGTTAAACCTTCAATAAAAAAAAAAAAAAAAATAGGGATACAGAACAGCTTACAGAGTTGCTCATGGTTGTCACTAAACAAAACAATAAAAAAATGAATCCTGAATCAAAAGAATTTATAAATGCATCGAATCCAAAGCACTATTTTGAAAGCTAAGTACTTATTTTTTTTTATTGAAGGTTTAACGACTACCATGAGCAACTTAATGGGATACAAACAGTCGCCCGTCCTTAATTTAAGGTCACTGGTTCCAGGGGAGAGACAGAGTCGCAAGACAACAACAACATCCATGCCTCACCGGGATTCAAATCCGGCCCTTTTCGGACGAATGATCAGAGGCCATCGGTTAGACCACTGCGCCACCGGAGTGGCCTAAGTACTTATATATATATAGCCTCTCCTTGACAAATGTCAACCCCGCCTTCTCGTGGTGCATCCTGTTCCCACTAAAGGGGCTCTGACGACCGCCAATAGCGGTATAACTATACCATCGGGATTAGAGGAAATTCTATCCCACACTCACCAACCCGCTTGGCCAGCGTGGTGAGTTATGGCCAAACCCCTCCAAAATGATTAAACAACTTAAATCTTGGCCCTCAGTCTCCGGCAGCTGGAATGTACCTGGCCAAGGCAGCGGCCAGTGCGACATGAAGGCAGAGGGTGCTAAGAATCCCCGGAGGACCGGACTAGGCTGCCATCTGATGCTGACCTTGGCTACGTATAATGGACGCTCCCTATCTTCTGATTCAAGGCTTCTTGAATTGGAAGAGGAACTACAAAGGATCAAATGGGACATCGTGTGGCTAAGTGAGGTAAGGAGAAAAGGAGAAGATCTCATTGAACTGAAAAGTGGACATCTCTTCTACTATGGTGGGATAGATACTGGCAGAACTAGTGGTGTTGGATTTATAATAAACAAGAAACTGAAGGATAAAGTTGTAGAAGTTGAAAGTTCCTCTGACAGAGCTGCAAGACTTGTTATCCAACTCTCGAAAAGATACCAGGCTCAGATTATTCAAACTTATGCACCCACCACAAGTCATCCTGAAGAAGAAATTGAAGAATTTTATGAGGAAATTTGTCATCTAAATAATAAAAGTAAGCAGCACTTCAAAATAATTATGGGAGATTTCAATGCAAAAATAGGGCAACAGCAACAGAATGAAAGTTCAGTAGGTAAATTCGGTCACAGCAACAGAAACCAGCGTGGAAATACTCTCGTTGAGTTTGCATAGGCAGAAGGGTTTTTCATCTTGAACTCCTTCAAGAAAAAGCTACACAGGAAATGGACATGGAGACATCCAAATGGGACGACAAGTGAAATTGATTTTATGTGTAACAAAAAATTCGTCATAGAAGACTGCAGTGTGCTAAACAAGTTCAACACAGGTAGTGACCATAGATTAGTAAGATGTACCTCAACACTAAACTTGAACGTGGTAAGCTCATAAGACAAACAAAATCTATTGACATAACCAACCTTAAAAAACACCATAATACCTTCAAGTTGGAACTGAAGAACAGGTTCTCTGCTTTAGAAGGCCTAACATCGGAAGAAGTGGACATCTCTGAAGTTAACAGAAAAGTAACCAAAGCTCTTATGGAAACAGCAACAAAATTAGCTGGGTCTAAGAACAAGTTGCATGTAAATAAATTATCAGGAAAAACGAAAATGTTGATGCAAAAAAGAAGAGAGATGAGGACAACTAAAGAAGATGTGACTTCCAAAGTGGAATATATAGAGCTATGCAAGACAGTACGAAAAAGTATCACTGAAGACGTAAGAAAATTCAACTGTGAACTAGTGAGGAAAGCAATTGAAAACAACCAAAGCCTAAAGATAGCAAAGGGACATCTCAGTAAGGGAAGAAAACAGATTATGGCACTGAGAAAAGAAGATGGTTCTGTAACAAGAAATAGAGGCGAAATTTTGACAAGAGTGAAAGATTTCTACTCCAAATTATATGAAAGGGATGATACATGCACTCCAGACATCATGAAAGATACCAGTACCAGAGTTCCTCCAGTCCTTCCAGCAGAGGTTGCACATGCAATCAAGAACATGAAGCGGGGAAAAGCTCCAGGAGAAGATGGAATTACTGTAGACATCATACAAGAAGCAAGTGGAGAAATCGAAACAGTACTCGCCCAAATTTTCACTCGATGCCTTAATGAAGGAAAGATTCCTGAGGATTGGAACAACGCTATAATGATCCTGCTACATAAGAAAGGTGACATTGAGGATCTCTGAAACTACAGACCTATCAGCCTCCTATCAGTAGTTTATAAAATCTTCACTAAAGTTCTTTCACACCGCTTGAAGGTAACACTGGACATGGCTCAACCGAGAGAACAAGCTGGATTCAGGAGTGGCTACAGCACAATAGATCATATCCACGTACTGAGGGAACTAATTGAAAGAGCGAGGGAATATGAACTTCCATTGTGCATGGCTTTTATCGATTATGAAAAAGCCTTTGATTCGGTGAAACCATCAGCAGTTACAATGGCTCTGAAAACCTGCGGTATTGAAGATGCATACATTAATATTATTAATAACATCTATGAAAATGCAAAGATTCGGCTGTTTGAAAATACAACACACGTAAAAATTGGAAAGGGAGCGAGACAAGGTGACACCATATCTCCGAAGCTCTTTAATGCCACATTGGAGGGTGTTTTTCAGTCGCTGAGCTGGAAAAACAAGGGGATAAAGATTAATGGAGATTATCAAACCCACCTTTGTTTTGCTGATGACGTAGTCATTTTTGCAACTACCACATCAGAGCTGCAGAGTATGATCCAGGAACTTGCTGACAAGAGTAAAGAAGTGGGATTAAAAATGAACTTTCAGAAGACAAAAGTGATGTTCAATGCTTTTACAAGAAATGAAGATTCATCGATTGATGGAGAAAAGCTGGAGATAACAGACACGTACGTTTATCTTGGACAGCAGATATCAAGTGAGGGTCACATTGATGAAGAAATTAATCAGCGTACAAAACTTGCCTGGAGAGCTTTTGGAAGAAACAGCATAATTTTCAAGAGCAATATGCCACTTTGTCTTAAAAGAAAAGTGTTTGATCAATGCATCCTTCCAGTGCTTACGTATGGGGCAGAGACATGGACCTTAACTAAAAGAGACATACAAAGGCTGCAGACAACTCAAAGCAGCATGGAGAGGTGCATGCTTGGTATAACCAGGAGAGATAAGAAGAGGAACTCGTGGATCCGAAAAATGACAAGAGTGGAAGACATCATGATCAGAGTTGAATCCCTGAAATGGCAATGGGCTGGACATACTGCCAGAAAGACATCATCGATGGACAGCCGAAATTTTAGATTGGATTCCAAGGGACAGGAAAAGACACAGAAGAAGACCACATGGGAGATGGGTGGATGAAATTCGAAAGTATGCAGGGGTGACATGGAGGAGACTGGCACAAGACAGACCGTTGTGGAGGAAACTTGGGGAGACCTTCGTCCAGCAGTGGATTGATAACGGTTGACAATGATGATGATATATATAAATGCATTAAGCTTACACTAAATTTAGGATATCTACTGTTTAAATCTTAATTTTTTTTTTAACCATCACCGTGAGCAACTTGGTGGGCTATATAGTAGACCGTCCCTAACTTAGGGCCACAGGTTCCAGGGAAGGGAGAGAACCAGTGCCGCAAGACAAATACAACATCTATGCCTCATCGGAATTCGCAGTCTCAGATGAATGAACAGAAGCCATCGCTTATACCACTTGCCACAAGGGCAGCTTTTGATATGTTGCTGAAAATCTGTGGACACCTGATCAATGTTTTCAGATTTTCATCAACATTATCCACGTTTTTCTTTAAAGAAAAAAAATTAATCGAAGGGGTAATAGTGATCAGTTCAGGAAAGGGTGACGATTATTCCCTGGAGTGATTTGCTGGTAAACTTAGATTTCACCTCCCCTGGGTTCGATCTTTGGATCCAGAGAGAGAAAGTCAAGAAAAAGTTACAGAAATTCTATCTCTCGTTTGTCTTTTTTTTTCCTTCTTTGTCCTGTGGGGCCTGCGAGAAAGGTGTTCGCTTTATTCACGAAAGAAAAAATGTATATAGTGTGAACTGGCAGTCACAATGCTATCCTTTTGTTTTGGTATTACTCAGCCCAGCAGGAGGAAAGGAAAAACATACTCAGCAGAATTAAACTAAGAGCAGTGTAAATATTTTTTTTCTCTATGTGTATGAACAAAATGTAGCATTTATTCGACGCAGCACCAAAAAGGTGCGATGTCGCAACATTCAAGAGAATAAACCTGGGGTATGCTCATAAAAAAATAAAATAATAATTATGAAAAAAAAAGAATATTTTGTATTTCTTGCTTTGTTCAGTATATGAAGTAACATGTTAAAGCATTTTGTAAGCCAGCCGCAGTCTCTCTCCTTTAACAAATAGCAGTCATTGCTCTGGGTTTTCCAGAAAAAGGGATTAAAGCAGCAAATTCTTTCGACCCTTTTGGAGATTTTCTTTCCTAGAAAAGACCACCGGGAGGGCAAACATTCTTTTTTTGAGGTCTGGCAAATCCCACTAGCTGAGAAGGGGCTTAGGAAAGAGATAGATACCCGTGTAAAGCACTATGAAAGGAGAAGTGTTGGCCAGTTAAATGTGGGAAGCAGCAGTCCCTCACGCCAAAATTTATGAGGTTGTTTACGAAATGTGGACCCTTGCGAAGCATTCAGCTGTCAGGTGTCAAACACGTGCATTTCACGTGTTTTTGGCTGGATGCAGCCAATGGGATGGCTGGCGTCCTCCCTGCTTGATCCGATTGGTCGCATGACCCTTCCAGGGGAGAGGAGCTCTGAGCGTCCATTTTTGATTTTCGGGAGAAGCTGAAAAAGATGAACTGCTAGAGGGAGGAGAAAAAAGGTGGCCGACTGTTGAGCCAAGAAAAAATGGCTCAGAAGGCCTCCAAAGCTCGGCGACTGTGGTTAGGGGGTTTTCCGCCACCTTGGGAGCTACAATTTGCCGGAAACATGCAAAATAGCTGTTGATGATACATTCTCACCAGAATGCTAATGATACCAACACCGAGCATGCTGCCAAAACGTTCTCACCAGAATGCTGATGAGCTGAAGTCCTCCGGAGTGCCCATGCCAGAATAGTTTCCTAGAGGAGCACCATAACCCCAATGTCGCGCTGCATGCTTTTACTATTGGAACTCGCGATATCAGAAGAAAAGGCGGAGGAGCGTTGTCATCAAATACAATCGCACAGAAATGTCGACCTAACGACAGCTGGAGGAACCACCAGCGAAACCGACAGGCCGGCCAAAATTTTGGGTGAAAACCAGCCTTCCAGACAGCAACAACTCCCCGCGAGCTGACTGTATGGACTGTGCTAATAATAACAATAAGAAACAACTGGACACAATGATGGATGTCTTCCTTGATTTATGTATGTAAGTTGTCTTTTCATTGGCTTGTATCATCATAATACGGTTAAAAGTCTTTTTGGATAAGGGGTATAAATTTGCTGAAAAAAAAAATTTAAGAGCGAGGCCCTATGGAAGGGGAGAGGCTGTAGCTGACTGTAGGAGTCTAATATTTAACTAGCGTAATAGTTCAAAAAGAAAAAAAAATCTTCAGAATAAGAAACTAAAAATCATTAAAATCACTCCTGATGTTTTGTAATGGCCTCAAAAAATCCTGAAAATGGGAGAGGCATGTGAAACCAAATCTACAAAAACAGGCAAAAATGTATCAACAGGAATTGTTATGACATAAGAAAAAGGTTGTGATCTCGAAACACTATCAGTACAGTTTTGTTCTTCTAATATTCTTTTTTGATACCATATTGTTATTGTTTTACAAATAAATATAGGCATTAGCCATTTCAAAAAACCAAATTTTTGGTAAGAAGTGGCAATTCAGTTTCTCGAGGACTCCTAAATTTCTGAGCAATGGCACTCATCACCCAACGCTCTGACGTTGGCTAGGAAGTTCCTTGGGTGTTGTTTAAATAACGATAATGTCCTAATAATTAAAATAATTACGGTCTGATATTTTCTTTTTTTTTCATGCTTACAAACACACGAGTTCATAAATACGGTCTCTTTGAGTTGACACATATGTTACACATGTACCAAAAATACAGTGCTATAGTTATTCCTCGGTTGAAAAAAAAAAATTCACAGAAACACTATCACAGGTGAAAACTCGTGTGCTATAGGGACATTCCACGTCAGATCAATAAAAAAAAAATAAGTTTTTGACCTCACCATTTCTGATTTTGATGATATTTGGTATGAAGCACACATATGACAAGGTAAATAATTCTGCCAATTTTCAGATTTTTATTTTGAAAGTTGTCCAAGATACACACATAATAAAAATCGAAATTTTCGTAAAAAATGACAAACTCGCACACTTATAAATGGCTGTAACTGTTTTCCTAATTGTAGTACAGTGACAATTGAAACACAGCTGCAAAGCTAAAGCATTGAGCTTTCTATAGATACCATACGACCTTCTTACAATAGATTAAAGTTTCAAGGTCGTGACCTTTGACCTTGAATATCTCAAAACATACCATCTTAAAAAATTAGGAAATTTTTTTTTTATTGCTACAACATTCTTCTACCCATGTGCCAGATATTGGGCTGGCACCGCTATGGCAAGGCAGTGTAGGATTAATAGGAGTATATATCCTCCAGGTTAGGTTCGGACAAATGTACAATAACTGTTTTCCAGACGCATGTATGTATTAATTTCACAATGTGTTACAGGTTAATTAGTGGTGTACACATACAAGTGAACCGCTTGGTTAATAAGGTTGCAAACCAAAAGAATGTGATGCCATCTTGCTAGTGACCATCTCTATTTCGCTTCTCTCCATAAAATATGTCCGACCTGTTGCTGTTCGTGGGTCAACCTTCGTAATAACCGCTGTTTTATCCACTTCTAATATATCTGGCTTCTGTGGGTATGTGAAAGACACTGAAGGCCCATGTGGGTGCAGAAAACTTATCTTAACTTGTTCTGTATGAATGTTCACATCCAAAACACAACCAACCCACCACTGGTTATCATACTCAATAACATAGCCACTAATATCCTCCAGATCCAGTTCTATTGGATTTAGCAATACTGACTCAACCTTGTATTCAGTTGAGTTTGAATACATCTTGGTTTTAATAGCTGTGCGGCTTACTGGTATTACACAGTGAAGTTTTTGAGTACCAGGAATTGGTCGAGCACTAGCATGACGTATCTCGAGGAACTCCTTGTGGTTCTCATAGTCCTTGTCCGTGCTTTATTTAAAATGGCACGAAGGAATGTTTCTGGAAGCCCAATCATACAGTTGTCGCGGTGTCATAATTTGGTCATTGTATGAACACTGAAGGCTGGCACGTGCAGCTAATCTCTTAATGGTGCCTGCCACGCCATTACATGGCCCCTTTCCATGTGAGGTGGCAAAGAAATGCCACTCAGCTGTGATACCAAAATCTACATCATGATGGCACAGATTGACAAAATTCTTCCTGTTTTTATACTGTGAGGCTGCACTGTCTGAGAAGTAATAGATGTGCTCTACTTTCTTGTCAAAATGTGATGATATAAACTGCAACAATTGGCTCTGGAAAAGGTGAACACTGATAGTGTCATGCTTAAGACATTCTGAGATGACAACAAAAGAAACATGATCCAACTGAAGTGTGTGTGAACTTTTGTAGTACATGACGAAAGGGTGAATAGTAGCTTGGGAATTGTTCCAGGGTATCCTTGGACTGCATCCTGCAGTATGAAGGAATAATTCTCAGCAAAATTGCACAACACACTGATTATCATCAAGGTTTTCTTTCAGATTTGACAGAAAGTATGACTGCTGAATAGCTATAAAAGAATGTGGCAATAGCAATTTCACTTTTGATTCAAAGGTCTCAAGGAATTCTTCTACAGTGTTACAGACTGTCATAAGTGTTGTGCGATCAGTTGTAGTCCACAATTTATATACAATTTCATCAATCCCATTCATGGTGAATAAGCTACTTATTTGCTCTAGTAAGTGTGCTATACCAGGACAAGAATCACACTTGAAGAAGAAGCATTCTGGAAGAGGAGGGTTACAAGTTATTCTTGCAAGGCAATCTTTGTATGTCCTAACTGGTAATTCAGGGATCATAGCATACTACTGGAAAATTTTAGGTAGGAATTTTAGGAATTTTTAGAAAAATTTTAGGAGTGTATTTCCATAAAAACTAGATGTATATTTGTATACATCTAGTAAAACAACTTTGTATACATTGTAAAGAGTTTGCTTCACACCCTTCAACCATATATACTGATAGACTGCGCATGACATCAAAATTTCTGGCTCCAACATAAAATCACATGACATCAGTCAAAAAGATGGGTTACACCTGCTGTGCTTATGGTTGCTCTGAGCGATATAGTAAAGGAAGTTCTATGATTTTTCATGGGTAAGAAACGAATTAAATACCTAAGTCAATAAAGTTCAATTACTTAACCAGAAACTTGCAGCTATTGATATAAAAATATAGTAACTTAAGAAAAAAAAAATGGAATGCATGTTCCAAATTCTTCGCAAATGTTCATCACATTATAAATCACGAAATGTAAACAACCCGATCATGCATGTATATAGCTCATAAGTAAACTTACCAGAAGAGTTTTCATTATATATGAGGCGCATTCACATAATACACCGAAAACACTGAAGTTCTGCAGCGTAAATTAGTAATCATAACAGCATTTTTACACAAAATTTGGAGTCTGATGATGACGTGCCCAATGTTGGAGCCATGGCGGCTTTGATGCAGCCATTGCCAATGCGCAGTCCATTAGTATATATGGTCGAAGTTCACACCCAAATTTTTTGCATAACGTCTAATGTCTAAAGTTTAAGTATGATTTACTTCTAATGTTCAGTTCTTATCTTTTCACGTGTTATTATCATATTCAAGTATATTTACCACATTCAAGTTTCACTTTGAACATTAATATGCTGTTGAACCAGAAGCAATTCACAATTTTCACAGTAAAGTTTTCAGGTTTCACATTAAATTATAATATCCTAAAAAGGTAATTGAAAACCAAGAACTATGTACAATTGTTCACTGAATTACTTTTTTCATATTATTGTTTTAACCTTTTCCTGATAAGCCTATCTTTTTCTGCTTCCACCACAACTAATTTACTTTCAGTTTTCTTTATTTCAGCTGAACCTTGTATGATCAAGTTAGAGGCAACTGCTATTTCAACAGTATTTTGTTTTTCTACAGCTTTTCTCATTCTTTCTGTTCCCTCTTGAATTACTGCTAGGGAGGCTTCTTTATCTTTTTAAGCCTATTTATTTCTGCATCATTTTCTTTTATTTTGTCATCAAACTCAGCTTTTCTTTTTTTCTCTAGCTGCTTTTCCTTATTTTCCCTCTCTTTCTGCTTCCTTTCTTTTACCTTTTTTGATTCTTCTTCCTTCAGCTTATCAACATACTCTTTATAAAATTTATGTGAATCACGAACACTATTTAACAAATTTCTTGTTATGGGAACTTTACTTACACATCCATAGTGTTTAATGGCCCCTTTAACTATTCTTAATGATGTTATAGTAGTCTTTTAAGTTAGCCTTGTCCTTCCTTAACAGAGCAGTGTTAATCGAAAATCCCCTTTCTGCATCAGCATTACCATGAGGTAAAACTAAAATTGACTTGACGAGTTTAGCAAGATTTGAGTATTTTTCTTTTCCGCTAGAGTCTTTAATACTAAATATATTACGCCAGTAATTATCAATCCGCACTGGAATATGCCCTTTCTCTGAAAATTTCACTAGTTCATCTAGAGTTGGCTTATCGCAATTTAAAAGTTTCCACCCTTCTCTTACTCTATCGATTTGTTCCTCAGAAAGATGCAAAACACTTGAAATTCTGGTTATTTCCGAAAGTCCTTCAGTGACTGAAAGTTGAGTTGACTCTTTCTTTGGTTCTTTTACCTTTAAAACTTCTGTCTCTTAGCTTTTGATTGCAGAATGGCAAATTTGACTTTAAATATTTTGTGATTGCAATTAGTGATGATCTTACATCTAAGAGAAATAATTTCTGCCTGGTCTCCTGAACATTCCTGAGGAGATTTTTTGTCTTCATACCAACTTCTAACTCCCCTAGTTTTTCCCATGAATTTTTGTTTTCAAAATTTACATTCTTTAGGTCTTCTCCAAATTTCCCTGCAATAACATTATCTTGGATAAACTGAGCCATAACATTCCTCATAAAAGTATTTAAATCAGAATATAACTGGTGTTTTTTATGGTTCTTCACTCTGATAACATAATGAAAACTTTTCAAAATTTTGGTGTGAAAATGAAATTAATGCTAAATAGCAAGGAGTTAGCTCATTTTTCAGGAAACAGTGAATTCTTTTATACCTTGCCGAATTGCGTAGTTGTTTTTTTAAATATTTTTTTAGATGGCAAGAAGTTTAAAAAATATTCTGTAATATTTAGCCATTGATCCAAGAGCCTCTGGGCTACAGAACCAACGGTTAACCATCTGTTGCTGACATGACGCAAAAGAAATTTGGCTGTGACCAATGTTATATCCTCGACAGATTTATAATCCTCACGTCTTGCAGCACTACTCTTTAAAAAGTAATGCATATCAGTAGCAAATTCGTCAAAATCTATATTTAAGCTTGTCAAAAAAATTTTAAATGCATTACTAACAACATGCAGGTTGCAAAAACCTAGTTCCAAAGATTTCTGGCCTGTTTCTTGTTTTACAACTTCATTGAATTTGTGTAAAAAGCACTTATTTACATTTGGGCTGTCCATGGATACACAAATAATTCTGTTCAACGAAATATTGAAGGATGATAACACATCAAGAATTTCTTTTAGCAAAATATCTGCTGTTGCATGACCCAGAAAAACGCTTGTTAGGTACCGGCAAGAAACTGAATTTATTTCTGAAGACCAGTACCTGAGATACACATCCAACTGCCGTTTCACTTGTGTATTTGTAGTTTCATCAAATGCTATAGTAACCTTTCCTGGGCTACTAGATGCAATGTCTTTTTTCAAATCCTCTTCAAAATATTTTGACAATCCATGTGATATCACATAAGCAACTTTTTCTTTAAGTTGCATTTTGGCTGCAATAGCAGAATCAGGAAACATTTCTTTGAAAAGTTCAACTGTTTCAGTGCATGAAACAAAAGACATTGTCCTTAGCAACTTTCATGGCCCATAATGCTTCGACTTTAGCCAACTGTAAATCATGACTCAGTACTTCACTAATATTTGTTTTGGGCTGAAGATCACGTCCTTCAAAGGCTTTCAGGATGGACTTATTTTGAAATTTACTTTGAAATTTCTGCAAATGTTTTTTTCCTTTATGATGCGCTTTTACTTGTGAAAAGCCACTATTAGAAATATTGAAAATTTCTGAACACAATATACACTTAGCAGAAAATATTGTTTCAGTTGCAGAACACCATTCTTTCAACTTCACTTCGTCGAATTCTTTGGTGAGCCACGCATCTTGAAATTTTGTTTCGGATTTAGGCATCTTAAACACTTGTATTACTAACCAGAAAATGAAAGGGAAGTACAAAAACACGTTCCAATATTGCAAAACCAGACAACTTCCTGAAGTTTGGCTGCGAGGATGTCAGTAGAAAAAAAAAAGCAAGTCACCACTAGAGAACTGAACCTGCACACAGCACAGAGAACACCATAAAAGACGCAAATCCAGAAACTATCATACGCATCTCACGTAAGTTCAGTCAAAGGGAGTCGGAGCCGAGATATATTGCGCATCGAAGGTCGCTGTTGCCGACGCACGATCGAAGGTCAATGATCACGTGCTCTACCTGCCACGATAACACTCAGCTACCATCCCATCGTCATTACCGCAGGTTACGGAAGGAGACCACATGTTTCCTCTTTGCTTCCACCCACCTGTGGTTTACAATAACAAAACATCAGCAGAAAGAGGAGGTTCCACGAGGCATGTCCAAAAATAAAGTACGATCTTCTGCGTGCCACGGAGTTCGTCTGCAAAGCGCAAACCAGGGGTGAAAATGACCCCTCCCCTTTTCCCTTAGAACTCTTGTTACTCTCGAAAACTGTCCGAAGGCACAAAAGTGGAGCGCCCGCCCCGAAGCAAGTGCATCTCGATGGCGTCCTTTTCCCTCCCTTCAGCAGCACAGCATATAGGCTGTGTTTCTACAATAAGAGGTCTTTTACCTTACCGTAATGGTAAATTTATTGGCGTTGATAACGGTTGTATTTTTAATAAATAAGCTTATGAAAATTTTAGGAAAAATAGCAAATTTTAGGCATAATTTTAGGAATTTAAGGAGGGTCACAAAATATTAGGAATTTTAGGAGGAATGCGATCCCTGGTAATTCATCATTATGAGTTAAGTCTTGCAATTTGCACCCTGCTAGCATAAGTTTTACATTTTCATGAGCACAACACACACACAGTGTGTTCCACTTGCACCAGCCAGCACACAATTCTTTGGGCGTAAACCACAGAACTTTGAAAACCCTACTTTGACATTAGGATTCTTGTCTTTAAATCCTTGAAATATCTTTCAAATTTCCTAGAATAAGACGTTTCTGTTTTTGTACTTTTGATCCTGATTCCATCATTGTAACAAAATCTTTTTCCTGGTAAACAACGGCTCACTTCATCACTATTATAGTATACAATAACGTTTTCAACTGTGCTGTCACTAAGAGTTTTCCCAGGCCTAGGATTTGCTAAAATACCCTGCTCTTCCACAAGATATTTTAGACTTTCGTGCCATGTAATATGCTACACCAAATTCTTCCCGAATTTTACGAATACTCCAGGTTCTAGGTAATATTGTTAGTATTTGGACTTTAACACTGCTAGAGTCTGTTTCTTGAAATTTTTCTTTCAACTGTGAAATCATGACCGATTCATCAGACACTGTCACAGGATTATCACATTCTGGAACACCTATGTAGTCTTTTATCACTTCACCAATTTTCTGATATTTCTTCTTACTGTACTGTCCAACACCTAATCTTTTTTTTTTTTTTTTCACAGGAGATTCGCCTAGAGAAAGTAACGTATCATTCAGACTATTCAAAGTTGTGTCTCTGTCAGTCCACATCTCACTCTTCACCACTCCTTCTGAATTATCTTCACTTAACCGAGGTTGTTCTGCCTCTGCATCAATTATACATGAAGGACCTGGCATTTCAGAGATAGATTTTCTGCATGAACTACATATTTTCTGTTCTAATGTTATATTTGGACATTTCTGAACCATCCAAGGCTTTACTTTACTCTCAGATTCTTTCTAAACCTTGTGTGTTCACTTTTACCCAGAGGATTGCAACAAAAAATTTGACTTTTAAAGTCCATTTTGGTTAATGAAACTGCACCTGCAAAAAATATGATATAGTTTGATAAAAAGAAATTGATTAAATAAAGATAAAATAACAATTAAACAGTTAACAATGTTACAGATAAATTGATAACCACACACTCAAAAGCTCAGAATTGAAATAACAGCAAATGTAAAATGGTGTACCAGTAAGATTTCTCATTGCTGTAATAAGAAGCCTTGCCATTGGCTTTAATAGGAAACCCTGTCATTGGCTCTAATAAGAAGCTTTGTCATTGGCTAAAATGGGTGGAGTTTTAATCTCTGACCTCAAAGATTTGTTGACATTATTTACTGCTGAAAATTGTGTCTATCAAGTAAAACTGCTGTCACATAGCATATTTCTGATAAATCTGTTATAATATATACACATTTCATGTATAATAAACACAAATCCTCAACGTAAGAAATATTTATTGCATGGTATGTCTCTGTGCCTTACATACAGAAGGGTGCAGCATGACACTATTATTAATCCTACACTGCCTTGCCATAGCGGTGCCAGCCTAATATCTGGCACATGGGTAGAAGAATGTTGTAGCAATAAAATATATTTTTTTCGTAATTTTTTAAGATGGCATGTTTTGAGATATTCAAAGTCAAAGGTCACGACCTTGAAACTTTAGTCTGTTTTAAGGTCATGTATGGTATCTATAGAAAGCTCAATCCTTTAGCTTTGCAACTGTGTTTGAATTGTCACTCTACTACAATTAGGAAAAAATTTACAGCCATTTATAAGTGTGTGAGTTAGTCATTTTTTTTACGAAAATTTCGATTTTTATTATGTGTGTATCTTGGACAATTTTCAAAATAAAAATCTGAAAATTGGCAAAATTACTTACCTTGTCATATGTGTGCTCCATACCAAATTTCATCAAAATCAGAAATGGTGAGGTCAAGAAGGTGATTGATCTGGCATGGAATTGCTCTATAACAAATATGACATCTCAAAGTTTCTTATAAATTTTAATTTTTGGTTGTTTCAAAATGCATCTACCCATCTCCCAAAGTTAAATTTTAGTCTAAATTCCAAATTTCCTTTCAGGTTTACTTTTGGCTATCAATGATAATAACTTTATATAACGTGGCTGAGATTTCCGCCACAAAACTTTTTCCATTTCTGTTTTGCCGGCAAGTCTTAACATGCATCCATTTTTACTCAAAATCCTGCATGGCATCTTAATTTATTAAATGCTACACCTAGGAATGCAAAAACAACGAAATTTTTTGTTAAACACACACCTATTTAATAAGTAACTAAACATTCAGAGGCAACTTTTTTTTTTTTTTATTAACACCATGAGTAACTAACTCTAATGGGTATAAGCAGCTGCCCACCCATACTTTACGGCCACTGATACTAGGGAAGTAATAAGAGCAGTTTATCTGGGACAAAGAAACAACGCGACAGTAGATACCCTATTCAACCATAAACCCAAAGAGAATATTTCACCGCCGCCCCGGTGGCGCAGTGGTCTAAGGCGCTGGCCTCTGATCATTCGTCCGTAAGGGGTCTGGGTTCGAATCCCGGTCAGGCATGGATGTTGTGTTTGTCTTACGGCACTGGCTCTCTCCCTTACCTGGAACCAATGACCCTAAATTAGGGACGGGCGACTGCTCACGGTGGTCGTTAAACTTCCAATAAAAAAATATTTCACCATGTAAGAAACTTGCACATCTAATCATATTTAATCATAACAAGCTTTTACACATAAACTATACGGTCTATACCTTAACACCATATTCCTAAATTGAAACACATCGTATCCATTTACTAAACAGACGTTCCGAAATCAAAACCTGAGGTTTTCACATGAAAACTAATTTCCAGCCAGAGTTGTTAATCCCCAACTAGCATGCCCATGACAATCACTGATACCCATTATTACCTCTACTATCGTCTGGTCGCTCCTCCATGCTTCAAGTAGAAACGACAAGTCACACAATAAGATCCAGAATCTTCGCTTTTAACTCAACGAAGCCAGAATACAAGCCCAGCGGACGAAAATTCAAAGCAAGGAGAGAATTCAAATATCGGCACTGTGTTGCCACCTTTCAGGTGCGAAATTCACGTGAGTATGTGATCAAAGAGAAGACCCAGAGGTACATTCCATACAGTCTCATGGCGACAACGGCCCCGAAGATCGCAATATTACAATGCGCCAGTGGACGGACATGGAACTAAAACGTCGAATCGTAACCCCCTGCCTTTTCTTTTTTTTTTTTTTTCAAGAGTTTTTTGTCAGTTAAATAAACTAGCATGCCCATGACAATCACTGTTGCACAATCCCATTTATGTAGTAATAATACCATCTGATGAAGGAACTCACGGACTTCCAAAAGATGAAATGGAGCTTTTAATGTAACATTTATTTTCAACTGTTTTTAAAGCTCATTAAAATTTTATTCGTCTCGTGCTAAGACGGTGTACGGTGTTTATGGAAGTCAGATCATATGTAGAGGATTTTAGGAAGTGATCGAGTGTCTGACCTCAGGTCTTATATATAACCCTTAGAAATAAGAAGCTAGAAGATTTGGGCAAGAATGCCCGGTAGGGAAGTGGCACGGAAGCGAAGTAGAAAAGAGGAGGAAGACGCCCTTATTTATAACCGGGGGCTAGTAGCCGTGGTCGGACGGCTTAGCGTGCCCATCCGACACACGGTGGATATTTAGTGGTTCGGGCTTTCGTACCTGCCTGTGATTGAACCTGAAGTTTCTGCGTGGCAGTCGTAAACGTTAACCACTAGGCCATCCGCGGCAGTGGCACTGCCCGGGCCCGGTCAGTAATTTTACCCAAGAAATGTTTTTCGCATATGTGCGATTTTTTGTTGTGATGTGCCTTAGAAAGTTGCTCTCGGTAAGTGGTCAGGTGGTCCTAATCATTAACAAAGCTCCTTCGGCATTGTTTTTCTTCTGTTTGTACCGGGAAGCGGGAAGGGAGGGGGTGCACCAGGACTCGAAATTTTGGTCCCCGTCAACGAACTTCACTTTCCGCCGCCCCTGCTCCGCCGTGCTATTTATATAGCCACTGGTACCGTATCACGTGACACACGCTATCGTAGTTTCATGTCCGACCACTGGGGCACTGTCTTAAACACAAGAGTTAACCTCTGTCTCACCTCCTCTGTGTATGTGATGAAGAGGATTGTAGGAAGGGTGTGTCGGATCAAGAGCCCCTTCGTCTGATCCCAAGTTTTAAACAGCAGTTAGAAATTTGCACTTCTAAGCTAGGAGATTTGGGCTAGGCCGGCCGATTGGAAAGTCACATGGAAACGAGGTAAAAGGTCATCAGCAAGAAGAGATTTCTTTATTTTTAACGGATGATTCAGATCAGATCATATGTAGAGGATTTTAGGAAGGGTGTGTCTGACCCCAGCTCTTAAACAACCCTTAGAAATAGAAAGCTAGGAAATTTGGGCTAGAGTGCCCGATAGGAAAGTCACACGGAAGCGAGGTAGAAAGGGGGAGGAAGATGCCCTTATTTATAACCTGGGGGTACGGGGTCCGACGTGTTAACTTGCCCTCCGACGCACGGAGGATATTTAGTGGTTCGAGCATTCGTACCTGCTGGAATCAAAATTGAGGTCTCCGCGTGGCAGTCACGAACGTTGACCACTAGGCCATCCGCGGCCCGGATGATACAATACCTTGGGACAGGCATTAAAGTGTTGTCCGAGGTACAGCAGATATTTAGTGGTTAGGCTGTCAAGTGATATCGCCCGCAACCATATGGTTGTAGACATGCTGCTCTAACGACAAGGCAATCCGCGGCCTTGGAATTTATGTGTATATTCAATACCTGTTATATAGAGTTCGATTACCTATTATAAAAAGAGACGATGATAGACAACGTGCTTTTTAAACACCTGGAGGTAGCACTATGAGCATATAACATTATGAATCACAGGCGCCGACTACGGGCACGTTCTTTTAGTGATTATTTGTATATCGTAATTAGAACTTATGGAATAAGGTGAGTTTTTTTTTTATTATTGGAGGCACTGATCGGAGGTTTAACGACCACCGTGAGCAACTCAATGGGCTATAAGCAATCGCCCGTCCCTAATTACGGCCACTGGTTCCAGGGAAGGGGAATAGCCAGCGTCGTAATACAAACACAACATCCATGCCTCACCGGTATTAGAACCCGGACCCATCTCGGACGAATGATCATAAGCCATCGCTTAGACCACTGCGCCATCGGGGCGGCTAAGATGTTTCTATATGTCAACATCTGTCAAAAATTATTAAAAATCCAATTAATGTTTTTCAATTCTATTGAGAAAGGAAATAGTTATTAAGAAACTGGAAGGAAAACAAAGACATTTTCTGCCCGTTATATATTCAAATTTACTCACAGGCATCAGAATTGAATGAAAAACGTGCACTATTTCAAAAGTATTCATACGCTTACTACTGGATAGCGATTAATAACACATTTTCATTTATTTCTTACTTAGAAAATAAATAAAAATGGGTTTATACACTAATATTAAAGAATATCAAAATCAGTGTATAAATCAACTTTGCCGCCCCGGTGGCGCAGTGGTCTAAGGCGCTGGCCTCTGATAATTCGTCCGTAAGGGGTCCGGGTTCGAATCCCGTCAGGCATGGATGTTGTGCTTGTCTTACGGCACTGGCTCTATCCCTTCCCTGGAACCAGTGACCCTAAATTAGGGACGGGCGACTGCTTATAGCCCATTGAGTTGCTCACGGTGGTCGTTAAACCTAAAAAAAAATCAACTTTCTTTTTTCTTTTTTGTCAAGCATGCCCTGAGAATTTCAAAACCCTACCTCTATGGTATTAACAACATTAATTTCACAAACTTGGACATAGGGTCAAACACATTTTAAATCAAACCTGATGGTACGAACTAACAGACAGTTTTTAATTTTGAGTTGAATGAACTGCTTCGCCTATTAGAATTTCGAATTTCTTGCAAACACATACATAAACACACACGCGCGCGGGCGCACAGGGAAGATATTCATGTGTCAAGAACACATGCTTAATATTTTAACTACACTGCCCTACCGTTAATATCCGGACGCACATCTACTCTACACAGAGAGAGAGTTAGATCCTACCCAACACCACGTCACATCACAGATTTAACTATAAATGTGCTCGGCCGCCCGGTGGCGCAGTGGTCTAAGCGATGGCCTCTGATCATTCGTCCGAACGGGATCCGGGTTCGAATCCCGGTGAGGCATGGATGTTGTGTTTGTTTTACAGCACTGGCTCTCTCACTTCCCTGGAGCCAGTGACCCTAAATTAGGGACGGGCGACTGCTTATAGCCCATTGAGTTGCTCACGGTGGCCGTTAAAATTCCAATAAAAAAAATGTGCTCGTAGGCCTATGAGTCAGGGTCGGCGGAAAGTGAAGTTCGTTGACCGGGCCCGAAATTTTGAATCGTGGTGCACCCTCTACCTTCCCGGAACAAACAGAAGAAAAACAATGCCTAAGGAGCTTTCTTTGGAATAAGGATAACCCAACCACTTACCTAGAGGAACTTTCTAAGGCACATCACAACAATCGCACATATGTCAAATAAAAAAAGTAATAAAAACAAAAATCTTGGCTGAAATTATTGACCGGCCCCGGGCCCTGTCGGCACGGACGGTTCCGTCGCCACTGCTATGAGTACACAATAGCACGACTGTGAATGCAAAATGTCTTGAGTGCACCAATTTTTGTTGTTGTTTCTTTTCGGTTGTTCAGCGACAACCGTGAGCAACTCAATAAGCTTTACGCAGCCGATCGTCATTAATTTAGTGTCACTGGTTTCTGGCAAGGGAGAGATCCCGGGCCGTAAGAGAAATACACCATCCATGCCTGATTCGGAACTCGAACCCGGACCTATCTCAGACGAGGACACAGCTTCGTACCAATTAGCTACCGAGGTGAAATAAAAAAAGTTTCCTGGGCGGATTTATTATAGTGCCACATAAGCAATTTCTCCGTACATTAGCTGACACCTGAATTACAGATGCCGCCCCGGTGGCGCAGTGGTCTAAGCGATGGCATCTGATCATTCGTTCGAACGGGGTCCGGGTTCGAATCCCGGTGAGGCATGGATGTTGTGTTTGTCTTACGGTACTGGTTCTCTCCCTTCCCTGGAACCAGTGACCCTAAATTAGGGACGGGCGACTGCTTATAGCCCATTGAGTTGCTCACGGTGGTCGTTAAACCTCCAATCAAAAAAAAAAAATTACAGATCCCTACGTCGAGAGTTAGTGATGTGACATGTAAATTGGAACGGCCGCCCCGGTGGCGCAGTGGTATAAGCGATGGCTTCTGATCATTCGTCCGACAGGGGTCCAGGTTCGAATCCCGGTGAGGCATGGATGTGGTGTTTGTCTTACGGCACTGACTCTCTTTCCTGGAACCAGTGGCCCTAAATTAGGGACGGGCGATTGCTTGCCCATTGAGTTGCTCAAGGTGGTCGTTAAACCTCCAATCAAGAAAAAATTGGAGCGGAATGTGGCCAAATCTGCCCGAAACAACGGCCTAGTAAACTTTGGAACAGAACTTGACAGGCGAGGTGTGCAAAGGAATTTCCGCTAAGAACGCCAATTAACATTGTCTTAAATCACGCAAACCCTATGTAAGACTACTGGGACTGATTTTAATTGGACAATGCACGGCCTCGGTTACTACTGTCAAACTAGCTATATACAAATCGCTAATCACTTCAACTAATACCACACGTCAATTAACGTGGTGTAAAAATTTCTACCACGGACTATATGCCAAAGGAAACCTGCACTTTCGACAGAAAAGTCACGGCACACAGTGTACCAGTCGAATGGCTGTTTTGGTCTGTGACTGATAACTGACCGATACAGTCATCTTCCGGACTGTATCGTTCCAACGATTAAGTCCCTAGGTGGGTCCGGGTTCGAATCTCGGTGAGGCATGGATGTTGTGTTTGTTTTTCGGCCCTGGATCTCTGCTTTCCCTGGAACCAGTGGCCCTAAATTAGGGACGGGCGACTGCTTATAGTCCACTGAGTTGTTCACAGTGGTCGTTAAAACCTCTAATAAAAACGATTAAGAAGAAGCAACGCGATGGTATTGAGCTTGTTTTTGTTGTTCGGTTTGGTCCCACTAGTCTTTTACGACAAAACATTAATGCTGAGCTCGACCCGACCTCCTGGACAATTATTCACTTTCTACGTTGTGACAGTACTTTGTGGAAGGCCTGTAACTCTATCAACGTAACGAAATACCTGTCATACTGCGCTCGTTATTACAAATTGGTCTGAGGACATCGACGTCGAAAAGAATTTCTTTAGGCTTAACGACCACCGTGAGCAATTCGATGGGATGTAATTAGAGCTCGCCGGTCCCTAATTTAGTGCCACTGTTTCCACAGAAGGGAGAGAGCCAGTACTGAAAGAAAAGCACAACATCCATGCCTCACAGGGATTCGGAGCCGGAACCATCTCGAACGAATAGTCAGAAACCAGCGCTTAGACCACTGTGCCACCTTGGCGACGTCGGAAAGTTGGATCACTTAGCCCCATTTAAGTTAGCCCATAGTCCTGGACTGAAACCTATCGAGAATCTCTGAGATGAATTGCATCGTCGGGTGCATGAAAGAAGATATCACCCTACAAATAAAGTTGAACTGGTCACTGCTTTGCAAGCCGAACGCTCACAAAGGTCGGCATTCACACATGAAAAAAAACTTCAAAGAGTATTCCATGAAGACTAGAGGCAGTCATAAGGGTGAAAGGTTTTAGCTCACAGTATTAAATTTTCTTAAATAAGGATCATTTATAGACACGCAATTTTCCGTACTTTAATTTAGGGACAGTGTGTTTGTCACAGCAATCGCTTCCTACATTTTTCAAGTTAATAAAAGCCTTCTTTGATTGACAACGCGTAGTTCTTAAGAGACACTAAGTATCTTTGTATTTGTTCTCGTTAAAAAAGAATTTTAACGAGAAAATTATACTTTAATTGCTCTAAGATGTGGCAAAAGATCATATGAATGATTCTAAGCAAATTCCGAGATGACAGTTTGGAAAGCCGGTTCAGCACTCACCGTCAAGCAATTAAGTAGAGCACAAAATATACCAGTAGAAAATGACTGCTGCTGTAAAAGTACCTTGTGCGTTAAACTCAAGAGTGTGTTCTGGATGGCAGGCAAAATATGTATTAAAAACAGCTTCAATAAGCATGTGAATCAGGTTCAACTTCCTGCAGAGAAAGAAATAGCATCTGTAACCAACGACGAGCACTTGGGGGTAGCGTTTGCGATGTATTGGACCATATTTTTTTCTTGAAAATGTGACAATGTTGCAATCAACACAAAGATTTTTCTACGCATTAATCACCACCCCAGATTTGAAAACATTTTTCTCAACGACACTTTGTTTACTGTAGCTGAAAACTGAGACAGAAACATGTTTGACTCTGGGGGTATAATAATTCAACTGAATTTCTTTGGGTTGCAAGCAAAAATTACCTTGATACCAGTAGACACCCACTAACTGACTCGAACTGCTGTTTTTTTTCGTAAAGGTGTTTCTCCGTGAAGCCGATGTCTTCTGTGAGCTACGTCCTGCAGTAATTAAGAGGGTAACGTGTTACACAGGATATATATTATTCTTTCTGTGATTTTTAAGACCACTCTATAGCCTCTGTTCACGAAATTACCCAAAGACTCTCAGAGGTGTTTCATGCAGGAATGTTTCCTATTTGGGTGAATAAAAGGAAAAAGGAAAAAGCAAATACTTATAAATTAAGTAAAACAAATAA
The DNA here is from genome assembly GCA_039090855.1 of Macrothele yani. Taxonomy (NCBI): domain Eukaryota; kingdom Metazoa; phylum Arthropoda; class Arachnida; order Araneae; family Macrothelidae; genus Macrothele; species Macrothele yani. The sequence goes on from CM077015.1 coordinate 23,140,713, forward strand.
ACAGATAGAGGTAATTTTGAGAAAAAAATGTCAAAATTAAATTTTTTTTAAAAAGAAGGTCCTTTATTTTCTTCCATCAAGACAGAATCAGAAGTAGCTGTAGCATTTGTTTTCTCGTGAACGATGTTTGGGGAAAGAAACAACAGCGAGTTATGTATGTATTACTTTTATTTCGAGGTCCATAAATAAATGTTCCTCGATCGTTTGAGGTGAGCCCAAAACAAAAGCGACAATCCACAATGACTGAAAGTTATGTCCCATCTGTTTTCAATTTACATCAAGATGAGGAAGGAAGCAGTGTTACTTTCGTTTCTTGAAGTTCTTACATTTCTTGATGCCTTAAGTGATAAATGTTATCAATTTGTCATTGCCAGCATTTTATCAGGAAATTCACACTTTCTTTAGCCAATGATACTAACGCTATTCGTCTAGGAAATAATGTTTTGAAACACCTCATTTAAGCCTCGTTGGACTAGTGTTCCACGGATAAGAAGAAATTCCTATCTGGCATCTAAAATACTGTAGCCCAACTGTTTTCTCGTAACTGTAGTTCTTTAAAAATTCCATTATCTGAATAAGTTTTTGTCGATGATCACGTGGGACTGATAAACAACATTCTTTAAAGGTGGAATGCGAGCTCTAATTTCTTATTTAGTTATTCCAACAAGTGACATGGTCTTTGGATGTTGTATCCCATTCCCGACATCGTCCAATACGAGCTGCGTTCGGAGACAACCTTTGACACATTAATGTTGAACTCTGCAGTGATTTCCTAGGTTGTTGCGGGTCCGCGCGAGATCACTTCAGTCACATCTTTTCTCCGAATGAAGCGATATCTCTCAAGGCCCCCTGTTGTAGCCACCCAACCACGCGGTATTTTGGAGAGATAAAAAGGCAAACGTGAAGAGGGAAAAGATATATGCTTCCGGCCCTGCTGGTATCTCTAAGAGCTGCGGAAGAATTCGGAAAGCAGCTTTTCATATGGTAAGTATGAGACCTTGACCTTTAATAATAGGGTTGGGGGTTTGAGGGGTAGTATTGGGTGTGGCTAAAATAACATTTTTTATAAAGTTTGATTTATTGGAATTATCTTTTTTGTTTTGTTTTAGTAATTGCGGTAGTATAGTGACGAGATGTAATTCGGGAAGGGACATTTCAAGGGGTTCATATAGAAGTGGTTGTTTGTGGTCTAGTTGTAGGGATGTTATTATTTATTTTGTCGGAATTAATATTTTTTGTTTCTCTTTTTGGGGGCTTTTTTCCATTCTAGTTTGGTCCCCACTATGTTAGGGACTGTGTGACCCCCTGCGGGTGTGGAAGCTTTTAATCCTTTTCATGTTCCTTTACTTAATACAGTAATTTTATTGTCTTCGGGGTTAGAGTAACTAGAGCTCAATTGGCTCAGGAGTGTGGAAGATATCTTGCTGTTCTTATAGTTAACCTGATCAAAACTTGGCACATTTAAGCGGGTATGATTTCAGCCGTGTGCGAGATTGGGTGGTGTACCCGCCACACCACGGCCTATATGGGTATTGATTCCATCACGAAGGGATGCCATCACCAATGGTAACTAAGGGAGAAGCACAATCAGTTTCAGGTCAGCACCGTTGGATCGCGTTTTCGTCATAAAGTGCTGATGAACCCAATAGAAATTGTAACAATCATTTGACGAACTATGGCCACTACCATGGACGATCTCATCACGACCCGGATTATAAACTGGAAACTGGTAGAAGAAAGTCTGTGGACGTAAGTTCCATTGCCTTTTATAGAAATTCAAGATTCAGATCGGCTGTACGAGTGTCTGAGTAGATTAGATTGAAAAGGGGAATGGCTAAATCCTCTGTTCAGCAACAAGTCACAGTTCTGGCTACATGCTGACTATCATCACCTCCACTCCTAGAGAAGCTTTCGGTAGCGGTTAAATCCCGATGTCTCAGTGAGCTCAGTATCACCAGTTCACAGGACATCCTCGTTTGGGTGAGCTACGACAAGAGGTAAACTCTGATACTCCTAACAGAGAGTGTGGCAAATCCCAAAGTACGACGCCGCCCCGGTGGTGTAGTGGTCTAAGAGATGGCCTCTGATCATTCGTCCGAAAGGGGTCCGGGTTTGCATCCCGGTAAGGCATGGATGCTGTGTTTGTCTTACGACACTGGCTCTCCCCTTCCCTGGAACCAGTGACCCTGAGTTAGGGACGGCGACTGCTTATAGCCCATTGAGTTTCTCACGGTGGTCGTCAAACCTCCAATAAAAAAAGTACGACTGTTACGTTATGCGGTTAGTTACGCTAATATTTCTGGCTAGTACTATAAATGCAATATTTCGTAAGGATAACGCTCGTCCACATACGGTTGATGCCACAAGAGCGCCTCTACAAGCTATTTAAACGCCTTCATGACCAACAAGATCTCAAGGTTTCTCACCCATCAAACATGTTTGGAATACCATGGGGCATGGTTTGCAAGCCTCAACTGACGCGGCATACAGCTGCACTGTGAGGCCAAGGAGGTTGGAATAACACTTCTGGAGGTACCGTAGGTCTTTTAATCGTTAAACCAGAATCTCCATTAAAATGTGAAAATTAATTGTTCATAAAAGTTTCATTCATTTGTACCCCGCTGTTAGATTTTAATGTGTTTCAGGCACCAAGTAAGGGCAATACACTGACATTCACGCCCTTAAACCCCTAATGGTAAAACTTTGCTTTATTTAAAATACGCAATGTGAACAGTGGTCTACACAGTGAATAGAACCAGTTTAAATAAAAATTCAGCCGGATGTTTACAACCAGCGAAACATCTACAAATACCCACTAAGAGCAGAAACGTGAGTTACGAAAAATCACTAGTCCTACATAAGATAATTCTCATGAACCAAGGTATACGCATCCAAAGAAATTTTTCAAATCCTCTAATTAGAACAAGAGATATGGAGGAAAAGGTTTTATAACGTTATAGCCAGAAAGAAAGCTGTGCGTTATTTAAAGAAAATGAGAGTAAAATATTCTTCATAATTTTTTTGATTGAAGGTTTAACGACCACCGTGAGCAACTCAATGGGCTATAAGAAGTTCCCCGTCCCTAATTCAGGGCCACCGGTTCCAGGGAAGGAGAAGAGTCAGTGCCGTAAGACAAACGCAACATCCGTGCCTTACTGGGATTCGAACCCGCACCCTTCTTGGACGAATGGTCATAAGCTATCGCTTAGAACACTGCGCCTTCATAATTTAGAGTATTCTACCAAGAAAAGTAGGAGCTCTTCTGCTGAATTATGCAGAAAAATTTTCCCAAAGGACTTTTAGAAGAGGTGATACTTTTTCGCATAGAAATACAAGCTAACGTCCCTTGGCGGCAGAATTGTTAGTTATGAAAATGTAAAAAAATATGTGAAACGTATTCTTAATAACGAACGCTATGCGGTGGAATAAGAATTCTGTTTTTTTTTTTTCAGGGGTGGGGAGTAAACGGTAATGGTGAACAACTCCATGGGTTATCAGCAGTCGCGTGTCCCTAATTTTGGGCCACCTGTTCCAGGAAAATGAACGAGTCAGTGACTTAAGACAAGCAAACCACTCATGGTTCACCCGGGATTCAAACCAGAACCCAGAAGATGATAAGAAACCAGCCCTTAGACCTACCAGCCTTTAGACCATAGCGAGATAAAAGTTTTCACGTATATTCTCCTAGTAGAAAAACCGTTATTTAGAGAAGAAAACGTTCGCAATCTTCCCCACAGCGAATTTCACAGAGAACAAAATGATTTTTTTTCAGGAGGATGTCTATACGCGAAGATACACTGGCAACAGAAACATACACTAACGCCATCATGTGTCAGAATTGCGCACCATAAAGCTCCAAATGCATATGCAAAATACTCCACAATGCCGCCGCCCCGGTGGCGCAGTGGTCTAAGCGATGGCCTCTGATCACTCGTCCGTAAGGGGTCCGGGTTCGAATCCCGGTGAGGCATGGATGTTGTGTTTATCTTACGGCACTGGCTCTCTCCCTTCCCTGGAACCAGTGACCCTAAATTAGGGACGGGCGACTGCTTATAGCCCATTGAGTTGCTCACGGTGGTCGTTAAACCTCCAATCAAAAAAAAAAAAAAAAAAAAGAGTGAACGGTGGCCGATGCCAAAAGCATTTTTAAAATCGGACTTTTAGAAGCAGTGATATCGAGAAAAAAGAACGCATAGTTGCGCATCATAGCTAGTAAATTTGGTATAGTTTCGGGCAGCAAATGCGCATAAATGTTTTCGTAGTGAGCAGTATGTGACGCGAAAGTGATTTTTTCAATTGGATTTTTAGGAGCACAGATGTGGGGGGCAAATATTTGGCAAACAGAAACAAGAGCTTACGCCCTCCAGCGAAAAATTTTCATTCAGAAAAATTAGAAATTATGTGCAAAATACTTCGCACTAATAAGGTTATATGACAAAAAAAATCCTTTCTCAAACTGGACTGAACTGCATTATTATGAGCAGGGAATATAAGCAAAAACTTTTCCGTATTGAGAGGTATTTAAAGCTAAAGAATTTTTTCCATCGAGTTTTTAGGAACGCAGATACTATTGAAACTACTAGAAACTATATATGTATGTATGTATTTTGATAAAATTACTTTTATGATATCAGAAAAATGGCCACCTTCTAAATTCATCCTTTTACTGTTACATTAGAACATATCATGCAGTGCTATCGTGTTTGGCATCAAATTAAAGCTCTATTTATGTAGAAACTATATATACATGAATTTTGATAAAATTACTTTTCTGACGTTATCAAATTGGCCACCTTCTAAATTCAGATACTGTAGTGACGAAAAATTTGAAATTACGTGAAAAACATTCTTCACCGCGAATCCTACCAGACGCAAAAATATTTTTTCAAAACGGTTTTTTAGAAACAGTGATATTGGAGGAAATGCAATATATGTTTACGATCCTTAGCGGAAAAACAATATACTATTGGAGAAAGATACTGCACAGGAAATGGTTTTCGTTTCATGAGGTATAGAAGGGCAGAAAGAAGTTTTCAATTGAATATTTAGAATCAGTGTCATGTAATAAAATATCTCATACTTTCAAATCGTTGGCATCTAAATTTATGCGTTCTAGTGCCGAGGTTCTGCATCAAAAAATAGCCACAAGGCATAAAGAACCGTTCTTACAGTTCAAGCTTTCTATTAGAGATGAGTCGGAAATCACTATCACCGTTACGACCAGTTATTCAAAGTAACAGTTCCGAAATCAGTATTGTGCGTCCACGGAGTTTAGAATAAGATATCTGGAGATGCCCTCGTCAATGGAACAGTATTACTGTGCGTGATACTATAACTGCGAGTGGCGGCCATTAAAATGTTGAAAAGCTGGTGGATTTTTTTTTATTGAAGGTTTAACGACCACCGTGAGCAACTCAATGGGCTATAAGCAGTCGCCCGTCCCTAATTTAGGGTCACTGGTTTCAGGGAAGGGAGAGAACCAGTACCGTAAGACAAACACAACATCCATGCCTCACGGGATTCGAACCCGGACCCCTTTCGGACGAATGATCAGAGGCCTTCGCTTAGACCACTGCGCCACCGGGGCGGCCTGGTGGATTTCCAGGCTATTGCAATGCATTTTGTGTTGGCCAAATCGCATCATTTTGTCGTAAATGTTTCTAACTTCGCATTGTAATTCGCTGCCGATGGGTGAGAAAATGCTGAATTTATAAAATTCTTAATTATTTTGAGTCATCTTCCCATTTACACATTTTAAACTGAAATACATGAAGCGTTACTGAAAGTCCAAAACAAAACAAAAACACTCCTCGGTGGAGCGTAAAGCTCCCCGGTTTGGTATTAACATGGTTTCTGCAAACAAAAGCCACGCAATTCAAAAATATCGCACAACTGAAACTGCACGAAACTCCGTAGGGTATTGTAAACAACATAAAATTCCTACACTTTGTGGCTTCCCGGTTAAGAGACCCAGGGCATATCCCGAAATCATATTCTGTAATCTCCTTGTGTGTATCATAGTTTGGCCTTTGTGACCATCGCGTTCCTTTTTTTATTATTATAGTTTTAACGACCACCGTGAGCGACTCAATGGGCTATAAGCAGTCGCCCGTCCCTACTTTAGGGTCACTGGTTCCAGGGAAGGGAGAGAGCCAGTGCCGTAAGACAAACACAACATCCATGCCTCACTGGAATTCGAACCCGGACACCTGTTGGACGAATGATCAGAAGCCATCGCTTAGACCACTGCGCCACCGGGGCGACCCATCGCGTTCTAACGTATATCTTCCCTCTGCAGGAACATTTTACGCTAAGGGTTGTTTACCCCTGAAACTGGGTTGAGGGAGATCGTTATCACCCTAATTCCGTCGGGGTCAATGGGGGAACATGGGAATGATGAAACAGATAGTCTAGTTTTGCCGAATAGGGGAACGATATGCTTCGTATCGTAACCCACAAAACGGTGATTTTGTCACTGTTACAAGTAAGATGGTGACATCTCCGTCACTGTTGTCGTAAACGGCAATTTTATTCGCTGCCCCGGTGGCGCAGTGATCTAAGCGATGGCATCTGATCATTCGTCCGAAATGGGTACGGGTTGGAATCCCGGTGAGCAGGGGCGGATTTCCGGCTAGGCACACTAGGAGGCGCGCCTAGGGCCTCGCTGTTTGAGGGGCCCCGAAAACATATAATTGGATTTTCAGTTTTGGTTTTCACGGACTGAAGCAAATGAGTCCTTAAAGCGACTACTTTGTATTGTCAATTGATATTTTACTTTCTCATATTAATAATAACATATTTTTTCTTGCTGTTGCTGATATTCCGAATTTTTGAGGTCTTATCGATGTACTTATTTTGAAAGCAACGGTTTAAATAATTTTGAGTTCCTTTTAGGGGTTGGTAGAGAAGGTATTCACGCTTCCTACACTTTTCATTGTTTAAAGCGACTTCTTAACTGGCCTGCGGTGCTATATATTGCTTTCATGCTACTTCCAGACAAGGGAACACATCTGTGTTGCAACCTTCCCACCTTCTTCCCGAGTTGCGATGAGGAGTACTTGTAAAAACGTTCCTGGTGATCGGGCGTGTTTGCTGTTAATTGTTTGTTTCCTTCGTGGTAGGATAATCAATGAAGAAAGAAATATTCTTCGTAGGATAATTCTTCTTAGGACAATCAAATTCTTTCTCGGCTCTAATCCCTCTAAACCATGTTAAACCAAAAGAGTTATTAATATTTAGGCTGAAAAAATAAAGCAACTTGAGAATATCACACTATCTTATTTAATAGTGTTAAAAGTAATTTATATAGTATTGCAACAACATTTTCTCATAACTTTCTGCTCCCTTGGTTTAATACTGATAATTATCAAGTATTCTCACCTTTTCTATTCCCTAAATCGACTTAAAACTAGCTTTTGAAAAAGCAATAAAAAGTTTCAACGATACTCTTACTCAAAAACCTGTAGTTACTACTTTTCCATTTTCAAACCGGATTTTTTGCATTTAATTTGTATGCTTCTGTTTCTGATAACTGCAGGGCAGGTATAAATGGGATACGGGTATCGGGTATTTAAATCCATTGATTCCCTATTAGCCTCCAAATTCTGTTTATGATAACTGCAGTACATGAAGTATATGGGATATTAAAATTGCCAAACTTAATATCCATTGATTTCCTATTAGCCGCAAAAATAATTTTTGAAATATCTCTGAAATCGAAAAGTTCGATGTGCATGGACAGACAAAATTATTACACTAGCACTGTTTCTTATAGAACGTTGCAATAACGGGAAACGATAGCATTTTAAAAAAGTGTAAAAGCGTTTTTCTTGACTCCCCCCGCCTTTTGTTTTTTTAATCTGACGGATGAAAATTGCTGAAGAGATAAGAAGGGGGAGGGGGCCCCTGAACCTTTTAGCGCCTAAGGGCCCAAAAGATCTAAAGTCTCCTCTGCCGGTGAGGCATGAATGTTGTGTTTGTCTTACAGCACTGGCTCTCTCCCTTCCCTGAAACCAGTGACCCTAAATTAGGGACAGGCAACTGCTTATGGCCCATTGAGTTGCTCACGGTGGTCGTTAAACCTCCAATAAAAATTGTTCCCGTTTAAGGTGGATCCACCTAAAATCTTTCCCTTGTATTTCCAAAGGGAAAACTTCTGGAACCTTTTTCTTCACAACTAATGCGTTCCCAAGGATGAAAATTTGAACATCGATAAAAATAACTTCATATTATAGCCTAGAATACTTAATATTTTCTGAAACTTAACCATAATTATATTAAAAATAAATAACTTATCCTTTGGAGGTGTTAAGACCAGAAAATAGATGGCGCGACCTGGACATTGATGACGCCAGTAGACAAACAAATGTTGGATTGCTTAATTCTGGTTAAAGTTTAGAAAATATTAAGTATTTTTTTTTTTTTTTTTTTATTGAAGGTTTAACGACCACCGTGAGCAACTCAATGGGCTATAAGCAGTCGCCCGTCCCTAATTTAGGGTCACTGGTTCCAGGGAAGGGAGGGAGCCAGTGCCGTAAGACAAACACAACATTCATGCCTCACCGGGATTCGAACCCGGACCCCTTTCGGACGAATGATCAGAAGCCATCGCTCAGACCACTGCGCCACCGGGGCGGCATACTTGGCTATAATATGAAGTTACTTTTATCGTTGTTCAACTTTTCATCCTTGGAAACGCATTAATTGTAAAGAAAATGGCTACAGAAGTTTACCCATTGGAAATACAAGGCGCCACCCCGGTGACGCAGTGGTCTAAGCGATGGCCTCTGATCACTCGTCCGAAAGGGGTCCGGGTTCGAATCCCGGTGAGGCATGGATGTTGTTTGTCTTACGGCACTGGCTCTCTCCCTTCCCTGGAACCAGTGACCCTAAATTAGGAACGGGCGACTGCTTATAGCCCATTGAGTTGCTCACGGTGGTCGTTAAACCTCCAATCAAAAAAAAAAAAAAAAAAAAAGTTACCACTACTTCCGTGTAATTCACCGTTGTCACAGTAACAGGAGAATCACTGTTAAACCACTGGCGTCGGAACCGCGCCGTACTCATTTGATTGCAGGAACAAAATATCACATTTGCACCCTAACTTTTCTTCCGTTTCAATTATGTCCGTAATACAAAATCAGAAGAAAAATTAGCATTACATTTTAATTTCCTTTTGACAGAACTAAACATTACTTTTAAATGCAATTTTGATCTAAATAGAACTCTCGCCGCCCCGGTGGCGCAGTGGTCTAAGCGATGGCCTCTGATCATTCGTCCGAACGGGGTCCGGGTTCGAATCCCGTGAGGCATGGATGTTGTGTTTGTCTTACGGCACTGGCTCTCTCCCTTCCCTGGAACCAGTGACCCTAAATTAGGGACGGGCGACCGCTTATAGCCAATTGAGTTGCTCACGGTGGTCGTTAAACCTCCAATAAAAAAATAAATAAATAGAACTCAGAATGTTTTAATGCCATTCTTGCGAGTGTTAAACTCTCCTTGCTTGTAACGTATGAGAAAAGAAAAGTTCCACGATGTACCAGGCTTAAGGTTATCAGTATGAGAAAAAAACCTTCTTACGAAGTTTTTTTATTTTGGAGTTGAACGACCGCCTTGAGCAATTCTAAGGGATATAACCAGTCGCCTGTCCCTGATTTAGGGCTACTGCTTCCAGGTAAGGAAGAGAGATAGTGCGATAAGACAAACACAACATCACCCATGCGTCAGGCGGAGCTCATGAAATAATGTTTGATTCACGTGATCATCTGTGTGTGCACCGGTCCTGGCTAGCGATCAGAAGCTAGAGCTTAAACCACCGCGCGCATGGGGACGTCTGTCTCATGAAGTAACAGCTTTATTAAATAAAACAGCTATCCTAAAATTCTCTAAAGATATGATTCTATAAGAAAGGATAACGTTTTCTACACTCATTGTCAAAAAAATATTTGCACCCAGAAGGAAGCAACCGACAGGAATGAAACTTGGCGGGTAGGTTTGACATCGTGAGACATGCAAAATTCAAGTAACACGCTCGGCCGCGTATGTGTCGCAAGCAAGGGGTCGTAGCGCTGTGCCTGACCGGCTATACTAGGTCGTCCCGTTGCGCGTGCTTGTCCTTCTGACTCATGCTGTTCTGTTGGTTCCATCCTTTGCAAGTGAGAGAGAAAAGTTCGAAGCAATTCGAGCAATTGTAGTAGTTCGAGAGAGGCCGCGTCGTTGGGCTCCGGGAAGCGGGAAGGTCTTATCGCCGTATTGCGCACCATACCGGTCGTGCGGATAGCACCATAGCACGATGTTGGCGGCAGTGGATAGAACAAGGCACGCAGCAGCGACACGTAGGGTGGGGAGACCTAGAGGAACCACGGAGAGAGAGGACCGATGGGTTGTCCGACATGCGCGGAGTGACCCAACAGCGACGATCGCGGATTTTCAGCGAGCAATTGTGCCCTCCATGCATCGTCCGTTTAGTGCTATCACCATTGGCAGGCGGCTGCACGACGTTGGACTACACGCACGCAGACCGTTAGGATCGCGTCGTGGCAGACTGTCAAGGAGCCACTCATAATGGCAGCGAGTGATCTTCAGTGACGAGTCCTGCTTTTGTCTTGAAGGAGGCGACCACCGAATCCGTGTGTGGAGGCACCGTGGTCAGCGATGAAAGGTTTGTTGTCGAGCGTCACACGACCAGAAGGCCTAGTCTCATTTTGTGGGGTGTAATTTCTTACGATGCCAGATCACCTTTGGTGTTCATTACAGGCACTTTGACAGTCCAACGTTGCGTTAATTTCTGAACGCTCACTCCGGTGCGATTTTCCAACACGACAATGCTCGTCCGCATACTGCTGCTGTCTTGAGAGCTTGTCTTCAAGGCACGGACACCCTGCGATGGCCAGCCGCCTCGCCTGACTTATTACCGATTGAAAATGTGTGGGCTTTTGGACGCGCTATCCACACTTCACTCCTACGGCGTGAGAAGATTCAAGCTGCATGGCATGGGTTATCACAGGAGACCATTAGGAAGCTGTACAACTCCATGTCGAGACGTCTGGTATGCTGTGTGAGCAAACATGGCTGCCCGACGCCATACTAAGAGACACTACTCATTGGGGTGTAGCTCAATAAATATTGCCCATGTCAGTCTCAATGTTTAATCCTTTATTGTTCCTGAGAACCTTTACCTTCCTCCCGTATAGCATTACAATCCAACACGTCCTTCTGGGTGCAACTGTTTTTTTGAAGATGAGTGTATTTCATCTAAGTACAATCTGTCTTCTTTAAATAAAAAAATGGAAAGGGGAGCGTGAGAAAGGAATGAGATAAATTTGTATACGCATGTTGTTTCATGAGTAACGTAAGTCTACGTTTGTGGAATTCCCACTAATATGGAGGCGTCCAAGTCAGTATAGTTCAATATCGCTGATATTATGAGTAAAATATTTTATATAAAAAATCCCTCTATTATAAAGTTGAAGTTTTTTATTAATATAGATTTCATCGACATAATCATTTTATCGGTAACATATTCAAATGACGTCACCACATCTTGTAGAACAGCACAGTACATTTTATAATCTGACCAAGATACTTATCCTGATATCTTGACCACGTTGATAAAAAATAGTTACGACACCTCTCTGTGAAGCCCATCTCTACTTTCATTGCAAAGGAAAAATATTAGCATGGCATTTTTTTTATTTCAAAAGAAGTGCTAAAAATGAAATAATGTTTGATCCACGTGATGATCTGTGTCTGTACTGATTTTTAGCTGACGGCATTCGATCTCCTCAAAATCACAAATTGAAACGCGGAACAGTATAAGTCCCTTGAAATTCCAAACAATATTTTTCTGGAGACATCCTCTTCAACCATGAAAATATATACAAGAAAACGTAATATACATAAATACTACGTTTGGCGTTGATCAACCAATTCCAGGAAAAACTAAGGCTAAATACCTCGGAATTATAATTATAATCAGTAAGACTCTCTATGTCTCTCTTTAAAAAGCTTAAAAGTCCGGCTTCAGATATCCAATAAACGAAGTCGGACAAACTGAAGAAACAATACTTTTTTTTCTTAAGAAAGTTACTCGTTAACCAGGAAATGAAAATTACTACTTAATAAAAAATAAAAATACGTAGTTTCATATACATATCTTTTTGATCTGTGGTCATACTTCATGGCAGACGGCCGGTTTTTGCCTAAACAGATTGTAAAGATGACAGAAATAATCGGGGCAACTTGTTTTTCTGAGATTTTCAGGGAATCTGGCAACGATATTTGACCAAACAATACGCCACCGTTAAAGTTCTGTTTTCATAGCAATAGCTTAGCCAGAAGCAACCATTTTCACAAGGTGGTTTCTCGGTTGCTTAATTTCTCGGTTTTGCCTCTGAAAAACAGGTAAATGAAACTCAATTGTTTATTATTTTATGTGCATTCATTTAGAATGAAATTTATTTAAATTTAGTATTTACATATCTGTGTGTAGCTAGAAAATATTCGTAGCCTTTCCGCAGACCAAACCATGAAGTAGTTCTGGAAGTTGCTTGTACTGTACATACCTGTTCGCTGGACGCATAACTCATAGGGGATCTGCGCCTGAGGAAAAGTTGCGGCACCAGTATTTAGGCAAAACAGTTCATCATTTTCAGGGTCTATTATCGGAATTTTTCCCTAGGCGGAATTTCAACGGTAGTGATGCGTCCAGCGTACTGACACATTGCGGTGCAAAACTCTTCCAGAACTACTTGATGGACTGGTCTACGAAAATTCAATCTGAGAACTGCAGAACGGATGCAGTTTTGTTTACAATTTCTTTCTCAGATTACGCAAATTTCTGCTAGAATACGTAAAGTTATACCACATTCCCCCAATATCGAAGCTTATAAATGCCCCATTAGAAAATTAGTTTTTGTGTGGGATAGAGTTCGTGGTGAAGACCTTTCTTCATATAGTTTTAAAATTTTTGTAACGAACAATGTTGTCACTAAAGGGTGTAAGTTCATATCCGTACTTTCGTTTATGCTTTAATTGCAGCCTATATTCCCGCTCTTAAAAATTCGATTGAAAAAAAATCCTTTTCAGTCGGATAATGCTCACGACGGGAAACGTTTGGCACCTTTTTACTGCTGATAAGAATGCACATGTTTTACGCCAGGGGCGTAATAGATTGCAAAATATCTGCTTCTAATAACTCAAATTTGATTTTTTTTTTCGACAGGCAGCTTTCCTAATGAAGAATATTTTACATACAATTTACAAAATTCCTTTACGGACAATTTTGTGATTAGAGAGCGCAAGGAGATATATATGTATACGAGAATATATAATTATGTACATATACAGGGAAACCCAAATTGTACGTCCCCGTATTTTCCATTTTGAGTGGTGTTTTTCTGAAGTCCCGATGATTCTCCTACATTTTCCCTGTGTTACACGTTTTTCCAATCACACGATTTCCCGCATTAAACGTAGTTTAAAATATTTTTGGTGCCCAACCTGATTTTCCTCTAATTTCGTGTCTTTCTTGGTTTCCGTACATATAAGATTATTTTAAACCGGTTTTTCCTCCTCTTGCCCCATTCCTCAGGAAAATCTCACGACCATGTTGCCTTAAACCAGTTCTTCTACCCCAGAATTTGGCAAAAAGGCGTGGCGCCCAGTTGGGGCAGTGCCGCATTCCTCAGACTGTGAAGACATTTGCAAAAACACTTACAAAACCTTAAAAACACTAACTGTAAAAACTCTGACTGTAAAAACACTTGCAAAGCCTTTCAATTATTTAGAAAGCTTTGCTTCAGCTGAACACCAAAAATAGAAAGCAAATGGAAAATACCGATTTTTTCCCAAACGAACATCCTGTAATGGAAGTACGTACGTAGTTATACTGCATTTTTGGTTCTTACATAAATGTGTTTACAATACATACTACGCACTAGTATAATACTACTATTGTACATTGTGTTTCTATTCTTTATACACATTATGTATGCGTGTAAAATATGTTTTACGTCGACCTCGGTTTTACGATTTCCCGCATCGTACGACTTTTTATGCTGGTCCACTGAAAAGCGTAAAATTGGGGTTTTACTCTCTCTCTCTCTCTCTATCTATCTATCTATATATATATATATATATATATATATATATATATGCACTTACGCTCTCTAGTGACAAAATTGTGCGTCATCATCATTGTCAACCTTTATCAATCCACTGCTGGATGAAAGTCTCCCGAAATTTCTTCCACAACTGTCTGTCTTGAGGCTGTCTCCTCCATGTTACTCAGGCCTGCTTTCGAATTTCATCCATCCATCTCCCATGTGGTCTTCATCTGAGTCTTTTTATATCCCTTGGAATCCAGTCGAAAATTTCGGTTGTCCATCAGTGGTCCATTTTTCTGACAACATTTCAGTGATTTGCCATTTCAGTGATTTTACTTCGATCATAACGTCTTCCACTCTTGTCATTTTCCTAATTCATGAGCTCCTATTCATATATCTCTCCTGCTTACACCGAGCATGCATCTTTCCATGCCTTTTTCAGTTGTTTGTAGCCTTTGTTTGTCTTTTTTAGTTAGGGTCCATGTCTCTGCTCCATATCTAAGAACCGAAAGAATGCATTGATTAAACACTTTTCTTTTAAGACATGACAGCATATTGCTCTTGAAAATTGTATTGCTTCTTCCATAAGCTCTCCAGTCAAGTTTTATACGCGAATTAATTTCCTCATCAATGTGACCCTTGTTTGATATCTGTTGTCCAAGGTAAATGTAGGTATCGGTTACATTGAGCTTTCTCCCATCAATTGCAAAATCGTCATTTCTTGAAAAAGCATTGAACATCAGTTTTGTCTTCTGAAAGATCATTTTTAATCCCTATTCTTTACTCTTGTCAGCAAGTTCCTGAATCATACTCTGAAGATCTGGTGGTGGTGTAACAAAAATGACTGTGTCATCAGCAAAACGAAGGTCAGTTAAATAATCTCCATTAATCTTTATCCCCTTGTTTTCCCAGTTCAATGATTGAAAGGCACTTTACAAAGTGGAACTGAAAAGTTTGGGAGATATGGTGGCACCTTGTTTCACTCCTTTTCCAATATTTATTGGTGCTATATCCTCAAATAGCCGAACCTTTGCACTTGCATATTCATAGATGTTATTAATAATACTGACGTAAGCACCTTCAATACCGCAGGATTTCAAAGCCATTGCAGCTGCAGATGGTTTATATATATATACAGTCATTTGCAAAAGTTTAACACCGCCTGTTGGTATTAGGAGATTTTTAA
Organism: Macrothele yani; assembly: GCA_039090855.1. Classification (NCBI taxonomy): domain Eukaryota; kingdom Metazoa; phylum Arthropoda; class Arachnida; order Araneae; family Macrothelidae; genus Macrothele; species Macrothele yani. Next base: position 23,156,004 of record CM077015.1, read on the forward strand.
AAGAGCACCCCCGATTCGAAAAATCACTTAGAATATTGGTAGGATACCCTTCATTATGAATAATATTTTCCGCCCATTTTCTTCTTCAAATAGTGGCCGGCTTTGCTCATTTGTTATGTAAAGTTATATCACGTTAATCTCCATGCCTCGGATATTTTCCACTATGAGGACATTTTTGTACAATTTGTAATTTTTCGCTACTCACATTTCTGCCGTTAGTGGGTGTAAGCGGCTGTTTCTCTTTGTGGATGTTACCGATTGTAGAAATCTGGTTGACTTTTGAGTTTGTGTAAAGAGGGTAGAGCTACTGATTCCAATCATAACGAATAACACAGGTCACGTGTTATATTTCTACATATTTTCCATGAGGGCATTGATGTATCCTCTTGTTTGTTGAATAATATTTTTTTCCCGCAAGGAACGCTTATAGCGTAGTAAATCCGTTTATTTTCGTGGTGTAAATTTGTATAAAGATTCCCAAGCTTTCACACTCCACTGGGAGGCTTTTTCAAGGCAATGCATTTTATACCTGCATGCACTGCCTTGAGAAAGCCTTCCAGTGCAGTGTGAAAGCATGGCGAATCTTTATACAAATTTATACAACGAAAGTAAACGGATTTACTACGCTATATGCGTTCCTTGGGTCGTCACAACCTGGAGTATTTAAAAATAAAATTTTTTTTTCACCTGAAACTAATTCAGGGAAGTCTTTTTATGTCGAAAAGGATTGGAAAGATGGGTTCATCACGCCCGAGAATTTAATGTCATCTTTCTTGTTTCAAATTCTCAACATGGTGAAACCCGTTTTTTTTTCTGACTTAGCAATGTCTTTGGTAGACGCTGGCACAGGGAACGGTGAATAAGGCCCTGGAGGGACGTCGCTAAAGGGGTTCGAGGAAATTTACCTTCCCCACCCGATCGCCCACTCACTTCAAGATGTGTCATTTTTCAGCTTTTTGAACTTTAAAACTGAAACTGCACTTTGCCAAGTACTAATGAGTTTCGTGCTTTTCGTCGTGTAGCCCTACGTATTTTCTCCTACGAAGTGCGTTGTTCAACTACTAAAGGCTATCAAGATAGCATCCGCAGGGCCATAAAATTCAAATGTTCTCCGCTCTTCCATATCCTTAATTCAAGCCTTTCTTTCATGTTAGTATGGCCAGAGGCGAATGAGGAGGGCTGATAGGACTGCTTTATAACTGATGAGTGCACGACAAGACTCTTGGCTTGAATGAAGGAAGCCAACAATTGTGTCCTGCACTCAGGCTCTGAGTGCAAGACAAAAGGAAGGAAGAAAGACAAAATCTTATATGAATTCGGGCTCAATTTTAAGAACCAGAACACGTCCGAGCCCGAAGTACACCGATAAGCCATTGCATTATGACCCCCCCCCAGCCTAGAAAAATGAGCGCACCAAGAGACAGAACGGTGAAGTCCACAGAGCAGTATATATACAACCAGAGGATCAACTTTCGGTTAGTAGAGTGTTCCGAGTCAGAATAGAAAAACTGCCGATTTATCGGAATTTGATAAAGGACAAATTGTGATGGCACGCGTCTCGGAACTACAATCTCAGAAATGGGGCTTGTGGATTGTTCACGTGTCGCTGTAGTTAATACGTATCAAAAGTGGTGTACAGATGGCCAAAGGTCGAACCGTCGTCCAGCCGTGTGTCGTCCGCAGCTCACTGATGCCAGAGAGGAGCAGAGACTGTCGCGCATTGCTCACAGCGACCGCAGGGCCACAGTGTGACAAATCACCCGCACCGCCCCGGTGGCGCAGTGGTCTAAGCGATGACCTCTGATCATTCGTCCGAACGGGGTCCGGGTTCGAATCCCGGTGAGGCATGGATGTTGTATTTGTCTTACGGCACTGGCTCTCTCCCTTCCCTGGAACCAGTGACCCTAAATTAGGGACGGGCGACTGCTTATAGCCCATTTAGTTGCTCACGGTGGTCGTTAAACCTCCAATCAAAAAAAAAAAATCACCCGCAGCTACAACAGTGATGATAAGGGCAATGTGCCATGCTCACTGCACGTCATCGCCAACAACGCATTAAATGGGCCCAAGATCATCGAGATTGGACCGTGGATGATTGGAAGATAGTGGCCTGGTCTGACGAATCAAGATTCCTGGTGCATTACGTAGATGGCCGAGCGCGGATACGCCGATTACCAGCGGAGGCTATGACACCTGGATGTACTGTTGGGTGAAAACAGGCCGCCGCCGGCGGTGTTATGTTGTGGGCGATGTTTTCTTGGGACACTTTAGGCCCCATTATCCCAATAGCACAATCCCTGACAGCTGTCAGGTATCTGAACATCGTTGCAGACCAAGTTCACCCATTCATGGCAATTGCCTTCCCTGCTAGTGATGGCCATTACCAACAGCATGACGCGTCATGCCACACTGCCAGAATCGTCAAGGAATGGTTTGAGGAACATGCTGGTGACTTTCTATTAATGCCCTGACCTCCAAATTCACCTGACATGAACCCAACCGAGCATTTGTGGTTCTACTTGGAAAAGCGGGTTCGCGCTAAATCACCACCACTCCGAAATGTACGGAAACTGGACGACCTGCTGTTGACATTATGGTATCAGATACCCCAGGATACCTATCGTCACATCATCGAGTGGCCGCTGTTTTGCGGGCTAAAGGGGTTCGTACAGCTTATTATCACTGTTAAAAATTTCACAGTTAGATTACGGGCAACGGCCGGCAACTGGGGCCCCGGCCGTTGCCCATAAAACTACAGCTTGGCCCGTTTTTGTGAAAGCCCATGAAATTACGGTCTGAACCCTAACTACTGAGCCCATAATCTGAAGAGCAACGCCCATAAAAAAATAAGTTTGACCGTATTGAGCTACGCCATAATTTGAAGGGCATTGCCCATAAAAAAATAAGTTCGACCGTATTGAGCTACGCCATAATTTGAAGGGCTATACCCGAAAAAATAAGTTTGACCGTATTAACTTAAGCTGGAATTTGAAAGGCAATCCCTGTAAATATGAAGTTTGGCCATATTCAGTTAAGCCTCACAGCAAGTAGTCACCGACTTTTACATAAATGCATTTTTTGTGGAAGAGTGTGCAAGTAAATGCATGTTTTTTGTGGAAGAGTGTGTGAGTGTGAAATTGTTGGATACTTACATTATAACTGAATCAATTCAGTTCTAAATGTGAGTAATGATATTTTCATATCTTAAAATCAGGTTTATTACAATATGATAAATAATGACATCAGTTACACACAGATTTGTTTAACATTAGGCTTTACGAACTCTGTACACACAGTTGGTTGAACAATACTTACGTTTCTTTTAGACATGTTTTAATTGGAGAATTATTTCTAAAGCACAGTTGGTTGAACAATACTTAGTTTCTTTTAGACATTTTAATTTGCACATACGTACTTATGTAGTATTTGCATGAATGAATACAAAGGGCAGTTATGTAGTAAAGATATGTACAGGCATATTCTTGTATTTATATGTTATATCAATGACAAACAGAACTACGAACTGGCATCCGAGTACATTGCGTCTATAAAGGTATTCAATCCACAATGGTGTCAAAGTTGGTTTTTCATGTAGGTTTTGGCTAGTATTACATTTGACATAGGGTTGAATCATGCTTTTTTTGTTTTCACATTCACTGCCTTGTGTGCTGGTTCATTTTACATTCTACTGAGCACTGTGTTGTCAGTGTTCCCAGAACTTTTACTGTCTTGTTTCCTATCTCTAATTTTTGGATATTTACCTACTTTTCACATGTTTAGTAAAATTATGTCAAAAACTGGAAGTACTGCTTTTGAAAGATCACATTGCTTCCCCATAATTAAGGTATCAGAAAGAAAAGAAAAAAAATACTTGAATGGAAATGAGAGCTTTTGAACTTGATAGGGCATAATTTCAAATCTCAGACCCCCACCCAAAGAAGAAACACTTGTTTAGACCCTGATTCTAACTGAGTCATTGTAGAACATTAATGCATATCAATATTTCTAAAATACTAAATTTTCCTGTTTGGAATGTTTTAGAAATGACTTCAGTGATTAAACCTGTTCTGTCATTGTTGTGTTGCCACAAGGAAACCATTTTGGAGCACAATTTTTTTTTTTTTTGGAAAGCTATTAAATAGTTGTATTTATAATATCTTGGCAATACCTGAAGATACTGAAACAATTTTTATTGATGTACAAATCAGGTGTTTAGTGACAAAGGAAAAGAACGCGGCAGAATCTTTAAATTTCTCAAAAAACAATTTCATCGTATCATTTTGTACCAATTTCAGCACTATCATCTTAAAACATGAAATACATGCTTTGCATATTGAACATTTTGAATAGACCTTTAAAATAGGAATTACAAAACATGTAAAAAAATTTTCATATTTTTTAACTTAAAAAAAAAAAAAGTGGCTTCTGATTTATCTTAAAATATAAATTTTCCTGGGCATCCAGGTTTTACTATCTGGGTAGGTAAATAATTTATGTATATACCCAGCTGCGCATGTAACATTTCAGATATTTTCCAAGCCCTGCTTAAAGTGACACAGGTGAAAGATTTCACTCGCAGAAATTTAGAATGAAATCAATTTTTTTTTACATTTAACTTTAATTACTACATTTGCAAAGCAAAGAAACTGTTCATGATATATTTTCAGTGTCATTTTCTTGGCCAGCATTTACCAGATTCAGTAAAAAAAGAATAACAGTCGAAAGTCGTTATAATGAAATTCAAGGGGGACAAAAAAAAATTTGTAGCAACGTATTGTTCTTAAAACAGTACAAATTTTTCATTAAAAAGTTAGTATGTACTACAGAAATTTTCATTACGCATAAGATTGCAATGCTGTAAAAGTGAAATAGTGCCCACAGAGACAAGCAAAGGTAATTTTTTTGTAATGGGAAGTTTTTGCTAAAGTAGTAATAATGAAATATATAAGCTTTAATTAATATGTATGTATGAAATTATGTACTGTATATATTTTTACTTATACATATCAGGGTTTGAAAAATACCATGCCTGGGTCGTGTGAATCATTGACCTGGGCAGGTAAATAAATAATCTAGTTGCCCTAGGTGCCAGACTGGGCAATTAAATCTAAAAATGAAGTTCAGAATATAATTTTCTACTACAAGAAAAAAGACAGTCATCGCATGTCATGTTGCTTTTCACTGCTAATCACTGGAAGTTGTATTATTGTTACGCAGTGCCAAGGACAGAAGAATATCACGTCTTTAATTATATTATGCTTTAGGTCCATAAATTGGAAACATATGTAATTTTGCTCCAAATGTTTAAAGCCAGCGACTGAATGCATGCCTCTGATGGAACTAGCCTCCTGTGTTTATTGACAAAGGATTAAAACTTCATATTTTAATGTATTTCATATTTTTTCAGATATTTCATATTTTAAACGTGTTTTAAAGATTTTTATTGTAATACGGATCTGTGAGTCTGACACTGTGAAGAGAAGCTGCGATAGGAATAATGCATGGCTCCAGTGAAGATGTGAAGCTTTGGTCCGTTAAAAGGAAGGTTTGTTGCTGTGTGGAAATGACTGGTACAAGAGAAAGAGGACTTACGTTATTGGCAGAAGAGCAATAAATGTTGTAGTGATACGCTACAGAAAATAGGTCCACAGCAGCCACCCTTTATTTTGTTGTATCCTGTACGTTGTTGGCAGGAAAAACCGGATAAAACCTCTTCGATTTGCAAAAGATACATATGAGCAAGACAGAAACTCGCGTGCGAACAAGCTATTAACAGAAGAACCAAAAGTGCAGAGACACAGCAAATCTGTTCAAACCAAAACCGAAATTTATAGTTCCCCAGTTTTCTGTACAACATAGAAAAGCATATTAGTACTTTCCGTAAATGTGTACTTCAGCGTCCTAAACTATTTCGTTGGAAAAATTTAACTGTGGGTGAAAAGTTAGATGCACACAATTTTTTAAGCATGCAAAATAATAGGGAAAGGTGAAAAATTATATTATTTTTAGAGAAAAAGGAAATAATTTTTCCGAAGTATTAACCTGCGAGTACGATGGTTTGTAGCAGGTGGTGCGGGAGGCTGAAGCGATGCTAACGGCCACCACGTGAAGGTGCTGTGCGACGGAGCGGAGCACGAGTTGGTAGCAAATGCGTGGAAGAATACGACAGCAGTAGGGTATATTTTTCGGAAGAGTGTCGTGTAATCGTGCGCAGTAGTAGTTCAAACCTGTTTTATTCATTTTTGAGAAAGATATGTGCAGAATGTCGTTATTAGTGGTTTCACAGTGTCTCCGAATGGAAAGAAATTAAGGAATGTAAAATAATTTATGTACGACAGAAGTTTTGAGGAAGACGTTTTGGTTCCGGTTGAACCCAAAGTTTTAGTTTTGGTTTGGAAGATGTGCACAGGTAGGTGATTTCTTCAAGCACTTCATTTGCAGTTCTGCTGTTATTCAGTACATCGTAGCTCACATTTTTTTCCTCGTGACATGGATATTTTTCAAAATAAGCAATTTTCTTCAATTCATATATCGCACTATGGCAGGGAGACAGCTTCTTGTATTGTGGCGGATAATGAAATTTTAAGCCCTGACGAAATCCGAAATGACTGACGATTTTGTACTTCCGCTTTCTCAAAATTACCCTTCAAAAAAACAAAAACTTACAATGCTGCGCAAATTCAACCTCTTTCTTTTCTGCGTATGCCTACAAGACTTTTCGATGACTACGTACTGCTAAACCACTTCCTTCTTAATTCTTCCGCCCGTTACTTGCCCTTCTCAACGAAGCTTCCATTCACCGGACTCCACCTTGATGCAGTTGCCGCTCTCTCGTCCTATGCCTACCGCACGTACTCTTCCAAACCATCGCACTCTCAGGTAAATACTTCGGAAAACTTATTTCCTTTTATCTAAAAATACTATATTTTTGCACCTTTTCCCATTATTTTGCATGCTTAAAATATTGTATGTCACACTTTTCCCACACAGTTACATTTTTCCGACGAAAAAGTTTAGACGCTAAAGTACACATTTACCAAACTTTCTATTCCGGATCAGGGAATCATATGCGAAAGAATGAAAAATTTCACGTCTGCTTTAAAAACAATTACAAAACATGAACAAACTATATTGTGTAGCATATGAGTATAAAATGGTTCGCTCTCCTGGCAAGAAGGTACTTGCTTGGACTTGTAGTCATCCGCACGTGAATTGCACGGCGAAGCGAATCTTCCTTTCAACAAAGCAAATCTTCACATCGTTGCCGTAGTGATGTTTTAGGCCTACCACAGCGTCGCACTCACAAGTCAATATTACAAGTTTCCGACAAAATAATTTAGGACGCTAATCTACACATTTACCGAATAATCTGCCAATGATGAAGATTGGAGTGCCATTTCAGGTGGATTCAGTAGTTTTAAAGAGTTTGTAGAAATCAATGAAAATGCATTATCGGGGAATTGAGGGATATTCAAGAAATAGCCAATGAAATTCAGGATGATGATGAAGAGACATAACGCAGAATTAACAAAAGATCCCCAGACTGTCACGAAAGCAGTGTAGAAGCTTTGGAAACACTCTCACTACATACAACTCACCGATACATCTAATTGCCACACATTCCTGTTTAAACAAACTTGAAAAAACTGTTTTCAATGAGAGGCAACAGCAGAAACAGGCTTCAATTTTACATAACTTTAAAAAGCCATAAATATAAACAAGGTATGTAATTAAAATTTTGAGATCAAGTAATTTACATTTTTGAGTAATTTAAGCTTTTAAGTGTTAAATTTAACTAAGTAAATTCAATCATTGATATTTTTCTTATTTTGCATGTTATTCTCATGTTAATTACATTTTAAACTTAATTTTGGCTGGAATTACACTAACTTTTACTTATGCTGCGCTCTTATTTATGTGTGCTTTGGTTTGCGCTGACATATATGTGAAATATTACTGTATACATGTGATAATGAGGTGATTATAGATATAATTAAAAAAAATATATTTTTTGGCTCTTCTGGTTTCCAATTAAATTTATGTAATTTATGTGTTGAGTGGTAAAAAGCTGTTTTCAATGAGAGGCATATGGGGTTTGTATATATGCAGATTTCCATTGTTTGCTTCTTCCTGCTGAAAACTAAGCTAGGGGTGCCTATGAGTTAACTGAATATACCATAGTCACAAAATGATTGATAATTATATACTAAGGAATGTGAGTGAAATGGTATTCCTAAAAGCAATCAAAACCATGTAGCAGTCAGGGAGAATCATAAATGTGTTTCCTAAACAAAAATGTGACATTTCATCACATGAAACTTTTTTCCACCTCTAAATTGAGGCCATTGGTTCTAGGGAAGGAGAAAGCCAAAGCTGTTATGTTATGTAAAAAACAGGTTTCTTTTTTAAAGGTTTTAACGGCTAATGTGAGCAACTCAATGGGCTATAAGCAGTCGCCCGTCCCTAATTTAGGGTCACTGGTTCCAGGGAAGGGAGGGAGCCAGTGCCGTAAGACAAACACAACATTCATGCCTCACCGGGATTCGAACCCGGACCCACTTTCGGACGAATGATCAGAAGCCATCGCTCAGACCACTGCGCCACCGGGGCGGCATACTTGGCTATAATATGAAGTTACTTTTATCGTTGTTCAACTTTTCATCCTTGGAAACGCATTAATTGTAAAGAAAATGGCTACAGAAGTTTACCCATTGGAAATACAAGGCGCCACCCCGGTGACGCAGTGGTCTAAGCGATGGCCTCTGATCACTCGTCCGAAAGGGGTCCGGGTTCGAATCCCGGTGAGGCATGGATGTTGTTTGTCTTACGGCACTGGCTCTCTCCCTTCCCTGGAACCAGTGACCCTAAATTAGGAACGGGCGACTGCTTATAGCCCATTGAGTTGCTCACGGTGGTCGTTAAACCTCCAATCAAAAAAAAAAAAAAAAAAAGTTACCACTACTTCCGTGTAATTCACCGTTGTCACAGTAACAGGAGAATCACTGTTAAACCACTGGCGTCGGAACCGCGCCGTACTCATTTGATTGCAGGAACAAAATATCACATTTGCACCCTAACTTTTCTTCCGTTTCAATTATGTCCGTAATACAAAATCAGAAGAAAAATTAGCATTACATTTTAATTTCCTTTTGACAGAACTAAACATTACTTTTAAATGCAATTTTGATCTAAATAGAACTCTCGCCGCCCCGGTGGCGCAGTGGTCTAAGCGATGGCCTCTGATCATTCGTCCGAACGGGGTCCGGGTTCGAATCCCGTGAGGCATGGATGTTGTGTTTGTCTTACGGCACTGGCTCTCTCCCTTCCCTGGAACCAGTGACCCTAAATTAGGGACGGGCGACCGCTTATAGCCAATTGAGTTGCTCACGGTGGTCGTTAAACCTCCAATAAAAAAATAAATAAATAGAACTCAGAATGTTTTAATGCCATTCTTGCGAGTGTTAAACTCTCCTTGCTTGTAACGTATGAGAAAAGAAAAGTTCCACGATGTACCAGGCTTAAGGTTATCAGTATGAGAAAAACCTTCTTACGAAGTTTTTTTATTTTGGAGTTGAACGACCGCCTTGAGCAATTCTAAGGGATATAACCAGTCGCCTGTCCCTGATTTAGGGCTACTGCTTCCAGGTAAGGAAGAGAGATAGTGCGATAAGACAAACACAACATCACCCATGCGTCAGGCGGAGCTCATGAAATAATGTTTGATTCACGTGATCATCTGTGTGTGCACCGGTCCTGGCTAGCGATCAGAAGCTAGAGCTTAAACCACCGCGCGCATGGGGACGTCTGTCTCATGAAGTAACAGCTTTATTAAATAAAACAGCTATCCTAAAATTCTCTAAAGATATGATTCTATAAGAAAGGATAACGTTTTCTACACTCATTGTCAAAAAAATATTTGCACCCAGAAGGAAGCAACCGACAGGAATGAAACTTGGTGGGTAGGTTTGACATCGTGAGACATGCAAAATTCAAGTAACACGCTCGGCCGCGTATGTGTCGCAAGCAAGGGGTCGTAGCGCTGTGCCTGACCGGCTATACTAGGTCGTCCCGTTGCGCGTGCTTGTCCTTCTGACTCATGCTGTTCTGTTGGTTCCATCCTTTGCAAGTGAGAGAGAAAAGTTCGAAGCAATTCGAGCAATTGTAGTAGTTCGAGAGAGGCCGCGTCGTTGGGCTCCGGGAAGCGGGAAGGTCTTATCGCCGTATTGCGCACCATACCGGTCGTGCGGATAGCACCATAGCACGATGTTGGCGGCAGTGGATAGAACAAGGCACGCAGCAGCGACACGTAGGGTGGGGAGACCTAGAGGAACCACGGAGAGAGAGGACCGATGGGTTGTCCGACATGCGCGGAGTGACCCAACAGCGACGATCGCGGATTTTCAGCGAGCAATTGTGCCCTCCATGCATCGTCCGTTTAGTGCTATCACCATTGGCAGGCGGCTGCACGACGTTGGACTACACGCACGCAGACCGTTAGGATCGCGTCGTGGCAGACTGTCAAGGAGCCACTCATAATGGCAGCGAGTGATCTTCAGTGACGAGTCCTGCTTTTGTCTTGAAGGAGGCGACCACCGAATCCGTGTGTGGAGGCACCGTGGTCAGCGATGAAAGGTTTGTTGTCGAGCGTCACACGACCAGAAGGCCTAGTCTCATTTTGTGGGGTGTAATTTCTTACGATGCCAGATCACCTTTGGTGTTCATTACAGGCACTTTGACAGTCCAACGTTGCGTTAATTTCTGAACGCTCACTCCGGTGCGATTTTCCAACACGACAATGCTCGTCCGCATACTGCTGCTGTCTTGAGAGCTTGTCTTCAAGGCACGGACACCCTGCGATGGCCAGCCGCCTCGCCTGACTTATTACCGATTGAAAATGTGTGGGCTTTTGGACGCGCTATCCACACTTCACTCCTACGGCGTGAGAAGATTCAAGCTGCATGGCATGGGTAATCACAGGAGACCATTAGGAAGCTGTACAACTCCATGTCGAGACGTCTGGTATGCTGTGTGAGCAAACATGGCTGCCCGACGCCATACTAAGAGACACTACTCATTGGGGTGTAGCTCAATAAATATTGCCCATGTCAGTCTCAATGTTTAATCCTTTATTGTTCCTGAGAACCTTTACCTTCCTCCCGTATAGCATTACAATCCAACACGTCCTTCTGGGTGCAACTGTTTTTTTGAAGATGAGTGTATTTCATCTAAGTACAATCTGTCTTCTTTAAATAAAAAAATGGAAAGGGGAGCGTGAGAAAGGAATGAGATAAATTTGTATACGCATGTTGTTTCATGAGTAACGTAAGTCTACGTTTGTGGAATTCCCACTAATATGGAGGCGTCCAAGTCAGTATAGTTCAATATCGCTGATATTATGAGTAAAATATTTTATATAAAAAATCCCTCTATTATAAAGTTGAAGTTTTTTATTAATATAGATTTCATCGACATAATCATTTTATCGGTAACATATTCAAATGACGTCACCACATCTTGTAGAACAGCACAGTACATTTTATAATCTGACCAAGATACTTATCCTGATATCTTGACCACGTTGATAAAAAATAGTTACGACACCTCTCTGTGAAGCCCATCTCTACTTTCATTGCAAAGGAAAAATATTAGCATGGCATTTTTTTTTATTTCAAAAGAAGTGCTAAAAATGAAATAATGTTTGATCCACGTGATGATCTGTGTCTGTACTGATTTTTAGCTGACGGCATTCGATCTCCTCAAAATCACAAATTGAAACGCGGAACAGTATAAGTCCCTTGAAATTCCAAACAATATTTTTCTGGAGACATCCTCTTCAACCATGAAAATATATACAAGAAAACGTAATATACATAAATACTACGTTTGGCGTTGATCAACCAATTCCAGGAAAAACTAAGGCTAAATACCTCGGAATTATAATTATAATCAGTAAGACTCTCTATGTCTCTCTTTAAAAAGCTTAAAAGTCCGGCTTCAGATATCCAATAAACGAAGTCGGACAAACTGAAGAAACAATACTTTTTTTCTTAAGAAAGTTACTCGTTAACCAGGAAATGAAAATTACTACTTAATAAAAAATAAAAATACGTAGTTTCATATACATATCTTTTTGATCTGTGGTCATACTTCATGGCAGACGGCCGGTTTTTGCCTAAACAGATTGTAAAGATGACAGAAATAATCGGGGCAACTTGTTTTTCTGAGATTTTCAGGGAATCTGGCAACGATATTTGACCAAACAATACGCCACCGTTAAAGTTCTGTTTTCATAGCAATAGCTTAGCCAGAAGCAACCATTTTCACAAGGTGGTTTCTCGGTTGCTTAATTTCTCGGTTTTGCCTCTGAAAAACAGGTAAATGAAACTCAATTGTTTATTATTTTATGTGCATTCATTTAGAATGAAATTTATTTAAATTTAGTATTTACATATCTGTGTGTAGCTAGAAAATATTCGTAGCCTTTCCGCAGACCAAACCATGAAGTAGTTCTGGAAGTTGCTTGTACTGTACATACCTGTTCGCTGGACGCATAACTCATAGGGGATCTGCGCCTGAGGAAAAGTTGCGGCACCAGTATTTAGGCAAAACAGTTCATCATTTTCAGGGTCTATTATCGGAATTTTTCCCTAGGCGGAATTTCAACGGTAGTGATGCGTCCAGCGTACTGACACATTGCGGTGCAAAACTCTTCCAGAACTACTTGATGGACTGGTCTACGAAAATTCAATCTGAGAACTGCAGAACGGATGCAGTTTTGTTTACAATTTCTTTCTCAGATTACGCAAATTTCTGCTAGAATACGTAAAGTTATACCACATTCCCCCAATATCGAAGCTTATAAATGCCCCATTAGAAAATTAGTTTTTGTGTGGGATAGAGTTCGTGGTGAAGACCTTTCTTCATATAGTTTTAAAATTTTTGTAACGAACAATGTTGTCACTAAAGGGTGTAAGTTCATATCCGTACTTTCGTTTATGCTTTAATTGCAGCCTATATTCCCGCTCTTAAAAATTCGATTGAAAAAAAAAATCCTTTTCAGTCGGATAATGCTCACGACGGGAAACGTTTGGCACCTTTTTACTGCTGATAAGAATGCACATGTTTTACGCCAGGGGCGTAATAGATTGCAAAATATCTGCTTCTAATAACTCAAATTTGATTTTTTTTTTCGACAGGCAGCTTTCCTAATGAAGAATATTTTACATACAATTTACAAAATTCCTTTACGGACAATTTTGTGATTAGAGAGCGCAAGGAGATATATATGTATACGAGAATATATAATTATGTACATATACAGGGAAACCCAAATTGTACGTCCCCGTATTTTCCATTTTGAGTGGTGTTTTTCTGAAGTCCCGATGATTCTCCTACATTTTCCCTGTGTTACACGTTTTTCCAATCACACGATTTCCCGCATTAAACGTAGTTTAAAATATTTTTGGTGCCCAACCTGATTTTCCTCTAATTTCGTGTCTTTCTTGGTTTCCGTACATATAAGATTATTTTAAACCGGTTTTTCCTCCTCTTGCCCCATTCCTCAGGAAAATCTCACGACCATGTTGCCTTAAACCAGTTCTTCTACCCCAGAATTTGGCAAAAGGCGTGGCGCCCAGTTGGGGCAGTGCCGCATTCCTCAGACTGTGAAGACATTTGCAAAAACACTTACAAAACCTTAAAAACACTAACTGTAAAAACTCTGACTGTAAAAACACTTGCAAAGCCTTTCAATTATTTAGAAAGCTTTGCTTCAGCTGAACACCAAAAATAGAAAGCAAATGGAAAATACCGATTTTTTCCCAAACGAACATCCTGTAATGGAAGTACGTACGTAGTTATACTGCATTTTTGGTTCTTACATAAATGTGTTTACAATACATACTACGCACTAGTAGAATACTACTATTGTACATTGTGTTTCTATTCTTTATACACATTATGTATGCGTGTAAAATATGTTTTACGTCGACCTCGGTTTTACGATTTCCCGCATCGTACGACTTTTTATGCTGGTCCACTGAAAAGCGTAAAATTGGGGTTTACTCTCTCTCTCTCTCTCTATCTATCTATCTATATATATATATATATATATATATATATATATGCACTTACGCTCTCTAGTGACAAAATTGTGCGTCATCATCATTGTCAACCTTTATCAATCCACTGCTGGATGAAAGTCTCCCGAAATTTCTTCCACAACTGTCTGTCTTGAGGCTGTCTCCTCCATGTTACTCAGGCCTGCTTTCGAATTTCATCCATCCATCTCCCATGTGGTCTTCATCTGAGTCTTTTTATATCCCTTGGAATCCAGTCGAAAATTTCGGTTGTCCATCAGTGGTCCATTTTTCTGACAACATTTCAGTGATTTGCCATTTCAGTGATTTTACTTCGATCATAACGTCTTCCACTCTTGTCATTTTCCTAATTCATGAGCTCCTATTCATATATCTCTCCTGCTTACACCGAGCATGCATCTTTCCATGCCTTTTTCAGTTGTTTGTAGCCTTTGTTTGTCTTTTTTAGTTAGGGTCCATGTCTCTGCTCCATATCTAAGAACCGAAAGAATGCATTGATTAAACACTTTTCTTTTAAGACATGACAGCATATTGCTCTTGAAAATTGTATTGCTTCTTCCATAAGCTCTCCAGTCAAGTTTTATACGCGAATTAATTTCCTCATCAATGTGACCCTTGTTTGATATCTGTTGTCCAAGGTAAATGTAGGTATCGGTTACATTGAGCTTTCTCCCATCAATTGCAAAATCGTCATTTCTTGAAAAAGCATTGAACATCAGTTTTGTCTTCTGAAAGATCATTTTTAATCCCTATTCTTTACTCTTGTCAGCAAGTTCCTGAATCATACTCTGAAGATCTGGTGGTGGTGTAACAAAAATGACTGTGTCATCAGCAAAACGAAGGTCAGTTAAATAATCTCCATTAATCTTTATCCCCTTGTTTTCCCAGTTCAATGATTGAAAGGCACTTTACAAAGTGGAACTGAAAAGTTTGGGAGATATGGTGGCACCTTGTTTCACTCCTTTTCCAATATTTATTGGTGCTATATCCTCAAATAGCCGAACCTTTGCACTTGCATATTCATAGATGTTATTAATAATACTGACGTAAGCACCTTCAATACCGCAGGATTTCAAAGCCATTGCAGCTGCAGATGGTTTATATATATATACAGTCATTTGCAAAAGTTTAACACCGCCTGTTGGTATTAGGAGATTTTTAAAAGAGCACCCCCGATTCGAAAAATCACTTAGAATATTGGTAGGATACCCTTCATTATGAATAATATTTTCCGCCCATTTTCTTCTTCAAATAGTGGCCGGCTTTGCTCATTTGTTATGTAAAGTTATATCACGTTAATCTCCATGCCTCGGATATTTTCCACTATGAGGACATTTTTGTACAATTTGTAATTTTTCGCTACTCACATTTCTGCCGTTAGTGGGTGTAAGCGGCTGTTTCTCTTTGTGGATGTTACCGATTGTAGAAATCTGGTTGACTTTTGAGTTTGTGTAAAGAGGGTAGAGCTACTGATTCCAATCATAACGAATAACACAGGTCACGTGTTATATTTCTACATATTTTCCATGAGGGCATTGATGTATCCTCTTGTTTGTTGAATAATATTTTTTTCCCGCAAGGAACGCTTATAGCGTAGTAAATCCGTTTATTTTCGTGGTGTAAATTTGTATAAAGATTCCCAAGCTTTCACACTCCACTGGGAGGCTTTTTCAAGGCAATGCATTTTATACCTGCATGCACTGCCTTGAGAAAGCCTTCCAGTGCAGTGTGAAAGCATGGCGAATCTTTATACAAATTTATACAACGAAAGTAAACGGATTTACTACGCTATATGCGTTCCTTGGGTCGTCACAACCTGGAGTATTTAAAAATAAAATTTTTTTTTCACCTGAAACTAATTCAGGGAAGTCTTTTTTATGTCGAAAAGGATTGGAAAGATGGGTTCATCACGCCCGAGAATTTAATGTCATCTTTCTTGTTTCAAATTCTCAACATGGTGAAACCCGTTTTTTTTTTTTCTGACTTAGCAATGTCTTTGGTAGACGCTGGCACAGGGAACGGTGAATAAGGCCCTGGAGGGACGTCGCTAAAGGGGTTCGAGGAAATTTACCTTCCCCACCCGATCGCCCACTCACTTCAAGATGTGTCATTTTTCAGCTTTTTGAACTTTAAAACTGAAACTGCACTTTGCCAAGTACTAATGAGTTTCGTGCTTTTCGTCGTGTAGCCCTACGTATTTTCTCCTACGAAGTGCGTTGTTCAACTACTAAAGGCTATCAAGATAGCATCCGCAGGGCCATAAAATTCAAATGTTCTCCGCTCTTCCATATCCTTAATTCAAGCCTTTCTTTCATGTTAGTATGGCCAGAGGCGAATGAGGAGGGCTGATAGGACTGCTTTATAACTGATGAGTGCACGACAAGACTCTTGGCTTGAATGAAGGAAGCCAACAATTGTGTCCTGCACTCAGGCTCTGAGTGCAAGACAAAAGGAAGGAAGAAAGACAAAATCTTATATGAATTCGGGCTCAATTTTAAGAACCAGAACACGTCCGAGCCCGAAGTACACCGATAAGCCATTGCATTATGACCCCCCCCCCAGCCTAGAAAAATGAGCGCACCAAGAGACAGAACGGTGAAGTCCACAGAGCAGTATATATACAACCAGAGGATCAACTTTCGGTTAGTAGAGTGTTCCGAGTCAGAATAGAAAAACTGCCGATTTATCGGAATTTGATAAAGGACAAATTGTGATGGCACGCGTCTCGGAACTACAATCTCAGAAATGGGGCTTGTGGATTGTTCACGTGTCGCTGTAGTTAATACGTATCAAAAGTGGTGTACAGATGGCCAAAGGTCGAACCGTCGTCCAGCCGTGTGTCGTCCGCAGCTCACTGATGCCAGAGAGGAGCAGAGACTGTCGCGCATTGCTCACAGCGACCGCAGGGCCACAGTGTGACAAATCACCCGCACCGCCCCGGTGGCGCAGTGGTCTAAGCGATGACCTCTGATCATTCGTCCGAACGGGGTCCGGGTTCGAATCCCGGTGAGGCATGGATGTTGTATTTGTCTTACGGCACTGGCTCTCTCCCTTCCCTGGAACCAGTGACCCTAAATTAGGGACGGGCGACTGCTTATAGCCCATTTAGTTGCTCACGGTGGTCGTTAAACCTCCAATCAAAAAAAAAAAATCACCCGCAGCTACAACAGTGATGATAAGGGCAATGTGCCATGCTCACTGCACGTCATCGCCAACAACGCATTAAATGGGCCCAAGATCATCGAGATTGGACCGTGGATGATTGGAAGATAGTGGCCTGGTCTGACGAATCAAGATTCCTGGTGCATTACGTAGATGGCCGAGCGCGGATACGCCGATTACCAGCGGAGGCTATGACACCTGGATGTACTGTTGGGTGAAAACAGGCCGCCGCCGGCGGTGTTATGTTGTGGGCGATGTTTTCTTGGGACACTTTAGGCCCCATTATCCCAATAGCACAATCCCTGACAGCTGTCAGGTATCTGAACATCGTTGCAGACCAAGTTCACCCATTCATGGCAATTGCCTTCCCTGCTAGTGATGGCCATTACCAACAGCATGACGCGTCATGCCACACTGCCAGAATCGTCAAGGAATGGTTTGAGGAACATGCTGGTGACTTTCTATTAATGCCCTGACCTCCAAATTCACCTGACATGAACCCAACCGAGCATTTGTGGTTCTACTTGGAAAAGCGGGTTCGCGCTAAATCACCACCACTCCGAAATGTACGGAAACTGGACGACCTGCTGTTGACATTATGGTATCAGATACCCCAGGATACCTATCGTCACATCATCGAGTGGCCGCTGTTTTGCGGGCTAAAGGGGTTCGTACAGCTTATTATCACTGTTAAAAATTTCACAGTTAGATTACGGGCAACGGCCGGCAACTGGGGCCCCGGCCGTTGCCCATAAAACTACAGCTTGGCCCGTTTTTGTGAAAGCCCATGAAATTACGGTCTGAACCCTAACTACTGAGCCCATAATCTGAAGAGCAACGCCCATAAAAAAATAAGTTTGACCGTATTGAGCTACGCCATAATTTGAAGGGCATTGCCCATAAAAAAATAAGTTCGACCGTATTGAGCTACGCCATAATTTGAAGGGCTATACCCGAAAAAATAAGTTTGACCGTATTAACTTAAGCTGGAATTTGAAAAGGCAATCCCTGTAAATATGAAGTTTGGCCATATTCAGTTAAGCCTCACAGCAAGTAGTCACCGACTTTTACATAAATGCATTTTTTGTGGAAGAGTGTGCAAGTAAATGCATGTTTTTTGTGGAAGAGTGTGTGAGTGTGAAATTGTTGGATACTTACATTATAACTGAATCAATTCAGTTCTAAATGTGAGTAATGATATTTTCATATCTTAAAATCAGGTTTATTACAATATGATAAATAATGACATCAGTTACACACAGATTTGTTTAACATTAGGCTTTACGAACTCTGTACACACAGTTGGTTGAACAATACTTACGTTTCTTTTAGACATGTTTTAATTGGAGAATTATTTCTAAAGCACAGTTGGTTGAACAATACTTAGTTTCTTTTAGACATTTTAATTTGCACATACGTACTTATGTAGTATTTGCATGAATGAATACAAAGGGCAGTTATGTAGTAAAGATATGTACAGGCATATTCTTGTATTTATATGTTATATCAATGACAAACAGAACTACGAACTGGCATCCGAGTACATTGCGTCTATAAAGGTATTCAATCCACAATGGTGTCAAAGTTGGTTTTTCATGTAGGTTTTGGCTAGTATTACATTTGACATAGGGTTGAATCATGCTTTTTTTGTTTTCACATTCACTGCCTTGTGTGCTGGTTCATTTTACATTCTACTGAGCACTGTGTTGTCAGTGTTCCCAGAACTTTTACTGTCTTGTTTCCTATCTCTAATTTTTGGATATTTACCTACTTTTCACATGTTTAGTAAAATTATGTCAAAAACTGGAAGTACTGCTTTTGAAAGATCACATTGCTTCCCCATAATTAAGGTATCAGAAAGAAAAGAAAAAAAATACTTGAATGGAAATGAGAGCTTTTGAACTTGATAGGGCATAATTTCAAATCTCAGACCCCCACCCAAAGAAGAAACACTTGTTTAGACCCTGATTCTAACTGAGTCATTGTAGAACATTAATGCATATCAATATTTCTAAAATATTAAATTTTCCTGTTTGGAATGTTTTAGAAATGACTTCAGTGATTAAACCTGTTCTGTCATTGTTGTGTTGCCACAAGGAAACCATTTTGGAGCACAATTTTTTTTTTTTTTGGAAAGCTATTAAATAGTTGTATTTATAATATCTTGGCAATACCTGAAGATACTGAAACAATTTTTATTGATGTACAAATCAGGTGTTTAGTGACAAAGGAAAAGAACGCGGCAGAATCTTTTAAATTTCTCAAAAAACAATTTCATCGTATCATTTTGTACCAATTTCAGCACTATCATCTTAAAACATGAAATACATGCTTTGCATATTGAACATTTTGAATAGACCTTTAAAATAGGAATTACAAAACATGTAAAAAAATTTTCATATTTTTTAACTTAAAAAAAAGTGGCTTCTGATTTATCTTAAAATATAAATTTTCCTGGGCATCCAGGTTTTACTATCTGGGTAGGTAAATAATTTATGTATATACCCAGCTGCGCATGTAACATTTCAGATATTTTCCAAGCCCTGCTTAAAGTGACACAGGTGAAAGATTTCACTCGCAGAAATTTAGAATGAAATCAATTTTTTTTTACATTTAACTTTAATTACTACATTTGCAAAGCAAAGAAACTGTTCATGATATATTTTCAGTGTCATTTTCTTGGCCAGCATTTACCAGATTCAGTAAAAAAGAATAACAGTCGAAAGTCGTTATAATGAAATTCAAGGGGGACAAAAAAAAATTTGTAGCAACGTATTGTTCTTAAAACAGTACAAATTTTTCATTAAAAAGTTAGTATGTACTACAGAAATTTTCATTACGCATAAGATTGCAATGCTGTAAAAGTGAAATAGTGCCCACAGAGACAAGCAAAGGTAATTTTTTTGTAATGGGAAGTTTTTGCTAAAGTAGTAATAATGAAATATATAAGCTTTAATTAATATGTATGTATGAAATTATGTACTGTATATATTTTTACTTATACATATCAGGGTTTGAAAAATACCATGCCTGGGTCGTGTGAATCATTGACCTGGGCAGGTAAATAAATAATCTAGTTGCCCTAGGTGCCAGACTGGGCAATTAAATCTAAAAATGAAGTTCAGAATATAATTTTCTACTACAAGAAAAAAGACAGTCATCGCATGTCATGTTGCTTTTCACTGCTAATCACTGGAAGTTGTATTATTGTTACGCAGTGCCAAGGACAGAAGAATATCACGTCTTTAATTATATTATGCTTTAGGTCCATAAATTGGAAACATATGTAATTTTGCTCCAAATGTTTAAAGCCAGCGACTGAATGCATGCCTCTGATGGAACTAGCCTCCTGTGTTTATTGACAAAGGATTAAAACTTCATATTTTAATGTATTTCATATTTTTTCAGATATTTCATATTTTAAACGTGTTTTAAAGATTTTTATTGTAATACGGATCTGTGAGTCTGACACTGTGAAGAGAAGCTGCGATAGGAATAATGCATGGCTCCAGTGAAGATGTGAAGCTTTGGTCCGTTAAAAGGAAGGTTTGTTGCTGTGTGGAAATGACTGGTACAAGAGAAAGAGGACTTACGTTATTGGCAGAAGAGCAATAAATGTTGTAGTGATACGCTACAGAAAATAGGTCCACAGCAGCCACCCTTTATTTTGTTGTATCCTGTACGTTGTTGGCAGGAAAAACCGGATAAAACCTCTTCGATTTGCAAAAGATACATATGAGCAAGACAGAAACTCGCGTGCGAACAAGCTATTAACAGAAGAACCAAAAGTGCAGAGACACAGCAAATCTGTTCAAACCAAAACCGAAATTTATAGTTCCCCAGTTTTCTGTACAACATAGAAAAGCATATTAGTACTTTCCGTAAATGTGTACTTCAGCGTCCTAAACTATTTCGTTGGAAAAATTTAACTGTGGGTGAAAAGTTAGATGCACACAATTTTTTAAGCATGCAAAATAATAGGGAAAGGTGAAAAATTATATTATTTTTAGAGAAAAAGGAAATAATTTTTCCGAAGTATTAACCTGCGAGTACGATGGTTTGTAGCAGGTGGTGCGGGAGGCTGAAGCGATGCTAACGGCCACCACGTGAAGGTGCTGTGCGACGGAGCGGAGCACGAGTTGGTAGCAAATGCGTGGAAGAATACGACAGCAGTAGGGTATATTTTTCGGAAGAGTGTCGTGTAATCGTGCGCAGTAGTAGTTCAAACCTGTTTTATTCATTTTTGAGAAAGATATGTGCAGAATGTCGTTATTAGTGGTTTCACAGTGTCTCCGAATGGAAAGAAATTAAGGAATGTAAAATAATTTATGTACGACAGAAGTTTTGAGGAAGACGTTTTGGTTCCGGTTGAACCCAAAGTTTTAGTTTTGGTTTGGAAGATGTGCACAGGTAGGTGATTTCTTCAAGCACTTCATTTGCAGTTCTGCTGTTATTCAGTACATCGTAGCTCACATTTTTTTCCTCGTGACATGGATATTTTTCAAAATAAGCAATTTTCTTCAATTCATATATCGCACTATGGCAGGGAGACAGCTTCTTGTATTGTGGCGGATAATGAAATTTTAAGCCCTGACGAAATCCGAAATGACTGACGATTTTGTACTTCCGCTTTCTCAAAATTACCCTTCAAAAAAACAAAAACTTACAATGCTGCGCAAATTCAACCTCTTTCTTTCTGCGTATGCCTACAAGACTTTTCGATGACTACGTACTGCTAAACCACTTCCTTCTTAATTCTTCCGCCCGTTACTTGCCCTTCTCAACGAAGCTTCCATTCACCGGACTCCACCTTGATGCAGTTGCCGCTCTCTCGTCCTATGCCTACCGCACGTACTCTTCCAAACCATCGCACTCTCAGGTAAATACTTCGGAAAACTTATTTCCTTTTATCTAAAAATACTATATTTTTGCACCTTTTCCCATTATTTTGCATGCTTAAAATATTGTATGTCACACTTTTCCCACACAGTTACATTTTTCCGACGAAAAAGTTTAGACGCTAAAGTACACATTTACCAAACTTTCTATTCCGGATCAGGGAATCATATGCGAAAGAATGAAAAATTTCACGTCTGCTTTAAAAACAATTACAAAACATGAACAAACTATATTGTGTAGCATATGAGTATAAAATGGTTCGCTCTCCTGGCAAGAAGGTACTTGCTTGGACTTGTAGTCATCCGCACGTGAATTGCACGGCGAAGCGAATCATCCTTTCAACAAAGCAAATCTTCACATCGTTGCCGTAGTGATGTTTTAGGCCTACCACAGCGTCGCACTCACAAGTCAATATTACAAGTTTCCGACAAAATAATTTAGGACGCTAATCTACACATTTACCGAATAATCTGCCAATGATGAAGATTGGAGTGCCATTTCAGGTGGATTCAGTAGTTTTAAAGAGTTTGTAGAAATCAATGAAAATGCATTATCGGGGAATTGAGGGATATTCAAGAAATAGCCAATGAAATTCAGGATGATGATGAAGAGACATAACGCAGAATTAACAAAAGATCCCCAGACTGTCACGAAAGCAGTGTAGAAGCTTTGGAAACACTCTCACTACATACAACTCACCGATACATCTAATTGCCACACATTCCTGTTTAAACAAACTTGAAAAAACTGTTTTCAATGAGAGGCAACAGCAGAAACAGGCTTCAATTTTACATAACTTTAAAAAGCCATAAATATAAACAAGGTATGTAATTAAAATTTTGAGATCAAGTAATTTACATTTTTGAGTAATTTAAGCTTTTAAGTGTTAAATTTAACTAAGTAAATTCAATCATTGATATTTTTCTTATTTTGCATGTTATTCTCATGTTAATTACATTTTAAACTTAATTTTGGCTGGAATTACACTAACTTTTACTTATGCTGCGCTCTTATTTATGTGTGCTTTGGTTTGCGCTGACATATATGTGAAATATTACTGTATACATGTGATAATGAGGTGATTATAGATATAATTAAAAAAATATATTTTTTGGCTCTTCTGGTTTCCAATTAAATTTATGTAATTTATGTGTTGAGTGGTAAAAAGCTGTTTTCAATGAGAGGCATATGGGGTTTGTATATATGCAGATTTCCATTGTTTGCTTCTTCCTGCTGAAAACTAAGCTAGGGGTGCCTATGAGTTAACTGAATATACCATAGTCACAAAATGATTGATAATTATATACTAAGGAATGTGAGTGAAATGGTATTCCTAAAAGCAATCAAAACCATGTAGCAGTCAGGGAGAATCATAAATGTGTTTCCTAAACAAAAATGTGACATTTCATCACATGAAACTTTTTTCCACCTCTAAATTGAGGCCATTGGTTCTAGGGAAGGAGAAAGCCAAAGCTGTTATGTTATGTAAAAAACAGGTTTCTTTTTTAAAGGTTTTAACGGCTAATGTGAGGAACTAAATGGGATATAAGCAGTCCCCGTCCCTAATTTAAGAGTCACTGGTTCCAGGGAAGAGAGAACGCCAGTGCTGTAAGACAAACACAACATCCATGCCATACCAGGATTCAAACCCGGACCCACTTGGACAAACAATCATAAGATGGTGCTTAGACCACTGCACCACCAGGGTGGCAAAACTAATGCCTCATATGGGACTCAAACCATATGTTAAATTGTGACTGCTAGCCAAAAACCTTGATGTACAACCAACTCTGATACCAGTACAGCTTGAACATCCTCTAGACCAATAGTTCTCAAAGTGGGTTACACTAAAATAATAGGGGGGGGGCATATGCGGATTTGTTAGCAACCATACCGAGTCACACAGTGAACCAATTTTCAAAACAAAATTAATCTGAATTTATGGCTAGTGCTGGTAGGATGTGTGGTAGTTTAGCATATTTAGCTGAAATTTCTGAAAAATGAACTAGTGGAACTTCTCATTACAGGGTGAAAACAATCTGTTCAATGTTGAAAAAACAAAACACAAGCAATGACCAAAAAAACTTTATGAGAAAACCAAATTACAGGGAACAGCTCTGACCAATTTTCATAACTGAATTCATTATCATCAGAAAATGAGCAAACAATTGGAAACTTGATGTTAAACAGCTAATAATCGTCCATCTCTGCACTCTCCAAACATTTACAAGGCAGTATTTCCCATTCCCACTGAATGAACTAGTTACTCATTCACATACAATGCAGAAATGTGTAATCTTCTATTGCCAAATAAAAAACTTATGAGACATCTTTTAACTCTGGTTGGTTTGAAAAGCATTTGTTCTTTGAAATCACTGACTAGTTTTTGGATTCCAATGGAAAAAGAATTTCCAACATTGTCGAGCACTGCCTTAAGTATTTGTTGCCTTTTACAACTACATATTTATGTGAAACTAGTGTTTTATCCTTAACCACCATAAAAACTAAATATTGAAATAAGCTGGATGTTGAAGATAACTTGTTTGTACATAAGCAAGAAAACTCAAAATATTGATGAACTTTGCAAGAGTAAATGAGCTCATACATCTTACTGATACTAAACAAATGACTTGACCAGTTTTATTTGATTTTTTTTTTTAGCCATTTGTGCAATTTCTGTGACATCAGTGTATGTAATTTTAGCAAATATATGTGTGTATTTGTATTTTTTATATATTTTATACCCACATAAACACACTGGAATAAACTTTTCATTAAAGAATATGCCCGTACATATCTGTACTCCATAGCTAATCTTTGTATTCATTGGTGCAAATATAATACTTCACAAGTTCTTAAGTACATGAGCAAATGAAAAGGAGTCTTAAAAAAAAAAAAAACAAAGTATTGTTCAGCCAGTTTGTGCTTTAGAAATAATTCTGTCTAAATTCAGGAGTTGAACACTGCCATAAAAAAAAAAAAAGCACAAAACGGTAAGACAATATTTATGCGTGTTATATTGCAAAATGGAATTCATTTCAGACTACAAACATACGAAAAGAATGCTGCCCTACGTAATTCCCAAATCAGCATGTACAGATCGAATTTATTCGACATCCTAGTCAACGCTAGGTATATACCTGGCGATAAAGACTTGCACAGAAAGTAAAGCACTGTTTCATATTGATAGTAAAACATATATGGATGTGAGAGTTATGCCCCTACCCCAGTCAAATGAAATCTTAGCTACTACATAGATTTTCCTGTGTGACAATGCTTCAGCCACCCTCATTTGGTGGTGAAACTTTTAAAATTATATATATATATATGTACACAGTTCGTGAGCTTAATATCAAACAAAAATGTGTGTAATTGATTTCGTTACTTTTACATATCATAATAAACTTAATTTTAAAAAGTGTCTACTCACATGTTTTCTTTCTTTAACATGCTGGCGTCTTTCCTGTACATGTTCGTGACTTCGTGTTCGTCAGTTAGGGATAGGCGATATTTATCAATATCTCGAAATATCGATATTTTTGTCCGATATTTCGATATATAGTATTGATATCCAAGTTACGATATATCAGAAAATCACTATATCGGTGCGATATTCAATATATCAGCCTATGGCTGATGTGATTTAACTTGTGGAATGAAATCTGTGTTCTTTCCTCTGGCATGTCACGAAAATTATGTTGCTTGAGGACTATCAAACTGCGATCTCATTATCGAGATTCACATGTTATTATGTCACCTTCCGATTTCTAGAACTTTACAAGGAAAAATATCTGCTGTGTTGAAAACCTCGATGGTTGAAAATTTTAACTATTAGTTGACAGTAGGCACCCAGAAAACAAATTTAACGAACGGTTGATAGCAGATTGTTCTTTTGCCTATGAGTATTATGTTTGAAGTAAACTGGCACTTTGACCAAAATTAAATACATACCAATGACACACAATTTGAAGTTGAGCATTTTTTTTTTTTTTTTTTTTGTTAGTGATAAATTATGTAGATCTTAACAGCTGGGTAAGGAAATGCAAAACAGCTTTTCGAGAGTTTTCTTGATGTCTTACAAGTTATGTAGTATAAAGTTTGTTGTAATTCAGGCTATGTATATATCAGACGTAATTTTTTTTATCATCCTTTGATAATTATCTTGTAAATACATAGTGAAACTTCCTGAAGTAATTATATAATCTGGTAAAAATATGAGCATAACAACTTTCGTCATGATCTGCTGATTTTTCCACACTTACAGCATGTTATTTCCTCTGATTGTCCATTCGTTTTTTGTTATCTAGGAGAGACAGGCTTTCATACATTAATTAGTAAATATATACTTGATGAATTTGGATTATGATATTTTTTTATGTTTTTCATACATTAATTAGTAAATATATACTTGATGAATTTGGATTATGATATTTTTTTATGTTTTTCATACATTAATTAGTATGGCTTTCATTAATTAATTAGTAAATATATATACTTGATTAATTTGGATTACGATATTTTTTATGTTTTTATTTTTATAATCATATTTTAATGGAGGACTAATAATCATTAGCATTTTTTAAAATATCTTTCTGGAAAAATAATTGCTTTCTATGAAAAGGCCATCACAAATTATTCGTACTCTAATTACTGTTTTTAACAAAAATGTCACTTGTAAACATATTATAAGCACTTTAATTTTTTTGCTTATGCCATGGGAACTATTTTTGCTTACACCATAGAAGTAATTATATCTGTATACTCCATTAACATTGTGTTCTGTCTTAAACGATAAAAAAAATAGCAAACATTGTTCACACCTTCTGAAAAATATAAATGTATACAAAATGCTCTAAAAATTACAATAACAAAGTTTTTTTAAAGATTTTTTTCCATAACATTTCCTTGCAAGCTGATATAATGTTGTTAACTTTGACATTTGCATCCCAATAAAAATAGTTATTCTTTCTATAATTCAGTTATTCCCATGTTAATTGATGGTTAAGATTCCAGTCTGCTGGGATTAATAAGTACTTTTGTTTTTTTGTCATTTATGCCATACTGAAGCTTCAACTTACCTTTTCTCGAAATGTTGGAAATACATATTTCTCATAATCTCACATTGATGAAAAACTCATGAAAACATTCCTTTGCAACTGGGATTTTTGGAAACTTCTTGGCAGAAACCATATCCCTGCTCGTCGAGCAATGCCCACACATGAAACAAGAAAATCACCTTTTGGGTTTTGGAAAGTATATTCAGCATTTCTGCAGATTACAAGCTCACTTCTGTTGCATGATTTTTTTATTTATTTTTGCATCAAAACTTTCTGCTATATATTTTTTTATTTTCGGATCTGAAAAACAATATTTTATGTGTTTTTCATATCACTAAAAATACAGCTTGAGAGCTGCAATCTTGCATAAAGATAGTTTTAAGCTATAAAATGTAATAATAAAGGACAAATAAAATTGCTCCCTTTTAGCAGGAGAAAGCAGCTCTTGAAAAAAAAATTTCAGCTGATGTTTCTAAGAAATTATCTGAGAAAACTGGTAGGATATTTATTCCCCACATTCACTGCCAAGCTTGTGTATTATAATTAGTTATTACCAAAACAATTTTTTAAGGTAAAGAATATTTTTATGTCTTAAGAGACACATATGGTTGAGTCATCATTAGACTATGTAAATGCTATCTGTGGAGAGTAGTTACTTAATTATGTTTGCTCATGCTGATGAAACAATCCTGTTGGCAGAGAGCAAAAGTGAGTTGCAGCGTATGTTGTCCCACATGTATGAAGTTTGTATGAATTTCAAACTTGGTATATGAAAGGAAAAATCCAAAGTTATGTTTTTGACAGATGAATTGTTAGTATTAAATCAAACAGATCAGTCTAAATGGCAAAGAGATTGACCACGTAAATCAATTTACATATTTAGGAAGCATGTTTGACAGAGAAAACAAATTAGGTGGTGAAATTAGTAGGCTAGTAAATTCATCTTTGAAAGTCACAGCTGCTTCAGGAGGATTTTGAATAAATGATGAATGATAGGTTCTCAAAAAAGTCCCTAATAGTTGTGTGTGAAAAAGTACAGTAATTGTTCCTACTCTGATGTGCAGCAGTGAAGGTGGAGTACTGCAGATGAAACATAGGAGTGATTTGTGAGCTGTAGAGATGTGTTACTTATGGGGGTGGGGGCAAGATATATTTTGATCATGTGAGGAATGAAGATGTTTTGTAGATGAGTAGTGTGAAGCAAAATATTGTTTGTAAGGTGGGGACAAATATTCTTGGGTGGTTTGGAGAATGAGTGGTGAGATGATTACTAGGAGAATTTATTCTGCACAAGTGACAGGAAGAAAATGTAGAAGATCAAGGGAGGACCAGATTCAGGAATTCCTGCATGAGAAAAAGAGAATAAATGTGAAGTACAAATGGTCTTGTGTGTGATGGATGTCAGTGAAGCTCAAGTTGTGAGCTGAGATCACTGTAAATGCAGATGTTTGATACATCAAGAGTAAATAAAATGTATTTCCATCAGTTTTAAACTTTAATCCAGCAGATAAGCTCTCATCGAGAAACTAACCTATGATCTTAGAGAACAGCTTAGTGATATATATGCATGTAAAGAGAAAATCCCTCATCTACAGCAAGTTGAATATAACTAGAGGTGAGAAATCAGTACTTATTTTTGTGTTGTTTTGGTGTTAATAAGTGAAACATTAAATGCTATATCCCATTTGAGTTCAAAACTGTAAAATTTTTTTATAAATCTGCTGACTTCCTTAATTTTAAGGATAGACTCCACCAATGAGCATTTAAAATGTAAAAAAAAAAAAAATGATATGATATCGAAGATAGCTACTCAGGTGTTTTAGACTTGATAAAGAATACTTCAGATATTTATTGTGTACAAGCTTTTAATGGAGATGAGAAATCCAAAGAAATGGACTGAGAACTGGGAAAAAATGCTTGAAGTGAAAAAAAGAGAGAGAGAGAGAGAGAGAGAGAGAGAGAGAGAGAGAGAGAGAGAGAGAGTGTGTGTGTGTGTGTGTGTGTGTGTGTGTGTTTTGATCTCCATGAGCATCTAAAGTTGTTCCCGAATGTGTAGAAGCTTGATTCACCATAAGCAGACACATACCCCTAATTTAGGGCGAGTGGTTCCAGGAAAGACAAGACAGGAACAACTTCTTTATGTATTTTACCACTTGGTAGGCACATTTTCCATGATTATTTAGATACTGAATAGTTTCCATGACATTTAATGAACATTTCATGACTGAATAGATTTTATTCATGACATTTAACAAATAGATTTCTTGACTGAATAGATTTCATGACATTTAATTGCTAAAACCTGGAAAGAGCGACATCTTTGTTTATTCACTGACGCCACATATTTGGAGGATTTTCACATTTAATGAACAGTGTTTCTTATTTTGAAAATTTGACTGTTTTCTAGCAGTTTCTGAGGAAGAAGTAATCTTTTTGTATGAGAATTTTCCTGATATTGATGCTGAATCAGTTGTAGCAGGTATAAAATCACATACAATTTTTGCAAACTTGATCAAATGTAAAACCGATGGGCGCAATGCAAGGTATTCATATAATCTGAGCATTGTTTCAGCTAATATATTAATATAGTCTTTAATGGTAGTCTAAGAACTCCTTCCTACAGCTAGTGTCAAACATTTGGCACAATGTATTGCCTTTTAATCAAACCAAGAACCCATATTTATGAGTACAAATGCAATTTTTACATTGCACATTTATTAGATTTTAGCAGGAAAAGAATTTTGAAAAAGTAACCTTGTATACTGTAAAGAAACACTAGAGAAATCAAAGGAAGAGCACTGCACATTAAAACTTTTCTGGACAACAGAATTTTGTTAATGCCATTCCGTTTAAGAATAACAGTTTTCACAAAAAAAAAAAAATACGTTCACAGTTTTTATCAAGAGAGAAATAGACATAATGACAAAATGGATAACACTGGGCAAATTAGGCCAAAACCTGTTAACAAGGTTTGTTGTATTTTCAGTTTTTTTTTTTTTGTTATTTTTTTACAAAAAAAAAAAAAAAAAATATATATATATATATGTATCTACAGTGTATATGCACACTAACTTTGAAATAATATATTTTCATGTATGTGTGCAAACTTCTTCAAAATTGCATTAAAAAGCTCTAGCCATTTACCTCTCAACAATATTATGACTCTGCAGAACATTCTGCATTAGAAATTGCAATAATATGCTGTGATTACAGGCTAAGGGGTAATGTTTCAGACAGAAGTAACCCAGTGATTTTGTTTTAGGCATTTTACTCCGCTTTTGTACTTAAATAAACATTTCGAATAATGGAAAAACCTTAACATGTGTAGAATAATCAAATCAATGAGACTTATTTACCCAATTGCCTGTGGTTTATTGGTCTTCTATGTAGCAAAATATTTCTGCCACAAATTCCATTTCAAGTGTGTTTTTTTATTCATATATATTCTTTAAAAAGATGTTGAGTGTGCTTAACAGGAAAGTTGACATCTAATTTGTTTACTTTCAAATGATAACCAAAACCTTCAAATATCGTTGGAGACAGTTGATACTATCCACAGCCACAGCCCCCATTAGTGGAAGGGGAGTGCAGATGTTATATAAACACAAAAGTGCACAACACTTTTATGATTGCTTTTTTGACTAATTTTGTCTCGCTGTATCAACAATCTTGCATAGGTAGCAATGTTAAGTACAGAGAATCATGATAACATGTTTTGTTAAAAAAAACAGTTTCTGCATTTATGTTCTGTAAATTTATGTGACAACTTCCTGTCCTTTGGCCACTTTCATCCCATCTGTGCTCTGCCCCTTCATTAAGAAATACAAGGGGCATATATAGATTTTTTCTGAGGGCGTGCCAATGAAATGAAAAAAATTAAATCCACCAGGACAAAATAAAAGAATGAGAATAGAAAAAAATAAAAAAAATTTGTAACATAAATTAATGAATTTTTTTATTAAATTAAGCATTTTTGTTTCCAATGTAAGGCACATTTTAACAATAAATAAAACACATTTAAACGCTTTCGGGGGGGGGGGCATAAATATATGCCACCTTACATTACATAAATGTATAAAATATATAATATAAATACGCCCTTACATTACCTTGGCTACGATGTAAACAACCCTGATGTTGGCTTTCCAGCTCAGCATACAAGATATATTTTTAGCGAGTTTTTATGAATTATAAAAACGTAAAATGTTAATTCCGCTGTCGAAAATATTTATTTACGTTACAAAACAACGTAAAAGAGCAAAATAAAAGCACTAACCCATGGCGTCGGTCTTGTAAAAAAACGTTAAATATCAATTCCGCTATCAGAAATAATTATTTACACAACAAAACGACTGAAATGGCAAAATAAACGCACTACGTTTATTTCCAAGTACAGCGGCTGTCTTGTAAAAGGTACGAAGTTAGTAATATACAGTACTTTTCTGAGATATCACTATTTTAATGGTATTAACAAAACTTGATTGCAGCTATATTTTCAAGCTGCAGGATAATTTAGTACTGGCTGAGATTTGTGCGAACAAGCCAACAGCCAATTAGTCCCAAGTTCCCAATAGCCAATACTTAGCACAACATTGGATCGGATTCAGTGATAACCCTGATGCAGTATGCAGTGAATAAACCGAAATATCAGTCTTATTGAGATCAGAAGTATTGAAAAATATCGAAAAATCAATCTGATATATTGATCTTTAAATACAGATATTTTCGATTCAATATATCAGTCTCAGAAATATTAAAAGATATCATACTTTTGAAAATATCGCCCATCCCTTCGTCTTGGTAAAAAAACGAGCAATCCCCGTAAAATCACGTGACGACTCGCTGACCAATAGCAGAAAGCGACGCATGCCGCATTCCTTTTCTGTCATTATCGTTCATTGGCTAACCCGTGCCTCTTAGCAAAGCCCGTAAAATTACGGTTAGGAACCACTGTCTTACATATCCATGCCCGTTAAAATACGGGCATCGCCTTGAAACTGCAGAAACGAGCCTTGATCGTAAAAATACACGGGCAACAAGACTTTTTTACGGGAATTTTTAACAGTGATAGGTAGGTGGTCATAATGTAGTGGCTCATCGGTTTATGTCAGACCGAGCCCGCCCGATCGCAAATTTCATATTGCAAGATAGAGCCCAGGCCTGAATGATCCCGAAAACTATGATTAACCTATTTTCGTATTAAAAAAAAAATCTCCTCTTCCAGACTTCCACTCTTTCCTCGCCGTGCAGCTAACCAATGTCTTTCTCAACTGCGGAGGGGGGGAAGGGAGTCTATATTTCTATATTTTATTTGACCATTCATTTCTTCCTGAGATGCTTCGGGGGCTGGTCATCAGGAAAAATTGGGCGGCACAGCAATCTATGTCGTACGTTGCTCAATAGAATTAGCAAGAAGCTGCCACGTGGAGGTATTAGGTCAAATTTGGGCAGCGTGCTACCTACTATCTACAGTTCTCGAAAAAAAACTTCCTTTGCAGAAGTCCAATGATTCATGTCCTATGGTAAAATATATTTGTTACTCAATGCCGGAATGAATAGCCCTGCCGCGTTCCCACTCCCCATCCAGACCCAGTTGCTGGAGAATTCTCTTTACTAAAAAGTGCAAAACAGTCTCGTGGCCTAAATCATGCAAAATCACATTTTAAAAAAAGGAAGAAAATTCTCTCCCTCTCTCAGAGTCCGAGCCCGGTTCGGGCCCAGGCTCGACTAGTCTCAGCACTGATACACACACACATCGTTTTAAACTATAATTATGAAAATGGTGTCTCCCTATATTTCACAGAATAGTACAACCCTAAATTTAACAAATAATTCATTTTAAATAACAAAATTCCTGTGCACTTAAAAAATTTTAAATATACGTTTATCAATTTCCCCAGAAATCTTAGATGGTTGCACTCATCATGTGTTATAACTGCTTAAATATTTTTTTGGGGGTGGGCTAGGGGGCTGAAGCTCATCGTAGCCCACCCGTGACGTCCGTCACACTGGTGCAGTGGTATAAACGCTGGCTTCTGACCATCCGTTCCAGATGGCTCCGGGTTCGAATCCCGGTGAGGCATGGATGCTGTTTTTTATAAAACACTGTCTCTCTTCCTTTCCTGAAACTAGTGACCCTAAATCAGGAACGGATGACTGCTTATAGTCCATTGAGTTGCTCACGGTGTTCGTTAACCCCCTCACATTTTTTTTTTTTTTTACTTTTAATGAGTACGGGCGACTGGTTTCCTGGTGGCAGTGTATTATGTTTGTTATACGGGTAATTCTTCGTATTTTACTAATTCTGTAAAACAATGGATGGACAGAAGATTAACGGAAAAAAAAAAAAAAAGGAAAAGAATTGCACGAATTTCTTTGCAGTAGGTAGTGAAAAGCATTAACAGTTCTTTCAGTGTTCCGTAAGTAAATGTGCTATCAAACTTGCCTTAGCAAAAACAATAGTCTCCCACCCTGATTTCGAAGTCTAGTGACGTCCCTGGGTCCTGGCCTCCTAACCATTTTCATAGCGCTTTGTATGTGTGTGTGTATATAACCATGAAGCATAATATCGCTATGCAAGAAAAAATGGTTAAAGACAACATTTTTGGTATATATTTTCACTCTGTCTAGATATGATTTCAGTTCTGACTCTCAAGCAGTTAGTTCAGAAATGAAAACGCAGTGTGACCACAAGCACAAAGTTGAAAATTTTTACGTACCTCGTATTTCCTCCTAAAGATGCTGTCATTGGCTCAGTGTTTTGCCTTTTATTATTACATGAATATTTGTTTATACTGTTCTGAATAAAGTTTTTCAGATGTAGATTTCCAGTTTCCACATTGCAGCCTCCACAAGAAATTGCATTTCTGTCACATACAAAATGCCGTTTAATAAGGGAGTTTTTTTATACACGAATTAAAAGCGTGGTTTCAAAATGTGTACTACACCGTTCATTCACTGGTGAAATTTCATTTCTTGCATGGAAATATTCAAACAAAAGATAACATTAAGTTAATAAAGAAAAGAAGGCATTTTCCCGAAAAATAATTCGTTTTTTTACTCAATTCAAACTAAAACCAAAAGTTTAACGTAGAAATGAAAAGAATCGGTCCACATTGTTTATAAAGTGATTCATTGTTTGTATTGTGATTCACATTGTCTTATAAAGTCATGTTTTGTTTTAATAGCTGTGATTGCTACTGAACACTAATGTTTACCTATGTCATGCAAATGCATTTCAGTGCTTTAAAATAAACTAAAATATTGCAACAACCCGACTTCTTTGTAAGAAATTTTGAAATAATTGTATACAAGGTATGATCAAAACGGCTCCAGACTGGAATTATTAAAAAAAAAAAAAGTAAAGACTTACAGATTTGAAACTTATCACCTTCTAAGAAGTCTCCTCCCAAAGACACACACTTATCGCAGCTCTGTTTCCACTGCTCAAAGCATTTTTTGAAATCATCTTTTGAAATAGCGAACAGGTGCTTCGTCGCATTCTGTTGTATCCCCTCAATATCTTGAAATCTTTTTCCTTTCAAGGGGTATTGGATTTTTTGGGAAGAGAAAAAACAGCAAGGAGCGAGTTCAGGTGAATATGGTGGCTATAGGACCTGCGCAATGCGGTGTTCAGCAAGAAACTGCTGCACAAGTTGCGATGTGGGCAGGCGCATTGTCATGGTGGAGTTACCACTCCTATGCAATGCAGCATTTTCCGGCGAACTGCGTCCCTCAAACACAGTAAAACTTGATAGTAGTACTCCTTGTTCATTGTCTGGCCTGAAGGAGTGCATTCATGGTGCACAATTCCCTCATGGTTGAAAACAAATTAGTAAAATCATGCAATGCATTGATTATGATACACTTTCCAACATAACAGAAATCATTACTCCAGTTATTACTCAAGTTATGAGGACAATGGCTGTGGAATAAATTTCGGTCCTGTGCCCTGACCTTTGACCCCTTTTCGATGATACTAAACAGAATAAGTTCAGTATACCTCTGGAACAAAATTCTAAAGTTCTGTCGCAATAGAAGCATTTTTAGTCAAGTTTTGAGGATAATGACTGTGCGATAAATCTCGCGCCTGTGCCCTGACCTTTAACCCCATTTCGCCAATTTTCAATAGGATTCGTCCCCAGGCAAGCTCCTACAACATACTAACATTGCATCCAAATCGAAGCATTTTTACGTGTTATGACGCATAATGGCGATGTAAGTTATTCCGCTCCTGTCCTGACCTTTTATGTCCCAAGGTGGTCCCCTATTACATACTAGAATTTCATTGAAATCGAACCTTTTTTACGTTAGTCATGACGCATAAGGTCAATGCAATGCATCCTGCATTTATGTCCTGACCTTTGATCCCAATTCACCCATTTTCAATAGGGTTCGTCCCCAGGTGGTCCCCTACCACATACTAAAATTTCATCGAAATCGAACCATTTTTAAGCGAGTTATCGTGCGGACAGACTGACCGACGGACAAAGCTGGAGTTTATAGGCTTCTTCAACCTACGATTGGAAAGCATAAAAAACAGTCAGCATCGTCTTGCCATTGTTGCGAGTCTGTCGTGCTTTTGGGTCTGGGAGAGTTTGGAGTCTTCTACTGTGAAGACTGGGACTTAGTTTCGTGGTCATACCCATAAACCCACGATTTATCATCAAATATGAAGTTTTTAAAAGGTTTTCGTCGTTTCCGACGCACTCAAGCAGGTCACTAGCAGCTAAAACACATGCTTGTTTTTGGTCAGCTGAGAGCATTTTTGGCACAAATTTGGATGAGACGCATCTCATATCCAAATCTTCCGTAAGAATCGACTGAACTGAACCGAAACCAATGTTGAAGTTTTCAGATAACTCACGAGTAGTGTGATTAGGATTTTCTCGCACAGCTGTGAAGATAAGTTCGATATTATTTCCACTTTTCCTGGGTGCGGGGCTCCCAGATCGTTCATCACTCTCAACACTTTCACGACCATCTTTAAAACGTTTATACCACTCATAAACTTGTGCGCGACTCATACAATCCTCCTCATACACCTTCTGTAACTTTAAGTATTTATCTTTTGCAAGTTTTTTTGTTTATTATTGGGGGTTTAACGACCACCGTGAGCAACTCAATGGGCTATAAGCAGTGGCCCGTCCCTAATTTAGGGTCACTGGTTCCAGGGAAGGGAGAGAGCCAGTGCCGTAAGAAAAACACAACATCCATGCCTCACCGGGATTCGAACCCCGACCCATCTCGGACGCATGATCAGAAACCATCGCTTAGACCACTTCGCCACCGGGCGGCGCCAAGTTTTTGACAAAATCTGATACAAATTCGTTGATCAGTTTTTTCCGACATGACAAATGTGATGAACAGCTTCACCTACGTAAGAACAAAGCACCACTGTAAAGAAAACCGGACGAGCAGGGGGGGCGTTACTCACGGCACATGCGTAGTATGTTTCAAGATGGAATTGTGGCATGCCGCTTCCTGCTACGAAGCACGATTCCGAACTTACGCAACCAGCCTGGATTCTTTTGATCAAACCTCCTATTATTATGTTATTACTAAGACACGTTTTTTTCTTTCTAAGATTTTTTTTTAAAAGGAGCCCGTTCTGTTTTAAAATTACATACACTGTTCGGCATAGGAGATGCCACATCAGAAACTATTTGTCGGATTGCAATGCGAATTGGTGAGCATGTGTCGACATCTGGGTTATGTAAATGAATGCAGTTGTGAACAAACTACGTGATGAGTGAGAGAGATAAAACGGTAAAACGGATTGGGGTATAGCTAAGTTTGGTGCTACTCATATGAGCGCGTGGACCACTACATCAGAGTGATCTCGGTGGCGAAAGCACGTGTGAGAAGTGAGAATGCTTGGGACACGTCATCGGGAACCAGACGATCACTAGGACACATTTACCAGATTCATCATAGGGCTACGCACGGCTGATTGGTCTCTGCGTCGCATTGGGGCTGAAACGTACTGGGGTGCACAATCTGTCTGCCGAATGTGCTGACAGTGGTTGGAGGAAGGTGACGTTCATCACAGTAGTGGGACTGGCGCACGTAGACCGAAGTCTGGACGCCTCGATCGCCTCATTCGATGGCAAACCATAGCAGCTACACAATCCACAGCTCGTGACATTCGACGAGGTGTACAGGCAGCTATGTACATCCCCGAACCAACATTGACTGTGAATCACAGATTGGTTAAGGCAGCTTCGAGCTTTTGCCCGCCATTATGACGACTGCCACTCACTACAGCACATCGTCGCACAAGGTTCCAGTGGTGCCGTACCAGACACGCGTGGAGGACGAATCAAATCATGTTGTATTCAACGACGAGTCTCGCTTCTGTCTCACTTCTGAGGATCAATAATTCAGAGTGTGCAAACAATGTGGTCACCGGGAAGATCTTGCTGCCATCCTTGAGCATCACTCGACTCTTCAGC
Organism: Macrothele yani; assembly: GCA_039090855.1. Classification (NCBI taxonomy): domain Eukaryota; kingdom Metazoa; phylum Arthropoda; class Arachnida; order Araneae; family Macrothelidae; genus Macrothele; species Macrothele yani. The sequence continues at coordinate 23,193,675 of CM077015.1, forward strand.
CTGGTGTAATAATTCGGGGCACTATCAGTTTCAACAGCCGCTCGTACGTATAGTGGGCACTCGATAGAATGACGATACGTCGATGAGGTGCTGCAGCCCATTTTTCTGTCGCATCTTAGCGGTATCTCTGATGCCAAGCTTCAGAAAGACAATGCCCGCCCGCACACTGCCATCATCAGTAGAGAGTTCAGACAAGATGTTCAGGTGCTGCCCTGGCTAGAGTGATATCCAGACTTCTCCCTAAAAGAGAATGTGCGAGACCTGATTGGCAGACGGACTAATGCCTCTGCAGGATACCCTTTCAAGTGCAATGAATACCTCAGGACAGCATCCGGGGACTTTTTCAATCGATGCCACACCGTCATGTTAAACGTATAGCCAAGCATGGCGGTACACATTGTAGGACTCAGGGCACATCATACTACCTTTTCGCCCATCAGTTTCATGAAATCCCTCGGGGATTAAATCACTGCTTTTCCACGAACCTGTCAAAATGTGTGGTAAGTTTCGTCTCATAGTGTGGCATTCTATGTCGACCAGTGTATATAATATATATGCTTTGTTGCGTTGTTCACAGTCTGTATTTTTAGTTAAGTTGTACGTCTCTGTTCCATGAGTAAGAACTGGAAGGATGCATTGATTGAAGTCTTCTTTTAAGACTTAATGGTCTATTGTTCTAGAAAATTTTACTCTTTCTTTCAAATACACTCCAGCAAGGCTTTATGCGTCAATTAAGTTGTACTTCGACGTGGCCCGATATTAAAAGAAGAAAGTATTTCTTTTGTAATTCACCGTGGCATCAGAATAGATCTGAACGAAGGAATAGAAAACAGGTGTAGCCTATCATGCCAGAAAAATGGCATAAATTTCTCGTGCGCAGAGGTTTGAAATTATATGTGTACTTCATTTTTACTCCAGCTTGCCCTTATACACTGAGTGGCCACTTTATTATGACCACCCCTCAGTACTTCGTTGGGCCACCTTTTGCCTTTAATACTGCGTCGATTCTTCGTGGCATGGACTCCACGAGATGTTGATAGGTGGTTTGTGGAATCTCAGACCATACTTGATGAATAGCACTTTCCAGGAGTGCGAGATTGCAGGGTTGTGGATCCAGCTGTCTGATGGCTCGTTCAACTTCATCCCACAAATTCTCAATGGGGTTGAGATCTGGAGATTGTGGGGGCCACCTAAGCAAAGTAAACTCACGGACATGTCCCTGAAACCAATCCTGTACGATACGAGCACTATGGCAGGACACATTATCTTGTTGAAAGTAGCCATCGCCATTGGGATAAACCATCCACATGATAGGATGCACTTGTTCCGCAACAATGTTTAGATACGATGTGCGAGTCCGACGTTGATCAACACGAATTAAAGGGCCCAAAGCATGCCAGGAAAACATTCCCCAAACCATAACGTTGCCTCCACCAGCTTGAAGGGTTGTAGCAATGCATCTGGAGTCCATGCTTTCGCGCTGTTTCCACCAAATTCTCACTCGGCCATCGGCATGGTGCAACTGAAAACGTGATTAATCGGACCACATAATTTGTTTCCAATTATCGACTGTCCAATCCTTGTGCTCCTGTGCGAACTGGAGACGTTTTCTCTTGTTAACTGCAGACAGCAAAGGTGTTCAAACAGGCCTTCGGCTGCCATATCCCATCCGATGCAGTGTACAGCGAACAGTGCGTGCAGAGATTATTTGAGGGGATCATTGATTAAGATGGTCTGTAATTTGCTGCACTGTTGTCCTTCTGTTGTCTGTTACCAGTCTGGACACTTTCTGTTCCGCCCGAGCAGTCACTAGTCGATGACGACCACACGTTGCACGTAGAGACCCCCCAGTTTTTTGGCTTACAGTCCAGTCTTTAAACACTTTGACAACAGCTGCTCTGGAACATTTCACGAATGCGGCGGTTTTGGTGATACTCGCTCCATGGCTACGAGCTCCTACAATCATCCCACGTTGAAAGTCTGTCAAATCGCATTTTTTACCCATCTCGTCACCCAAAAATCACTTCTACTACTGTCGCAAGCACTAAGCTTTCCTTTTTTATACTAGCCTCGCCCTCTGGTGGCAACAGCGTGTAGCCATAGCTCATTTGCTTAAAACTGTCAGGTGGTCATAATAAAGTGGCCACTCAGTGTATATGATAATAATATATCATTCACAGTCCGCTGCTGGATGATGCTCTCCCCAAGTGTCTTCTGCAACTTTCTGTCTTGGAAGATATTCTTCTTTAGCATTAGTGCTGAGTAAAATATTCACTAATCTTTGCTTGTTTCAAATTTCTAGAATTCAGAAAAGTTGTGAACGCTGTTTAGTAAATTTTTAGTTGCATCATCTATTTTAAAGCTGAAAAAACAAGAGAGAGAGAGAGAAAGAGAGAGGAAAAGAAAAAAAAAGAAAAGCTGCCTCGATTCTTCCAAATCTGTTACATACTGGGTTAGGCATAAAATAATAAAATTTTTGGTAATCTGAAATTCAAAATTTAACGTATAATCGTAAACAGCATATAAATGAATTACGCATAACAGAATTGAAAAAGCGATAGAAACCACAGTAAAATATCGAGACTGGCACAGAATTACGTATAACCGTGGTATTTCGAATAAAATTGCTTTATAAGAGCTACCAGTAACAAGGTTTTAGCGAAATTGGTATCAGGTCTTTGGGAAATAAGTGAAGGTTTTCAATTTAACTATAATTCCTGTTCTGACAAAGCAATGATCACAATATTTGAAGGTAAATATTGGTGGTTCCTCTTATTATCAATAATATGTTCCCAAATTGTGGGCAGCTCACGAGCACCATTAAAAGCACCAGTGTCATGAAGTCTGTGGAAAATGTCTGTAGTTCCAAAATTCTGTTTGTTGTTGTACAGAGTGCCAGACACCTTCCTTTTCAAATGGCCAGAACAGCCGAAATCACATGGGTTTATTTCCGGTGAATACAGTGGGTAGGGCAGCTTCTTCCAACAATTATGTTCGTTGAACACCCGAACAATCTCTGCCTTGTGCGGCTGTGCGTTGTTGTGTATGAGGACAGGTCGCTACAAATGATGTTGCAGTGCCCATGCCAGGTATGTCCTCCAGAAACGACTTACACTGTTCCGATATCATGGTGTATTTCTTACCAGACATCTTCCAACAAGCCATGCCGCGAACATCCATGTGAACGACCAGTAAGATTTTAGACTCGTGCAACTCTGCACGGGTTGAAGGCCTCGGTCTAGTACAGGGTTCAACCTAGGACCGTGACTGGTGTCGTAGTCTAGGTGCGTAAAAATCCACTTAACTTATGAATCTTGTGAGCACCCTACTATTGAGACGATATCACATAACGTTACTCTGTGCAATTCCCTATAGCGAAATTCCTTCTTGGTCAGTCTGTGCGGTACCCATGTCTCTAGTTTGCTTATTAGGCTTAAATCTTCCTTCAGCACAGTATGTATGTAAATAAAAAAGTAAAGGCAATAAGAAAATTATGCGGTAACCTCAACAAATATAAGCTGCCTCAATACAACACGTTCGCAATCTCATATGGGTAGTTCGAACACGCACAGCCCAGCGCTCTGCCGTTAGTCTAGTTGAAGCCAAGGTAAAATAAATATGGATGCTCTGCTGCGGGATTGCACCATTGTTGAACAACGCAACGTAGGTAGATTCCTATGGGCAGAGGGAGTGAAACCTGCTGAAATTCACCGAAGAATGTAGGCTGAGTATGGAAGTGAGACAGTATGACTCAACGAAAAGTTTATGAATGCGTAGAAAGGATTAAAGAGGAAAGAACAAGTTTAACCGACGAAACTCGATCTGATCGGCCGTCAACATCAGGCACACAAGCCTAAAAACACAAGGCGAATGGCTTGATCCGAGAAGGCCGACGGATTACGTTGTCCGCTGTTGCTGCACATTTGAATATCAGTTATGGATCCGTATATGCAATAGTGCATAATGACTTTGGGTGCTGTAAAGTTCGCGCAAGATGAGGACCCAAACAGCTTACTGATCTGCACAAGCAACACTGCATGGTGGTTGCGACCCAGTTCCTGAAACGTTAATCTGAATGTTTTGAAGAGAATTGTCACTGGCGACAAGGCATGCGTTCATCACTGTGCCAGAAAGCAAGAGACAAAGCGTACAGTGGAAACATCCATCTTCTCCAGTAAAGTAGAACTTCAAACAACAGCCCTCTGCCAAGGAAATCCTGCTGGCTTTCTTTTGGGACATGAAGGGTCCTATGCCGCCGCATTTTCAGGAACACGGACAAACAGTGACCAGTGCAACGTATTGGGCTATACTTAGGGACAAACTGAAATCTGCAATTTGCAGTTAAAGAAGAGGAATGTTGTCAAAAAGAGTTTTGCTGCACCACGGCAATGCATGTCATCCATGTAGCTGCTGCAACGATGAAGGCAATACAATAACTGTGGTTTCAAAGTCTTCCACATACCCCTTACAGCCCTGATCTGGAGCAATGCGATTATCACGTCTTCGGTTCATTAAAGAGGCTCTACGCAGCCGTAGGTTCACCTCTGATGATGAGGTTAAGGCATCTGTGCAGACCTGGATTCTTCACTTAAAGAATGAAGAAGCTAGTTGAACGATACAAGAAGTGCATCGACCTACAGGGGGAATATGTGGGGAAGTGAGATAACTGTTATGTTCATTTTCTCACAGTTACCGGTATTAAAGGGTATGTTGCCTTTATTTTTTATTCTTCCAGGTATAACCGCTGTATGAGGAATACCTAGTTGTGTGGATTGACCATTAACACTCACCTAACACGGCTACCGTTATACCTCTTGGATGCACCACTTGGCTTCTTGTCTGGAAGTCGAAATCGGTAGACAGCTTCTTGGAACATCCTTGGGTGATATCTTGCCTTTTTTATATCCTTTCATCCAATGGTGCATCGTCGTTTTCTTGAGGGAATTTTGGCTTACTGCTTTCCGAAGACGACCGTTTGCTACTCTACAAATTCTGCATAAGACACAAAACTTAAAAAAAAACAAGCAAATGCGTTCGTTTCTTTTATTGTAACTGATCGACTCAGCAGCGCTACAGTTAACTATCACCAACCGATCGATAGGTACAAAGTTAGTCAGATGTACGTAGTATGCAACCGCCAAACATCGTCTGTATTGCCACCTCAGGTTTCCGAAATGTACAGCAATTAATTTGTTTAACGACCTAACATCTCAAAATGTATTGCCTTGTCATTATTTAAAACTTTACACACCATAAGTTTGCCTCAACCTCAAAGCACTCTTCCATCCTAAAAGTCGAGATTTTAGCTGAAATATTTGTTTTTATTGCACACGTGAGTGCATAAAGATCGGCTAGGATTTATTGAATTATGTCAATGCCATTGTCAATGAATTTGTGTGAATTTGTGTTGAAAGTTAGTTGTTTAAATTTATGACGTTGCATCTATAATTGCAGTTCATTTATGTGCATTTAGAACTAGAAAAAAATGTGTTTTCTAAATACATCATATTACTGATTTAGCAAAAAATTAAATTTGATATATTAGCAGTGAACATGATGTTCTGCTTTATACTCGTTGATGAACTTAATGATTTAATACTGAATTGTACTTGTCTCTTATAGGTCCTTTGCTGCTGTCATGAAATTACGCCAAACTGATACTCAACATTCTTGTCTGCAACCGGAGAGACTTCGGGTTGCTCATGATCAAAATATGATGCCACCATTTAATGGAAATTTGAACACAAGCGCTAGGGCACCAGTTGACCAACACGGATTATTTGGACATGACGAGGTGGGTAACTCTGATTCTGTAAATCGCACTCTCTCAGTAGTAACTACCCAGAAGAAGCACGCTGACGAAATGAAGACACAGAGAGTTACCTTTGGTACAGACCAAAATGATTCCAGTAGCAGAGATGCCCAGTTCCATGCCTCGCAGAAAGACCGTGCTCTCCAAGAAACATCCACAGTAAGCAAAACATATATGTGGAACTACAACGAAAAATTTGACTGCTGGATAAAACATATGTGGCACTACGATGAAAACTCTGACACCTGGAACAAACATGTACCTAAACCTCGAGGTGATATGAGAACATTATTACCCATCGACGAAACACCAAAAAGACATTTCACAGAGAACAGAGACATCAGAAAAGAATATCACCAAGCTATCCCAATATCGCAGGCTTACCGAAGAGGAGACGGAACCCAGCCTTTATCTGTACAAAGAGGACCTGGATTTTTGTCCACCGAGAAGAGTTTTACGTCTCGACAGTCCAAACCTTCGGACCCTGACAGAAAAATGGTAAATTCTGGACGTTTTAATTTCCTACTCTCAAATCAAAAAATAGAACCTCCGGCTGAAATTAAAATAAGAACTGTGAAAGAAATTGTCCGATATTTCAATGAGCTTCAACGTTTCAGAGAAGCAAGTCGAGCAATGGAGTGCAACTATTTTAAGACTTTACATACCAAAACTCCGTTCATGTTCAACAACAAGGAACAAGAATCTGAGTCTCTGCCTGCGAATTTTATGGCACGAATGCACAGAGCTTCTGACTCCGACAGAGAAAAAACAAATGCAGAATGTTCTGCTGCAAATATCAGACTGGTGAAGCAAGCATCTCTCCCCTACGAGACGAGTCTTGCGTTTTCTGAGCCATCCACCACATACAAACCTACATGTCGTCAATACGAAGAACGATATTTTCAGGCAACTTCTCAAGCCAGAACAGCACCTGGCCGTAACTCGAGTAATCCAGGTTGGGGTAGTGCTACAGAAGCAACAAAGGAGAGCTCGAAAGCGTCTGAACCAGACCGGTTCTCTAATTTAACATCTCCGATTGGTGGTTTAACAGGTCAAGCCATAAAGTCAATACCGCGAGTGAAGGAACCCTTACCCAAGATTAATCCTACAGCTAAAGGTAAGAAAAAGTTCAGTAGATATGTAAAGCCCATTTATCTGATTTAGTAATATCCCATTTATTCGCATAAGTCTTTATTTTACATTTCTTAAGAATAATGATTACGAACTTTAAAATGGTCTCTTGATTTTCATCAAATTAGATTTATCAAATTTTTTTAAATTAGAAGAATAATGAAAACAGTCCTTTGCAATGGTGCAGGAGCTTGTCTGCATAACGCGATAAAAATATTACTCCAAAGCAACTGTGCTTAGGGATCTGACAATGAGATAACTACACAGAAATGTTTCATAGAGATCAGAAACTTAGCATAGTGGTAATTTCTGATCTCTAGCAAATTGGCTTTTACAAACGGGCTCGTGTCACACGGGTGATATTTTCTTCAAGGTTTCAGATTTACGAAAGCAGTTAGCTCCATTATCGCAAAACTAACAAAGTTAATATTATAGATCAGACACTTAGCGATCATGCCAAAGAAACCAGGTAGGTGTACCTAAGTGTTATCCTTTCAAATGTTTAAAGCCTTGGACTAATGTCCCACAAAATACAAAATTTTATGTTAGAGTGATTAAAAGTGCAGTTTTTGACTGATTTCAGTCAAACTTTTCAAGTGGATTTCATTAGGCCAGCGACCAATTCAAATTTTGCATTATTTCGAAATTCTCATGAAATATGCGAGTATGAGTAAAATTCAACAATTGTCATGTATTTATTGCCGGACAACTAACTGGGAATCATTAAGGCCTCAGTGGACCACTAGGCTAAGATATTTGAGTGGGCCCCTAAGCTAAGACAACTGAGTGGGCCCCAAAGAACGTATGACGGAGAAACATTGTGTGAAGTCCGTAATAAGACGAAATTGTGTCATATGACTGTGAAAATGAACACGTAGTCCAATCTTCAGTTTAATAAATTATCTGCAGTTTTCATTAAAAGTCACTGTATTTTTCATTTTCCTCACAAGAATATCTGTTAGACGTTTAAGATTCTTAGATTTTGTCTTGGACTTTTTAATGATTTATCATGGTGTACTTTTCTTAGTGCATGTTTTATGTTATGCTATGTGAAGCCTCTGGAGACTTCGTCTGTTAACGATCCCAAGTGCAAGTACGGAGATGTAGGTGGATGGTAGAGAAAAAGCTGAAACACTGTCTCTCTGACCCACTTTACACAGCGACATCAAACGTTGACACTTAGTGAATCACTGCCTTAATATTTTTCGTCTCCTAGCCTCTGTCTGTGATACAGCAGAAATCATACATATATGATTTCCATATATACAACGGCCGTTCCATAAAAACTGAGAGTAAAATCACACGAAATGAAGAAATGTAGGTACAGCAACACATATGTTATTCTTTCTCAATTCACTCGGATGATATGCAACGGTCCCATAGTTCACTCCACTTTTCAAAGCATGTGGTGAAGACATTTTGTGGAAGCTGCTTTAGCAACCCCTGTACAGCTTGAATAACATCAGCATCTGTGTTGAATGTTGTGCCACAGAACTTCTTCATTGTTGGAAACAACATAAATCGCACAGGGCGATGTGAAGACTGTAGACAGGCTGTGGCATGATTTCAATACTGCATTTCGTACGAAACTGTTGAACACAAGCAGCCACATGTGGGCGGGCGTTATCATGGTGTAGGGTCCACTTGCCCACCAGTTTCGGTCGTTAATCGATATGTAGCGTCGCAGAGGCTTCAAAGACTGAAATGTGATATTCAGCATTGACAGTAATTTGTGGAGTAACTGCATGCTGGTATACTACCCGTTTATTATCAGAGGAAATTATCATCACCACCTTCCCAGCTGATTTGGTTTGGCAAACTTTTTTTGGAGGAGGCGAGCCTGTGTGTTTCCAGGCACTCATTGCGTTTTTCGTGAGGGGGTCGAAATAGTCGACCCATGTTTCATCGGTAATAATTACGTAATCACTATGTTTAGAAAGTTTGGATCCTTTGCAATCATTTGTTTCCTCTCATGACACACCTGAACTCCGGCTAACATTTGTCTCGTTAGGTGATGACGTACCCATCTAAAACACACACGATGCAACAGTAATTTGTCACATAGAATGCGGAATGCCAACATTTTTGAAATATTAGTTGACACAGCTATGTCTTCACACATCATTCGTCGATCTTCTTGCAGGATTGCCCAAACAGTGTTAACAATACGCTCCGTAACAGCATTTTCAGGTCGACCAGGCCTAGGAGCGAGTTCTGCCGACAAACGCCCTTTTTGAAATCATGGTGCCATCTAAAAATCATTGACTCACCCATTATCGTTGTAAGCTTTTTTCTTTGAATAAAGCTCATGTTGAGAAATGGCTTCCTAGTTTCTCAATTCAATTACTAATCTAAAACAACTATTATGGGAATTTTACTAGGAAATTTTTTCATTTAATTGCAAATTTTCGGAGAAAACTCTTCTCCTTCTTCAGGCTGTCTTTTTGTTGTCACTTATTCCTGTTACTATCGCGGTTACGGTTAACCCTGACAGTTTAGGCTATTTTTCAACAAATCCTGCCAGATGTTAGGCAGGGAAAATCCTTTGCAGTCATTGTTGATGGAATTTTGATTTTTCTCAATTTCTATTCCTTCTTTCAGCTTTCTTTTTTGAAAATTGCTTTGGAAACTGATGACTTTAAGGGAATTCCATATCCATGCTGTGACTAGTTTCTCTAACATGCCTATCTAATCCAGTCTTGTTGGAGCAATTTTTTATAGCTGCTTTATGCTCTGCTATAGGAGTTTCTAGTTTGCGACCTGTTTCACCTATGTAAGATAGTCCACAACTACATTTTACTTCATAGACTACTCCTTGCATTTTTAAAATATCTTCTTCTCTTTGAACTATTTTAAGGAAATTTTTTTTTAACTTTGTTCTCTAAACTTGGAGCTAGCCTAATATTGTACTTCTTACTAATTCTCTTTAAAGACTCAAATAAACCCTTGTGATAAGAAATTTTTCTAGTGAATTTTACTTGTTGCTTTTGCGGGTTCTTCGTACCATTAAAATTTAGATGCTTCTCAATTTCTTCTTTACGATAGCTATTTTCTGCAAGTATGACTTTAAGTTCTTCTTTATGGGCTTCTTTTTTATCTGCTGTAGAAACTATTTTATTAATTTTTTCTAAAAACTGACTTGCTACATTTTTCTTAATAGAAACTGGATGATAGGAATTGAAATCCAATAGTCTATTAGTATTCATTGGTTTTTTATACCAACTAGTGAGGAATTTTTCATCTTCATAATAGATAGTAATATCTGAGAAGTTAATTCTTCTTTCTTTTTGAAGTTCAATAGTGAACTTAAGGGAATCATCTAATTCTTTGAATGAGTCTAGAATTCTTTCTGGAATAATTTCTGAGCTATCTATTATAAATAAGATGTCATCCATGTATCTGCTATATAAGCAGAAGTATGTGGGTTGTACTAGTATATTTTCTTCTAGTTTTCCCACATAATAGTTAGCTAAGAGTAGGGAGAGTGGGGAGCCCATAGCTAGCCCCGATTTTTGAATGAAAAATGTTTTCCCAAATTGAAAGTAGTTGTTCTGCAAAGAGAAGGTAAGCATTTCAAAAATTCCAACTAATTAGTTTTTTTCCTTGTTGTGAAAAACTATTAGGTCTGCCAGGTCTTCCGCTGTAAAGTCTATAAGTTGATCTATATTAATGTGAGTATACATAGACACTATGTCTAAACTACCCATAATAGGAGAATCTAATTTTGGAAGAAGTTCTAATTTTTCTTTTAGCTGCATTGAGTTTTTAATCAAGTTAGTTGGCTCTTTTAAAAGCTACTGAAGGTGTGACTTTAAAAAGTAGTTTAGATTTGAAAGAATAGAGTTTTTTGAAACTCAATAGCAGAGCATAAAGCAGCTATAAAAAATTGCTCCAACAAGACTGGATTAGATAGGCATGTTAAAGAAACTAGTCACAGCATGGATTGGAATTCTCTTAAAGTCATCAGTTTCCAAAGCAATTTTCAAAAAAGAAAGCTAAAAGGAATAGAAATTGAGAAAAATCAAAATTCCATCATCAATGACTGCAAAGGATTTTCCCTGCCTAACATCTGGCAGGATTTGTTGAAAAATAGCCTAAACCGTAACCGCGATAGTGATAAGAATAAGTGACAACAAAAAGACAACCTGAAGAAGGAGAAGAGTTTTCTCCGAAAATTTGCAATTAAATGAAAAAATTTCCTAGTAAAATTCCCATAATAGTTGTTTTAGATTAGTAATTGAATTGAGAAACTAGGAAGCCATTTCTCAACATGAGCTTTATTCAAAGAATTAGAACAGAGTATGGGTCAGATACTTGGCAAGCAATCAAGAAAGTTCAACATGCTACAATGAAGATGAAAAGATGGATAGCTCAAATCAAGTTCCTGAAAAATTGCAAGGTAAATAACTTTATTCCAAATTCATTTAGACTTAGAAAACCATTTAAAGATTTACTTTCAGCCAACTTCGTAAGAACAATAGAGAAAAAACGTTAAAAAGAAGTATTGAAGCAAAATATAAAAATGTTGCTTATTATCAAAAAGTAAAAGTAGAAAATGAAAAGAAATTTTCTGGAATCTTAAGGGATACAGTAAAAGCAGAATTGGATGACTGGCTAAAAATTTTGTTAAAAAGCTGAACCTTAAAGAAAAGAAATTTTTGAAGAAAAACTATTCCAGTAAAAACAAAGAAACTGCAGTTCTTAATCATGTAAAGGACAACACTGCTACTGGAGTTAGCAAAGAATTATTGCAAGTGATAAATAAAGGAAGTAATTTCAATCTATCCAAAGAAAAAAATAAATACAGAAAAATTGGTAATTGAATTGGAAAGCATATGCAGCACTTTAGAAAAAGAGGACCAAATTAAAGCAGACCTCCTCAGAAAAGATTACTACAATAGCCTTACAAAATTCCAGAAGCAACTAAAGAAACCTCAAAAAAATTTTGATAATAGTAAATTAAAAGCTCTTAAAGATTTCAGAAAAAATGAAAGTGTAGTTGCTGTGAAAACAGACAAAAGTAAGTTGATTACTATTATGGATAAGAAAGATTATCAAGAAAAGATGGAAGAAGAACTAAAAAAGTCTATGTATCAAGAAGTAAAAGAAAACCCACTACCAGATTTAATTAAGAAAGCCACTAAGCTTATTTCACTTCAAAAAAAGAAAAACCAGCTTCCAGAAAACTATAAACAATTCTCAAAATTACAGTTCAAATTACCTCAAATATACGGAATAGTCAAACTGCATAAAGAACACCAACCAATTAGACCAATAATTGACAAAAAAAAACTGTATTCTTTCAAATCTAAAGTACTTTTTAAAGTCACACCTTCAAAAGCTTTTAAAAGAGCCACCTAACTTGATTAAAAACTCAATGCAGCTAAAAGAAAAATTAGAACTTCTTCCAAAATTAGATTCTCCTATTATGGGTAGTTTAGACATAGTGTCTATGTATACTCACATTAATATAGATCAACTTATAAACTTTATAGCGGAAGATTTGGCAGACCTAATAGTTTTTCACAACAAAGAAAAAAACTTATTAGTTGGAATTTTTGAAATGCTTACCTTCTCTTTGCAAAACAACTACTTTCAATTTGGGAAAACATTTTTCATTCAAAAATCGGGGCTAGCTATGGGCTCCCCACTCTCCCTACTCTTAGCTAACTATTATGTGGGAAAACCAGAAGAAAAGATACTAGTACAACCCACATACTTCTGCTTATATAGCAGATACATGGATGGCATCTTATTTATAATAGATAGCTCAGAAATTATTCCAGAAAGAATTCTAGACTCATTCAATGAATTAGATGATTTCCTTAAGTTCACTATTGAACTTCAAAAAGAAAGAAGAATTAACTTCTTAGATATTACTATCTATTATGAAGATGAAAAATTCCTCACTAGTTGGTATAAAAAACCAATGAATACTAATAGACTATTGGATTTCAATTCCTATCACCCAGTTTCTATTAAGAAAAATGTAGCAAGTCAGTTTTTAGAAAAAATTAATAAAATAGTTTCTACAGCAGATAAAAAGAAGCCCATAAAGAAGAACTTAAAGTCATACTTGCAGAAAATAGCTATCGTAAAGAAGAAATTGAGAAGCATCTAAATTTTAATGGTACGAAGAACCCGCAAAAGCAACAAGTAAAATTCACTAGAAAAATTTCTTATCACAAAGGTTTATTTGAGTCTTTAAAGAGAATTAGTAAGAAGTACAATATTAGGCTAGCTCCAAGTTTAGAGAACAAAGTTAAAAAAAAAATTCCTTAAAATAGTTCAAAGAGAAGAAGATATTTTAAAAATGCAAGCAGTAGTCTATGAAGTAAAATGTAGTTGTGGACTATCATACATAGGTGAAACAGGTCGCAGACTAGAAACTCCTATAGCAGAGCATAAAGTAGCTATAAAAAATTGCTCCAACAAGACTGGATTAGATAGGCATGTTAGAGAAACTAGTCACAGCATGGATTGGAATTCTCTTAAAGTCATCAGTTTCCAAAGCAATTTTCAAAAAAGAAAGCTGAAAGAAGGAATAGAAATTGAGAAAAATCAAAATTCCATCATCAATGACTGCAAAGGATTTTCCCTGCCTAACATCTGGCAGGATTTGTTGAAAAATAGCCCAAACTGTCAAGGTTAACCGTAACCACGATAGTGACAGGAATAAGTGACAACAAAAAGTCAGCCTGAAGAAGGAGAAGAGTTTTCTCCGAAAATTTGCAATTAAATGAAAAAATTTCCTAGTAAAATTCCCATAATAGTTGTTTTAGATTAGTAAAAGCTTTTTTTCATTAAATCAACTGGTTTTGGAGACGTTTTGCCCAAACGATAGCAAAATTTTTTCGCACAAGGCATTTTTCACTTCTTAACTCTGAATCACTCACCACCGTAGCTGTATGGCGAAATTCAGACGTACCTTAAACAGTGAAGGAAGAAATATTCCTCATAACACATGCAAAATCGATAGAATCTTCAAAGCAAACAGAATATAAATTCTGAATTTGCTTGTAACACTTACTGGTCATTGACAGATAAATCAATGAAGGAAGAAATATTCCTCATAACACATGGGAAATCGGTAGAATCTTCAAAGCAAACAGAATATAAATTCTGAATTTGCTTGTACCACTTACTGGTCATCCACAGATAAATCAATGAAGGAAGAAATATCCCTCATAACACATGGGAAATCGATAGAATATTCAAAGCAAACAGAATATAAATTCTGAATTTGCTTGTAACACTTACTGGTCATTCATGTGAGACACCTCACAGAAAACATGTGGCGCAGTGGTCTAAGCGATGGCCTCTGATAATTCGTCCGAAAGGGGTCCGGGTTCGAATCCCGTGAGGCATGGATGTTGAGTTTGTCTTACGGTGCTGGCTCTCTCCCTTCTCTGGAACCAGTGGTCCTAAATTAGGGACAGGCGACTACTTATAGCTCATTGAGATGCTCACGGTGGTCGTTAAACCTCAAAAAAAAAAAAAAAAAAAAAAATTACATCGCCCTGGAGCGGGGAAAAAATGCGGAAATTTTCAAGTTTTCTGAGAGATGTTACATGGATGACCAGTAATTGGTTCAAGCAAATTCGGAATTTGTATTCTGTTTGCTTTGATTACCTTAAACAACTGCGCAATAACAAAACCAGAATTGTCTGCCACGGCTACTAACTGTTGCCATAGACACTTCCTTAATTCAGTTAGTCGTCTGTGTGGTTATTTCCTCCCCCCTTCGCGGTTATTTCCCCCCTTCACACTGTTGCCAACTAAAAAAAAAACTATTCTCAGTTTTTATGGAACGGCCTTTGTATATGTATACATAAGCTGTGTATTATTTGTGGTGTAGCAGTATGTCTTCTGGGCCCTTGGTGGGCCCTTGGTGAGCCCCTTGATTATAGCCACGTTGATTTCCCCTTAATCCAGACCTAGGATCATCAATTTTAAAGATTTTTTATTTATTTTGTGCACAAAAATCTCATCATCTCATTTTTATTTTTCTTAACAAGAAAGTAAGCGCACCAAGAAGTTTACATTCTCAGAATGATATTAACTAAAGAAAATACGGTTACTGACCGAAAAAAAAAAATCTGACATGTTTGGACTGGACCAAATAATTACAAGGATTGACGGTATCTAAACATTTTTCAAATTTTGTTTAATATTCCTCGACGTGTATAACACCTTTGCAGCGCCAGGTTGTGGAAAACACGGGATCATTTAGGGTTTCTTGTGAAATTTCATACTGTCATACTCCGATAAGTGCCTCTGTGGATTCTCAATGTGCATGGAACCTTTTTTTTTTTGTTCGTATACTTTTTCTAAGTAGCATCCACATACTCACACTCTGGGTTCATATCAGAGGACTTTATAACGTAACCCTTTTAGTGTGCGAGATTGGTGTTACGCCATGTCTAAAACCATGACTAAGAAAATGTTGAACTAAATGAGAATACGATGAAATAGTTGCATGGGATTAAGGTTTTACGGCCAGACGAAATATACACAGAAGCCAAACTTACGATAACCTTACCTTTTATTGGTCCAGCAATATTTGATGAAATCCAAAATACAACACTGCGAGTTTTACACTTCTCATATAATGCCTTAATTATCTGTCGTATAATCTATCTTAACAACGAACAAACATCTCCACACACATACACTAAGCAACTGTTGTATCGTCCTTTTTATCTATCGTTCTTATCACATTCATACGTCACTCTCTCTGATCTCAAAAGTATTGCCAACCTCATTCACGTGAGAGAGAAGATATCACGTTGAGTTTGGAAAGTGCAAAAGAGAACAAACTCAAATTTACATTAGAATATACGTCACAACTTACTAGACAAAACGGCAGTGTTTTTACATTTTTTGGAAACGCAAAAATTACCAAACAAGTTCTGCTCGGTATTATGAGGCAAGATCTTCTGAGACACTTCGTTTTTGGTTTCTGAATATCTCGCTGTAAAAAGCATTTTGCACATTCTGGCATTGACAGCGCTATCAAAATGACTTTAATCATTGCACACTATTAGCAACAAAGCATTCTCAGATTATGCTAATAGGAGGAAATATGACAATCTGAGTGGTACATGAAGCAAGCAGTAATGTACTGTAACTGAGAAAAATTCTAGAGGACTTACTACCACCAAGAGTAGTCCTTGTTTCTTTGCTAAATGAAACTTTAGACTTCGGATCAATGCTGAAGTTCTTTGTCCCACAGAACACTAGTTAATTGTGGTTTTATAGCAAACTCTGGCTTTATACATATACCCTCCAAGCCAGCTCACGACACGTGCCATCTTTCATTGTTCATTGGCTATGCTGGGGGCCAGCCGTTGGTATAGCCAAATTTTTGATAAATTTAAAACACTAAAGTAGACGAAACGTTTTTTAAAGCATTTTTAAAAATAATAAGATATTAATGATTGATTGTATCAATTATTTTTGTTGTATTTTAGTATCTTGTACATTTACTAAAATGTTTGACAGCCTTGAAGGAGGTAAGGATTATATGGGCGCCACTGCCACTGTGGTCGTTTGTTCCGACGTTACGACACTGAGGAGACCGCGTTCACTTCGAACATCGAATTCCAGGTTGGGGTCACTTTTTCCCAGGAGGCTGTCGGTTTTGTTTGTTTTGATGCAGGCCTAGTCGACACATGCGACGGCCGCACACCGAAATCCCAGACGTTCTAAAGTCGCTGAAAGAAAGAACCCCGTCGTCTTCGCACGGATTATTTCACCATGATTCATCTCGCACAGGTTGCCGTCGTGCTTACTTGTAATGTTTTTAGAGTTTTTGGGTAAATATATCTGTTAATTACTTATGCTAAACCAAAAACTCAACATTACTTCACTGTAAGGTTGCACTTCCTGTATTAAGCGTAATGCAACTGCAGAACCTGACTTCACTGTAAAGCTTAACTTCGTACTCCAGATAGCTTGAATAAAACATGTTAAGCCCTTAACTAGACACTAAATAGCACTAACCGCTAGGTAAATAAATAGTCTTGTACTTACAGTAATCACTTAGTTGGTTTACTCTTGTCGCTTTAAATTGTCAGCATAACATCACAGAATTGTCTAATACTTCGACATCTAAATACAGCAAATTCGCACAACAAGGATAAAAATCTTGCAACTCGACAACAATTTGACTTCAGTGATCAAACAAGCGTAATATTCAACGTGAAAGAATTAATCAAATTACATAAGATCAAACGCTAATCGTATAACAGCAAAGTAGTTGGAGCTCTCTCAACAATATCTCTCCAAAGCAATTAATACGATCTCATTCTCCAGCCGACTCTTAATGAGAGCCCTCATACAATCGTAAATATCACTTTTATCAGCCTCGTTAATGTCAGGTTGCCAAACCAAAATTCAGCGAGAGAGAAAATGTAGGTTACGATCATAAACTGCTTAAAGAGAATGAATCAAAATTTGCATGAGATAACAAGAGCTAAAGTGGAAAGATTAAAGTATACGTCACATACCCACTACCACAGTCGCAGGTACACTATACAGCAGGTAGGTATCTGACCGATTTACGACACGCAGTGGGTTTGGGCTGGACTAATTGTTGCGGTGGAGTAAAGCAGTTTTTAAGATGGGGTGCGATTTATATAATAAATTGTGTTTGTAGTGCATAATTGCATGTTTTACAGATATCATAGAAGACACAACATTTATAATTAGCACATTAATATACACTGATATGCCAGTTTATTAGGTACACCTGGTCTTAAATATGGTCGTGAAATATTCCGTTCACTAACAACTTGTTTAACAGCTGCTGAGAGGGAGAGAGACTTCTCGTTTCAATCAGTGTATTTAAATTAAAAATACTCAAAGTCTTTAACAGAAACGTATACACTCCCTGCCGCATGACAGTTAATCAGAAGGATTTACGCCATTAGGATAAGATACGAATCCGTTCAAGGAGGGATACTGACGTCCGCGACGTCCAGTATCCCACCTTGAACATTGATGAACGAGACAGTTGAACATTGGTGCACGAGTGTACACTGGTGTATAAGACACCTGTGGACTCCCTGGAAGATCTCATCGTGCGAATTTCTGTTGTTGTGAACAAGATCAACACCGCACCGGGTGTCTACGAGAGGGTGCGACAGTCCTTCATTCGCTGGTGTGAGCTGTGCAACGACGCCCTTGGACGCCATTTTGAGCAGCTCCTTTGAGTCTTTCTCTGATGCAATTGGAATTGTGCAACTCATAATTTTTTTTTTTTTGATTGGAGGTTTAACGACCACCGTGAGCAACTCAATGGGCTATAAGCAGTTGCCCGTCCCTAATTTTGGGTCACTGGTTCCAGGGAAGGGAGAGAGCCAGTGCCATAAGACAAAACATAACATCCATGAATCACCGGGATTCGAACCTGGACCCCTTACGGACGAATGATCAGAGGCCATCGCTTAGACCACTGCGCCACCGGGGCGGCCTCATAAATTAGGTATGTCTCTTTGTTTTCACTGTTGAAGGCTCAACATGGATATGTAACTTTACTCTTTTCTGGCACTAGCAGTGGAATGCGGCCCTAGGTTCCATGGCAAATATTGTTCGCAGGGCCAGCCCGTGATATTGTTCAAGCGTGGGCAAGGTGAAGGTCTGGCCACCTTTAGATGAAATTAAGATATTTTGTTACACACATACCCCCCCCCACTACACACTTTTCTTGAGGCATGCAGTCCACATTGTGACATTGTGATAGCATTATTTATGGAATTATCCTCCAAAAATTCAATCAAAACCTGCACAAATTGCCAGTTTGTATTTCGAGGGAGAATCCTGTAAAATACACATCAGGAACAAATCCTTCGAAAAACTTTCAGTACAGGCAACAGAAAAATGAAATATTGAAAACCTACCGTGGAATGTATATCAGAAATGACGACGGGGTATGTATCCTTCACACAACCGGGGGTGGGTGGGGGGGGGTGTCAAACTAACTTACCTGGAAAATTCCCAAATACTGATTTTACACTTTAAAGTTCTCAGGAAATTTCTTTTTCCTTCCGATTAAAACATTAAGTTGGAGTCCCTTGATTAATGTGAGGCTTGAGACCAACCCATTAAGATAGCACTGTATGTACGAAGGTATCTAAAGAAAACCAGGGATTGAGGAGTTACCTGAATTTTGTAGTGTACACATTTTTATTTAGTTTCTGTTTTTATTGTATTAGCAATCTGGATTTCATTAGCAATCTATATATTAATTCTATAAGGTTTTTTACTGTCCTATTTTGGGAGAACGGCTGAAAGTAAAGATATGGTCGAGGTATCAAAATAAAGGCCTTACCATGTAGATGTGCCAATCGAAGAGAAAAATGATATTGGGGCAACGGTTCGGTCGTTGCGGGAGGCAAAATTCCCATGTAAAGTCTATGAGAGAAGGGTGCGGTTGATTCACACGCTGTTGATGGCGGAAGCATGGAGGGACTCAGATAGTCTAAAGTCTCTTTTCTGATCGAACCGTTGCACAAAGCAACACTAGCAGGATTCGTATAAAAGTTTTCATCGGAACAGTGAACACTCTCGAAGACCTGATTGCGTTATGCCGTTGGACTGTGTGATGTATATATACAATTTAATATTCATTCGATCCAGTTTATTTACGCAGGTAAGATGTTTCCCATTATGTAGAGATGTAAATAAACATTCCGTTGATCATTGTTAGTGAAAATATTTAGAATGTACATATTGAATTGCGTCATCTACATGTTCATTCTATAAGGTTTTTTACTGTGAGACCTATTTTGAAAGAACGGCTGAACGTAAAAATATGTTTCAGGTGTAAAAATAAAGGTCTTACCATGTAGATGTGCCAGTCGAAGAGAAAACTGAGATTGGGGCAACGCTTCAGGTGCGGCGGGGCTGCAAAGTTCCCATGTAAAGTCTATGGGAGAAGCATGCGGCACTTATCTACATCAGGCGCTCGGTTCAGTGTCAGACTTGGTGTGTGCATGGTGTTCTATGATCAGTTCTAAAGTAAGTAAATACTTTATCGCATACTTACTCTTAACAGAACGTCTCTCCCTCAAAAAAAAAGTAGGAAACGTGAGAGCCTTACTGGAAGGAGTGAGAGATCAATGGGTCGCAACTATATGTTTCAGACAAGAGAGAATGAAGAGTATTCGCAACGTGAATCTTATTCCAACAACATTTACAAACACAGTTGCAGGGCCGTAGCCAGGGAAGTGCTAGGCAGGGCTGAGCCCGACCTGTGTCTCCTTTTGCTCGTTGTAGCGACTCTCACAACAGTATAATGCCTGGCCTCTTTGACATCTTTTGCCCGACCACTTTATATCCTTCACCCTACCTCAATCATCAGCTGCCCCACCCAACTTGCTTGTCTGGCTACGGTCCTGCACAGTTGTGACTGAAGATGAGAGTGAAAGAGTGCACTATCCAGTTGAATTTTCGCACACGATCAAGATGAGTGGAATTCCGCCTCACATTTTACGACTGAAAAAGGGTGCAGTCGTGATGCTCATCACGAACCTGGCCACCTTGGTGGTGCAGTGGTTTAAACGCTGGCTTATGATGATTCGTTTGTAAAGGATCCGGATTGGAATCCCGGTAAGGCATGGATGTTGTGTTTGTCTTACGGCACTGGCTCTCTCCCTTGCCTGGAACCAGTGACCCTAAATTAGGGACGGGCGACTGCTTATAGCCCATTGAGTTGCTCACGGTGGTCGTTAAATCATTAGTCAAAAAAAAAAAAAAAAAAAAAAATCACGAACCTGGACTGTTGTCTTTACTGAAGTGGTTAAATGAATTTGTCAATCAAATAAAGTTTACATTTGTTGTTTCATATAAGTTTATTCTTTAAAATACAAAACAAAAAAACTTACCATCGATTCCGATGGGTTTCGTCTAGTTAAGTTAAAACAAATAATTCAAAATACTTCGAAAATGAAAAAAAAAAAAAAAACGTATTTCCTTCCCCACTGAAATCCCAGTTTTCTTTTTTCCTCTAAATGATTAGAGTATTTTTCCTGTATTCAGTCTCCTCACCTAGTACGGGTAAAATGAGAATTGCTAAATCACATGTTGTACCAAACAAACATGCCATTTTCTTACTCGGTCCTAGGGAGAAAAATATTCACTCTGAAAACAAATATTCCCATCGGAGCAGTCATACCGGCCTCCCTTTTATGGTGTAATTAGTTTAAATTGCGGATGCGATCACTTTGAAAATGATACTGTGCTATAGTGGTAGCCCAGGGTTGTTTCGCTCCTGCTCCTGGCCTCCTGCTTTGCAAAACAAGGGGTTGGTCAAGGAGCGAGTGACAATCGTATATACTTTGGAGACATTTTCATGACTGTAGCCTCAAGTCCAGGAAGATACACAAAGATACAGACTTTAAAAATAGAAAATCTAAATATACTACTGGCTTAGAAGAACGGCAGAAAATGAGAACTGCTATAAAATATTGCAATTAGGAATTCGCTTTTATGTAATAATACGGATGAAACAAACGCAATTAATTCACAAAGAAAAAAGGGCAAATAATATGTATTTCATGAAACAGTATATTTCAGATCAGTATCATATAAATATAATATATATATATTTATATGAAAAAGCTAAAGCAAAATAAGGGCAGTCGACTGGCCAGCCGCACTCCATATGACTGCTGACGTGGGCTTGCCCACGCCTAGGGCCAGCCCTGATTGTTCGTCTTGGTGTGTATCATCACCCCTCTTGTTTTGTTGAAGGAGTTTACAATCACCCTGTATTTAAACTTTGCAACACAACTGCAGGATCGACCTAACTGCACGATTTACGGATGTCATAGTCTTAAGACAGAAATCTTCATAGTTAACACAGGAATGTATAGCGCGCATGCCACCTCTGTGAAACAATACTTTATTCCTGCTGCTGTCAATGTGTCGTATTTGTTAGGTTCAGAATTTGCTCAGAATTCTTTGTACAGTTAGCCTCCTGGTAACCAAGTGGTCATAGGCATAAGTTTCTAGCTATCTGCCAGAACTGGATCCAGTTTCGATCGTCTTTTACGGTGCTGGGCCCCATCTCTTCCCTGGAACCATTGGCCCCAAATTAGGGTCTGGCAACTGCTTATAGCCCTAAGAGAGTTGCTCATGTTCATCATTGAACTCCGATACAAAAATAAAAGGAACCCAGGTGTAGTCCCTACCCTTATTTCCCCCAAAAGTGGCATAAGAATTACAGCAAATCTTCCAGAAAGACCAACGCCAAAAATTGAAATGAAAAAGTTCACTAATGAAGAAATCTAAAGATTTAGGCAAGGTGTCTTTAATTACATAAAACGAAGCCAAGAACACGCTTGGACACCACAGAGATTACTACACAAAATACTAATTACATAAAATATGTAAAGCCTACGAAGCTTGTTTACTGGCAACTTGTCATTTCAATCAGGCGTTGACCTCATTTGTCAAGTAGTGGTGCTTCAGACACGTGGAGGCGATGCAATATTCTGGGAAATGTTTATGAGCGCCACCTTACGGCTCCTTGTACCTGAAACCACTGTCACCTTACAAGTCTATGTCCAAGTTTGTTCCTGGATACCCATCTCCCACAGCAGGATGGATGCCTTATTTCAACAAGACAATGCCCAGTCTCATCTCTCCTTTTGGGAAAGGATTAATTCGAAGAAAATTCCAGTCATTATATCTCATGTGATTCTACCATAAAGTTCACACACAATTACGTGACCACAAGGTTCTTCAGGAAGACACTTTAACGTCTGTAAATTTTGTTTTACACGTTCTGTAAAATGGATAGTCTGTGGTGGTGCATTAACTTGTTCAATTAAAATATAAATCGGTTAGAAGTCCTAAAGATGTTACTTACGAAAGTGCGTGTTCAGTCCAACGTCAGTAGTTATTGAGTTTCTCTGTCCAAAGTTGTATCTTGCTTCAATATGGCCAATTGTTAGGGTTAGTTTGAGAGCCATTTAGTTATAAGTTTTACCCTACTTCGGATATGTCCAGATGTTAGGGTTCGCTCCGTTCTGGCTGTGTCGACATCATATTGAATGGGTAAAGGTTTCCAGATAATAATTAAAGATTCTTGAGTTAAGAGTTACTATTTACATACAACTTGAAGTTCCACGTCGTACTTGACCTTTAGGGCTATCTCGTCAATGCCGCACTCTCTTGGAAATGCTGAGGAAGTCTTCAAAGTTTGGTCAGGTTCATGAAAATTTCAAAAGCTTTAAAAGGTTCCAGTTAAAATCATTATGTACACCACCTCATACCGTCCACAGTCTCAATCACCGGACGCGCGTTTCACCTAGGCTATACCCTGGTGTTTTCAACGGAGACTTCACACCCTCTGTCGAAGTCTGCTATCTGAAAGTCTCGTGTCCACAGTGCGCATGTTCCCCATTTAACCCATTGCCATCTAGTGTCAGGTCACATCAACTTTATCTTCATCTACATCATTCTCACTCTTCCTTTTTCTCTTCCTCTCTCTCCTCTCCCTATTCCATTTCTTCTCAGTTTCGATCAGGTTCCTCCAAGCGTACGAAAGGTCGTATTGACTGTTATTATTGCAGTTAAATGGTTTGGTCTTATTTATTATTACTGCTTCTGCTATTTGTATTGTTCTCATATTATTTATTCATCATCATCATCATCATCATCATTGTCAACCATTATCAATGGTTGACAATTATCAATGCTTCTGCTATTTGTATTGTTCTCATATTATTTATTCATCATCATCATCATCATTGTCAACCATTATCAATGGATTGATAATGGTTGACAATGATGATGATGATGATGAATAAATAATATGAGAACAATACAAATAGCAGAAGCAGTAATAATAAATAAGACCAAACCATTTAAAATGGTTGACAATGATGATGATGATGATGAATAAATAATATGAGAACAATACAAATAGCAGAAGCAGTAATAATAAATAAGACCAAACCATTTAACTGCAATAATAACAGTCCATACGACCTTTCGTACGCTTGGAGGAACCTGATCGAAACTGAGAAGAAATGGAATAGGGAGAGGAGAGAGAGGAAGAGAAAAAGGAAGAGTGAGAATGACGTAGATGAAGATAAAGTTGATGTGACCTGACACTAGATGGCATTGGCAATGGGTTAAATGGGGAACATGCGCACTGTGGACACGAGACTTTCAGATAGCAGACTTCGACAGAGGGTGTGAAGTCTCCGTTGAAAACACCAGGGTATAGCCCAGGTGAAACGCGCGTCCGGTGATTGAGACTGTGGACGGTATGAGGTGGTGTACATAATGATTTTAACTGGAACCTTTTAAAGCTTTTGAAATTTTTATGAACCTGACCAAACTTTGAAGACTTCCTCAGCATTTCCAAGAGAGTGCGGCATTGACGAGATAGCCCTAAAGGTCAAGTACGACGTGGAACTTCAAGTTGTATGTAAATGGTAACTCTTAACTCAAGAATCTTTAATTATTATCTGGAAACCTTTACCCATTCAATATGATGTCGACACAGCCAGAATGGAGCTAACCCTGACATCTGGACATATCCGATGTAGGGTAAAACTTATAACGAAATGGCTCTCGAACTAACCCTAACAACTGACTATATTGAAGCAAGATACCACTTTGGACAAAGAAACTCAATAACTACTGACGTTGGACTGAACACGCACTTCCGTAAGTAACATCTTTAGGACTTCTAACCGATTTATATTTTAATTGAACAAGTTAATGCACCACCACAGACTGTATCCACTTTACAGAACGTGTAAAACAGAATTTACAGACGTTAAAGCGTCTTCCTGAAGAAATTCCAGTCAGTTAGCAACCCTTGAATGGACCTCTTGCTCTCAGGATACGAACCCAATTAGGCTGCGGGACAAAGTGGACCAATGCTTTAGAGCCCGAAACCGACCACCAACTCTCGGGGCTTTACGGACGGCTGTCCTGAAATCTGTTAATTCGTGAATTCCATACTAAAGCACTGGTCTCAGATTCTTAGTTGTGAGGATTTCACTTAATCTAGAATCAGTATGTGTTAATTCATGAGTTTCATACTGAAGCACTGGTCTCAGATTATTAGTTGTGAGGATTTTACTTAATCTAGAATCAGGATCTGTTAATTCACGAGTTCCATACTAAAGCACTGGACTCAGATTCTTAGTTGTGAAGATTTCACTTAATCTAGAAGCAGGATCTGTTAATTCATGAGTTCCATACCAAATCACTGGTCTCAGATTCTTAGTTGTGAGGATTTCCCTTAATCTAGAATCAGGATCTGTTAATTCATGAGTTCCATACTAAAGCACTGGTCTCAGATTCTTAGCTGTGAGGATTTCACTTAATCTAGAATCAGGATCTGTTAATTCATGAGTTCCATACTGAAGCAGTGGTCTCAGATTCTTAGTTGTGAGGATTTCACTTAATCTAGAATCAGGATATGTTAATTCACGAGTTCCATACTAAAGCACTGGTCTGAGATTCTTAGTTGTGAGGATTTAACTTAATCTGGAATCAGGATCTGTTAATTCAGGAGTTCCATAATAAAGCACTGGTATCAGATTCTTAGTTGTGAGGATTTCACTTAATCTAGAATCAGGATCTGTTAATTCAGAAGTTCCATACTAAAGCACTGGTATCAGATTCTTAGTTGTGAAGATTTCACTTAATCTAGAATCAGGATCTGTTAATTCACGAGTTTCATACCAAATCACTGGTCTCAGATTCTTAGTTGTGAGGATTTCCCTTAATCTAGAATCAGGATCTGTTAATTCATGAGTTCCATACTAAAGCACTGGTATCAGATTCTTAGTTGTGAGGATTTCACTTAATCTAGAATCAGGATCTGTTAATTCACGAGTTTCATACCAAATCACTGGTCTCAGATTCTTAGTTGTGAGGATTTCACTTAATCTAGAATCAGGATTTGTTAATTCATGAGTTCCATACTAAAGCACTGGTCTCAGATTCTTAGTTGTGAGGATTTCACTTAATCTAGAATCAGGATCTGTTAATTCATGAGTTCCATACTAAAGCACTGGTTGTCAAACCAAAAAATGTGAAAATGTCAAATGGTTATTTCAAATACGTAATAGCGTATCGAAATGGGCCATTATTGAATGACAATGTATATTTCTAATTTAACCCCTCTTTCCTGTGCAGCAATCCTCATGCTTTCTACAGAATTGCTTCTGGAAAGGAATAAAATAAAACACAACATAATAAATCACTGTGGCAAGCTTCTGGAAAAAGAAATTGCTTCTCGTGGTGGTTTCCACACAAATTTTAGAAAAGGATTTGGGTCCGTACTAGTTCTGAATCTGTATTTTGTGTTTGTTTAGCTTTTATCTTAACAAAGCCTCAAAAGAGGGCACAAGAATCACTGCTTGCAATCTTATTAAAATTGGAATTAAAGCATTTACACCAGTTTCTGGTACACTTAAAATTTGAATTTCTTCCTTCTCAAAATGTTCAGGGGATGCTTGTTATTCACGTTTAGAAATAAAGGCGCAGTTGTATAGGCTGTTCAATTAAAGAAACACTGCATTTGTCTACAACAACGGAGTTTGTGGTTTATATTTAGTTGGTTGGAAAGGTAAAGGTGTCGTTCACGTTGTTGAAGATTCTATGCAGGCTATTCAGCCATTACTGTGAATGCAAGCTACATTCAATCTGTTTGATATAGTAACGAAAGTCCTAATTCTGAAGCAGTTGCAAAAAGCTATAGAAACAGTCACAGTTTTGATTATACAGGGTGTATAGGAAAGTCCTTAAACAGGGAAATAACTTTTGAACACAAAATGCTAGAGTTGTGGAAGTAGTGTGTACATATAGTAAAGTGACTATTCTGTATCAGATGAGACCCATTGCAGCACCCCTAGCGGCGAATTTTGGAAGTTAGGGATCCTATCACGAGAACCAAGAGAGATAGCAAAAAAAAGTCAATAGCAAAGGTGTAGAGCGCCATCGATTTAGTATGAAATGATGCCCTACATTCACCAAAAACTCCACTAGAAGTCCGGAAATGCAGATCTCTCAGTAACCGATCACCTGCATAAATATGTCACTCATCGTGTGCAGAAGTGTGACACTATAAGGTGATGCAAATTTACTAATAAAACTAAGACATGTACGTGTCAGCAAGGTACAATTTATTATGTACTGTACAGTAAAGTAGTAGGAAATTCATACAGCAGTAGGACATTATGAAGAAGAAAAACACAAAATAATGTTCTAGAAATACAAAATGTCAGTACTAATACTTAAGCATTCGCGATGTGTCCACCATTGGCAGCAATACACATCTGTATTCGAGCTAGAACTTCTTGTTGGACGTTCTGCAGCATTTCAGGTGTTACGCTACTGCATGCTTGGATAATACGGGGTTGTAGAAATTTACCATGCTTGACCAAATGTAAGGCCACACGTCGCACTGATGTCTCTCGTACTGCAGTGTGGGTGGGCTAGCGCATAGGCCAGGACGTCCACTGGCTGCACGTGCACACCTGCAAGTGTCGGCCTACCTGAACGGGAATGACTTGTATTTCTCCCGGTTTCTCTCAGCCGGCGAATGACATTGATTATAGTAGCCGCAGTAGAACGATTAAAGAAACGTAATACATATTGGCATGCTACCTCTCTTGCCCGACGACGGCATTCCCCGTTCAACATAACCATCTCGCAGAACTCCTCGTTGGAATAACTAGCCATGTGTAGACTCGAAGATCCAGTCCACGCACTGTCTGACAAACCTTCCCTGACCGCCAATTTATGCTTCCCGATGAGGTATGACGTAGCGTTTCAATTTGCATACTTTCATCCATCCTTGGCTGTTTTGCAGGCAAAATCCGTTTACAGATTTTACGCTTTGCAATGTCATTCATGACGTATTTATGCTGGTGATCGAATACCAAGAGATCTGCATTTCCGGACTTCTATTGGAGTTTTTGGTGAATGTAGGGCGTCATTTCATACTAAATCGGTGACGCTATACACGTCCCCGATTTGCATCAAAAAGTCCAGGATTCTCTTTTACTTGTCCATACAGAGTCTAAATAGCGTTCGACATAGTGCAAGTCGTACACATACTTGAACTAATTCACAAAAAAACTCTTACTCACTGATTTCTCTGCGGTACATAATTTGTTGTCTATTTTCTTTTTCTTTCTGTTTCATTCATATGAAAGCATTGAAGCATATTCGATTTTTCAGTGAATTTTCGGAAAGATGACACTACAACAAACGTGCATTGTAGAATAATTTTTTCTGTCCCTGTTTCTACCCTCAGGTGACAAAACTTTAGAGATGTGGGTGATGGGCTGTTGACAAACCGAAATCAGGCGATAGATAGGCAGACAGCAGGGATTTCCAACAGTGTATCGCAGTCGACCAACATGGGTAAACGTGGTGATCTGAGCGACTTTGATCGCAGACTCATTGTCGGCGCAAGACAGATGGGTCATTCTATCACCCAAGTGGTAAGAACTGTAGTGTTCCATAGGCTTCGGTATCAAGGGTGTACCGCGATTATACCATCGACGGACGTACCAATGTCCAGATAGCAAGCCATGGCCGACCACACGCCACTGATGAATGGGACTGATGTAGACTATCCAGGCTCTTATATGTCGACTGCTTGGCAACAGCAGCGCAAATCACTTCCAGGTTAAATGTCGGAGGCCCATGACATGTCAGCGAATGAACAGTGCGGCACACTTTGCATACATACCCTGGGCTATGGGAGCTGACGCCCTACTCGCGTGCCACTTTTGACTGCTCGTCATCCAACATTATGCCTCGCCTGGCGCCCTGAACATCAACACTGCACCTATGCACAGTGGCGCAGCGTCATGTGGTCAGATGAATCTCGTTTTCAGCAGTAGCGAGCTAACGGGAGAATGCGGGTGTGGCGTCGATGCATCAGGCTATGACCCCGTCGTTACAGAGGGGCGCTGTTCAAGATGGTGGTGGCTCTGTGATGGTTTGGAGAGCATTCTCATGGGACACATTAGGCCCCTTAGTGTGCCTGGAGTGGTCCTTAACTGCTGCGCGTTACTAGCATTAGCTGGCTGATCACCAATACGCCTTCATGGCCTTCACTCATCCTCTGGCCGATAGTCAGTTTCATTAGAACAAGGCACTGCCCCACCGACTCGAGGAACACTCATCTTAGATTGGAAGCATCCAGTGGCCCTAAAGTTTTTGGATTTAAACTATGTGGAATCTCTCTGGGATGCCATTTAGCAGAACATCAGATCCATCGATCCTGAACCGACGTCTCTTGAGGAGTTGTGAACAATGCTGCAGCAGACACGGCTGGCATTACCTCCGGAAATCCTCCGGCATCTGGTGGTGTTGATGTCTTGGCATGTACTGGCTG
Source organism: Macrothele yani (assembly GCA_039090855.1). Taxonomy (NCBI): domain Eukaryota; kingdom Metazoa; phylum Arthropoda; class Arachnida; order Araneae; family Macrothelidae; genus Macrothele; species Macrothele yani. Next base: position 23,223,008 of record CM077015.1, read on the forward strand.
TTATTCGTGCTACAGGAGGACCAACTAGATATCAGGTAAGTATCTGCAAGTATCTGTTTTGTCCATTGAGTATATTATATTTTGTGTAAGAAAATGATGCACTTCCCATGCTTATGCGGGAAGGCATTTTCTTTTATTCTACTATTGCGTTCATAATCCAAAATGTGTGTTAACCGCAATATCTCGTTTCGTATCAGCAATGGTAAACCGGAAACGCTGAAAATCAGTTTTCCATTTAAAAATAAAAAGGTTTGCGTGTGAGCTTTTGACGAGCAAGTGCAAAAAAAAATTATTAAAAGTATATGACAGTTTCATTTTTCTTTTCTGCATTTTGGAATGTTTATAAAAATGCTATAAGTCGGATTTAAGAAAGAGCTGAAAAAGACTTTTTGATCAGCCAACATAAAGTGAACTAGCGGTGTACGAAAGGTCACTTTTCAAATTGAAATGAGACTGGGACATTATCAGTTTGTGGTTTTGCTCTTGTATCACGATTATAGTACGGAACTTGCGGGTACTTAATGAACTAAATATGTTTTTCTATTTCATTAGGTGGCAATACTTTCTTTCGTCGTGCTTCAGAATCAGAGAAAGACAAGCATGAACTTACTCGCACGAAGAACGTCGTTCACCATGAAGAACGTCACACCGCCCCACCGGCTCGAGGAACCCATGAGCATTCCGAGTTTCGGCGTCGAGAAACTGCTGATGAGCGACGGGCTTCAGCTCATTCCGCTGCACGTTAAGTGCTCATGTAGTACTGTGGGATGAGGTTGAAAAAGGATTCGAAGTCTCTCCAGTATGAGCCAAGTTGGAAGCAGTGATCCTTCTCACATCATTTCATGAAGATCACTATTTATTTGTTGCAGTATTTTGTTTCTCTTCAATATTTACTTATTTTGGCTAAGATGAAATTCTTTTTACAAACAGTGTTATTAGTAAGAATAATTAATGATAATCATATTTCTTCGAAAACTGAGTCTGAATAATGTTCTTAAAATGATAAGAAAGAATCACGTTTTTTTTACATAATGAGTACAGATATATTTCTTCATATAATGAATCAGAATAATGTTTTATTAAATGCATATTAAATTGTGATTGAGGTTGCTTTTATTGATGAAATCGAATTACTTATCACAAACAATATACTTTCCTTTGTCTGAACATTTTTCTCACTTTGGGGGTGCAGTGGAAAGAGCGCTTGCTTGTTTTAATTGTCGAATCCCTGCCGTAACCTACCTACCTACCTATCTCTCTCTCTCTCTCTCTCTCTCTCTCTCGAAGAATATATATATATATATATATATATATATATATATACTGAAGAGCAAAACTGAAGACTAAGGAAAAACTTTAGAATTTAAAACGAAAGTTGCTAAATAACCTGAAGATCAAAACGCGCAACGCAGCAGTTTTGAAAATTCAGAATTCACATTCTATTAAGAAGATACCTAATAAAAAAAATACATAAATAATTTTTGACTCACACCAAGTACGACATAGAAAAGGTTATGTATCTACCGGTGTGAGTAAAAGGAGAAAAGATAAAAAAATAATAAAATGAAACAACTGAATGTAGAAGGTGTCGAGAATACTGAGCCTTGGCTTTATCAAGGACCAGCAAAAACTCTGCATTTTCTCACTTCCACAAAGACCTAGTTGGAAATGGGTTTCTGCAAGGCCATGGATGCAAGTAACATTCCCACCTAAAATTGTTTAAAAAAATATATATATGTCATGTCCTCCGCAGAGTTGTATGACCTAGCACTAGTTAACAATTTCGCTTGCATCCATTGACCTTCCTGGCCCGACCCATGCTCTTCATCTGTTACTATTAAACAGAGAGAAGAAGATTAAAGAGAACTCAAGCTGTGAGAGTGACATAATAATTAGAAATAATTTTCAGCTATAACGAAATGCCAAGTTCGTTTGAGAGAGAATTTAAACCTGAAAAACAATGCAAAAGAAATCCGAATATTTACATTGCAATTAAAAAAGGAGAAATTAATTTTTAAAAAACAGATTTTTGAAAGAAAACTTGAGTCTAAAACCCCCTACTCTACACCTTATGACCGCACGAACACGAGAATAATTTAAAGACAAAAATTAACTAAAGAAAACTTTGTGAAAGTTATATGACTTAAACAGTTAGTTGCAATATGTACAAAGTTTTTCAGCAGTGCTTGAGTTCTCTTTAATCTTCTTCTCTCTGTTTAATAGTAACAGATGAAGAGCATGGGTCGGGCCAGGAAGGTCAATGGATGCAAGCGAAATTGTTAACTAGTGCTAGGTCATACAACTCTGCGGAGGACATGACATATATATATTTTTTAAACAATTTTAGGTGGGAATGTTACTTGCATCCATGGCCTTGCAGAAACCCATTTCCAACTAGGTCTTTGTGGAAGTGAGAAAATGCAGAGTTTTTGCTGGTCCTTGATAAAGCCAAGGCTCAGTATTCTCGACACCTTCTACATTCAGTTGTTTCATTTTATTATTTTTTTATCTTTTCTCCTTTTACTCACACCGGTAGATACATAACCTTTTCTATGTCGTACTTGGTGTGAGTCAAAAATTATTTATGTATTTTTTTGATTAGGTATCTTCTTAATAGAATATATATATATATATATATATATATATATACTATAAAGATACCTAAGCAAAAAAATACATATATAATTTTGACTCACACCTAGTACAACATAGAAAAGGTTATGTATCTACCTGTGTGAGTAAAAGGAGAAAAGAAAAAAATAAAATAAAACAACTGAATGTAGAAGGTGTCGAGAATACTGAGCCTTGGCTTTATCAAGGACCAGCAAAACTCTGCATTTTCTCACTTCCACAAAGACCTAGTTGGAAATGGGTTTCTGCAAGGCCATAGATGCAAGTAATATTCCCACCTAAAATAGTTTCAAAAATATATATATAAGTCATGTCCTCCGTAGAGTAGCATGACCTAGCACTAGTTAACAATTTCGCTTGCATCCATTAACCTTCATGGCCCGACCCATGCTCTTCATCTGTTACTATTAAACAGAGAGAAGAAGATTAAAGAGAACTCAAGCTGTGAGAGTGACATAATAAATAGAAATGATTTTCAGCTATAACGAAATTCCAAGTTCGTTTGAGAGAGAATTTAAACCTGAAAAACAAATTTTACATTGCAATTAAAAAGGAAATGTTAATTTATAACGAACAGATTTTTGAAACATTTATGCGGGTTTTAACTCTTACTTTTCTTTGTAACTTTGAGCGTCTTTTGTGGTACCTAGGAACAGAAGATGGCTAAGCTTGTTCCTTTTCTATGCGCTGTCTATGCGCTGTTTTTTCAAAGTAGTTAAGTTCTTAATAACTAATTAATTATGCACTTAAAGCACTGCTGAAATACTTTGTACATATTGCAACTAACTGTTTAAGGTATATAACTTTCACAAAGTTTTCTTTAGTTAATTATTATCTTTAATTTATTCTCGTTTTCGTGCTGTCATAAGTTGTAGAGTAGGGGGTTTTAGACTCAAGTTTTCTTTCAAAAATCTGTTCGTTATAAATTAACATTTCCTTTTTTAATTGCAATGTAAAATTTGTTTTTCAGGTTTAAATTCTCTCTCAAACGAACTTGGAATTTCGTTATAGCTGAAAATCATTTCTATTTATTATGTCACTCTCACAGCTTGAGTTCTCTTTAATCTTCTTCTCTCTGTTTAATAGTAACAGATGAAGAGCATGGGTCGGGCCATGAAGGTTAATGGATGCAAGCGAAATTGTTAACTAGTGCTAGGTCATGCTACTCTACGGAGGACATGACTTATATATATATTTTTGAAACTATTTTAGGTGGGAATATTACTTGCATCTATGGCCTTGCAGAAACCCATTTCCAACTAGGTCTTTGTGGAAGTGAGAAAATGCAGAGTTTTTGCTGGTCCTTGATAAAGCCAAGGCTCAGTATTCTCGACACCTTCTACATTCAGTTGTTTTATTTTATTTTTTTTTCTTTTCTCCTTTTACTCACACAGGTAGATACATAACCTTTTCTATGTTGTACTAGGTGTGAGTCAAAATTATATATGTATTTTTTTGCTTAGGTATCTTTATAGTATGTGAATTCTGAATTTTCAAAACTGCTGCGTTGCGCGTTTTGATTTTCAGGTTATTTTGCACCCTTCATTTTAAATTCTAAAATTTTTTCCTTAGTCTTCAGTTTTGCTCTTAAGTATATATATATATATATATATATATATAATCATCATCATCATCATTGTCAACCATTATTAATCCACTGCTGGACGAAGGTCTCCCCAAGTTTCCTCCACAACGGTCTGTCTTGTGCCAGTCTCCTCCACGTCACTCCCGCTTACATTCGAATTTCATCCACCCATCTTCCATGTGGTCTTCTTCTGGGTCTTTTCCTGTCCCTTGGAATACAATCTAAAATTTCGGCTGTCCATCAATGGTCTGTTCTTCTGGCAGTATGTCCAGCCCATTGCCATTTCAGGGATTTAACTCTGATCATGATGTCTTCCACTCTTGTCATTTTTCGGATCCACGAGTTCCTCTTCTTATCTCTCCTGGTTACACCAAGCATGCACCTCTCCATGCTGCTTTGAGTTGTCTGCAGCCTTTGTATGTCTCTTTTAGTTAAGGTCCACGTCTCTGCACCATACATAAGCACTGGAAGGATGCATTGATCAAACACTTTTTTTTAAAGACATAATGGCATATTGCTCTTGAAAATTATGCTGTTTCTTCCAAAAGCTCTCCAGGCAAGTTTTGTATGCCGATTAATTTCTTCACCAATGTGACCCTCACTTGATATCTGCTGTCCAAGATAAACGTACGTGTCTGTTATCTCCAGCTTTTATCCATCAATCGATAAATGTTCAATGCTTTTACATTTCTTGTAAAAGCATTGAACATCACTTTTGTCTTCTGAAAGTTCACTTCAAAAGTGATGTTCAATGCTTTTACATTTCTTGTAAAAGCATTGAACATCACTTTTGTCTTCTGAAAGTTCACTTTTAATCCCACTTCTTTACTCTTGTCAGCAAGTTAATGGATCATACTCTGCAGCTCTGATGGGGTAGTTGCAAAAATGACTATGTCATCAGCAAAACGAAGGTGGGTTAGATAATCTCCATTAATCTTTATCCCTTTGTTTTCCCAGTTCAGTGATTGAAAGACATTTTCCAATGTTGCATTAAAGAGCTTCGGAGATATGGTGTCACCTTGTCTCACCCCTTTTCCAATTTTTATGTGTGTTGTATTTTCAAACAGCCGAATCTTTGCACTTGCATTTTCATAGATGTTATTAATAATATTAATGTACGCATCTTCAATACCGCAGGATTTCAGAGCCATTGTAACTGCTGATGGTTTCACCGAATCAAAGGCTTTTTCATAATCGATAAAAGCCATGCTCAATGGAAGTTCATATTCCCTCGCTCTTTCAATTAGTTCTCTCAGTACGTGGATATGATCTATTGTGCTGTAGCCACTCCTGAATCCAGCTTGTTCTCTTGGTTGAGCCATGTCCAGTGTCACCTTCAAGCGGTGTGAAAGAACTTTAGTGAAGATTTTATAAACCACTGATAGGAGGCTGATAGGTCTGTAGTTCCTGAGATCCTCAATGTCACCTTTTTTATGTAGCAAGATCATTGTAGCATTGTTCCAATCCTCAGGAATCTTCCCTTCATTAAGGCATTGAGTGAAAATTTGGGCGAGTACTGTTTCGATTTCTCCACTTGCTTCTTATATGATGTCTACAGTAATTCCATCTTCTCCTGGAGCTTTCCCCGCTTCATGTTCTTGATTGCATGTGCAACTTCTGCTGGGAGGACTGGAAGAACTCTGGTACAGGTACCTTTCATGATGTCTGGAATACATGTATCATCCCTTTCATATAATTTGGAGTAGAAATCTTTCACTCTTGTCAAAATTTCGCCTCTATTTCTTGTTACAGAACCATTTTCTTTTCTCAGTGCCATAATCTGTTTTCTTCCCTTACTGAGATGTCCCTTTGCTTTCTTTAGGCTTTGGTTGTTTTCAATTGCTTTCCTTACTAGTTCACAGTTGAATTTCCTTACGTCTTCAGCGATACTTTTTCTTACTGTCTTGCATAGCTCTATATATTCCACTTTGGAAGTCACATCTTCTTTAGTTGTCCTCATCTCTCTTCTTTTTTGCATCAACATTTTGGTTTTTCCTGATAATTTGTTCACATGCAACTTGTTCTTAGACCCAGCTAATTTTGTTGCTGTTTCTATAAGAGCTTTGGTTACTTTTCTGTTAACTTCAGAAATATCCACTTCTTCCGATGTTAGGCCTTCTAAAGCAGAGAATCTGTTCTTCAGTTCCAACTTGAAGGTATTATGGTGTTTTTTAAGGTTGGTTATGTCAATACATTTTGTTTGTCTTATGAGCTTGCTACGTTCGAGTTTAGTGTTGAGGTGCATCTTACATCTCACCAATCTATGGTCACTACCTGTGTTGAACTTGTTTAGCACACTGCAGTCTTCTATGACGAATTTTTTGTTACACATAATAAAATCAATTTCACTTGTCATCCCATTTGGATGTCTCCATGTCCATTTCCTGTGTGGCTTTTTCTTGAAAAAGAAGTTTAAGATGAAAAACCCTTTCTGCCTCTGCAAAATCTACGAGAGTATTTCCACGCTGGTTTCTATTGCCGTGACCGAATTTACCTACTGAAGTTTCATTCTGTTGCCGTTGCCCTATTTTTGCATTGAAATCTCCCATAATTATCTTCAAGTGCTGCTTACCTTTATTATTTAGATGACGAATTTCCTCATAAAATTCTTCAATTTCTTCTTCAGGATGACTTGTGGTGGGTGCATAAGTTTGAATAATCTAAGCCTGGTATCTTCTCGAGAGTTGGATAACGAGTCGTGCAGCTCTGTCATAGGAACTTTCAACTTCTACAACTTTATCCTTCAGTTTCTTGTTTATTATAAATCCAACACCACTAGTTCTGCCAGTATCTGTCCCACGATAGTAGAAGAGATGTCCACTTTTCAGTTCAATGAGATCTTCTCCTTTTCTCCTTACCTCACTTAGCCCGACGATGTCCCACTTGATCCTTTGTAGTTCCTCTTCCAACTCAAGAAGCCTTGAATCAGAAGATAGGGAGCGTCCATTATACGTAGCCAAGGTCAGCATTGGCTACAGGAGGGGGGTCAGAGCCTCGAACATATATATATATATATATATATATATATATATATATATATATATATATATATATATATATATATATATACGAATATAATGCTAAAACCAGAGCAAAATTAAGAGAAAAAAATAAAACAACATTAAAAATAGAGAAAAAAAAAATGAAAAATGTCAAAACTTCCGAACACCAAACAAGCACCGGAGTTATACTTTGTAGCAAACTAAATTAGCAGAAACCCACACTTTTCTGGTCTTTGAATATATATGAGAGATTTTCTTCATGCTTGTCTCTGAAGAAGCCATAAGAGACTGTCATACGATCTGCAATCCCTGTGTTTTTCTAGTTTTTGGAAATTTTTTTTTTGGTTGTTTATTGTTTGCTCCGGTGCTTGTTTGTTTCTGAAGTTTTAGCATTTTTCATTGTTTTCCTCTATTTTTTTCTCTATTTTTAACATTGTTTTTCTTTTTTCTTTTTTTTTTTTTTGCTTTGGTTTTAGCATTATATCCGCATATGTTTTGATCTTTCTTTTGTGCAGCCTTGGGCGCTTTAGAATTTCAAAGTTGTTGTTTTTTCTGATGCTTTTACTTGGTTTTTCTGCTATATACATATATACTGAAGAGCAATTGAATTAGAGACCTCTGTCTAGTAACGTGTAGCACCACCTTTCGCTCTGATGACGGCGGCGATTCATCTCGGCATGGACTCGAAAAGACACCGGAAGCGTTGGGAAGCCATACGGATCCACGACCCCTGAACAAGCTCCCACAGTTCATGAAGATTTGATGGAGGGGGGTCAGAGCCTCGAACATCTCTTTCGATGGCATCCCAGATGTGCTCGATGGGATTCCTTGGCCAGCAAAGGAAGCGAGGTCACGTCGGTGGAGTGTTCATCCAACCATTCGGGAGCGATGGCACGGTGCCATTGTCTTGTTGCAGGATGAGGTCCCCAGTGGGATGTTGAAGACGCACAAACGGGAGCAAATGGTCGTCCAGGATATCCCGGTAATGTTGACCTGTAAGGGACGATGTCACACATACCAGTGGTCCCATTTCAGTCCACGTAAACAGTCCCCAGACAAGAATGCCACTCCCACAAGCTTGAAGAGTATCCTGCTGGCAAGAAGGATCCATCGCTTCATGTGGTTTGCGCCATACTCGTATCCTGCCATCCGCATGTACCAATGTGTATCTCGACTCATCAGTCCAGGCAACATTTTTTCACATGTCTAGGGTCCAGTGGCGATGTTCCCATGCCTATGCTAACTAATCTTTGCACCCTGTGATGTGCGGTCAGCAGCGGTACCCTCGTGGGATGATGGCTTCTGTACTCCATAGCGAGGAGATGGTTCTGGATGGACTGGCTGCTTACACGTTTTTGTGCAGTAGCGTTGAATTGTCGAGTGATTTCTTGCACTGTGGCAAGAAATCACTCGACAATTTAACGTGTGGATTTAGCATGTGGATGACCCCGCTCATCCACACGCTGTTGTCCATGACAGTTGGCCCTTGCAGGGATGGTTTTACCGGATATGATGTACTCACGGTGCACCCGTGACACAGTGGCTCGTGAAAATTGAAAATCCCAGTGCCTGCACGACTTCCGAGATGGAGTGAACCATTCGTCGGGCCCCGACAATTTGCCCACGATCAAATGAACTTAGATCCTTCGTCTTACCCATACTGCGTCCAACTCTTACCGATTCCTGTTGCATCACTCCTTATATTGTTAGATCACTGCATATGTAATGTCGTTTCAGTTTACAGGGCCGCCCACAGCGCCATATTTGCATAACGCCAGCTGTCTCTAATTCAATTGCTCTTCAGTGTATATACATACATGATGGAGTCACATTATTGTGACCACCAGCTAATATCCAGACTAACCGCCGTGAGGTACGTGGAGCCATGCTGACTGTAGTGCATCTGACAGCTGCTGGAGGGTTCGTGGTGGAGGATCCATAGAGCGAAGAACAAGATCGAGGTGTTCTCACAGTTGCTCAACTGGGTTTAAGTCTGGGGGAATTAGGGGGCCAGGGAAGTACTTTGAAGTCTTCATCGTGCACTTCCAACCATTCTCGGACATTTCGAGTTGTGTGACATGTCGCATTATCGTGCTGGAAGATCCCATTTGCCCCAGGATAGACAATCAGCATGTATGGGTGTACATGGTCTGCAAGAATAGTTTTATAAAGAAATCGGCCCATAGTGTCTTCCACAAGTATGAGTGGACTCAAAGAATGCCAAGAAAATATTTCCCAGACCATAATGCTGTCCCCACCAGCTTGGGATCTGGCAGCAACAGTTGACGAGTGTTTGTTCTCTGATGTTTCTCGCCTTATACGCCAACGTCCATTCGTTCGACGAAGCAGAAAATGTAACTCATTGGAGAAGGCAATCCTTTGCCAATCAGCGGAGGTCCAATTCCGATACTGCCATGCAAATGTAAGCCTTTTCTGCCGATGCACCTGCGGTAGCATAGGTACAGTGATCGTCCGTCTGCATCGGAGCCCCATACGCAGCATGGTTCGCTGAACTGTCGTTTTAGACGCACTTCCGGTAGCCCCCTGGTTCATTCAGCCAGTGAGTTGCTCCACTGTAGCATGCTGATCGGGCCTCACGCACCTTTGATGCTGACGCTCACCTCTCACATCAATGGCACGTGGTGCTCCGCAGTTTCCATGTCGCTTATTCGCAATGGTGCCATTTCTCCAATCACGATGCACTTTAATCACAGCAGCATGCGAACAGTTTACAAACTGCGCTGTTTCAGAAATACTGCCACCCTTGGCCTGAAAGACGATAATCATCCCTGTTTGCAAATCTGATAAATCACTCCTTTTATCCATGAGAACAATGAGTGATATGTTGATTGCTTTCAGCACACCTTATCATCCATATATACACTCCAAGCTAGTTCGCAACATGTGCTTTCTTTCATTGGCTACGCACTGTTGACGTCAAAAGTAGGAGGTGGTCACAATAATGCGACTCGACTGTGTGTATATATACATGTATATTTTATTGATGTAATGCTCATGAAACATACTTTCACATTTGGACATCACACACACAAAAAAGAATACCTGGTTGTTTTAAAATTACTCTAAATCTCTTATTTTTGATGGGCTTTTACCTAGTTTATAATATTAAAATATGGTGCATGTTTGTACTTGTATGGGAGACATTTTTTTAATCGGGAACTGCCCCTTGGACTTGCAATCTCGATTTAAAAGAAAGAGAACGGATTTCATGCAAGTACTACTTTGCTCTACGTTAGGAACAAGGAAGTTTTCATTTTAGCGCAAAGGCATTTAATTCATTGTTCAGAATAAATAACAGAAGTCATATTGGTCACTCTAGTATGGTACGTTTAGCCAAAAATTTGCTATGCAGAAAACATGCACACTTTTTAGTGCCTTCAGTTCACAATTGTGGCCAGTAATGTTTCCAGTGTTACCTAGTGGCGTAACTAGCACAACGTGCGTCCCCACAAGATTTACTTCAGTGCCCCAAAGCGCAGTAATTTTCCCATGATTTCAAGCATGAAGAAGGATGCATTTTTTGCGATGTGTGTGTGATGGATGAGGGGAAGGAGTCAGTAAGTCAGGGAGAGCGTCTGGAAAAGTAATGCTGGTACCTAGAGCTCTGTAGTTTTAAGTAATAGATTTAACAATGCATGTAATTGTTTTGTACAAAACTAAAATAAATCACTTGAAGAAATCATCCTCTTGTACATGGCAGATCTGCGCCTGTCGTGTACGTAATGCTAGGTGACTGACTGACTGTTTCTCCACATCCTCCATGGGGAATCCCCATGTGGCCTTGCGCTTTTCTTCAGCAGAGAGAGGGCGATTGGAGACCGATCGTATCACAACTCGGAGCCAAAGGGCTGAATAGCTTCAATCTGTAGGACATTGAGTGCTTAAAAAGTAAAACTTGGCATTTATTTAAGCAAGCTAAATGTACCTTAAAAGAAAATATGAACCTTTGGGTTGATTATTTGTTTGTTTGTCTTTGTGCGTGTTCGACTTTTTTTCAAAAAATTATAACTAAAAGTGTGGTACGCCCCTATGTTACCTGCTCCCCCCAGCTGCGGGGGTGGTTGTTACGCCACAGGTGTTACTCAGACAGCATCAGTGAGCCAAAGTTAGCATACCGCAACGTAAAGAGTTACGCCACAGGTGTTACTCAGACAAACAGTGAGCCAAAGTTAGCATACCGCAATGTAAAGAGTGTTTCGTTGGTTGAACATAAGCTAAACCCTGACCAAAGATTTACCAATGAATATCTGTTACAGAAAAGTTGTATTACTGTTAATAATTTCTTAGTAAATGGCCTACGAAAACAAATAAGTACAAGATTCAGGAATATCTCGATTTTTTGTTAATATTTAGAAGACATACAGTAGATAAAAAACTTAAAGTTTACTTGTTCCTTGGTTGTATGCAATTCTTTGCCATCTACTGACCAGTTATTTTTTATTAAGAAATCTTGTCGTTGGGCGAACGCATTTTTGAAAACGTTAAGCAACTGGAGTGATTGTTGAGATTGGGAAGCTTGCTTGGACTAAGTCGTTCAACTTGTGCAACTGGAGTGATTGTTGAGATTGGGAAGCTTGCTTGGACTAAGTCGTTCTGAGGCAGTGTTAAGTAAACTATTGTCATGGAAAAAACCTCCAGTGTCCCAGTGAAGACGAACACAAACATAGTGTTGGGAGGGAAGCACGGAGGGGCAAGTTCACCCGAAACTTTAGAAAATTTAAATGCAAGGGCAAGCCTATCATGGGGCAGCAAACATGAATGGGTGGTTAAATGGAATCGCCATGAAGTTTAAAGAAGAACCAAGAGCTTTCTTTGCACACACACACACAGTCGTACTTACCTTTTAGATTTGGCTATAATTCGTTTTTTGTGAGGAAGTAAAGCCACGGCAAATACTATCAATGTAGAGAACTCATTATGTAACATTATTTGTGTATCAGCAAAACAATTTGTAATATTTAAAAGAATCTGTAAAAAAGAAAAAAACATAACTTTCTTTTCAGAAAATTTAGCATCTGGTCAAGAATATGCTGGAAAATTCATTATCATTCATTATCAGCAGTGATTGAAGAGTAATGCATAACAAAAAATATTTGTTATGCATTTAAAAAAACCTCACATTTTATGGTATGTACGGAGAAACTGTTTCCAAGAATGCCGCCCTCAAAGGAAAACGTCAGTTGACTCGTTTCCGTAACACCCTGCAAAAAAACCCCACCAGATTTCACTTATACGTGACCCCCAAATTATTTTGTCACGCTACGCATATGAAGGCGACGTCATGTGTGCAGAACAAAAGGTGCATTCTGTTAGGATTTCAGTCTCTACGATGGGGAGAGTTCCGCCCGGAGAACAGCCACTACCGGGCTCAGCATCGTATCAATAGACTACAATAAATTGTACACAAAATGACTTTGGTATGAGTGAGACCCTATGTTTTTACGAAATGTAAGTTGGAGATGTGTTATTAAAAAGTAAGAATGGCTGTTCACTTAAATTTAAGACTTACGGGGAAGAGAAAGCGATGGAAGAGCATCACCTATTCGACAGACAGAGGAAAGCTTGAAAAGAAACGAGAGCCGTCCCCCGGTGGTCATGTGGCTCTGGGTTTTAGTCATTCGTCCCAGATGGATCCGGGTTCGAATTCCGGGTGAGCCATGCGCAAAGCGCTTGTATTGAGGCAATGGGTATCTATCTCTGTTTTCTGGAGCCATGAAGACTTAAGTCACCCAATTTTTCAGTTTATAAGTTGAATTGGTTAAATATTTCAATTTTTTTATCTTCATTCAAATGTAATATAAGTCTATTCTGAGTATAAGATGAGGCTAGAACAGGTAAAACTTATGCATTTTTTCCGGAAAAATGTTGAATTTCGTAACTTTATTTTTTCCTTACGAACTGGTGCTATCGAATCCCTTCCCTCCGCCCAACCAGTCAGAGAAGCCCCCTGCGAATGTAAGTAAAACAAAACAAAAATCACAGAAGTGCGCTAAATAGGTGTGATGCTTGCAGCGTGAGTAATGGTTCGCTGACAGAGTCCGATTGAAATCAGAAACCCGAAGGGCTTTTGATTTCAATCGGAAACATGAAATAAATAAATTAAGATGAGCATAATAAATGAAAGCAAATGGTTGATTTTAAATCATTTGAGGAATACCATTGAGAGATTGGCAGAGCAAAAACGGATTGCCTTCGTTAGGAACTGGTCATTGCTATTCTTAAAACCCATGCGCCGCAGGCTGTTGACACAATTATCACCAGACAATCAACTGTGTACCAGCGATGTGTTTCAGAGGTTTAGTCAGTTCAATCACTGTACGTACCCAGTGTAGTTCTGGCGGCTTCGTAAAACCAGAGGTAAATGCTACACAGACGCCTTGAAGGGGTCACAATGGGATTGCAATTAACTTACGACAACTGCCACTCCAAATTGCTCACGGCGATTTTAATGCTACTGTCACACAGAAATATCCATTTCTCTCTTCAGCTTTTAAGCAAGTTCTTAGTGAGCCAAATATTACATTTTGTATGCTTTGGGAATGGTTTCTTCAGAAATAATATTACCTCTCAGGGTTCTTGGATCACTACCGAATTTGAGGCACGATTTTTTTTTCTCATTGAGAAATTTCAATAGATAAATTGATGTAGCATATAAGTCGAGGCCCAGACTTCTGTATGAAACAAAGTCTCGATTTATACGCCAAAAAATATGGTATTTGTAAAGTCTTAGGTCTAACCGTTTGAAGTCGTAGGTCTAACTTTGTGAAATCTTATGTCTAACTGTTTGTAGTAGTTGTCACTATAACAATAGGTTTAAGCCTTCAGCTTTAACAATAAGCTGTAAGAATTACTTTCTTAAATGTTAACTTTGCCTAATCCATTTGCTTGTGTGTGAACATAATATCAATAACGGTCACTTGTAGAAAAAACACTAATGGCTAAGGAAGGAAATGAATCAGTATGAACTTAAGATTAATCCACTTTTAATTCTCTATGACACTTCAGCACAAGTAAATCATGTTAGCCAGAATACAATTTGCTGACTTCAAATCCAGTACTTCGTAATATGCGTTTATAACATTTATCTTACCAGTCACTCTCATAAAATGAGCCTCTCATCTCATGCCAACACAAAATGCACGTCTAATAAATTGTTATCTCATACTGCTTTGCTCTCTATCTCATACTGCTTTGCTCTCATTCTTATCTCGATTTTCAGAAATTGCATTCTTACTATATTCAGTTATTACGTTTTATTGAATTCTGACACCCACTGCCAGTGATCGTTAAGTCAGAAAACGTTTAACGAAGAGAAACTAAATTTAAATAAGAACGCAGAAATTCAAAAGGAAGTTTAAATTAGAGGTATGCATCACAGGACCACTGGTGCCAAACTAGGGACAGGCGACTGCTTGCAGCTCATTTAGTTGCTCACGGTGGTCATTAAGCTTTCAATAAAATACGTGACTAGCACAATGAACAGATGTACACACCAGCTGCTATGAGTGCACGGAAATCTTGAAATAAACCTCATCAGTTCTTGTGTTGCAAACAAGATATACACTAAGTGATCACTGAATTCTGGCCAACCCTATCAAAAGTGGCTGTTGCCCGTTGACTTCGTGATTTCTGAGAGGACGCGATTAGTCGACCGTTGAAGCATATACACTGCTGGACAATTGCTAAGGACGGATCATAAACAACTATATAGCTCATAAAAAAGTAAGTGTGGTTGGTTGCCAAGTGAAATAAAATAATGTCAGAATGCCAGGACATTACAAGAAAGACAATTTATTCTGCTCTGAAATCCAGAAGGCTTTGGAACGTGTTCAAGGGACAAACAGGCCATTTTTGTGCAGAATATGTAAACGTGAAAAAAATGCAATTACTGTCCGCAGGCGTTCCGGCGTAAGATGTCAATACGGGATATGGCCACCATGGAGGGCGATGCAAGATTCCACACATCGTGTCATGCTTTGCACAACATTATCAAGCAGCTGTTGGGGTAATTTATCCCATTCTTCTGTCAGTGCACGGATGAGGGTGTCCTTGTTTATTGGAGGGCATTGGCGACCAGCAAGACTCCTCCCCAAAGCATCCCACACATTTTCAATGGGATTCAGATCTGGAGAACGTGCTGGCCATACGAGGCGTTGAATATCCTCACTCTCAAGACACTACTGGACAGCGACTGTTCGATGACATGTTGTGTTGTCGTCCATGAAAATGAATCTATCACCGACAGCACCACGGAACATGCAAACATGAGGTAGCAGAACATCATTAATGTATCGTTGGCCAGTCATAGTCCCAGTTGGAAGCACATAGAGGGACGTACGGCCATTGATCATGATGCCAGCCCATACCATGACACTACATGTCAGATATTGGTCCCTTTCTTGTATGTTTGCTGGACAATATGCAGTACCACTAGCACGCCAGATCAGTTGTCATCGACAATCAGACGATAGACTGTATCTACTCTCATCTGAGAAGAGGACAGCAGACCAGTCGTTATCAGTCCAATTGCGATGTTGATGGCACCATTGCAAACGGGCGGTACGGGGACGTCTGGACAATGGGATGCACACAACAGGACGGCGGGCGTATAGTCCTCCTTCATGCAAACGTCTGGCGACAGTTTTTCGGGAGATCCGCTTGCCAGTAGCAGCCATAAACTGATTTGCTACCTCACTAGCTGTGCTGCGCCGGTGTGTTTTTGTTGATAGCACTATGTACCGATCTTCTGCAGGTGTCGTACTGCAAACACGACCTCCCCCGTGTTGTTTGCTACACTCTCCATTTGTTTGAAATGATTTCCAAAGCCATGAAACAACACTGTGGCTGACGTCGAACTCCCTGGCAACATCTGTTATTTTTCGCCCTTCTTCAATCTTGCCAATAATACGGCCACGCGTAAAATCATCTAGGTGATGTCGGGAAGACATACTGAAAATTGCAAGTTCGTCAATTGATTCTTTCCCTTTCAACTTTGCGTTTGAACAACAACGGTCAATACGCGTCAAATTCTTTATATCTCTTATCAGCGCTATGACGTCACGAACAAGTTCGGCAATCCAAAATTTGCATAGGCAGAACACGTCTTACTATATTCCGCACTTATGCTAATTTCCACATTTTCCTGCCTTCCATTTTATGGTTGCTATCGTTGCTATTGTCATCCGTCCTTAGCAATTGTCCGGCAGTGTACATATAAGGTTGAGTGGAGCAGTAGGTAGTAAATTTTGGAGTGAGATGGGAAAATGGAAGGACTTATCGGATTTTGAGAAAGGACAAATTGTGGGAACTCAGAGAGCGGGTGCCTCGATTTCCCATGCAGTTGAACTGGTGGGTTGTTTGTGAGCCACCGTAGTTAAAAGGGTATTAGGACTGGCGCAAAAATGGTCAAACAACGATCCGAAGGCAAAACTGCGCAGGACAGCGAAAGATTGATGTGAGAGGTGAGTGCCGGAACCTACGACTTATACAGGCCAACAGACACAGCACTGTTCAACAGTTAACTACCCAATACAATAGGGGTCAAACAGGAGTAGTGTCTGTCATGACCATGTGTCACACGCTCGCACATATGGACTATAACAGCAGACAACCCCGACGATATCCTCTGTTGATCACGTTTCAGCGGTGCAAAAGGCTCGCCTGGTGCAGAGATTATGCAAGTTGGATGTCGGATGACTGGGAGAAAGTGTGCTGGTCTGACGAATCACATTTCTTACTCCACTCCGTGGACGGTCATGTACGTATTTGGTGCAAACAATATGAGGCACTCGATCCATCCTGCATGGTCTCCACAGTGCAAGCTGGAGGAGGCGATTTGTATGGTGTGAGGCATGTTTAGCTGGCAAGAACTTGTACGCATCGTGCATGTGGAATAACGAATGACCGGTGCCCACTATTGTGAATTGCTTGCTGACTCTGCACACCCAGTAATGTTGCACTGTTTCTTGAATGGCGACAGTGTCTTCCAAGATGGCAATGCGCCGAGCCACACGTCCAATGTTGTGCAGAAATGGTTAGTGGAACACAGTTCAAACTTCCGCACATCGATTAGCCTCCGAACTCCCCGATATTAATAACATAAAGCACTTCTGGAACACTATGAAATGGCACATCAGAATACACCAATCACCTCCATACCTGCATTGAAGGCCACATTACACACAGCTTGATTGGCCATACCTCCCAAGTGCTTCTGACATCTTATTGAATCGATGCCATGTCAGATAGCTGCTGTACTGAGGGCAAAAGGAGGATCTACATAGTATTAGGTAAGCGTTCATAATTCAATGATCACACAGTGTATTTTTGATTTACCTTGTGCAGCATGATCTCCTAGGTAAGGCAGGGATGTTGTGTTTGTCTTACGGCACTGGCTCTCTCCCTTCCCTGGAACCAGTGGCCCTAAATTAGGGATGGGAGACTGCTTATAGCCCATTGAGTTGCTCACAGTGGTCGTTAAACCTCCAATAAAAAACAACAAAAAAACATGATCTCGAAACTGGAAGATGTTCTTTGTTTGTTTTCGATGCAGCCTCATGATTTTCAGAATATGATATCCTGTAACAGGAAAAGGGAAATACATTAGTCTCAAATATTTTTTCGCGTCACTGTTCAAACGCCACTTTCCTACCTACCCGAGATCTAAAATTTAAAAAATATACCTACAGAGACTCTTTTCCTTAGCATTTTTCGCAGTAATCAGCTGAACCCATTGCTCCTGCATAATGATATCTTGTAATACATCTCTGATTTCCGTCGACATGCTGTATCTGTTTCGTCTGACCTAATGGCTCAGTTATAAACTTATAATCTATCTCACTTTCTGCTCACAAATCCTTTTTAAGAAGAATCCTCATGAGAACTGCCACGTAAATCACATTCAGTTCTGTCAGATACATCATCTCCTTTGTGTGTAAACTGAGTGCTTACTGAATAGCAACCACCCATATACAAAGTGTATCACACCCGATACTGGCATAACCACGATGAGAGCATGCCCTGTAGGCTAAAGGGGAGTGTCTAAGAGGTTGATAGTTCAGTTGAGCGCGAAGGGTAAAACCAAGGATTTATCGGAGGCAAAATTGCGGCTTCACAAAGAGTTGGTGCGTTTATATTGAAAACGGAGACACTTGTGAGTTGTTCGATGGCCTCCGTGGTTAAATGTCATCAGCAGTGGTACCAAAATGGCGAAACTTCCACCCGGCGACACAATTGTAAAGGGCGGAAAAGGGTGAATTTCAGAGGTGAAGGACAAGTGCGTTGCCTCGTACAGAATAATCGGCGTACCACAGTTCCATAGTTGACGACCCAATACAAAATGGGTCAATTAGGAACAATATACCGCATGATAATGCGCCACACACTGGCACATATGGACAACAAAAGCAGCGCCCTTTTCACCACCCTCTCATAATAGTCCATCCACATAAGTTACTCTCCTGGTGCCAACATCATGAGGACTGGGCGATAGAAGATTAGAAGCAGGTGTGTTGGTCCGATGAAACACAATATGTGCTCCATACGACCTATAATGGAGTCAACAGTTGCCCAACAGCATGAGCCTATGAATCCCTAATGTATGGGATTGACTAACCAGGCCGGTGGGGGAGGGGCATGTACACCCCTCAATGTTGTACACCTCCACCCCAAGGGGATAAGTTCTTCCAGGACGATAATGTCCAATGTCATCGGGCCTGTCTCCTGCAGGAATGGTTCGGCAAACACAGTGCTAATAACAGACATTTTTTCTGGGCCCCAAAACTTACTTGAGCTAAACACATCTGCGGGATGTTATGAAATTCCAGATACGGCAGTTGGACACACTGTGAAACCCAATTTAGCCAGTGACAGAAATCTAAAAAAAAAAAAAACACTCCCTTCTGCTCTGGAGCTGAATGCTTTCCCGATTAAGCTACATCGACAAGAGCTCTTCATTGCTATTTGCCGTCTTGGCATGTGTGTCACCTCTATGGTAAGCCACACACACACACCCTGTGAAAGGGCTGGGACGGAATCGCAGGTTTCCGGGTCAGTCGGCAAACCATGCTTGAAGGAGGTCACTGTAGAAGGAATCCTGATTAATTCCAGACGTTGTGTGGAAGAAGCATAACACATATTTGAAGAGTTGAAGGAATTCTGATTAATTTCAGACGATATATGGAAGAAACATCACACAGTTTTCGAAGAACCCAACGGCCAGGTGATTCATTTTTGCATTCGGGCACCAATATGAAAACAAAATTTGCCAGTGGCACAAGTCGAGCCCACATCGTTCTGTTCCGGAGCCAAATGCTTTTCCAATTAAACTACACTGGCAAAAGCTTTTCAGTGCTACTTGCCGTCTTGACATGCGCATCATCTCTGTACTACGTCACAACACCACCGTGCTGCATAACGGAACTGTGGACCGCAATGCACACAGGAGCAGATTTACAGGCAAGCCAACGAAGCTCAGGCATTGTGCCCTGCAATGCAGGCGCTCCTCAAAAATAATGATTTTTCTCTTTGTTTTAATTTTGTTTTAAAAAAAATAACTGAGTCATAGAGCGAGAGACAAATTCGCTGTTTTGGGTTTTAGGAGCACGATTCTGTCCGAACATTACAAGTACAAATTTACTAGCTTAAATGCAGTCTCACTAAAAATTGTTTTTCCTTAACGCTCCACTACAACTGAGCTTAGAAATTGGAGTATTATTTCAAGCCAGTTTTGTTAGAATGTAATGGACATTTTGCTCTTTAATTTGGTATTATCAGGTAACCACAAAAGTATTTGCAGTTTTCGGAGACTGAGACACAGTGTAACACATACGTTGTAGAAAAGAAATTTATTCATCAAAATAATTACTATAGGCATCAAGAACGTTCTGCAAACGTGTTAACAAATTACTGTATATATAACACTGCGATAAAATGCCGGGTCATGGGAAGAGAAAAGTTTTGGAGGGAGGCATGCAACTCATCAAAGTTGGAGAAGTCGTGTTTACGCAAATGATTCTCGAGTGAAAGAAACACGCGACAGTCTGAAGGAGAGATATCTGGTGAGTAAGCTGGACTGAAGCTGAGTGGGCACGAGCATTATCTTGAAGGAGTAGAACTCCCTTTTTGTTGAACAGTGCTGCTTCTTTCTTTTTCACGTCCTCATGCACACATTTCAGTTGTTCACAGTACACTGCAGCGGTGATCATTTAGCCACGCTGCAAGAGTTTATAGTGAACAACACCACGTGCTGTCCACCATACCCATAGCATGACTTTACGTGGAAGCAGTGCTTGCTTCGATGTATTAGGAACTGAGTCACTGGTGGACAACCAATATCTGGAACGTTTTGGAGTGCTGTATTGGACCTGCTTCTCATTACATGCGAGTACCCTATACAAAAATGGTTCCTTGTCATGGCGAGACAGCAATACAATAAAAGCTAGCCGCCCCAGTGGCAAAGTGGTCTAAGCGATGGTTTATGATCATTCGTCCGAGAAGGGTCCAGGTTTGAATTCTGGTGAGGCATGGATGTTGTGTTTGTCTTACAGCACTAGCTCTCTCCCTTCCCTGCAACCAGTGGCCCTACATTAGGGACGGGCGACTGCTTATAGCCCACCGAGTTGCTCACGATGGTCGTTAAACCTCCAATTAAAAAAAAAAAGAAAAAAAAAAGCAGACTTAAAACATTTTCAATAACATAGGTGTTGTTGTGTTGGTGTGTTCACTAGTTTGACTCTAAAAAATGTTTAACGAGAACAATATAATTGCTCTAAGATGTGGCAAAAGGTCATATGAATGATTTTAAGCTACTAAATGAGACCTTTTTTTTTTTTTTTTTTTTTTTTGATTGAAGGTTTAAAAAAATTATTTATTGGACCTGGTGGTACAGAGACATGACAAAGAGGCAGGCATAGACAGGAGACAAATGTTTCACATCAACAAGTACACATCAAACATGGTTTTACAGTATGCTAAATGACCAATGTACACAGAGAGCCAGTGTTGGACAAGTAACACATTGAAAGCCAGTGCCGAAAGACAAACATCCATGCCTCACCAGGATTCGGACCCAACTAGGGCGAATGGTCATAAGTCAGCGCCTTAGACCACTGCACCACTGGGGCAGCTGAGACATGTTCTTTCATTCATATTGTGAAATGGTAGGAAAATCATAAATGTCAAAAGTGCAGTGCCTTTATGTATTTGGTTATTATTATTATTTAATATTATTATTATTATGATTTTTTTTATTGGAGTTTGCTGCCCCGGTGGAGCAGTGGTCTAAACGATCGCTTTTGATCATTCGTTCGAAAGGGGTCTGGATTCGAATCCCGGTGAGGCATGGATGTTGTGTTTGTCTTACGACACTGGCTCTCTCCCTTCCCTGGAACCAGTGGCTTTAAATTAGGGACTGGTGATTGCTTATAGCCCATTGAGTTGGTCACGGTGGCCGTTAAACCTCCAATCAAAAAAGAAATTTAAAAAATTGGAGGTTTAACGACTACCGTGAGCAACTCAATGGGCTATAAGCAGTCACCCGTAACTAATTTAGAGCCACTGGTTCCAGGAAAGGGAGAGAGCCAGTGTCATAAGACAAACACAATATCCATGCCTCACCAGGATTCGAACCCATCTCAGATGAATGATCAGAAGCCATTGCTTAGTTAGACCAGTGCGTCAGTCACTAGGATGGCCAAAACAAAATTTTAATTCCCTTCTTTTAACAATTGAATTATTATTTTTTTGTTGATACTGTACTTGTTGCAAAGTTATGGTACTGATTATATTTTACTAAGTAAATTCTGAGGTAACAGTTTGGAAAGCCGGTTCAGTATTTATCGTCAAACAATTAAGTGGGGCACAAAATATACCATTAGAAAATGACTTCTGCTATAAAAGTACTTTGTACGATAAACTCAAAGAGTGTGTTCTTGATTGCAGGCAAAATATGTATTAAAAAAAACAACTTCAAAAAGCATGGGAATCAGGTGCAACTTCTTGCAAAGAAAGAAATAGCATCTGTAACCACCGATGAGTACTTCGGAAGGTACCGTTTGCGATGTTCCCACATACCACAAATTGGTTGTTTCAACGTTTAAAAACATTATAAAAAAAAAAACCAGGATGTTTAGTTGATAAACGGTTACATCAACCATTCAAAAACCAATTTTCTACCATTTTTAAACATTTTTAATGTTTACAAAAGGCTGAAAAACTGTTTTCTAGCGTATATAAAGCAAACTCCCAAAAGGTAATTTTTGGTTGAAAAGGGGTTTTTCACTGAACCTCCACAAAATATGTAGCACTTAATATTAAAACATGGTTTAAAATTAAAAAAAATGTTCAGTCCAGAAAAATGTTATTCTCTACAAGTTTCTTTTAATTTGCCCCATTCTGCAGTTTTCTCAGTCCAATAGTTATTTTGCATCAAATTACATACATGCATGTTAAATAGAAATAATCCCAATAATGCATTGCTTCAATGAAAATGATCCAGATAGTTTCCAACTGAATAAAATTATCAAAATGTACCCTGTCTAATGTCTATAAAGCTGTTTGTGTGAAACAAATACATCATCATTTTCTTGCATCTAGTTTTGGTTAAATCAGAAGAAAATGTAGTACAAAACAACCAACTCTTTGGGACCCACACACAGCTTCAAGAAGAATGAAAAAAAAATTGCTATAAATAAACTTTTAAATAGCATGAATTTACTTGTTTATATTTCCTGACAGACTTGTAAATACAGCTTTTTGTCAGTTGCATCATATATTTTATTCTCATAATTATATTTACATATACACAGAATTTCTAAATTTACATTTTATTTTTACGCAATATTTATATGGCTTATGTTTCCCTTCCATGGAGAATGCTGCAAATTTAAACTAACCTTTCACTGTGCCTTTGATGTCTTTCACAGCACACGTCTTAGTGCATGGATTTTCATGCACTGCACCTGTAAGAGAAAAAAATAAGCATTTTTTATTCAAAACCAGAGAAAAAAATATAAGGATTTCATCACAACTACAGAGGCTTTTATTTTAATAACAATTAACACATAAATACTGATACGAAAATTGGGTCTAAATTAATTACTATTAAAATGGGGGACGGTCTTAATAGGTGTGGTTAAATTATGTTGATAATTAAATTAAATATTTGGCCTATTGCAAATTAATTGGAAAACTAACTTATTTTAATTGGGGAAGTCGTGTAATTCTCTTTGTCTGATTGTGAACAAGGGAATGAGTGGATCATCTCTGGGGTTCTGTTAGCAACAGCGGGACCACCCAGACTGCAAATTGAGAGGCACTCAGACTCTCATAAATACGATTTCAAGTGTGCCATTAGTGCCGAAAATCGGTAGGAAACACTGGAAATTACGATTGTGAGGAGGCGAGGGTCAGCGGCTGAACAATTCTTGCAAGGGTGAAGGCGCTCCGTGCGAAAGGGCATGAGAGAAAATCTCGAGTGGCGAGTGAAGAGAAGCACATGAGGCCCACGTGACAGAGAATAGCTGAAAAGTAGGAAAGGAAGAAAACAGTTAGTTATCTCGGTACACAGATGCAGGACAGACAGAGAGAAAGCTCGCAAGGAGGGTAAACGTAGCTGTAAATGGTACGATCCCGCTAGGTGCGAAACCTGACGTCCGGCACTTACGTAAGATAGCTCGGTACTTTTAAGCACGGGGTGAGCCGCTTAGTACGATGGTAAAGAGAGAGCTTAACAATAATTAGGCGGCCGCGTAAGAACCCCCAAATATGATAAAGTGAGAATGCCAACAAATAAGCATTGGAAAAACATGACTAGCGAACCAGCCTTCCTAAAATACCGTCCATTCTGCTGCCTCCCCCCCCCGGCCTGCAGGGCAAAAGGAGTCAGCGCTGATTGTCATCTTTCACCCTCCCACGAGCAGTGGGGAGAAGCACGGAGAAATACTCTCTCTGTGCTGCATCACAGAAAGGAAATGTGTAAAAGCAAGAAATCAGTGGACCCTCTGTGACACTCAGGTGAAAAACAAACCATCATCCACTGCTGTTACAGAGGCGCATGTGTGCGTAAGTGATACTGAACGAATGTACTAAATACATGGATTTATGAAACAAGCAGTCTACAGTACGTGAGTACTTTTTGTTTTTGTCTATTGTTATCCTGTAACTGATAGGAGGAACTGCGAACTTGAACTAATACCTGATCCAAATTAGAACTTTTATATGCCCTTTTGAGGCAGAAATCTGATCTTGGAATCCCGAGGAAGAAGATATTAGCTCCGATAGGGAGCATAACAGGTGTTTGTATCACAGCGGGCGATGCCCCGGGATATAGTTTCCTCCTACAATAAAGCTGTTTAATTGTTATCCTTACTCTATTCATTCCATAGGCTCTGGTGTTGTAAATAATTCTTGGTATAAAATCTCTGTGTTTTCAGCGAGCATTACGTTCTCGCCCATTTATGCCAGCTCCCGAACTAAAAGAACCTACAAGACTCGTTCTTATCGATTGGTGACGAGTGGTTATAAATTATACCACTCGGCACGCTCTGATCAACTGGTGGTCAACGGTGGGATAACTACCCACGGTAGATCTGATCAATTGGTGGCAAGCGTCGAATACATAATCCGGCTCGGCCCGGCATTCTCATCATTTGGTGACAGCTGTGTGACGTTCAGGTAAAAATAAAATTTACCGAAAAGAAACTGGTGGCGGAACAATGCTGAGCAGAGAATTTTCATTATTTAAGCACCAGAGCCAAGAGTAAGATAACACCAGAAATGGAGGACATAAGAACGGCGTTAGCTGATGAGGAGCAGAGACTAGAGTCCCTCGCAGAGAAGATTACGACGCAAGGAGGAGA
Source organism: Macrothele yani (assembly GCA_039090855.1). Taxonomy (NCBI): domain Eukaryota; kingdom Metazoa; phylum Arthropoda; class Arachnida; order Araneae; family Macrothelidae; genus Macrothele; species Macrothele yani. The sequence continues at coordinate 23,248,105 of CM077015.1, forward strand.
AATAAGAGCTCTCATGGAACAGATGAAATCACGTAGAAGGGAACAAGCCCAAAGAAATAAACAGCTCACTACAGAGATATTGCAGCCCAGCGAAGAAGCAAATTCTGAGCTTAGTGTAGTTAATGAGCATGTCAGTGATGGTGAAGTTCAATTGAATGCTAAAATGCACATTGCATGTCACACTCAGCGGGAAGAATTTGCGGTGCAGGGACCCATAAATAAGAATCTTGAAGGGGATGAGAATTCGACCTTAGTGACGGGCGTAGGGCTAGAATCTGAATTGGGTAGTAGTCCTCAGAGCGATGGAAAAGTTGTCTGTGAGGGAGTTTCCGAACTCAGCCGTGTAGAAACCATCCCGAGTATAAAGGGGGATGAGGGAGAAGTAGTCATAATTAAATGTATGCTCCCCATATTGAAGAGTTCTACCTGTGAAGATGAGAGGGGTGGTATTAGTGACTCTACTGCAGAGCCCCAGCTGAGGAAAGTAACTTTTGGGAGAGGGGTAGAAGAAAAAGAAAAAGAAAAATTCAGTTGGCTGTTTTTCTGGTAGCGCTGTTGTCAATAAACACAGCGAGGGATATGCAACGGGAGTAGGGTTCGATCAGTTCATGCGATGGAACGTGAAAAGGGTTTGTCGGAAGAAATGTTTTAAACGAAGAAGCTAATGACAGATAAAGTGTGTCTTTATCATTCGGAACTGATGCGGACCGGGAAAAGGATTACGATTTTGGAATTGTAAATTGCATTTTGACTTTGTATGAAAATGTGTTGCATGTGTTGTGTAGGCAAAATGTCACGTCTGTCATAGAACGTGGGCAGAGGTTAAATTTCGGAAAAGATGGGGCAGGGACTGGGTAATTTTTCAGGATATAATCCGGATGCACTGAGTAGCAGTAGTCAGCCTATTCGAGAAAATGTACTGAGTAGCAGTGGTAAGCCTATTCCATGGTGAGTACCCTTAACCAGAAAAAAATTCAAGGACTATTTTTTTTTTTTTTTTTTTTTTTTTTGATTGGAGGTTTAACGACCACCGTGAGCAACTCAATGGGCTATAAGCAGTCGCCCGTCCCTAATTTAGGGTCACTGGTTCCAGGGAAGGGAGAGAGCCAGTGCCGTAAGACAAACACAACATCCATGCCTGACCGGGATTCGAACCCGGACCCCTTACGGACGAATGATCATAGGCCAGCGCCTTAGACCACTGCGCCACCGGGGCGGCCAAGGACTATTCAAGGACTTTTCAAGGGAAAAATTTTCTTTTTCAAGGGCATTATCGGCAATATTTTATTTGGCTAAAAACAGTGTTCGAATTCCCCAGTGAGTTACTAGCTTTGGCAAATTAAATCAGAACTATTTATTTTATTAGTGCATTTGGCCAGAAAGAGTTCTAATTAATAATTGAATAAAGACAAACTTCTTGTATTGTTCGTGAATATACTAAAGGAACAAGCAAACGAAAATTGCAAAAAAGTGAAATGAACTTTGCTATAATACCCAGGAAACTGCATTGTGTGATTAGATATTAAAAAAACTGGGGGCAGGGATTAGTATGTGTGTAGTCTGTTAAAAGATGTTATTTTATGTACAGTAAATATAGAATCAGTTACACCATTACTGCAATGGCTTAAAGGATTAGAAACACAATACTAATAACACTGAACTGTTAGCACATCTACACAAAATTTTGACAGTCTGAAAGACAACACTATGCACCTTTGGAAAACTGTTGCTTTGAAGCTTTAACTAAAACATTTTTGTACAGCATTGGGCATGTGACATTATCTTAAATGCATACTATGCATATAATGCCATGTTACCCAGTTTTAAACACCCAAATGTAAAATAAAACAAAAAATGATTATTTAAGCAAGTAACTTACCCTGCAGAATCCATACTTCACTTCTATTGACTATGGAACCAGAGCCAGCTTGTTAATTACTTAAGTGCAAGACTGCACTCCTATATAATATAAACTTAAAAGTATCTGTGATACATAGTCATACTCATAAATATTCTTTGTAAGTTGCAAAGCATTAATTGCCTTGTAGCATAACGGGGAAAAAAGCATCATGCCCTTATGATGATTATTTGGCACAATGATGATATACTGAAAAATATTCTGGATTATATGAAATTTGATAGCAAAAAAATAAAAAAAAACAGCTCTGAAATAAGCAAAATTTGTACGAGAAGTTAATCTAAATGTAATTCTTATAATCAGCCTTTTTTTTTTACATAACCTTTAAAAGCTTGTGTTTTTAACTACTCAAGCCTTTTAAAGTCCTCTCAATTTCAAACAACTTTTGCTGCTTATCCTTGGCTGAACGCCTAAGACTGTTCGATTTGGCAATCATTGTTACATCACTCGTATCTTCTGCTTGCTCAGCATAACTGTCAGCAGATTTCAATAGTTCTTGTATGTCTTTTTCAAGACATATTTTCTTTTTTTCAGTTCATCTGCCTTTCCAGAATCAACAGCTCTCTTCTGACCTCGTACCAAAGATGCCATCTTTTGGTCTTCCAAATATGTTAGGTATTTTTGCCGTGCATTAGCTACACAACTTCGTAATTCTTTGGTGATTGTAATGTTGTGCACATCACCACCTGAAAGTTTTATGTAGTCACATATCAGCCTGTGTGCTATGTATGTATGCTCTTTCATATTTTCTATTTCAATTTTTTTGTTGACACTAAAGCCACGTTCAACAGTTGCCTGACCATGACTGAGCAAAAGCATTTGTCCAAGAACTTTCCACAAAGTGGAATATTTCTTAATATTTATTTTTGCACATAAAAATATGTCCACACGAGAATTTTCTGGGTCAAAATCACTGAAGAGTGAATGTTCAGTAGCCACCTCAGTGTCTAAAAAAATGGAAAACTGTCTAATTACATCATCACATTCACTCTCTTGCAACTGATTAGTTTCAGTCAGGTAATTAAACACTAGATGCAATTTTTTCACACAACTATGCTTGTTATTTGCCATGTGTCTTGGGTCAAAGCACGACAGGTGTCTCACTAAACTGTATGTCACAGGTGATTTTTCAGTCAGTTTAGCCACAACTGTAACAAGAAAACTTTTGCATTCCATTCTAATGTTGAATACATCACAACTGCTGACTTTTTTCACGGCAAGAATTGTCCTCAATTTTTTTTTCAGCAATAAGTCCAATGTCAATGTTTTCCAGTTTGCAATGTAATTTTGGATCTTTGAAATCTAATTTGATCAACTTGAACAGAGTATTTGCTTCTTTCATGATGTGTGGTTGAATGAACCTCTGCAGCAGTGATATCAGAAGTTGTTTGAAATCATCAGACAAGAAGAAAATCATAGGCTTATCAGTTTGATATTTCAGAAGGAATGGATATAGAACTTTTGCAACTGACAAAAAGATATGCAATTTTACTTCAAGAAGATTATCCTCTACACTATGTTGGACAACTGAAAAAGACTTGCACTGAGGAGTGGGAAGAGATTTCTTTTTAATGGCATTTACATACCTTAGAACATCAGGTAATAACTCCAATGCACTGAATGTGAATGTTGCCAAAATGTTTTCAAGCCATCTATGTTTGACAAACTTGTTTGGAAAATTTACATGTTTTACAAGCTTTGAAAAATCTTCACGTCTTGCTGGAGAATCTTTAAACAAAAAATACAAACTTTGTAAAAAACTGCTTATTTCCCAGTTTGTTGATTGACAACCACATTGGAAAGCATTGTGAACTATGTGTAGTCCACAACTTCCAATGTTAAGCAGCTGCTTATTAAATTCTTTGACAGCTTCATCTTGAAGCATACTGAAAACTTTCCAATTTACATTGGGCTCATCCATGGACAATTGTAGAACTTTAGATAGCTTCAGAGGCAAAATAGCAGTTTTAAATGATTCAAACAGATCTTCTGCCGTAGCATGCCCCATAAATACAGAAGTAAAGAACCTCGTTATGACTGTATCATTTGACCAAAATCGTACATGAATATCCATTTGCTTCTTTTGTCTCATTTCATTCAGACTTTCATCAAATAATAAAACATAATTCTGCTTTTGGGCCAACTCTTGCAATATCAAATCTTTCACAAATGGAGCAATACCAAAAACAGTATAATAACTAGTTTTTTTGGCACTGCACGGAAATTTGGAAGCAATAAGACTGTCAGGAAACATTTGTCTGAAAACTCTTTCAATGTCATCATTTGATCTGTAGGAATTGTGACTTTTAATGGTTTTTATGGTCCATATGATTTCTGCATCCATAACATCATTTTTTGCCACATGAATACCAATTCCAGTTGTTTGTGTAACCACTGCATCACTTTTTTCTAACATTATCACTGCTTCTGAAGTTTTGGGTTTCAGCAGGGATGAAATATTTGATGGACAATAACTGGGTGTGCTTAGCACCTTTCATATGGCTTTTTAGTGCAGATTCACCCATTTTTGCTATGCTGAAAGACTTACAGCACAATGCACATTTTGCTTGATGTCTGTCTATTGGATGGCACTGAAGCCAATCCTTATAATTCCTATTTTCCAACCAGTTTTGATTAAACCAACACTTGCCTGCCATTATGAATAAATTTGGCAGTTTTCCACATTTACAATTACTGTCATAAAATCTGCTTTCCAATGTTGGCTAAGAATTACTACTGAAGAAAAGTAACTTTTTACTATCCAGAATTAAAAAATATATATAAGTATACGTCCTTTTTTCTCCTTAGCTGTACAAGCACAAGAAAAATAATCAAAATCACATGCTAAAACAGAAATTATAGCAACTAAAATAAATCTCACTGAAACTAGAACCAAAAAAATTCCTGACCTTCTGATCTACAAACACAACGAAACTACAACTAAACTCTGAGCTCCGCTATGCGCAAGTTCTTTTCCCATCGTTAAAGTAATGCGAACCCATCATTGTCTGGAGGCAAAGTACAAATTCGGAAGTTTCCAGAAGATCGAGCTTTGTGGCTTGATGAGCCACAAGTAATTAAAATTGTTTCCGATCTCTCACGGATAGAAAGCATCCCTTCTCCAAAACTAAAAAAAAAACAAAACAACAACAACAAAAATTTGGATTTTAGTTAGACCTTTCCCGCTGGCTCCAAGAGAGCAATCTCCCCCTCCTTCCCCCTGCGCCTTGGCGAAACAAAGTCCACTCATCACATCTCTGCCGTCAAATCTGAAACAGAAGTTTGCAGCTCTGATTTCCGTTCCTGACCACTGAATATCCCACACAATTCTTGCTAACTGAGGTTTGTTTCCAAACAAGGCTGTTTTGATATGGGTACGGAGAATTGGACACATTGGAATTTCAGTGCCATAAAATTGTTCTGCATAAACAAATTTCGTGTGCCTATATTCCCCAGTACTTGAACAACTATTGTTCATATTTTTTTTTAATATTTCATTTTCAGTAAGAAATTTAGACATTATCATGATTTTTGGGCCTAAGACTAAGCAGAGAACTGGCCACAAAAATTTTAAGGGGCCGTATAAAAATTGCGTCCTGAGCTGCTCCGTGGCTACGTCTCCTGAGATTGGTTATCTGACGCACATAAAATTTCCGTAATTTCGTATTTTCTTATTTACAATATTTTTCTATAAACTACAGCTAAACAAATTCTCTGCGAGTATGTGCAAACCCAGAAACTTGTCGGGGGGGGGGGGGGGGTGCTGCTTAAAACCTAAAATATGAAATATAAAGAATTTCTGGTCCGATCGTGAGATTTTCAGCGCTTAGCAGCTACAACTCAACGAATTATCTGAGGGCATGTTCCTGCCCTAGAAACCTGGGGGGGGGGGGTACCACCGAAACTATTAACGATAATGAATTTCTCATCCGATCGGGAGATTTTCAGCATTTACAAGCTATAACTCGAGACATTATCTCAGGGCATGAACCTTCTCAGCAAACCTGTCGGGGGGGGTATAAAATATGAATTTCTCGTCCGATCGGAAGATTTTTAGCATTTACAAACTACAACTCGAGACATTACATTATCTGAGGGCATGAACCTACTCAGCAAACCTGTCGGGGGAGGGTGGGGTACCAGTAGTATAAATAATAAAGTATTTCTGGTTCGATACGGAGATTTTCAGCATTTACAACCGGAAATACTTTGTCTTATAATTTGGATATACCCCCCCCCCCCCGACAGGTTTCCTGAGTATGCACATGCCCTCGGATAATGTGTCGAGTTATAGCTTGTACATGCTAAAAATCTTCCGATCGGACCAGAAATTCATTTTTTTACACTTTTGGAATCCCCCTCCCCTTTACAAATAAAAATTCCTTCCTCCTTCAATCCTTTTTTTTTTTCATGGAACTAAATATTTATACTTCATTATGATATTTTAAAGTGATTTTCACACATGGATGTAAAGTTTCACACAACTTTGATAAGTTTTGATAAACTTAAATTTATCATAGCAAAACAGCAACTTGCAATACTCAAATTTTTGAAGGGAAATCAAATCAAATCGGAAGTAAATGTCAGAAGTATGCACCTGTTCTGAATTTATTTTTTTCCACACCTACAAATAAATCCAGAACACGCTTTATACTATTGTAATAACTTCAGTTATCTTAGTAGTCCTCTTTACTTAGGGACCACATCGTTCTTAGTACATTTTTCCTTAGCATATATACTTGTTGAAGGCTGAAATCGGTAGCCCACTGGAGCATACTTCTTATTCGGAGGTCGGCCTCTCACAGGAAAGAATTATCATCATGCTTCTTGAAAGAAATACGGGATTACGCTATAATAAAATTTTTTTTATGACAATCCGATTTTTGGCGTAAATATGACAAGGATAGTAAGTCAGATAATATCCGAAAACTTGAAAATTTTCATCATCCTTGAGCGGGATTCGCGCAGGGAGACGCGGATTTGAGTCCCGCTCCAGGATGATGAAAATTTTCAAGTTTTCGGATATTATCTGACTTACTATCCTTGTCATATTTACGCCAAAAATCGGATTGTCATCAAAAATTTGTATCATGCTTCTATCTTCTATGACACCAATAACATAATTAAAGTTCAGTTTGTTGATATCGATCATAAATATATTATGACAGTAAATCAATACAAAACGGTTATAGAGAAAATATCTGCAATTTTTCTTGTGCTTGAGATTTATGTCTTTTCATTGTGCTATCTGTTTAAACTTCTTTTTTTGCGGTGCGGGGTCCTAACTGTTCTGTTGGCCAACGAACACTTGCGAGTGTTTTCCACATATAATACATCCATCTCCCACTGTCTTACTGCGCGCGCCAGCTAAGTTGCCTTTATTTTGCACTCCAAGCCTCTTCGGAGAGTACTTGTTTATGTTTTCACCTAAAGTTTCGGGAAGTGCTTTTTCCTTTTTTTTTTTTTTTGCTGCCATTTAGAAGGAAGCTTAGTTGTTTGCCACACACTAAAGCCGATTGTTTGTCACAAACACGGTGGAGAGGGGGGATGAAATTCGGGAGTAGATAAACGACCTCTCTGTCAATCACACACTTGTCTAGCTTAGCAGTTGACCGACAGCTGTTACGCTGCACAGGGTAGTGGGAGAAAATTTTATAGAACAAATTTTTTTTAATTTTTTAAATAGTTGCGTGCAAATTTTACAGGGTCCACAATACTTCAAAATTAAGATTCATTTTAAATTTTGAAGAGATCCATTGAAAACATCAAAAGTTACACATTTATTTTTTGCTGCATGCATATTCTTCATGGGATAAAAAAAAACTATCAGGTTGATATCAAGACCTATTTACGCTTTCCAAATATATTTCAGGAAGATTATAACGATGTGCCTTACGACGTTTGGTAAATGCATCACGATTCGTTTGCTGCGGGAGCAAATGCTTTACTCTCCATGAATGATGTAACTGCAGAAAACGCTCGCAAAAAGTGGGAGAAGGGGGGGGCAATGTGCAAAAGCGGGTTCATATATTGTTAAAGTGTGTAACCTTCCCCTGCAAACTCTCTAACCAGGGTGGTAAGCCCTATCATCTTTCCAGAATTGTACCTCAATTCCACCCACATTTTGCGGGAAACTGCCACAAGCAACATTGCGAGAGAGCTACAACAATAAAATAGTAGGTTCACATTTCCGCATGCGGGCACATCCTCAGAATTTATTTTTTTTTAATTTATGTACAAGATAGGTAGGTATACAAAAACTGCAGATATTCATAAAAATCAGGGGTCGACTTATGACGGGATGTACAAAAACTGCAAATATTCAGTAGGGGGGGGGGGTCGACCTATTACGAGTATATACGGTACTGAAATTTCATAGCATGCGAGCCACGCAATTTTACGTTAAGCAATTGTGCAGAAAGACAAAGCCAAGGGTATAAATGCTTCTGCAACTTATATTCAGAATATGTTTAAGAATGCCTCAATGCCCTTAGAACTGAAAAAAAAAAAAAAAAAATCCCGCAATAAAAAAAACATCGAATTTATTACAATCACCAAGACCCTCCAACATAAAATTTTCTTTTACATTTTGCTAAAATAAATCTATTCAGTGATTTCAAAATAATTAATACTAAAATAAATTATCACGTATGAGTGGAACAAGTCAGAAAAAAAAAAAAATGCGTTCACAAGCGTAACTTCTAAAGTTTTTGACGGATTTTGAAGAAATTCAAAATGAAACTTTTGTTGTCTGTGTCTTGGTCATTGTAAAAATTGCACTCATTAATTTTAAATATTGGGAAAAAATTTTTGTATACATATTTTCTCCCAATCTCATTGTCCGGATTGACAGAGAGAATCAACTGCTATCCTCTCCCGCTGAATGTATCTGCCAAACGACCTTCACCGACGATGGGGTCTGCTGAACAATGAAAAGCAAGCCAAGTGCGGGGGAGAGGTTGCTGCTCCCGCCCTCTCACAAGCTCCCCTCCTCCTGTCTCACTGTAATCGTAATGTAACTTATCTTTCTGTGGGACCTCTTTGCTTCAGGTCATTAGCTGTCTTAAAAGAGTGGTCCCCAGCAAGTTTATGGGATTGGTGCCTTCTAACATTTCGGGGGAGGGAGGGAAGCTGTCAATGGCAAAGGAAAAAAAAAAAAAAAGAGAAGTAAGCAAAAATGGCAGGAAAGGGACAGAAAGAATACTGGAATTACAATTATAAGATTCTGAAAAATCAAGGACTTTTCATGGATCCTAAAGATTTTCAAGAACTTTCAAGGCCTTGAAAACGGTCCATTAATTTTCAAGGACTTTTCAAGGATTTCAAGGAGTGTACGCACCATGCTATTCGAGAAAAAGGTACTGAATAGCAGTGGCAAGCCTATTCGGGAAAATGTGTGTGTTATGTTGAGAAAAAAAAAGTTCTTCGTCTTGGCAGACGTCAGACCGAGAGAGAACGTAGTTCCTTAACTGAATAGCAGTGGTAAGCCTATTCGAGAAACGAGAAAGGTAGTTGCTAAGCGCAGTTGTCAGTAGTTCGACTTACCAGTTATGAACTGAAAGAATTTGTTGTGGAATGTATGAGGTCACGGTAGTTATGTGGTGAGAATTTGTTTCGGTTTCGACACGTAACAAACAGTTATGCGCCCCATGCCATAGTCACTGTTCGAGAGAAATTTTCTTGCATTGGAAATTCGTGTCCCATACGCAAAGATTGCTGATTCGCTGCCCTGCCAATGCAAATGTGCTTGAGGTTTTTCTTCTCGTTGGAATGTCTGGACGCCAATACCTGTAGCTATAAAAGTCCGGTCGGTATGGAAAGGAGATGGGAGCAAGGGCACTCGATTCGCAGTGGTCAGACGAACGAGGTGCTATAGAATTTTCTCCCTGGACATCCGACGGTGAGCTAAGGTGGAGATGAGCACGTATCTCCGGAGTTTCGGTTTCAGCATTCCGACGCGGGGTGAAATTAAAGGGACATTGGCTGTGCATCCGAGCGTACCACTAAATTTTCCTTCTCACCTCAGAACTCAGTGTCTGAATAATTTCTCAGCAAAGAGTTTTCTTTCTAGCGTGCACGTGCCAGGGATGCATGGAGGGCAACGTCGCCCTGTAGTGAAATTTCAGAGGATAAAATATCTGAGTATCAGGGACGGATTGATTCCCTGTGGTTTTTGGAACATTGGCTGAGTGAAAGCTAAAATATTTGTTTATCTTTTCCTGGTGACTGTGTAACCAATGAGGTTAAGGTTACAACAAAAGGTATATGGATGGCGCACCTAACGATTTCCAAATTTTTCTGTTTAGTTGAAATGCGTTGTCTCGGAATCCAATTCAGTGATGTGTTTTTGTTCGAGTGAAATTGCATGGAATTCGGAATTTATGAAATTCCTGGAATTTTCAGAAATTGAATGTTTGAATTGTTTTTGGCTGACTACGTGGTTACCGGGATGTTAATGAGGCTGTCAGGCCGGCGATGGTAACAAATGCACAGGAAATATGAGAAATTTAAGAAGGTGTATAGGCTGAGAAAAGTACGGATTTCAGGAGGCCGACCTGGAATAGAAGGAGCCTATGAAATTTGGTGAGCCACGGGAGGTGAGCTCTGATTAGGGTGTCTTGTGGAAGTCTGATTGATATAAATTTCTATGAGTTTGAAATTCAGGTTCCGGTGTAGGCCGATGATTGGTATCTGTTGCTAGTGCGAGGGCGTCAATTAAAGGAATCATGAGATTTGATTGGTCTGATTTTTCTTATTGTATACATTACCAGATTGTTGATGTTGTCATAATGGAATGTGGAATGTTCGTGGAATTCACGGAATGTAGATTAATTTTTATAGGTTTAATGCAGTACTTGTGTAGAATGTGTGCATTATTCAGTTGGTATTTGGGTAGTACTAGTGGTAAGTGTTTGTAAAGTACCTGTACAGTGTTGGTGTAGTATTTGTGGAATGTGTATAGTAAATAATGGTTTAGTGAAATAATTTTTGGTATCGTGTACTTTTAGTAATATTAGTGAAAATAATCCCTTGGTAGAATCGTGTAGTGTTAGTGGAACTTTGTGTAGTAAGAATTTAATTTACCGTGTAGTATATGTACCAAACAGTGTTGTACTGGGGATGGCTCCGGAACAGAGGTGAGCAAGATAATTTATGAAAATATGCCAGGTATGCGGAGATAGCAGGGGATATCCCAATGAAGTCAGTGAGGCGGCCCCAGAAACTTTGGGAGGGCCAATAAGAGGTTTCTTGGATGTTAGGCATAGATCAGGATTGGTCGGAAGTCCCAAGCAAATAAAAGGTGAACGCTCGGGACGAGCGTTTTGGTAAGGAGGGGGCAATGATGCGAAAATTGGGTCTAAATTAATTACTATTAAAATGGGGGATGGTCTTAATAGGCATGGTTAAAGTATGTTGATAATTAAATTAAATATTTGGCCTATTGCAAATTAATTGGAAAACTAACTTATTTTAATTGGGGAAGTCGTGTAATTCTCTTTGTCTGAGTGTGAACAAAGGAATGAGTGGATCATCTCTGGGGGGTCTGTTAGCAACAGCAGGACCACCCAGACTGCAATTGAGAGGCACTCAGACTCTCATAAATATGATTTAAAGTGTGCATAAATATGATTTAAAGTGTGCCATTAGTACACGAAAATCGGTAGGAAACACTAGAAATTACGATTGTGAGGGGGCGAGGGTCAGCGGCTGAACAATTCTTGCAAGGGTGAAGGCGCTCCGTGCGAAAGGGCATGAGAGAAAATCTCTAGTGGCTAGTGAAGAGAAGCACATGAGGCCCACATGACAGAGAATAGCTGAAAAGTAGGAAAGGAAGAAAACAGTTAGTTATCTCGGTACGCAGATGCAGGACAGACAGAGAGAAAGCTCGCAAGGAGGGTAGACGTAGATGTAAATCGTACGATCCCACTAGGTGCGAAACCTGACATCCGGCGCTTACGTAAGATAGCTCAGTACTTTTAAGCACGGGATGAGCCGCTTAGTACGATGGTAAAGAGAGAGCTTAACAATAATTAGGCGGCCGCGTAAAAACCCCCAAATATGATAAAGTAAGAATGCCAACTAATAAGCATTGGAAAAACATGACTAGCGAACCAGCCTTCCTAAAATACCGTCTCTATTCCAACTGTGGAGGTCGTCGACCTTTCGACGTAAACATTGCTTCCTCGTAGTTGACAGACTTTCTTCATGGAGTTCACAAGAGACCCCTGTCCATTCTGCTGCCCCCCCTCCCCGGCCTGCAGGGCGAAAAGGAGTCAGCGCTGATTGTCATCTTTCATCCTCCCACGAGCAGTGGGGAGAAGCACGAAGAAATACTCTCTCTGCTGCATCGCAGAAAAGAAGTGTGTAAAAGCAAGAAATTAGTGGACCCTCTGTGACACTCAGGTGAAAAACAAACCATCATCCACTACTGTTACAGAGGCGCATGTGTGTGTAAGTGATACTGAACGAGTGTACTAAATACATGGATTTATGAAACAAGCAGTCTACAGTACGTGAGTACCTTTTGTTTTTGTCTATTGTTATCCTGTAACTGATAGGAGGAACTGCGAACTTGAACTAATACCTGACTCTAAATTAGAACTTTTATATGCCCTTTTGAGGCGGAAATCTGATCTCAGAATCCTGAGGAAGAAGATATTAGCTCCAATAGGGAGCATAACAGGTGTTTGTATCACCGCGGGCGATGCCCCGGGATATAGTTTCCTCCTACAATAAAGCTATTTAATTGTTATCCTTACTCTATTCATTCCATAGGCTCTGGTGCTGTAAATAATTCTTGGTATAAAATCTCTGTGTTTTCAGCGAGCATTACGTTTTCGCCCATTTATGCCAGCTCCCGAACTAAAAGAACCTACAAGACTCGTTCTTATCGATTGGTGATGAGTGGTTATAAATTATACTGCTCGGCACGCTCTGATCAACTGGTGGTCAACGGTGGGATAACTTCCCACGGTAGATCTGATCAATTGGTGGCAAGCGGTGAATACATAATCCGGCTCAGCCCGGCGTTCTTATCAATACTATATGCTCTTGCTAAGTGCAACAAAACTCTTTTAAAAAAAGTACCAATTTGGCACCACTCATTGCTACATTTTATACCATGTATTTTTGTTTGACCAATAACTTAAAAACAGAATAGAAAATTACAGTAAGCATGTAAACATTATATTCAATAGTGCTAGGAATGCATGCGCGAGTGGTTTTTTTTTTTTATATTATCAAACAATCATCTTACCCTAATTAATACAGACACCTGACGTGGACTAGGAACATCAAACAGAGGTCATCGCTCTTTCCACGTTTCGGTGTAACTGGAAGACCCTGGGTTCAATTCCCGGTGGCGGCTAATAAGAATTTTTCTGTGACTCACTTATAAACTTGGAAAGAGCAATGACCTCTGTTTGATGTTACCTAAGAAATATTTCAGTACAAAGGAGAGAGGTATAAAACTACAGAAAATATTATACCAAATAAACCTTACATTTAAAGTGTCTCAGATGTTTTGAGGGATTTATTCAATGTAATACTATATATATTAGTTTCCCCAGTTTCCTGGAAATTAGTGAGATTAACACTTGCCCAAAATTTCTGGGAGAAAATAGAGTTAGAGAAAAAAGCTATGGAGTCTGATGCAAGCTAATAATGTCACAGTCATAACCTTTGTTGTATTTTAAGTTAGAATATTTTTTAAGCAGTTCTATATTAAGCAGTTTGGGTGCAAAGTAAAAGACTTTTAGCCCTTTAGAGTTGTAAATCATTATCAGGAGAATATAAAAAAAATATGCATAACTGGCTGAGCGTAATACAAAGCTAAGACATATATGTTTTATTTCATGCTAGAGCAACAACACTGTGCATTTATTTTAGTGAAAAAGGTTTTCACAAGGCAGATCTTAAAATTTCCCATGCAAAACTGAAGTTCAGGATGAACCAACATTCAATTTTAGCCCCCCTCCCACAATTACTCACAGAGAAGCAGGGGGGGGGCATGAAAAATTCCAGAACTGTTCCACATGCAGAATATGATTGAAAGTTACTCCTAACATGAACAAAGTTTGTCAACAGGAAATGACATCGATGAAAGCTCAATCAAGATGATTGTAATGGACTATCATTTGATTGAGCTTTCATTGATGTCACTTTCCTGTTGAATAAAAGCACTCTATTTTAGAAAAATTGAAAAGGGTATGTATGTCACTTTCCTGCTGAATAAGAGTTTTGCTTAGTTAAAATACTGCACATGCACAATAGGGTAGGCCGTTCAAATAGGTGATTTCTTTAAAAATTTAAATCTGGAAGAGGGGGGAGTTGCCCATTACCTTCATATAAATGCCCATATATATTTTAGATTTTTTATTCAAAGTCTTGAGCCCTCTACCAGGCTTTGTATTTTAGTGTTTTCAGCCTAAAACCTAGCCTTTGCAAGAAAAAGTTAAATGTCTAAAAATTTACAAACTATTTCAATAATTATTAAAAATTATATTCAAAGAATTTAACTAATATAAGAAAATGCATTTTCAGAATACAATATTTTTAAACACACGAAAGAAAAATTCAAATATTGTGAAATTTTGCAAATTTTCTTTCAATTCAAAAATGAAAGAAACATGTTGATAAAACAAACATTGCTTCCCCGGTGGCACAGTGGTCTAAGCGATGGCCTCTGATCATTCGTCCAAAAGGGGTACGGGTTCAAATCCCGGTAAGGCATGAATGTTGTGTTTGTCTTACGGCACCGGCTCTCTCCCTTTCCTGGAACCAGTGACCCTAAATTAGGGACGGGCGACTGCTTATAGCCCATTGAGTTGCTCACGGTGGTCATTAAACCTCCAATCCAAAAAAACAAAAACAAAAAACATTGAAAAATAAATATCAATTGAATTGCATTTTTAAACAATAAAAATTAAATACATAACAACTAAACATAAATGTTAATGATAATTATTCAGCCAATTTATACTGATTTTTATGATCAAATTTTGACAAGAAGCATTATTCGTGCATAAAATACTAGTAGGTAATAAGAATTAATCCGTCTTATGGCACGATGACATTTACATAGTTAAAAATGAAAGCTATATACAAGTACTCATGTTTTAAACTTGTATATAGCCTTCGTTTTTAACTAAATAAATGTCCTCATGCAATAAGACAAATTAATTATTATTACTAGATCAAAATTTGTGAGGATTGGATTTTAGCACGGATTAAACCATCACGTGCTTCTGGTCCAATGGCAGACATTGATGCCCCTGACACCAATTTTATGCACTTTTCCACAGCCTGTGTGTGACAAGGGCATCGGAGAAGCTCTAAAGAAGGAGTAACTGGAGATTTATAAGAAATAAATCTCCAGTTACTCCTAAAACCAGGGGAGATACAAAATGCTCCTTTCCAGTTAATCAGATTGATGTAGTCAATAGCTTCAAAGTTAATGTTTGAAATTTTGAATGTTCTTTCTGTGTTAGTCATTATCTGTCTATCCCTCAGAATCCTCCTTAACACCAGCTCATGACTGGGGTGGCGGTCATCGCTGACCATTGCAAGGAGCATATTCTCAGGGTAAATAAACTATGCATTCCTTTGAAAAACTGGGTTAATTTCGGCTTTCAATTCGTCACTTAAATAACAAGTTGCCTTTACCATCTTGAAAACATGCAAAGCTCCATCTTTGCAGGAAGGATGACACTTTATCATGAATCACATTGGGGTATAAACTCTTGAAATAAATTCTGAAATAATTTTTAAGTTTGCCGACGGATTATCACACGAGATGTAGTATCGTAGAACACGTTTTGCAGTCATCAGCCAACTAGCATGAGATAGCGTTCCAGGCTGAAGATCAGCTAAATTTGTAGAGCATTGTCCTAAAGAAATAGCCTTGCAAATGTCATACAAAAATCTTTCATCTGAACTTAATCTCGTAGATCGACTTTTGGTAAATCACAAGAAATAGCCATAAAGTTTGCAACTGGAAGCTTTTCGCATTTATCTATTGACTTCCTGATTGTTCCCAAATATACTTTTGGACCTGTTGCAACGCCATCTAAATATTGAACTAAGTGTCTTGGAAGCAATTCGTTAGGCATGCAATTGGCATATGAACCATTGTAGTAACTGATTTAATTTCATTTCAAGACAAACTATAACTCCGTTTTTGCTTCCAGTATTGAAAGCCATGCCATCACAACCTATTGTAACACCAGGTGGCCTAGACTTAACTTTCTTTCACTGAAAAATTCAGAATACTTTCAGCAGTACCTTTAGCTGTACCTGAAGGTGATGTAATGTGATCTATATATGATGAACCTGGCTTTTCTATAAGGGAAATGGCCGTGGATGGCCTGGTGGTCAACATTCGTGACTGCCACGGAGAAACCTCAGGTTCGATCCCAAGAAGGTACGAACGCTCTAACCACTAAATATCCACCGTGCGTCGGATGGGCACGTTAAGCCGTCGGACCCAGTGTACTGGCCGCCTGGTAATAAATAAGGGCATTTTCCTCCCCCTTTCTATCTCATTTTTGTGTCACTTTCCTATCGGGCACTCTAGCCTAAATCTCTAAGATTTCTAAGGGTTGTTTAAGACCTGGGGTCAGACACTCCCTTCCTAAAATCCTCTACATATGATCCGATCTGATATGTCTATAAGGGAAATATGGCGCGTGCATCTTTCAAGCTGAAGTTATTGCTACACTCCGGGCATACTTAACCTGATAATGGGTAGAACCCCTAGACCAGTATGATTCCGCCAGTGCGATGTAGTTCACACTTTCTCCTATTAACAGAGTTGATAAAAGATACATTTCAGACATAAAACATTAAAATGAAGGTTGAACTGATAAAACGTAGGTATATTTGTACAATTAATGTGTATAATAAAAATGTGAAAATGGCAATACGACTATTTTATTTTTGATAATATTTGTCATTACTTAATGCTTGGTAGAGGGCTCAAGACTATGAATAAAAAATATTTAAAAAATATAGGCATACATTTGAAGGTAAGAGGCAACTTTTCTACCCTCTTCCAAGTTCAATTTCGAAATTATTTTTTTCTGCCCGCCCTAATGCCCAACTACTAAATTAATTAATTCAAATTGACAGAAGCCTTTCCAATTTTTCTAAAAATTGGGTGTTTCATGAAAATTTGATGGAGTTCTACAAACTTTCTTCTGAGCCTTTTTTTCGTGAGCTTAGTATTGGAGAGTTATTGGACACAGAATATATGTTGTAGGTATGCTACCCTTTTCAGCAAATTTGTCAGATACTTCATAAAATATACTAAGGCATAAAACATGGATGACAGACTGAAATATATGCAGATCCTGTTCTAGAACTCATGTCTTCAGGTGAAGAATGAGCATTGTCCTCGTAAATGTGTTCAATAATTAGCTGTAGGTCAAATTACCGGTAACTTACATTACTATGCATGCTTTAAATTCTGTTACCTTTTAATGCCAAGTGAAATGAAAAAGTTTTTTTTTCATCATTATTCTTATGAGAGATCATGCTGTAATTTTTTCACACTATTTTTTTTTTCAATGTAGAAATTAAGTTACTTTTTGTTTCTAGCCAGACAAAAATTAAAAACTAAAGTGAGAACAATCTACATTCTTGTCTTACCCCAAGCTTAATTGCAAACCATTTACCTGCATTTCTCTCCATCCAGATAGTTTGGTGTATAGGCTTTTTTGACTGACTTCAACGGCATTCCTTTCCATTCATTGATTTTCAGCATACTGAAGTGTTTTTTCCTAGGGACCTGATCAAAAGCATTTTCAAATTCAACAAACACCATATGCAAATCCCAGTTAACCCCATTGAACTTTCCAGAAAGCTGCCTCAGCAGAAATTCATTGTCCAGGCATCCTGCACCACTCCTGAAACCAAACTGCCTTTACATAGCTAATTCCCCACCACCTTTCATTCTACGTTTCTCACTCAATATGTTTGAGTAAACTTTACAAGAGTACTAATTAGGGAAATGATATGGCAGAACAGAATATGCACAATTTTAAATCCAAACACACTGAAACTCAAAATTAGCAATGCAATAAAAATATCAAATTTAGTAAAACCAATACTATAAACATCAACCAAAACTGAAAGGAAACTGCTCTTGATAATAATAAATTTACACATGTGAAAAAGTGCTGTATTGATACATAGAATTGGTTTTTAACTTCATCTTTTTCAAAAAAAAAGATTACCATTCCATGCAGCTGAGCTTTTTTTGTAAAAAGTCCTACATGCATTTGGGATCCTGAAGTATTACTGCACTACTCAGTAAAATGCACTGGAAAACGGTTTTACAAACTACCACAGAATTACAACTTTGTCTCTAATATTAACAACACATTAGTACAGTACAAAGTACTGTCATTATTACAAAAAAGAACAGTAAACTGGATTAAGAACAAAGATAATGGCCCACTTTGTTGGTTAAAATAAATACAAAAATACTTACAAATAACCAATGATGTAGTCTTCACACTCCTGAATGCTTTCTTCTTCCCTCACACAGCCCAATTATACATGCTGGCTATCAGACATTATTTCCTGTATCAGTCTCCTTGTTGCCTGCCCAACAGTTATTGCACGCTTACAGTCTAGAAATAATTTACCTGAAAGAAAATAATAAATCAATAAACATAAGTGCATAAGTAGACTCTGAATTTATAAAAAAGATGCTCCTTTCAGACTTAGTATTGACAATGATACTAGCTTTTTCTTGTTTTGTTTTTTATTAAAGAAAAAGATTAGTAGGGAATATCACAATAGTTAACTAAAATATTTTTACACAATTTCATGCTTTTTAACTATATGTTGGATTATTGATGTCTAATTATTATTCTTATTATTTACGTCAGCTATTAATGAGCAAATTTAGGGCTACTGATTTAAAGCAGAGTTTAAGCTGGCTCAAAACATGCTGTATCAAAAATGCTAACTAAAATGGGGAAAAAATTGTAACAAAATGCTAAAGAAAGTTGGCCACTTTTGTCACTCAGTAAATCGTAACATCAATTTTATCATTCACACCACCACCACTTTGGACATCAGTGGAAAACTAATTATTTTGGAAGATACTAACACATTTAGAAAACTGTATTGGGCAGTATAAGTTGATATACAGTTAACAGGTAAGCACCGGATAAAGACTTATTTCTAAACTCACGATTAACTAAGCTTAAAATTCAAATCTTTATCACCTGCCACGACATTGCTTTTTCTTGCTGCAACACACAATTTCCAATTCAAATATGGTATTTTATTTGTCCAGTTAACTTGTACCCATTTGTAAAGGGAGCACCATTTTTCCACAAGTTGTTTAGAAGGTATAGTTTCAGTTTTTTTTTTACTCAGTTTTTTTCAGTTGCTTTATCAGCACTCTTTGCAATCTTTGCACTTTTTAACAAAGAATTTAACCATAGCAATGGTGGCACCTGTATGATAGATAGCACCAGGGGTGGTGAGCATCCTCTAGTGTGCACTTTTCTTTCCTAATCCTTGTTCTGTCTCGGTACAATCTGCAAGAGTTTGAAAGGTCACTCTGGTCAGATAAGGGATTGTTTCATCTGGCTTTCAGGGTCAGGGTGCCATAGACATCAGAGCTGACTCTGGTTTAAACTTGAACTTTGAATGGGGGGGGTAATCCTTCTAGCCTCTGTAATCTTACACTGCCTACTTTATGGAGTGCTCTAGAGTGCAATGGAGGGGGGTAGTTGATTGGGCCAACAGGTACTGTAGGAACATACATATATGGACCTAACTCTACTCCACCCTGCATACTTAAACAAAATATATGTGACGAACAGTATTGTCGCTGCTTTTAATAGCAGTTCTACATTGAAGTCTTTGGCCACGTAATATCACACCACATGCCTTTTTTTTGCGTATGGGAATATAAGAATACTTTAAGGATTTGGAAATTATAGTTTTAATTGAAATAGAAAAGCTAGATCAGAATCTGCTGATGGGTTGATATTTAACTGGCTGGCACCATTTTGCAATGCACACTAATTTTTCTCTCACTTTTTCTTGCTGCAACACACAATTTCCAATTCAAATATGGTATTTTATTTGTCCAGTTAACTTGTACCCATTTGTAAAGGGAGCACCATTTTTCCACAAGTTGTTTAGAAGGTATAGTTTCAGTTTTTTTTTTTTACTCAGTTTTTTTCAGTTGCTTTATCAGCACTCTTTGCAATCTTTGCACTTTTTAACAAAGAATTTAACCATAGCAATGGTGGCACCTGTATGATAGATAGCACCAGGGGGTGGTGAGCATCCTCTAGTGTGCACTTTTCTTTCCTAATCCTTGTTCTGTCTCGGTACAATCTGCAAGAGTTTGAAAGGTCACTCTGGTCAGATAAGGGATTGTTTCATCTGGCTTTCAGGGTCAGGGTGCCATAGACATCAGAGCTGACTCTGGTTTAAACTTGAACTTTGAATGGGGGGGGTAATCCTTCTAGCCTCTGTAATCTTACACTGCCTACTTTATGGAGTGCTCTAGAGTGCAATGGAGGGGGGGTAGTTGATTGGGCCAACAGGTACTGTAGGAACATACATATATGGACCTAACTCTACTCCACCCTGCATACTTAAACAAAATATATGTGACGAACAGTATTGTCGCTGCTTTTAATAGCAGTTCTACATTGAAGTCTTTGGCCACGTAATATCACACCACATGCCTTTTTTTTGCGTATGGGAATATAAGAATACTTTAAGGATTTGGAAATTATAGTTTTAATTGAAATAGAAAAGCTAGATCAGAATCTGCTGATGGGTTGATATTTAACTGGCTGGCACCATTTTGCAATGCACACTAATTTTTCTCTCACATTTTGGAATAACTCATTGCATTTCACGAAAATAGCGACAGCAGCTAAACCTCTGGTTTAAAGGATGATCAGACCATCTCATATAGTAAGCAAAAAAGGGACCTTGAGTACACTCATGGAGAATTTTACCAGAGAAGCAGTTTATATATTCATATTTTTCAGAAGAAAAGCCTAGAGCATTAATGTCAAATCATTTAGCAGCCAAATCAATTATTAGCATATGGCAGGCTACATTTTGTGTATAGTTAAAAAACAAACAAACACTGAAGCCCACCATTTTCACATGAAGATGCAATCCCTATCCTTCATAATACTAAAATACTACATACAGGGTAATTCAATATGAATGCCCCGATTACAAATGACAATACCTAGTTTATGAACATAGATACAAAAATTACATTGTTGCACAATAAAGAAGGAAGTTTAGAATTTTGTTTCCATACTTTACAAATGTTCTTTCTATGTGACTCCCCTGGGTCATGCGGACAACATCTAAACAGTTATACATTTCACGCCATACATTATGAAGAACAGTATATCCATAATCACTGATGCCAGTGCAAGCTGAATGAGCATCTTTAGTTCTTGCAGTGTTCTTGGCAAAGGTGGCACATACACATGGTCTTTGACATATCCCCACAAAAGAAGTCACAAGGAGTAAGGTCCGGAGACCTGGGGGACCTTACTCCTTGAAAAGACCTTTAAAAACGCCTTTTCTGCTGTGGTCACCATTTCTTACCATTGGATTTGGCGTACGGGCAGCTCACTTTCCTACGTCACCATAGCAACACAGCAGTAGATTCCAATAAAATTCTAAACTTCCTTCTTTCTTGTGCAGGGATATCAGCTGTCTATTTATCTTCATAAACGCATTATCGTCATTTGTAATCGGGGCAATCATTTTGAATTACCCAGTATTTCCTCATTTCCCCCCTGAAACTTCCTTTGTTTTGAAATATCCTCTTTCATTCAACGCTGTCACTGACTTTTTTCTTTTGCAAAGAAATAATCACATTCCACAATTAAATGACAGAAAGATTAAATTTGCTGAGAAAGAAATGCATCGCTGTAATATATCTGTTGATGTGACATAGTACCAGTGGCGTAGGAACGCTTTTGATTTAGGGGGTACAATCTCATGAACCTTACATCTCAAGGATTAAGCCATCTATGGATGACCCCCTCTGAATTATTTTTTGGGGGGGGGGGTAGTATATTGGAGTTTTTATAAAATACGTATACTGATCAGGAATTCATCCAAATGAACATTGTTATCATCATATTATTATTAATTATTACCATTATTATTTTTATTGCTGACAAAAAGTTCACATTATTAATTTCTTATCAGAAAATGAATGGAGAAGTTTTTTTTTTTTTTGTGTTCTCTCTTGTTAATTTTTGTACTTTTTTTTTTTTCCATTAAAACATTGAGCAGGGACAAGTCAACATTAGGATGAATTTCTGTCAGCAAGGTTTGGAAAAGAGGGATTTCTCAGGAAATGTTATATAACTCTTTACAAGAACGAATTAAATTTCTTATCATTTTTGTTTACGTTAATAAAGTAAAACCGCAGTAAGATAAAAACTGCTCTACCCACGAAGATAGTACCATTGAAGCATTATGAAGTCTATATTAAAAACTTTGAACGATACATAGGCTGACAATTGATGTAAAAGCACATTGGTCTGGTGCAAAGCTAAATGATAGTGGAGATATCGAGGAATTGGAGTTCTACGAGTGGTATGTGAAATCCGTAATGCACTTGTTGTATTGCTACAGATCTTAAGACAGAAAACAATTTTAGTGCCGGGGTTACGGGCGCTGAAATGTCCACTTGTGCATTAATTTTTTTTTAAAAGTGCAAAAAGGACGACCTGATCAAGATGCATGGAATTTTAAGAGAAAAGAAACACTGATCACAAGTATGTTATCAAACCCTAGCCCTACTATATGCGGTTTGAAGTTATTAACAAAAACCTCGCACTCGTCATTTCCCTGCAGAACTAATTTGCTGGAGTTTCCCAGATGGTTGGCCAGTTTTTGGTGGATGAAAAGCCTCCCATTACAAGCTTTGGATATTAAAAAAAAAAAAGATGACCCGTGATATTTCTTCGAAAAAAAAGAGAATAAAAAAAAAATAAGTAGCATATAAATTTTACAGTTTACTCTTTATGAATGATTGATTTGTATTTGCTCAAATCTGGGGCGGGGGTACAGTAGATATTAATGTACCCCTGTAACCCCCTCCCCCTGTTCCTACGCCACTGCATAGTACTACTATTTTTCTGAAATCCATGGAAAAATAAGACTGAAATACAAAACTTACATACTCATGGGGATTGCATGTGAATCAAAACAGATTTCCTACTGTCAGTGCACAATGCATTCTCACACGTTTAATGAATGAAATACCATCAATTGCTAGCTGAAAATTTTAAAGCAAAAAGAAATATAATTACTACTGACAGCCAATCCACTAACAAGCTGATAAACATGCACAATGCACTACTATTATTTAATCCTGTGTTATGTCAGAAGCACACACATTTGTTTTAGCTGAATTCATTTGACTCAACATTTCCTAACAGTGGGTGCAAAATTACATGGTTTTTGCACCCACCTACTGTTAGGAAATATTGAAGTTCAATATATTTTAGCAGATGACATCTAATGCTCCACACATTTCTTTCCACTGATATAAATTAGACTGATATGATTGAAATAAGATATTATATGTGTGAAACAGAGGACTAACTAAATAGTAGATGTCATCTGCTATAATATATAGATCATTTGTTTTAGGATAGCCTGATCATGAAAAATCACTGGCATATTCACATTGGAGGTTGGGGTCAGACCCCTCTTCCCCCCACCTACCCCTAGTCTATGACTCAGCAATCATTCTGAATGTTACGGCGAGTCAAAATGTATCTTCAACATACAATAAGTGAAGCTGTCTCTGCACAATCTAAAAACATGCAAGGGAAAAAACCAACTTCCATGTTGAAATATTTAATAGGTTAAAAAAAAATATATATATATATATATTATTTGTCAAGGAGAGGCTGTGATGCGTAACATCACAGCCTCTCCTTGACAAATGTCAACCCCGCCTTCCCGTGGTGCATCCTGTTCCCACTAAAGGGGCTCTGACGACCGCCCATAGCGGTATAACTATACCATCGGGATTAGAGGAAATTCTATCCCACACTCACCAACCCGCTTGGCCAGCGTGGTGAGTTATGGCCAAACCCCTCCAAAATGATTCCACAACTTAAATCTTGGCCCTCAGTCTCCGGCAGCTGGAATGTACCTGGCCAAGGCAGCGGCCAGTGCGACATGAAGGCAGAGGGTGCTAAGAATCCCCGGAGGACCGGACTAGGCTGCCATCTGATGCTGACCTTGGCTACTTACAATGGACGCTCCCTATCTTCTGATTCAAGGCTTCTTGAATTGGAAGAGGAACTACAAAGGATCAAGTGGGACATCGTGGGGCTAAGTGAGGTAAGGAGAAAAGGAGAAGATCTCATCGAACTGAAAAGTGGACATCTCTTCTACTATCGTGGGACAGATACTGGCAGAACTAGTGGTGTTGGATTTATAATAAACAAGAAACTGAAGGATAAAGTTGTAGAAGTTGAAAGTTCCTCTGACAGAGCTGCACGACTTGTTATCCAACTCTCGAAAAGATACCAGGCTCAGATTATTCAAACTTATGCACCCACCACAAGTCATCCTGAAGAAGAAATTGAAGAATTTTATGAGGAAATTTGTCGTCTAAATAATAAAGGTAAGCAGCACTTGAAAATAATTATGGGAGATTTCAATGCAAAAATAGGGCAACGGCAACAGAATGAAACTTCAGTAGGTAAATTCGGTCATGGCAACAGAAACCAGCGTGGAAATACTCTCGTTGAGTTTGCAGAGGCAGAAGGGTTTTTCATCTTGAACTCCTTCTTCAAGAAAAAGCCACACAGGAAATGGACATGGAGACATCCAAATGGGACGACAAGTGAAATTGATTTTATTATGTGTAACAAAAAATTCGTCATAGAAGACTGCAGTGTGCTAAACAAGTTCAACACAGGTAGTGACCATAGATTGGTGAGATGTAAGATGCACCTCAACACTAAACTTGAACGTGGCAAGCTCATAAGACAAACAAAATCTATTGACATAACCAACCTTAAAAAACACCATAATACCTTCAAGTTAGAACTGAAGAACAGGTTCTCTGCTTTAGAAGGCCTAACATCGGAAGAAGTGGACATCTCTGAAGTTAACAGAAAAGTAACCAAAGCTCTTATGGAAACAGCAACAAAATTCGCTGGGTCTAAGAACAAGTTGCATGTGAACAAATTATCAGGAAAAACCAAAATGTTGATGCAAAAAAGAAGAGAGATGAGGACAACTAAAGAAGATGTGACTTCCAAAGTGGAATATATAGAGCTATGCAAGACAGTAAGAAAAAGTATCACTGAAGACGTAAGGAAATTCAACTGTAAACAAGTGAGGAAAGCAATTGAAAACAACCAAAGCCTAAAGATAGCAAAGGGACATCTCAGTAAGGGAAGAAAACAGATTATGGCACTGAGAAAAGAAGATGGTTCTGTAACAAGAAATAGAGGCGAAATTTTGACAAGAGTGAAAGATTTCTACTCCAAATTATATGAAAGGGATGATATATGCACTCCAGACATCATGAAAGATACCAGTACCAGAGTTCCTCCAGTCCTTCCAGCAGAAGTTGCACATGCAATCAAGAACATGAAGTGAGGAAAAGCTCCAGGAGAAGATGGAATTACTGTAGACATCGTACAAGAAGCAAGTGGAGAAATCGAAACAGTACTCGCCCAAATTTTCACTCGATGCCTTAATGAAGGAAAGATTCCTGAGGATTGGAACACCGCTACAATGATCCTGCTACATAAGAAAGGTGACATTGACGATCTTGGAAACTACAGACCTATCAGCCTCCTATCAGTAGTTTATAAAATCTTCACTAAAGTTCTTTCACACCGCTTGAAGGTAACACTGGACATGGCTCAACCGAGAGAACAAGCTGGATTCAGGAGTGGCTACAGCACAATAGATCATATCCACGTGCTGAGAGAACTAATTGAAAGAGCGAGGGAATATGAACTTCCATTGTGCATGGCTTTTATCGATTATGAAAAAGCCTTTGATTCGGTGAAACCATCAGCAGTTGCAAAGGCTCTGAAAACCTGCGGTATTGAAGATGCATACATTAATATTATTAATAACATCTATGAAAATGCAAGTGCAAAGATTAGGCTGTTTGAAAATACAACACACGTAAAAATTGGAAAAGGAGTGAGACAAGGTGACACCATATCTCCGAAGCTCTTTAATGCCACATTGGAGGGTGTTTTTCAGTCGCTGAGCTGGGAAAACAAGGGGATAAAGATTAATGGAGATTATCTAACCCACCTTCGTTTTGCTGATGATGTAGTCATTTTTGCAACTACCCCATCAGAGCTACAGAGTATGATCCAGGAACTTGCTGACAAGAGTAAAGAAGTGGGATTAAAAATGAACTTTCAGAAGACAAAAGTGATGTTCAATGCTTTTACAAGAAATGAAGATTTATCGATTGATGGAGAAAAGCTGGAGATAACAGACACGTACGTTTATCTTGGACAGCAGATATCAAGTGAGGGTCACATTGATGAAGAAATTAATCGGCGTACAAAACTTGCCTGGAGAGCTTTTGGAAGAAACAGCATAATTTTCAAGAGCAATATGCCATTATGTCTTAAAAGAAAAGTGTTTGATCAATGCATCCTTCCAGTGCTTACGTATGGTGCAGAGACGTGGACCTTAACTAAAAGAGACATACAAAGGCTGCAGACAACTCAAAGCAGCATGGAGAGGTGCATGCTTGGTGTAACCAGGAGAGATAAGAAGAGGAACTCGTGGATCCGAAAAATGACAAGAGTGGAAGACATCATGATCAGAGTTAAATCCCTGAAATGGCAATGGGCTGGACATACTGCCAGAAGGACAGATCATCGATGGACAGCCGAAATTTTAGATTGGATTCCAAAGGACAGGAAAAGACCCAGAAGAAGACCACATGGGAGATGGGTGGATGAAATTCGAAAGTATGCAGGGGTGACATGGAGGAGACTGGCACAAGACAGACCGTTGTGGAGGAAACTTGGGGAGACCTTCGTCCAGCAGTGGATTGACAATGGTTGACAATGATGATGATGATGATATATATATAGGATGTAAGGTCCGGTGATGCGTAACATCACAGCCTCTCCTTGACAAATGTCAACCCCGCCTTCTCGTGGTACATCCTGTTCCCACTAAAGGGGCTCTGACGACCGCCAATAGCGGTATAACTATACCATCGGGATCAGAGGAAATGCTATCCCACACTCACCAACCCGCTTGGCCTGCGTGGTGAGTTATGGCCAAACCCCTCCAAAATGACTCCACAACTTAAATCTTGGCCCTCAGTCTCCGGCAGCTGGAATGTACCTGGCCAAGGCAGCGGCCAGTGCGACATGAAGGCAGAGGGTGCTAAGAATCCCCGGAGGACCGGACTAGGCTGTCATCTGATGCTGACCTTGGCTACGTATAACGGACGCTCCCTATCTTCTGATTCAAGGCTTCTTGAATTGGAAGAGGAACTACAAAGGATCAAGTGGGACATCGTCGGGCTAAGTGAGGTAAGGAGAAAAGGAGAAGATCTCATTGAACTGAAAAGTGGACATCTCTTCTACTATCGTGGGACAGATACTGGCAGAACTAGTGGTGTTGGATTTATAATAAACAAGAAACTGAAGGATAAAGTTGTAGAAGTTGAAAGTTCCTCTGACAGAGCTGCACGACTTGTTATCCAACTCTCGAGAAGATACCAGGCTCAGATTATTCAAACTTATGCACCCACCACAAGTCATCCTGAAGAAGAAATTGAAGAATTTTATGAGGAAATTTGTGATCTAAATAATAAAGGTAAGCAGCACTTGAAGATAATTACAGGAGATTTCAATGCAAAAATAGGGCAACGGCAACAGAATGAAACTTCAGTAGGTAAATTCGGTCACGGCAACAGAAACCAGCGTGGAAATACTCTCATAGAGTTTGCAGAGGCAGAAGGGTTTTTCATATTGAACTCCTTTTTCAAGAAAAAGCCACACAGGAAATGGACATGGAGACATCCAAATGGAACGACAAGTGAAATTGATTTTATTATGTGTAACAAAAAATTCGTCATAGAAGACTGCAGTGTGCTAAACAAGTTCAACACAGGCAGTGACCATAGATTGGTGAGATGTAAGATGCACCTCAACACTAAACTTGAACGTAGCAAGCTCATAAGACAAACAAAATGTATTGACATAACCAACCTTAAAAAACACCACAATACCTTCAAATTGGAACTGAATAACAGATTCTCTGCTTTAGAAGGCCTAACATCGGAAGAAGTGGATATTTCTGAAGTTAACAGAAAAGTAACCAAAGCTCTTATGGAAACAGCAACAAAATTAGCTGGGTCTAAGAACAAATTGCATGTGAACAAATTATCAGGAAAAACCAAAATGTTGATGCAAAAAAGAAGAGTGATGAGGACAACTAAAGAAGATGTGACTTCCAAAGTGGAATATATAGAGCTATGCAAGACAGTACGAAAAAGTATCACTGAAGACGTAAGGAAATTCAACTGTGAACTAGTAAGGAAAGCAATTGAAAACAACCAAAGCCTAAAGATAGCAAAGGGACATCTCAGTAAGGGGAAAAAACAGATTATGGCACTGAGAAAAGAAGATGGTTCTGTAACAAGAAATAGAGGCGAAATTTTGACAAAAGTGAAAGATTTCTACTCCAAATTATATGAAAGGGATGATACATGCACTCCAGACATCATGAAAGGTACCAGTACCAGAGTTCTTCCAGTCCTTCCAGCAGAAGTTGCACATGCAATCAAGAACATGAAGCGAGGAAAAGCTCCAGGAGAAGATGGAATTACTGTAGACATCATACAAAAAGCAAGTGGAGAAATCGAAACAGTACTCGCCCAAATTTTCACTCGATGCCTTAATGAAGGGAAAATTCCTGAGGATTGGAACAACGCTACAATGATCTTGCTACATAAAAAAGGTGACATTGAGGATCTCAGGAACTACAGACCTATCAGCCTCCTATCAGTGGTTTATAAAATCTTCACTAAAGTTCTTTCACACCGCTTGAAGGTGACACTGGACATGGCTCAACCGAGAGAACAAGCTGGATTCAGGAGTGGCTACAGCACAATAGATCATATCCACGTACTGAGAGAACTAATTGAAAGAGCGAGGGAATATGAACTTCCATTGTGCATGGCTTTTATCGATTATGAAAAAGCCTTTGATTCAGTGAAACCATCAGCAGTTGCAAAGGCTCTGAAATCCTGCGGTATTGAAGATGCATACATTAATATTATTAATAGCATCTATGAAAATGCAAGTGCAAAGATTCGGCTGTTTGAAAATACAACACACATAAAAATTGGAAAAGGAGTGAGACAAGGTGACACCATATCTCCGAAGCTCTTTAATGCCACATTGGAAAATGTCTTTCAATCACTGAACTGAGAAAACAAAGGGATAAAGATTAATGGAGATTATCTAACTCACCTTCGTTTTGCTGATGACGTAGTCATTTTTGGAACTACCCCATCAGAGCTGCAGAGTATGATCCAGGAACTTGCTGACAAGAGTAAAGAAGTGGGATTAAAAATGAACTTTCAGAAGACAAAAGTGATGTACAATGCTTTTACAAGAAATGAAGATTTATCGATTGATGGAGAAAAGCTGGAGATAACAGACACGTACGTTTATCTTGGACAGCAGATATCAAGTGAGGGTCACATTGGTGAAGAAATTAATCGGCGTACAAAACTTGCCTGGAGAGCTTTTGGAAGAAACAGCATAATTTTCAAGAGCAATATTCCATTATGTCTTAAAAGAAAAGTGTTTGATCAATGCATCCTTCCAGTGCTTACGTATGGTGCAGAGACGTGGACCTTAGCTAAAAGAGACATACAAAGGCTGCAGACAACTCAAAGTAGCATGGAGAGGTGCATGCTTGGTGTAACCAGGAGAGATAAGAAGAGAAACACGTGGATCCGAAAAATGACAAGAGTGGAAGACATCATGATCAGAGTTAAATCCCTGAAATGGCAATGGGCTGGACATACTGCCAGAAGAACAGACCATCGATGGACAGCCGAAATTTTAGATTGGATTCCAAGGGACAG
The DNA here is from genome assembly GCA_039090855.1 of Macrothele yani. Classification (NCBI taxonomy): domain Eukaryota; kingdom Metazoa; phylum Arthropoda; class Arachnida; order Araneae; family Macrothelidae; genus Macrothele; species Macrothele yani. The sequence continues at coordinate 23,278,173 of CM077015.1, forward strand.
GAAAAGACCCAGAAGAAGACCACATGGAAGATGGGTGGATGAAATTCGAAAGTATGCGGGAGTGACATGGAGGAGACTGGCACAAGACAGACCGTTGTGGAGGAAACTTGGGGAGACCTTCGTCCAGCAGTGGATTGATAATGGTTGACAATGATGATGATGATGATATATATATATACACTGCCGGACAACTGCTAAGGACGGATGACAATAGCGACGATAGCAACCATAAAATGGAAGGCAGGAAAATGTGGAAATTAGCATAAGTGCGAGATACAGTAAGACGTGTTGTGCGTATGCAAATTTTGGATTGCCGAATTTGTTCGTTACGTCATAGCACTGATAAGAGATATAAAGAATTTGACGCGTATTGACCGTTGTTGTTCAAACGCAAAGTTGAAAGGGAAAGAATCAATTGACGAACTTGCAATTTTCAGTATGTCTTCCCGACATCACCTAGATGATTTTACGCGTGGCCGTATTATTGGCAAGATTGAAGAAGGGCGAAAAATAACAGATGTTGCCAGGGAGTTCGACGTCAGCCACAGTGTTGTTTCAAGGCTTTGGAAATCATTTAAAACAAATGGAGAATGTAGCAAACGTAAAGGGGGAGGTCGTGTTCGCAGTACGACACCTGCAGAAGATCGGTACATAGTGCTATCAACAAAAAGACACCGGCGCAGCACAGCTAGTGAGGTAGCAAATCAGTTTATGGCTGCTACTGGCAAGAGGATCTCCCGAAAAACTGTCGCCAGACGTTTGCATGAAGGAGGACTATACGCCCGCCGTTCTGTTGTGTGCATTCCATTGTCCAGACGTCACCGTACCACCCGTTTGCAATGGTGCCATCAACATCGCAATTGGACTGATAACGACTGGTCTGCTGTCCTCTTCTTAGATGAGAGTAGATACAGTCTATCGTCTGATTGTCGACGACAACTGATCTCGCATGATAGTGGTACTGCATATTGTCCAGAAAACATACAGGAAAGGGACCGATATCCGACATGTAGTGTCATGGTATGGGCTGGCATCATGATCAATGGCCGTACGTCCCTCTATGTGCTTCCAACTGGGACTATGACTGGCCAACGATATATTAATGATGTTCTGCTACCTCATGTTCGCATGTTCCGTGGTGCTGTCGGTGATAGATTCATTTTCATGGACGACAACAGCTGCTTGATAATGTTGTGCAAAGCATGACACGATGTGTGCAATCTTGCGTTGCCCTCCATGGTGGCCATATCCCGTATTGACATCTTACGCCGGAACGCCTGCGGACGGTAATTGCATTTTTTTCACGTTTACGTATTCTGCACAAAATGGCCTGTTTGTCCCTTGAACACGTTCCAAAGCCTTCTGGATTTCAGAGCACAATAAATTGTCTTTCTTGTAATGTCCTGGCATTCTGACATTATTTTATTTCACTTGGCATCCAACCACACTTACTTTTTTATGCGCTATATAGCCGTTTATGATCCGTCCTTAGCAATTGTCCAGCAGTGTATATATGTACTTGTTAAAAATCCTACAATATCTTTTGGGCAGGCAGCCCACCAGGTAATACACTACTAACAGGAGCATGGAGGCAAAGCTTATATACAAATACAAGTTAGGTAAGTACTGATGAATAAGCATGTCATTGCACAGTCTCGTGGACTTGGACGATACACATCGTTAGGCGGTGTACTTACCATGATTGATTAGAAGGGCTGTTAGGGCTAACCGATACCTCGATGGTCGGTTGTTGGGTGAGCGACCTCCAGGCAGATGGAACATGTGGTAAATCATTGTTACAGCAATGGTCTCCATAATTCCATATAAACAAACTCTCAGCAACGTGAGTTAGTCTTTTGGTTCTTAAAGTCAACAGTACGTTAGCATCCTCCCATATCGGGTAGTGTGAGCCAGAACCTACTAGCCAAGCTAGGGCCATGGCAGAGGATTGACATCTAATATTATACAATCATCGTCAAAAATATAGCTGCAACCAGAAGGATGTGTCGGATTGCAATGCAATTCGGGAGGAAGGTAAAGGTAACAGGAACAATAAATGATTAAACACTGAGACTGATACAGGCATTATTTATTGAGCTACACGCCAATAAGTAGTTCTCTCAGTATGGCATCAGGCTGCCATGTGTTTGCTCACACAGCATGCCAGATGTCTCAGTATCGAGTTTTACAGGTTCCTGATGGTGTCCAGCAACAAGCCATCCCATGCAGCTTGAATCTTATCATGCAGTTACTGCAGATTGTGCGGTAGGGGTGGAGTGTAGATAGGGTGTCCAACAGCATACCACACATTTTCAATCGGTGATAGGTCTGGCAATGTGGCTGGACATGGCAGAGTATCATGCCTTGAAGGCAAGCTCTTGAGACAGTTGGAAAATCGCACCGGAGTGAGCTTTCAGAAGAGGTAGGGCCACTGGTTGCAGGACCTTATTAACAAAACGTTGGGCTGTCAGAGTGCTGGTAATGAACACCAAAGGTGATCTGGCACTGTAGACAATTGCACCCCACACTATGACACCAGGCCTTCTGGACGTGTGACGCTCGACAACAAACCATTCATCTTGGCGCTGACCACGGTGCCTCCACACACGGATTCGATGGTCGTCTCTTCCAAGACTAAAGTGGGACTCGTCACTGAAGATCCCCTGCTGCCATTCTGAGTGGCTCTGTGGAAGTCTGGCACAACACCATTGCAGTCTTTGGCGACGATGCAATGGCGTTAAGGACAGTTGTTGAAATGGTCTGTGTGCGTGTAGTCCTACGTCATGCAGCCATCTGACAATGGTGCCAACACTAATTGGATGATACACAGAGAGCACCACTGTTCACTAAATATCAATCGTGGCTGTTGGGTCACTTCGTGCATGTTGAACAATGCGTCGGTCCTCTCTCTCTCCGTGGTTCGTCTAGGTCTCCCAGACCCTTCCTCTCACTGCTGCGTGCCTTGTTCTACCCACTGCTGCCAACAGCATGCTATGGTGATATCCGCACAACCAGTATGGCGCGCAATACGGTGATAAGACCATCCCACTTCCCGGAGTCCGACGATGTGACCCCTCTCAGCAACTGCTCAAATTTCTTCCGAACTTTTTTCCAAGGCATACTTCACTTGCAAAGGCTGCAACCAACACAACAGCATGAGTCAGAATGCCAAGCACACACATGACTACCTTATATATCCGGTCAGGCACAGCGCTAAGACCCCTCCTTGCTTGTGTTACATGTGGGGCCAAGCGTGATACTTGAATCATTTGCATATCTCATGATGTCAAACCTACCCACCAAGTTTCATTTATGTCGGTAGCTTCCTTCAGGGTGCAACTATTTTTTTGATGATGAATGTATTTGTGTTCAGAAAGTCCAACACCCAAAGAATGAAGGGTTGAGCCAATATACACCTTGTTTTCAATGGTAAGATCACGGCTTTCCATAGGGATGCAGTACACACCACTCTTGTAGACCTTAGACACAGGGTCCTGATCTTTTTTAATCAATGAGTAGAGGTTGGTAGTTGTTTCGCTGAAACCTAAGTTATGCTTTCTACATGCATTCCTCAATATTGAAACTACTGGAGGGAAGTGTGTCACAGAACCAATAAATTTTGTTAAGTGGACCTCACGTGGAATGGTGTTGCATGCTAAACATCAAATGTGCTGATTTAATTTGCTCATACAGTCAACAGAGAACCCATGCATTAAGGCAATGTCCGAAATTCTCTTCAGCTCTAGTTCACGGGATCACACGGTAGATGAATGTGAATATGCTCGATCGATCAGAAAGCGTAGAGCTGCATGTTTATACTTCATGGGATGTGCAGATTGCATTTGAATGATGACTGGGGTGAATGATGGTTTCCGATAAACAGAAAAATCAAGTGCATGGGTGACGGGGTCACACTGGATGAGAACAAGATTCCTAAACTTAAGAATGGTATAGAACAAGATTCCTCAACTTAAGAATGGTATAGAACAAGATTCCTCAACTTCAATTGTGAATTTAAGGCTGAGAAAACGAGAGGACATAATATCTGCAAACTGAGACAACTGTTCAAGAGAGTGGGTCAAAATAGTAGCACATCATGCGCTTCCTGATTCGTTGAGCATATTCACATTCCTCTACAGTGCAATCCTGTCAACTAGAGCTTACGAGAATGGCATTGCCTTAATGCATGGGTTCCCTGTTGACTGTGTCAGCAAATTAAATCAGCACATTAAACATTTAGAATGCACCACCATGCCACGTGAGCCCGGCTTAACGGAATTTATTGGTTCTGTGACACACTTTCCTCCAACAGCTTCAATAATGAAGAACACGTGTAGAAAGCATAACTTAGGTTTTAGTGAAAGAACTACCAATATCTACGCGTTGATTAAAAAAGATTGGGACCTGGTGTCTGAGGTCCACAAGAGTGGTGTCTACTGCATCCCTATCAAAAGCCATGACCCTACCACTGAAAACAAGGTGTATATTGGCTCAACCCTTTGTTCTTTGGGTGTTAGGATTTCAGAACACAAATATAATATTAGATGTCAATCCTCTGCCACGGCCCTAGCTATGCTAGCAGGTTCTGGCTCACAGTACCCATATGGGAGCATGCTCACGTACTGTTGACTTTAAAAACTAAAAGACTAACTCATTTTGCTGAGAGTTTGTTAATATGGAATTATGGAGACCATTGATGTAACAATGATTTGCTATGTGTTGTTCTATCAACCTGGAGGTCGCTTGTCCAACGACCAACCATCGGGGTATTAGCTAACCCTAACAGCCCATCTAATCAACCATTCTAAGTATGCCACCTAACAGCTGAAACACAACATGGCATATATATATATATATATATTCACCGAGTTCTATATATATATATATATATATATATATATATATGGAACTCGTGGATCCGAAAAATGACGAGAGTGGAAGACATCATGATCAGAGTTAAATCCCTGAAATGGCAATGGGCTGGACATACTGCCAGAAGGACAGACCATAGATGGACAGCCGAAATTTTAGATTGGATTCCAAGGGACAGGAAAAGACCCAGAAAAAGACCACATGGGAGATGGGTGGATGAAATTCGTAAATATGCGGGAGTGACATGGAGGAGACTGGCACAAGACAGACCGTTGTGGAGGAAACTTGGGGAGACCTTCGTCCAGCAGTGGATTGATAATGGTTGACGATGATGATGATGATGATATATTTTTTTAACGTATTAAATATTTTACCATGAAAGTTGGTTTTACCCTCACATGTTTTTGGATTGTGCAGAGACAGCTTCGCTTATTGGGATTCTTACCTCTTCGCACAAATTTAAAAATTTTAACTTAATACAATAAGTGAAACTCAATTAATGGATTAGCAGCATTAAATATATATAAAGATACCATGATCATAACTGATGCAGTACTTGATGAACTATTTAAAACAGGCAGTCAAATTAAGTTACATTTGAAATAAGCCATGAAATAAATATTTCATACTGTAATGGGCCCATTGCTTATTTTCAACATTTAAGATTGCATATACCATGCATTGTTGGGCTGCGAATCGACGAAAAGTTTGAACTGATTAATCAAAATTCATTAGTCGATAGAACGGTTGATCAATCATCCCTTTAAAAACAATCGCCTGCAACACTATTTCTGGGCAGACATTTTTGTTTTCACTAAATCCTCCCATACCAGCATCCTGTGTATGCCACTGCTTAATATAACATCATCATCATCATCATTGTCAACCATTATCAATCCACTGCTGGACGAAGGTCTCCCCAAGTTTCCTCCACAACGGTCTGTCTTGTGCCAGTCTCCTCCATGTCACTCCCGCATATTTACGAATTTCATCCACCCATCTCCCATGTGGTCTTTTTCTGGGTCTTTTCCTGTCCCTTGGAATCCAATCTAAAATTTCGGCTGTCCATCTATGGTCTGTCCTTCTGGCAGTATGTCCAGCCCATTGCCATTTCAGGGATTTAACTCTGATCATGATGTCTTCCACTCTCGTCATTTTTCGGATCCACGAGTTCCTCTTCTTATCTCTCCTGGTTATACCAAGCATGCACCTCTCCATGCCTCTTTGAGTTGTCTGCAGCCTTTGTATGTCTCTTTTAGTTAAGGTCCACGTCTCTGCACCATACGTAAGCACTGGAAGGATGCATTGATCAAACACTTTTCTTTTAAGACATAATGGCATATTGCTCTTGAAAATTATGCTGTTTCTTCCAAAAGCTCTCCAGGCAAGTTTTGTACGCCGATTAATTTCTTCATCAATGTGACCCTCACTTGATATCTGCTGTCCAAGATAAACATACGTATCTGTTATCTCCAGTTTTCTCCATCAATCGATAAATCTTCATTTCTTGTAAAAGCATTGAACATCACTTTTGTCTTCTGAAAGTTCATTTTTAATCCCACTTCTTTACTCTTGTTAGCAAGTTCCTGGATCATACTCTGCAGCTCTGATGGGGTAGTTGCAAAAATGACTACGTCATCAGCAAAACGAAGGTGGGTTAGATAATCTCCATTAATCTTTATCCCTTTGTTTTCCCAGTTCAGTGATTGAAAGACATTTTCCAATGTGGCATTAAAGAGCTTCGGAGATATGGTGTCACCTTGTCTCACTCCCCTTTCCAATTTTTATGTGTGTTGTATTTTCAAACAGCCGAATCTTTGCACTTGCATTTTCATAGATGTTATTAATAATATTAATGTATGCATCTTCAATACCGCAGGATTTCAGAGCCGTGGTAACTGCTGATGGTTTCACCGAATCAAAGGCTTTTTTCATAATCGATAAAAGCCATGCACAATGGAAGTTCATATTCCTCGCTCTTTCAATTAGTTCTCTCAGTACGTGGATATGATCTATTGTGCTGTAGCCACTCCTGAATCCAGCTTGTTCTCTCGGTTCAGCCATGTCCAGTGTTACCTTCAAGCGGTGTGAAAGAACTTTAGTGAAGATTTTATAAACCACTGATAGGAGGCTGATAGGTCTGTAGTTCCTGAGATCCTCAATGTCACCTTTTTTATGTAGCAGGATCATTGTAGCATTGTTCCAATCCTCAGGAATCTTCCCTTCATTAAGGCATCGAGTGAAAATTTGGGCGAGTACTGTTTCAATTTCTCCGCTTGCTTCTTGTATGATGTCTATAGTAATTCCATCTTCTCCTGGAGCTTTCCCCCGCTTCATGTTCTTGATTGCATGAGCAACTTCTGCTGGGAGGACTGGAAGAACTCTGGTACCTTTCATGATGTCTGGAGTACATGTATCATCCCTTTCATATAATTTGGAGTAGAAATCTTTCACTCTTGTCAAAATTTCGCCTCTATTTCTTGTTATAGAACCATCTTCTTTTCTCAGAGCCATAATCTGTTTTCTTCCCTTACTGAGATGTCCCTTTGCTATCTTCAGGCTTTGGTTGTTTTCAATTGCTTTCCTCACTAGCTCACAGTTGAATTTCCTTACGTCTTCAGTGATACTTTTTCGTGTTGTCTTGCATAGCTCTATATATTCCACTTTGGAAGTCACATCTTCTTTAGTTGTCCTCATCTCTCTTCTTTTTTGCATCAACATTTTGGTTTTTCCTGATAATTTGTTCACATGCAACTTGTTCTTAGACCCAGCTAATTTTGTTGCTGTTTCCATTAGAGCTTTGGTTACTTTTCTGTTAACTTCTGAAATATCCACTTCTTCCGATGTTAGGCCTTCTAAAGCAGAGAATCTGTTCTTCAGTTCCAACTTGAAAGTATTATGGTGTTTTTTAAGGTTGGTTATGTCAATACATTTTGTTTGTCTTATGAGCTTGCCACGTTCCAGTTTAGTGTTGAGGTGCATCTTACATCTCACCAATCTATGGTCACTACCTGTGTTGAACTTGTTCAGCACACTGCAGTCTTCGATGACGAATTTTTGTTACACATAATAAAATCAATTTCACTTGTCGTCCCAATTGGATGTCTCCATGTCCATTTCCTGTGTGGCTTTTTCTTGAAAAAGGAGTTCAAGATGAAAATCCTTCTGCCTCTGCAAACTCTCACGAGTATTTCCACGCTGGTTTCTGTTGCCGTGACCGAATTTACCTACTGAAGTTTCATTCTGTTGCCGTTGCCCTATTTTTGCATTGAAATCTCCCATAATTATCTTCAAGTGCTGCTTACCTTTATTATTTAGATCACGAATTTCCTCATAAAATTCTTCAATTTCTTCTTCAGGATGACTTGTGGTGGGTGCATAAGTTTGAATAATCTGAGCCTGGTATCTTCTCGATAGTTGGATAACGAGACGTGCAGCTCTGTCAGAAGAACTTTCAACTACCACTTTATCCTTCAGTTTCTTGTTTATTATAAATCCAACACCACTAGTTCTGCCAGTATCTGTCCCACGATAATAGAAGAGATGTCCACTTTTCAGTTCAATGAGATCTTCTCCTTTTCTCCTTACCTCACTTAGCCCGACGATGTCCCACTTGATCCTTTGTAGTTCCTCTTCCAATTCAAGTAGCCTTGAATCAGAAGATAGGGAGCGTCCGTTATAGGTAGCCAAGGTCAGCATCAAATGGCAGCCTAGTCCGGTCCTCCGGGGATTCTTAGCACCCTCTGCCTTCATGTCGCACTGGCCGCTGCCTTGGCCAGGTACATTCCAGCTGCCGGAGACTGAGGGCCAAGATTTAAGTTGTAGAGTCATTTTGGAGGTGTTTGGCCGTAACTCACCACGCTGGCCAAGCGGGTTGGTGAGTGTGGGATAGCATTTCCTCTGATCCCGATGGTATAGTTATACCGCTATTGGCGGTCGTCAGAGCCCCTTTAGTGGGAACAGGATGCACCACGAGAAGGCGGGGTTGACATTTGTCAAGGAGAGGCTGTGATGTTACGCATCACCTGACCTTACATCCTAATATAACATACATATGAATAATATTATTGCCCTGGTGGCTTTATTTCTGAACCAATGGGTACAAAAAAAAAAAAAAAAAAAAAAGAAGTTAATTATGGAAAAATCCAGTTAGCAAACACATTTATGATACCATAAAAATGAAAAAACATTCAACCTGAGGCCACTAAATTACTAAAATTTATAATTTGAATCACTGTTATGTAAAAGTCAAATCTTTATGATCCATGAGTCTGGCATCTGTACAAAGAGGTACATTTAGAAAATGAAAGTGGGTAATTAATACCTCTTAGTTATTTCTTTTTTCAAACACAATAGCAGAAAGATATTCATTTTGTCATTAACCTCACTGATATTTCAAGTGTTTGTGTTTCCTAAAAAGAATCAAATTATTTTAAACTGCTTGTATATATTTGTTGAGACTAGAACCATGCAATGCAAGCAATAACTAGATATTAAAAGCACAAAGTACACTATATTGACAAAAGACACCAGACACATAGAAGAGAAACACAACATGGCATTTATTGACATACATTAGTACGGTGTTGGTCCACCTTTGGCCTTAATGCATGCACTGACCCTTCGAGACATGCTTTCGACAAGGTTTTAGAACACAGCGATAGGTATGCGCTTCCATTCAGTACATAATGCTGCCGCAAACTGTTGCTTAGTAGTAGGCCTTGGTTCCAAACTTCTTATGCGGCGCTCTAATTCATCCTATAGGTGCTCTATGGGATTAAGATCAGGGCTCTGTGCTGGCCAATCCACACACGATACGGAACTATCGTCAAACCACGCAGTAACAGTTCTTGCTTTATGGTTCGGTGCATTATCCTGCTGGTACCAACAAGGCTCAGCTCCATAAATTTGCCACGGAGTTGGTAGGGAACCCCATCAGAATGTGTTCTTTCAAAGAGCAATCAGGGATTCTTAGACATTCCTTTCAACATAATGAATTGTAGAATCAGCATTAGTAATTAATAGGAATACCTGGGTCATTAGATGTCAAATAACCCAGCATTTTCACAAGATGTCACTCACCCATCTAAGATTTTTGTAAAAATTGGTACAAAGATATGAAACCTGTGCAAATTTTAGATCAGTCAGTCTGACAGTAGATCTTGAGTAATTCCACTTAAAAAATTGGGTAGCTCTACCTTTAAAGTTTTTGCACTACGAGTTTTCACAACTACACTGTAGGACAAAAAATAATTCATAACTTCGCAACAACTTGTTTCTGCACATTTTTAGAATTAAAAGAATACTTTTTTTTTTTAATTTAGTGACAAAAGACATGGAAAATGAGGACACATTTTTATTAAACAAAACAATTTTTTTTTTAAAACGAGCCTCCACTTCAAATTTGCCAAAATATTTTCATGTGTGCATTATAACTTAACCTTTTATCAGGTAAAAAAAAAATAAAATACTTTGAGCAATTTGCAATTTTAGCGAGAAAAAAAATATCCAAAATGGCGTTTTATATACGGGACATTCTGCACGATATTACCCAATTTTTTAATTAAGTGGTTGCTTGACCATTTTATACACCTTCCCCCATCCAAGTTTAATTAACCCCATCAGTGAGTAGCTCAAAACAATTTTTATTTTATTTTTATCTGCCACCATCTTGGATATAGGGCCATTTTTTTCTTTTCTGTGGCAGGCCAAAATAGGGCCTCACAATGGTTTCTAAAAAAGGCAATTGTTTTTCTCTTATTGTAGATCAAAAGTTTTGGTTTTCACTACCTTAAGGAGGGCATTTTCGGCTTACAGAAAATGTATAGAAATGATAGAAAATATTTTTTAACCTTGATTAAAATGGCGTTGAAATCTGCAATACTCGCAAGTATAATCACCACTTTTAATGGACTGTTAAGGTGACTGGGAGTTGGAACCCAAAGTTGGGAATCTTTGTGTAATAACTATGGCTAGTAGAATTTTCAGCTATGGAGAACATACTTCTGAGAGAAATCCCCCCTCCCCCCCACACACGTTTCAGATCATCAGCATGAAAAAAAATATTTTGGGCCTTCAGATTTTTTTTTAAGTATATAAACTCACCAAGGAGAAATATTCTATCTTCATATTAAATATGCAATCAAATAAAAGTAATTTAACCTATTGAATGTAAAGTTGTAATAAGGTATAGGAGTTTTCTTTAGTTTTTCATCCAGTGCATGCAAATACTTTTAAAAAAGTGAAAAAACAAACTGTCCAACCTGTTTTTTCTTGTATCAATAATAAAATGCTTGCCATAGTTACTAATGAATGTTGAGCCCCCCCCCCCCAAAATATCATTCCTCCTTACAGGACTTCAAATTAAAGTTCTATTGTCACTTGCTATCTCTATTTTTGCCTTCTACTAAAATTTTTAGTCACAGTGGATGTTTCTCTACTTCCTTCAGTTTAGAAAACAGACATATACCCTAACCCACAAATGCAATCAGGAATCTTCAGTCTGAAGAAATATCTTTGTAATATCCTTTCCCATCCCATTTGAGTCTGGTGTCTATGAGAGCAGTGTGATCTATCTCAGGAGTAACAGAAAAAATGTATCACTGTTGTTAAGGAAAAGGAAAACGGCAGGGAGCCTATGTTGTGAGAAATATTGAGTATTTTACTGATGGTTGTTCTGCACAATATAAAAACTGAAAGAATTTTCTGAACGTGTGCTATCATGAACAGGACTTTTTTGGATTGGTAGAGAAGTGGTCATATTTTGCAACAAACCATGACAAGTCACCATGTCATGGTATTGGTACAGTTGTAAAAAGGCTAACCACAAAAGCCAGTTTGCAGCAACCTTTAGCTCAACAAATAACATCTGCTGCAACAATATATAACTTGAGCTAAGATAATATAAAAGAAATGACATTTTTCTTTGTGTGTGTAGAACAGATAAACGAAGTGCGTAATCAGCTTAGTCCCCATTTTGAGAAAGCAAAAACTCTTTCTGGTACACTCACAATGCATCACTTTGCACCACTTCCCAATTTCAGAATTGGTGCAAGAGATTAAGTTCTGAGAAATATTACAGCATTATTTCCGAAATCAGTGTAACTAATTTGCAAGATGAGTTACAGTTACATGCTAACTGCTACATAGCATGTGTATATGATTCCTGTTGGTATGTGGGATTTGTTGAAAAGATTAACTATGATGAAGGTGCTGTGACTGTTTGATTCATGCACCCACATGAGCCTTCTCCATCTTTTTATTGGTCTAATAATGATTGTTGTGAAGTACCTCTGACACACATATTATGTTTGGTTGAGGTAAACACCACAACAAGAACAGCATACAGCCTATCCAAATAGGCTGAAGTCCTGGTTCGGTCAAAGTTTTTTTCATATGAAAATCAGCAATTGTGTTTGGTTTTAATTCAAACTGACAGAGAAAAGAATTCATATATTTCTTATGTAACCAAGGAAAAGTTCATTTATAAATCATATATAAATGTAACATTCAATGTCAAAATAATTCATAAAATGGTTTGTTCCATTAGTTTATATTTTTATTAAAATTAGTAAGAATTTAGAGGCATTTAATCTTTGCAGTTACTTGCATTCGTAAAAATAAAAAAAAATAAAAAAAGAAAGAAATAGTTTAGAATAGCATAGATGGCCCTGTCGGTTGCGTTTTTCGTAATTGTTGATTATTTTTAAGTATGGCAAATGCAAAAAAACTTGGGCGATTGTGAGCAGAGCTTTGCAGGCTAGCGTTTTGATCAGTCACAAATTGAAATTGGTCAAAATATTAAATTCAACAGCAACAAATATAGTGAGTTACAAACACACTCACATAAATAAGGTTATACATCTTAACAAGTGTTGCTGCTAAAGTTTGTGAATCACTAACTGTACAATATGCTCTGGTAAGGTTTTTTTTAGTTTTTTTTATTTACCTTTTGTATAAATTGTACACATAGCATTGGTAGTTAAAGGTATTTAAGTATAATTCCACAAGACTTAAAAAAAAAATTATATTTTTTATTGGAGGTTTAACGACCACCGTGAGCAACTCAGTTGCCCTTCCCTAATTTCGGGCCACTGGTTGCAGTTAAGGTAGAGAACCAGTGCTCCAAGACAAATACAACATCCATGCCTCAACGGGATTCAAACCCGGACCATACTCGGACAAATGATCATAAGCCAGCGCTTAGACCACTGTGCCACATGGGCGGATATTTCTTTTCTCCCACTGAAAGGTTACGTTATAATACACACATATGAAAATATTTTTGGCAAATTTGAAGTGGGGGTTCATTTTGAAAAAAAATGTTTTGTTTAATAAAAATGTCCAAATTTGTCCATGTCTTTTGTCACTAAATTAAAAAAAAAAAAGTATTCTTTTAATTCTAAAAATGTGCAGAAACAAATTGTTCCAAAATGTGAAAATGTGTGGATCATGCAGATTATTTAAAAAAAATTATGAGTCTGCAACAGTAAGTTGTGAAGTTAGAAATTTTTTTGTCCTACAGTGTATTTGTGAAAACTCATAGTACAAAAACTTTAAAGGCAGAGCTACCCATTTTTTAAAGTGGCATTACTCAAGATCTACTGGACTCACTGGCCTAAAATCTTCACAGGTTTCATATCTTACAAGTACAATACTTTGTACCAATTTTCCTAAAACTCCGAGATGGGTGGGTGACATGACTTGGGTGATCTGACATGGAATAAATGACCCACCTGTGTTTTTTTAAGCAACTACAACTACTGTTGAATTCGGAAAGTATCAAAGGAAAATAGCAATTTGTTAAATAACTTACAATGTCATCAAAATTATTTTCTGCTAGACAAAATAGCTCCCACTCTCCAGGTAAGTCTTCTTTAGTTTTTAGGGGCAACATAGACTATGCCTTTAGGGATAAACTGGCTCTCTTTTAGTTTAATGCTTAGTGATAACTGTACCGCATAGTCCAGTTGTTTCCTTCATTACTTCTTCTAAAATTCAGGTTTTTTTATTCAACAGCTGGAAAGCAGCAAAAAAAAAAAAAAAAAAAAAAAGATCTCAGAATTTCACATGGAAAACAGAAAAAAGTGGTAAGCATTAACACATACACACAAAAGCTGGCTCAATATTTTATTCAGGTGAAATTAGAACAGTTACAAAATTTTGAGACAGTAATCTCAGGCATTTTCTATTTATTTTTGCAGCAGTTGGAACAGTGCCTATTTAAATGCAGCCTTTTTAAAACTGAAAAAAAAACAAATTCTAATTCCATCAGTTAAACATTTTATCTGGTTGACTGTCTTTCTTTGAGATATTTTATCTGGCTGATTGTCTTACCTTTAAATCTTAAGGAACAGCTTAGTGATATGTATGTAAAAAACCAAAAGAATGCATAATTAGATTATACATTTTTTTTCCACAACCTGTGCATATTAATGTACATAATAAAAATGAAGAGCAGGTGGTAAACATACCCCCACATCCACCCAATCCACCCAATGTACATTCACTATATTGACAAAAGTCACCGGACACCTATAAGAGAAACACAACATAGCTCTTATTGACATACATTAGTACGGTGTTGGTCCACCTTTGGCCTTAATGTATGCACTGACCCTTCGAGACATGCTTTCGACAAGGTTTTGGAACACAGCGATAGGTATGCGCTTCCATTCAGTACATAATGCTGCCGCTAACTGTTGCTTAGCAGTAGGCCTTAGTTCAAAACTTCTTATGCAGTGCTTTAATTCATCCCATAGGTGCTCTATGGGATAACGATCAGGGCTCTGTTCTGGCCAGTCCACACACGATATGGAATTATCGTCACACCACGACGTAAGTTAGTTCTTGTTTTATGGCTCGGCGCATTATCCTGCTGGTACCAAGAAGGCTCGGTTCCATAGTATTGCTACAGAGTTGGTAGAGCATAATTGTCCAGAATATCGAGGTAGATGTGCTGGTTAATAGGTTTGTCCATGATAAGCAATGGGCAGATACCATACCATGAAAAACACCCCCACATAAGCACACTGCCAGCTCCAAACTTAACCGTAGGAACAGTACACTGTGGTATATAGTGAACCCCGGCTACCGCCATACCCACATACAGCCATCAGACTGATGGGTTTTGTATCTGGATTCATCAATCAATAGTACCAGTTTCCATTGATCTAAGGTCCACAATAAATGTTCTTTACAACATGCTAAACGACGAGTAGCATTCCGAGTGGAGATGAAAGGCTTATGAGCAGCGGCATGACTATGGTAACCCATGGAATGAAGTTCTCTGCGAATGGTACATGTACATACTGAGGTTTCAGCATTTAGCTGTAATGAGTCTCCTGAGGCTTCGATGTCCTGTATCACCGATTTTCTTTGGTCTGCGGGCACATTTTGCTGCTTCAGGCATGCCATGCGTCTTCCACTTATTCAGTACATACAAAACAGTTGACTTGGGTATGCTTAAATGCCTCTCGGTTTCTCTTACGATCGACCCACTAATATAACACCGAACAATCTTTCCTTTCTCAAAGTCAGTTCTCTCCTGACATTTTCACATAACCTCACAATGTGACATGATCGCAGTCAGCTGCAGGCTTGTTTTTATACCATTTGCAGCTGTACCGCACATCTTAACAATGCAGCGGATCCATTCATTTGCTTTTGAAGTGGTGTAATGGTGACTTTTGTCAATATAGTGTATGTAGCTAACAGGGGTAAATTTGCTGACAATGGAGAGTCACATACACATCAGTAACACTAATATAATGACCTATACTGGGTATAAGAAAAAGCTGTAAGTGAGAAAACATTAACTGCTGGTACAAATCAATAAGAGATATATGTGGTTATTATATAATTATGTTTTTTATGAAATAGTGTCTTGGTATGTCATGAAAAATGTGACTTATTGTTTAGTGAATGGATGAAACTACATTTATTGTGTATGTACCTCCCGATTAAAATAACCAACAGAGCAAAGAAAATATTTCAGCTGTTGCCAGTAATTTACAAACCAAATTTAAGCATCTTACCTTAGCATATGATTTTCTAACATTTTTTAAAAATAAAATTTATTAACAGGTATATCACCACCTTTTATTAAGTGAAACACAGAATTTGTCCAACTGTTCATATACAAAATAAAAAAATATACAATTCATTTACAATTACAAACTAGTCTTTCATTTGATTACAAGTAAACTGCGACAGCATACTTTTGTGACTGCCAAAATGATTTGGAACCAACTTCAACTGCATTAAATTTTAAAGCAAAGCAATATATATAGTCACCCATACTCCCGAAATCGTTCCATGTAAATTTCACTAATATTGAAACACAGATGACAATCAGAGGAAACTGATAACTTTGGGGTTATAATAGGGGGAATTTTCCATCACTGTAAATCATTTTTCCATAGTAGATAGAAAAAGTTTACATGCAATAAAAATTACAAATCCATTTTTCGCATAAAACGAAAATGAAAAATAAACGTCATAAGAACTGCAAGTGTCATATTCAGAAGCAAAATCTTTAGCAGTTTCTCTCATGCATGAAATTGAATATAGTTCTAAATAATGGAAATCAAAAGGGGATAATAACTGTAATGCATGAAAAATCTGTTTATTGTTATACACCGATGAGCCATTACATTATGACCACCCCTGCCTAGAAAAATGAGCATGCCTAGAGACCGAATAGTGGCGCAGGTGAAGTTCACAGAGCAGTACATATATACAAGCCTAGGACCAGCTTTTGGTTAGTAGAGTGCTTAGGGTCAGAATAGGAAAAGCTGTTGATATTTTTTTTTTTTTTTTTTTTTTTTTTGATTGGAGGTTTAACGACCACCGTGAGCAACTCAATGGGCTATAAGCAGTCGCCCGTCCCTAATTTAGGGTCACTGGTTCCAGGGAAGGGAGAGAGCCAGTGCCGTAAGACAAACACAACATCCATGCCTCACCGGGATTCGAACCCGGACCCCTTCGGACGAATGATCAGAGGCCAACGCCTTAGACCACTGCACCACCGGGGCGGCAGCTGTTGATTTATCTGAGTTTGATAAAGGACAAATTGTGATGGCATGGTGACTCGGAACTACGATCTTGGAAACAGCACGGCTTGTGGGTTGTTCACATGCTGCTGTAGTGAGTACGTATTAAAAGTGGAGCACAGATGGCCAAACAATTAACTGTTGTCTGCAGCTCATTGATGCCAGAGGGGAGCGGAGACTGTCGCGCATTGTTCACAGCGACCACAGGGCTACAGTTCAACAAATCACCTGCAGCTACAACAGTGGTGGATCAGGGCAATGTGTCACAGCATACAGTTCACCACAGTCTTCTGCGCATGGGTCTGCGTAGCCGAAAACCCAGCTGGGTCCCAATGCTCACTGCACGTCATTGCCAACGCATCAAATGGGCCCAAGATCATGGAGATTGGACTGTGAATGATTGGAAGAAAGTGGTCTGGTCTGACGAATCAAGATTCCTGGTGTATCACATAGATGGCCGAGCACAGATATGTCGATTACCAACAGAGGCTATGGCACCTGGATGCACTGTTGGGCAGAAACAAGCCGGCAGCAGTGGTGTTATGCTGTGGGCAACATTTTCTTGGGACACTTTAGGCCTCATTATCCCAATAGCACAATCCCTGACAGCTGTCAGGTATCTGAACATCGTTGTGCACCAAGTTTATCCATTCATGGCAACTATGTTCCCTGCTGGTGATGGCCATTACCAACAGGATAATGCGCCAAGCCACACTGCCAGAATCATCAAGGAGTGGTTCGAGGAACATGCTGGTGACTTTATGTTAATGCCCTGGCCTCCAAATTCACCCGACATGAACCCAATAGAACATTTGTGATTCGACTTGGAAAAGCGGGTTCGCGCTAAGTCCCCACCACCCCGAAATGCACGGGAACTGGAGGACCTGCTGTTGACATTATGGTACCAGATACCCCAGGATACCTATCACCACCTCATCGAATGGATACCTGGCCGAGTGGCCACTGTTTTGCAGGCTAAAGGAGGGTCCTACAGCTTATTAGGTAGGTGGTCATAATGTAACGGCTCATCGATGTAAATATATAGAACACAATGCAAGCTTTCACCATCAGACAGGTGGCTTCATTAGACAGTAGCTCAGTCTGAAAAATAAATGAGGTTCTAATTAAAAATTCAAAACCTAAACAATACAAAATGTGATAAATGCTTAGATTAAACAGGCTACATCAATTCTGGATTTAAGAGCATAGAACACTCAGAAGCATGCTCTAAATGGTAGGAAGGTCAATGGAAAATATCCCAATATTTCATATATATAAACCCATCTTTTGACTAGGTATCTATATTTTATATTACACACCATATACATATTTAAAAATATATATTGTCCTTCAATAATGGCCCATTTTGATACATTATTATGTATTTGAATAACCATTTGACATTTTCATATTTTTGGTGTGACATTATTTTCTTCACTATCTGGCATTTTTGCCTTGAATTCAGTAAAGAAACATGTCTTCCTCTTGCAAAACTTTAATAAATATATTATATTACACAATCATTATGCTTATACTTTTGTCGTAATTTTTTTTTACAGTTAAAAACTTCTATTTATATTACTGGAAATCCTGGTTGTTACTTTCAATTCTTATGTCAATGGAAATGTCCTTGTTGCAAGCATTTGGGTTGGAAAGAATCTTAATCATTCCCTATATGCACGACTCCCGTGACTGTAGACAGAGCAATCTTCTTGATTTTCTCATTTAGGGATAGCAGCCTGGATTTTGACTTGTGTAAAAGCCATGGTCCGTTTGCCTTGCTTTACATCCTGCTTGTGCTCAAGAAAAAAAGGGGGGGGGGAGGGATTATGACGCTTTTATGAATCTCCCATTATCACTAACATGAAGTTGCTAAAAATCTCATACATTTTTTCCTCTTTTGATTGAAGGTTTAATGACCACCCTGAGCAACTCAGTGGGCTATAAGCAGTTGCAAGTCCCTAATTCAGGGCAACTGGTTCCAGGGAAGGGAGAGAGTCAGTGCCGTAAGACAAACACAACATCCATGCCTTACCAGGATTCGAATCCAGACCCATTTTGGACGAATGATCAGAAAAATGTTATTTTAAAAGA
The DNA here is from genome assembly GCA_039090855.1 of Macrothele yani. NCBI lineage: Eukaryota > Metazoa > Arthropoda > Arachnida > Araneae > Macrothelidae > Macrothele > Macrothele yani. Next base: position 23,297,192 of record CM077015.1, read on the forward strand.
TGGCTCATCAGTAAAACGACAGATATATTAGCATGCACCGACATGAACTAACATATAGATACTGTATTTTGTAAAAAAATTGTAGTGTACTTATAAACTACATTTCACATTTTTTATCATATTTTATATGTTGCTCAGTATTTGCCAAGCTACTCTTACAGTTGCAAGATGGGTTAAATGTATTTTATTACCAGGACTTGGAAGCTGGGAGGGAGGGGAGAGAAGTGTTTGCTGGATTCTGGACTACAGATAATTTTGGGAATTTACACAGGTCATAAAAATCCTAAAAGAATCACACAGTTTTACTCATGCTTCCTTGTGGTTTCACACATCTTACACATCTGGTTTTTTTAATGAACACCCAAAAACCTGCAAATTTAATGTCAATTAAAATTGGGTTATAAGAAAAGTGCTACTATTTTGCATTGCATTAGAGTAAGTGAAATTGGGTAAGTCCAATATATATATACAGATTGATCTTTTAATATTTTTCACTGTACACCATGTTCCCTTTTTACCAGAACTTGGAAGCTGGGGGGGGCAGACAAAAATTTTCAAGTTTCTGAATGGAGGGAACATGGTGTACAGTGAAAAATATCAAAAGATTTATATCCCTACTGTGTTATTTAAAATATTTCTTCAAGAAAATTAGTTTCCCAATCCATCCAACAGAAGAAATGTATGACATATACAGATTGGCACATAGCTATTCTTTATGCTGTAATAAGTGACACAAAAAATGGTTGGTTGTGGAAGAACATCTTTAAGTCCTAAGAGCCTAAGAAGTCTTCCAAACATGGGAGAGTACTGGTGACAATGGGATTTTATTTTATGCTACTCCCTTGGAAGAAAAGGTAAGTGCTACTCAAGAATGTGAAAATATATGATAATTATTGTATCGCACAGTCTGATATTACAGATTAGGGGCTGGTATTGTTATGCAGATAAATCGTCACAAATGTATCAGCATGAAAATTGCAGAAAACTTGAAAATTACATGGATAAGTCATTAGACTGGAGTCATTTACAACAACTGATACTGTAATGAGATCACATTACCCAAAATTTTTTTTTTTTTTTTTTGATTGGAGGTTTAACGACCACCGTGAGCAACTCAATGGGCTATAAGCAGTCGCCCGTCCCTAATTTAGGGCCACTGGTTCCAGGGAAGGGAGAGAGCCAGTGCCATAAGACAAACAACATCCATCACCAGGATTCGAACCCAGACCCCTTTTGGATGAATGATCAGAGGCCATCACATAGACCACTGTGCCACCGGGACGGCCCCGAGAAATTACTACTACAAATAGATTCATCATAGGAGCAGAAACTCCACTATGACTACAATTAAAAAAACAACAACAAAAGAAACATACAGATTTTAACATAACAGAATTCTTGAAATTCAACTGATCATTGCAAGCATTTATATATACAGGGTGTCCAGTCTTTCCCAGTGGCGGCGTAGCCAGAAATTTCTTGGGGGGGGGGGGGGGTCACGGGTTTGGTTCATTGGTGAAAGCCCCATATATATCGCTTTAAATTTATACTAAATCTCCTGGGGCGGGTGTCCTCCGAACCCTAGGACCACTACCTTGGCTACGCCTATGGTCTTTCCCATATTACAAAAATTAATATAAAAAATGTACTACAGGTATAAGAAAGGGATTGCACGAAAATGACGGTGAGCAAGTCAGGGTTTTTTTTCCAGTGTCAGTACACTTTCACGTGGGCACCATTTGTGGCCCGGAGGACATCTAAGCGATATTCAATTTTTTTTTTCGATTTCGATTGGAGGTTTAACGACCACCGTGAGCAACTCAATGGGCTATAAGCAGTCGCCCGTCCCTAATTTAGGGTCACTGGTTCCAGGGAAGGGAGAGAGCCAGTGTCGTAAGACAAACACAACATCCATGCCTGACCGGGATTCGAACCCGGACCCCTTACGTACGAATGATCAGAGGCCAGTGCCTTAGACCACTGCGCCACCGGAGCGGCGATATTCAATTTCACGCAATGTTCTGTTTAACATCTCAGCAGTGGTGACAGAACCAATGACGTCCGTTATTCTGCTTTTCAACGTCTCGACATCCAGAACATTGCTAGAGTAAACTTGGTCTTTTACATAACCCCACAGGAAAAAGTCTAGAGGGGTTATGTTGGGCACTCAATGTGGCCATGTCATGGGACCGTCACAGCCAATTCATGTCTAGAAATGTAGCATTCAGGAACTCACAAACCTTTATTAACCAATGTGGTGGGGCACCATCTTGTTGGAAAATAACCGAAGGTTAGGGTGCAGGCAACTGAGGGGCTACAAAAAGTTCCAGCATGTCCAAGTACACGTTACTGTGGGCCATGTAGAAAAGAAAGGTCCCATGATTCCGTCATAAGTTCACTTTCGGGCAAGCCCTCTGTTGTTCGATGACATAATGGGAATTTTCTGATCCCCAGATTCACACATTGTGCCTATTTACTGTACCCGATACGTGGAATGTGGCTTCATCTGAGAAACAGACACGATGCAACATCTCTGTCGCAAATGCAGCAACGACGAAGCCGGTCATCAGGCTGAAGAGCTTGAACGATCTGTATCTTATAAGCATATATATGAAGACTTTTGTGAAAAAATTTGTGAACCGTGGCACGGGGAATCATAGTTTCCAGTGAAACATGACGAATGGATTTCCTGGGGCTTCGCAGAAATGTCTCCTGAACAGCAGTCTGTTGTGTAACCAGTGGTCGGCCCGCTCAGAGGGGATCGCCATCACTACCCATCGCTTTAAACTTTTCATAACAAGCTTTCATGCTTTTTTGGTCAGGTGGTCATTGTCTGAACTCTTTTCTGAAATGACGTCCAAGACCGATTTGGTCTCATGGAACAGGCACACCGCTTTTACTTGCATGGAAGAACAGAAAAAAAACTTTACCAGTGCTGCTATATTATGTTGCTAACCATTTTATTTTAACTTACATAGATTTTTTTTTATCTTTGTAATGTGGGAAAGACTTAATGGACACCCTGTATGTATAAGCACGGCCGATCGTTAATAAAGTCCCTCACTATACTAAATCAGCTATCATTTAAATAAACCAATACTTTTCCTGGAGAAGTTTAAAAGCTTTCTGTCTTAGTCTCTACAAGACAAAGTTTTTTTTTTTTTTTGATTGAAGGTTTAACGAACACCGTGAGCAACTCAATGGGCTATAAGCAGTCGCCCGTCTCTAATTTAGGGTCACTGGTTCCAGGGAAGGGAGAGAGCCAGTGCCGTAAGACAAACAAAACATCCATGCCTCACCGGGATTCGAACCCGGACCTCTTTCGGACGAATGATCAGTGGCCATCGCTTAGACCACTGCGCCACCGGGGCGGCAGACGAAGTTTTCAAGAAATGCGAAACAGCGAACTGTTCTTTCGTCCTAGAGAAAAATTATTTATAAAACCCAGCGTACAAAAACATGGCTTTAGTGCAAGTAGACTCACACACCTTAAAAACAAATAAATACAGAACCTAATCAATCTTCATAGTAAAAACAAACGAAAACAAGGTACTCACACATATGAAAAATACAGCACAACACAAACCAGTGGCGTAGTCAGAAGGGGGGATGTATTTGAACCCCTCCCTTGAAGGGAGACAGAAAATAACGAAAATTATCGGGAGGTTTAGAAGCCAATTCACCAACTGCTGTGTGGCTTGAAGGGTGAAATTTTCTCTAGGAATAGGCAGTGCGCCTTGTAAACAGTTTCATAGGGGAAAGATGAAGTAATAGAGTTGGATGAATATGTCACAGGTGGTGAAATTTCCCTTTACTGTGGCTAAGTAAAAAGCACCTTTCACAAATTTAAAGCCATATATACGTGTATACGAGGCTTTCACTAATGAACCAAAATCATGGACACCCTCCCCACTTAAAATCATTCGTCCGAAAGGGGTACGGGTTCGAATCCCGGTGAGGCATGGATGTTGTGTTTTTCTTACGGCACTGGCTCTTTCCCTTCCCTGGAACCAGTGACTTTAAATTAGGGAAGGCCGACTGCTTATAGCCCATTTAGTTGCTTATGGTGGTCGTTAAACCTACAATCCAATCCAATCCAAGCCCCCCTTAAGAAATTTCCGGCTACGTTGAACTATAAGAACAAGAAGCGTTGAACTATAATCAAACTGTTGAACTATAAGAACAAGAAGCGTTCCGCGATCCCCTTTTCAAACATACTTTATTTACAGAGATATGATACGCCGCCCCGGTGACGCAGTGGTTTAAGCGATGGCCTCTGATCATTCCTCCAAAAGGGGTCCGGGTTCGAATCCCGTGAGGCATGGATGTTGTGTTTGTCTTACGGCACTGGCTCTCTCCCTTCCCTGGAACCAGTGACCCTAAATTAGGGACGGGCGACTGCTTATAGCCCATTGAGTTGCTCACGGTGGTCGTTAAACGGTATGAGGAAAGAATGCCCACGGAAAAAACGCCCACGGAAAAATCGCCCACGGAAAAAACGCCCACTTCGCGAAAGTAGGAAAAAACGCCCACGGAAAAATCGCCCACAGGCAAAATGCTCACGGGAAAAATATGTGATCGACTGATAAGTTTATATGTCTGTTATAAACGGTGTTCGGACAACTGGTCACACATTGCTGGCCAAAAAACCGTTAGGGGTCATATAAAAATTGCGGTTTCTTGGCCACCTCACCTACATAACGAAAATGGGTGTAGGAGAATTGGCCACAAAAGTTCAAGGGGGGGGGGGTGTAAGTATTATTGATTTTTGGCCTACATTGAGAATTGAATTAGGAACTCCAAACAAATTTCGAGAAAACGTTCTATGTAAGCCAAGCGAGAATTACAGCATAATTCATGTATGTTCCGAAAAGGACCCTAAGGTGGGATTTTTTAATAACGCTGCACTTTTACGTAGGTACTAAATATTTACATAACATGTCAAGTTTGCAATATTTTTCTTTTACTTAATTAATTCACAGGCGAAGAAAAAAGTGTTGAATAGGCTTAGGCCTACGGCCTATTAATTAATGTATGGATTGAATGTATGGTGCATAAGTAGAAGCGCAATATTATTGACAATTAATACAGACATTTGACGTGGAATAGGAATAGCTGTGGTGCAGTGGAAGCATATCCGGCGCGTAACTGGAAGACCCTGAGTTCGATTCCTGGTGGCGGCCACTGAGAATTTTTCCGTGACTCACTTATAAACGTGGAAAGAGCGATGACTTCTGTTTGATTATTGACAATACTTGTTATGTAAATTTACGAATATGGGAATGGCGGAACGAAAACTTTTAGAAGGGCCTAAACGTTAGTCCTAATATTATTTTTTGCCTGAGTAATACCGCAATATTAATAATTTGATGTGTTACGTAAACGTTATGAATATAACATCGTTAGAATAAAAACTGTTAAATAGGCCAAGGCCTAGGACTTATGACTTAAGGGCCGCGGGTGGCCTAGTGAAGAACCAAATAAGATTGTTAACTTTCAACTTCCTACTGTAGAGTGGATGGGATGTAAGGTCAGGTGATGCGTAACATCACAGCCTCTCCTTGACAAATGTCAACCCCGCCTTCTCGTGGTGCATCCTGTTCCTACTAAAGGGGCTCTGACGACCGCCAATAGCGGTATAACTATACCATCGGGATTAGAGGAAATTCTATCCCACACTCACCAACCCGCTTGGCCAGTGTGGTGAGTTATGGCCAAACCCCTCCAAAATGACTCCACAACTTAAATCTTGGCCCTCAGTCTCCGGCAGCTGGAATGTACCTGGCCAAGGCAGCGGCCAGTGCGACATGAAGGCAGAGGGTGCTAAGAATCCCCGGAGGACCGGACTAGGCTGCCATCTGATGCTGACCTTGGCTACGTACAATGGACGCTCCCTATCTTCTGATTCAAGGCTTCTTGAATTGGAAGAGGAACTACAAAGGATCAAGTGGGACATCGTGGGGCTAAGTGAGGTAAGGAGAAAAGGAGAAGATCTCATCGAACTGAAAAGTGGACATCTCTTCTACTATCGTGGGACAGATACTGGCAGAACTACTGGTGTTGGATTTATAATAAACAAGAAACTAAAGGATAAAGTTGTAGAAGTTGAAAGTTCCTCTGACAGAGCTGCAAGGCTTGTTATCCAACTCTCGAAAAGATACCAGGCTCAGATTATTCAAACTTATGCACCCACCACAAGTCATCCTGAAAAAGAAATTGAAGAATTTTATGAGGAAATTTGTCGTCTAAATAATAAAGGTAAGCAGCACTTGAAAATAATTATGGGAGATTTCAATGCAAAAATAGGGCAACGGCAACAGAATGAAACTTCAGTAGGTAAATTCGGTCACGGCAACAGAAACCAGCGTGGAAATACTCTCGCTGAGTTTGCAGAGGCAGAAGGGTTTTTCATCTTGAACTCCTTCTTCAAGAAAAAGCCACACAGGAAATGGACATGGAGACATCCAAATGGGACGACAAGTGAAATTGATTTTATTATGTGTAACAAAAAATTCGTCATAGAAGACTGCAGTGTGCTAAACAAGTTCAACACAGGTAGTGACCATAGATTGGTGAGATGTAAGATGCACCTCAACACTAAACTTGAACGTGGCAAGCTCATAAGACAAACAAAATCTATTGACATAACCAACCTTATAAAACACCATAATACCTTCAAGTTGGAACTGAAGAACAGGTTCTCTGCTTTAGAAGGCCTAACATCGGAAGAAGTGGACATCTCTGAAGTTAACAGAAAAGTAACCAAAGCTCTTATGGAAACAGCAACAAAATTAGCTGGGTCTAAGAACAAGTTGCATGTAAATAAATTACCAGGAAAAACGGAAATGTTGATGCAAAAAAGAAGAGAGATGAGGACAACTAAAGAAGATGTGACTTCCAAAGTGGAATATATAGAGCTATGCAAGACAGTAAGAAAAAGTATCACTGAAGACGTAAGGAAATTCAACTGTGAACAAGTGAGGAAAGCAATTGAAAACAACCAAAGCCTAAAGATAGCAAAGGGACATCTCAGTAAGGGAAGAAAACAGATTATGGCACTGAGAAAAGAAGATGGTTCTGTAACAAGAAATAGAGGCAAAATTTTGACAAGAGTGAAAGATTTCTACTCCAAATTATATGAAAGGGATGATACATGCACTCCAGACATCATGAAAGATACCAGTACCAGAGTTCCTCCAGTCCTTCCAGCAGAAGTTGCACATGCAATCAAGAACATGAAGCGGGGAAAAGCTCCAGGAGAAGATGGAATTACTGTAGACATCATACAAGAAGCAAGTGGAGAAATCGAAACAGTACTCGCCCAAATTTTCACTCGATGCCTAAATGAAGGAAAGATTCCTGAGGATTGGAACACCGCTACAATGATCCTGCTACATAAGAAAGGTGACATTGAGGATCTCGGAAACTACAGACCTATCAGCCTCCTATCAGTAGTTTATAAAATCTTCACTAAAGTTCTTTCACACCGCTTGAAGGTAACACTGGACATGGCTCAACCGAGAGAACAAGCTGGATTCAGGAGTGGCTACAGCACAATAGATCATATCCATGTGCTGAGAGAACTAATTGAAAGAGCGAGGGAATATGAACTTCCATTGTGCATGGCTTTTATCGATTATGAAAAAGCCTTTGATTCGGTGAAACCATCAGCAGTTACAATGGCTCTGAAAACCTGCGGTATTGAAGATGCATACATTAATATTATTAATAACATCTATGAAAATGCAAGTGCAAAGATTAGGCTGTTTGAAAATACAACACGCATAAAAATTGGAAAGGGAGTGAGACAAGGTGACACCATATCTCCGAAGCTCTTTAATGCGACATTGGAATGTATTTTTCAGTCGCTGAGCTGGGAAAACAAGGGGATAAAGATTAATGGAGATTATCTAACCCACCTTCGTTTTGCTGATGACGTAGTCATTTTTGCAACTAGCCCATCAGAGCTGCAGAGTATGATCCAGGAACTTGCTGACAAGAGTAAAGAAGTGGGATTAAAAATGAACTTTCAGAAGACAAAAGTGATGTTCAATGCTTTTACAAGAAATGAAGATTTATCGATTGATGGAGAAAAGCTGGAGATAACAGACACGTACGTTTATCTTGGACAGCAGATATCAAGTGAGGGTCACATTGATGAAGAAATTAATCGGCGTACAAAACTTGCCTGGAGAGCTTTTGGAAGAAACAGCATAATTTTCAAGAGCAATATGCCATTATGTCTTAAAAGAAAAGTGTTTGATCAATGCATCCTTCCAGTGCTTACGTATGGTGCATCCTTCCAGTGCTTACGTGGGTGACATGGAGGAGACTGGCACAAGACAGACCGTTGTGGAGGAAACTTGGGGAGACCTTCGTCCAGCAGTGGATTGATAGACGTGGACCTTAACTAAAAGAGACATACAAAGGCTGCAGACAACTCAATGACGAATGGAGAGGTGCATACTTGGTGTAACCAGGAGAGATAAGAAGAGGAACTCGTGGATCCGAAAAATGACAAGAGTGGAAGACATCATGATCAGAGTTAAATCCCTGAAATGGCAATGGGCTGGACATACTGCCAGAAGGACAGATCATCGATGGACAGCCGAAATTTTAGATTGGATTCCAAGGGACAGGAAAAGACCCAGAAGAAGACCACATGGGAGATGGGTGGATGAAATTCGAAAGTATGCAGGGGTGACATGGAGGAGACTGGCACAAGACAGACCGTTGTGGAGGAAACTTGGGGAGACCTTCGTCCAGCAGTGGATTGATAATGGTTGATGATGATGATGATGATGACTGTAGAGTAGCTACTTTCTTAAAAAAATCCAGTTCGGCTTTACTGTAAAAAATTTGTGACTATTCTTATTTTTTAAAGTAAGGTCTTAATTTTTATAAAACTATGCATGTTTGTTATTTAACTATATCAATTAAAAGGGAAATCATTAAAAGTCAGATTATTTTATTTATAAAAACTTGTAAAGTATAGCATTTAATTGTAAAAGCGATTTTCGTAAAAGGCGCAATGTACAGATATAACTTTGTGTAATGTGCTTTCTTTGCACTCTTGTCTCTTTTGGAAATCCTCTTTTGTGTACGGCGAGCCGAAGGGGGAGGGGGAGCATCTGTCTTTCGTCAAAGTGGTGCTTTGCAGCTGCAGCTGGAACGTTTGCTAGCGACCGCACCCCAAATAACAAGGGATTTATTTCGTTTAAATTTATCGGTTGGCCACCGGTCAGGGTGTGTCTTCCCCGTGAGTAGTATAATCTCAAGTTACAGGCATACTTCTTTTCTTCCCAGTGTAAAGAAAAAAATACGCACTCATAGCTTCCTGGGAGTTTTCCAAAGGACAACTAAAACAGTTAATTTCTACATGACGGGTGTAGGAGAACTGGCCACAAAAATTTTAAGGGGCCTCATAAAAATAACGTTTTCGACCGCTTCGTGCCCACGACCTCCAGAGGTTGGTAATCAGAGTCATATAAAGTTTCCGTAATTTCGTCTTTTCTTAATTGCGATAATTAATGTAATTCTTTATAAGAAATGTTTATGATCTACATCTCAGCAAAAGATTTAAGGGTTTTCAAACTACAAGTCTGCAAAATATCTGAGCGCATGTGCTGACTCAGGAAACCTGTCCGGGGGGGGGGGGGATATCAAAACTCTAAGATTTGAAAAATGTATCGTCCCATCGGGAGATTTTCAGCATTTACAAGCTACAGTTGGACAGATTATTTGAGGGTACGTGCCTACTCAGCAAACCTGGGGGTGGGGTGAGGGGGTTATATGATAATTGTGAATTATATAGAATTTCTTGTCCGATCGGGCGATTTTCAGCATTTACAAACTACAACTGGAGACATTATCTCCGGGCATGAACCTACTGAGCAAACCTGTCGGGGGGGGGGGAGGGAAGGGGGGGTAATACCAAAAGTGTAGAATATGAAGAATTTCTCTTCCGACCCGGAGATTTTCATCATTCACATGCCTTCAGATAATGTGTCGAGTTGTAGCTGCTAATTGCCGAGAATCTCCCGATCGGACGAGAAATTGTTCATATCTTACACTTTTGATATTACCCCCCCCTCCCTCTTCGCCGACAGGTTTCCAGAGAGTGACATGCGCTAAGAAAATTTGTCGAGTTGCAGTTTCTAAATACTGAAGATCTCCAGATCGGAAGAGAAATTCTTGATATTTTACGATTTTGGTATTACCCCCCCCCCCGACTAGTTTCCTGAGGCAGCAGATACCCTCAGATAATTCGACGTGTTGTAGCTTGTAAACACTGGAAATCTCCCGATCGGACCAGAAATTCTTTATATTACATATTTTAGATTTTAAGCACCCCCCCTCCCCAGACAAATTCCCTGGGTTTGCACATACTCGCAGAGAATTTTTTATTTGTAGTTTCTAGAAAAATATCGTATAGCAGTTGGCTTGAAGACAACGGTGAATCATTAGTATGTTTTTAAATAAATGTTGCATAAGACTACCACGGCTTTCAGGCCAACACCATACAACCTCTACAGTCAATCAGTGCAATCCGAACTTTCCTCTCATATTTGTAAGGTTTGCAGAAAATATTTTACACATCAAATTATTAATATTGCGGTATTACTTAGGCAGAAAATAATATTAGTACTAACGTTTAGGCCCTTCTAAAAGTTTTCATTCCGTCATTCCCATATTCGCGTTATGTAGGTGAGGTGGCCAAGAAACCGCAATTTTTATATGACCCCTAACGATTTTTTGGCCAGCAGTCTGTGACTAGTTGTCCGAACACCGTTTATAACAGACATAAAAACTTATCAGTCGATCACATATTTTTCCCGTGAGCATTTTGTCTGTGGGCGATTTTTCCGTGGGCGTTTTTTCCTACTTTCGAAAAGTGGGCGTTTTTTCCGTGGGCGTTTTTTCCGTGGGCGATTTTTCCGTGGGCGTTTTTTCCGTGGGCATTCTTTCATACAATCCGTTAAACCTCCAATCAAAAAAAAAAAAAAAAAAAAAAAAAGAGATATGATACAATGAAGTTTTACAGTGCGACGGAGCTCATGCTCGTCAGAGAAAGAAGATGAGTAGGTGAATATTTACATATGGTGATGCTTATGTACAAAAGTTTTGCTCTTTTGAGCTGCGAGAGTCTCTTACGTGAGAGTGGAGAGTTCAGGATTAATTTTTTAGAACAGATGATATGGTGATACATTTGCACTTTCTCTCATTACAAGCCGTGGTAGATGTAGTACAGTTCGTTTGAGTACTTGAGATTGGAGGGGGGGCGGCAGCAATATGGGATAGTTTTCACCTGTGTTGCTTTGCTGCGGTTGGCGTCAGGTGGGTGAAAGCAAGAGTGGCTGGTGGTGGTTTTCCTGTCGGAAGGGCGTGTCAGTCGAGGCAGATCCTGTTGCTGCTGATGATGGTAAACCAGCTTCTGTGGGGGTTCCATCGCTTCCAGAACTCGCTGAGGGTCGCCGTCCTGTGCGCTTCTGTGTAGTCGATTTGCAGTCGGGCGATGACTGTTCTTGAAGTGATGGACCAGTCGAGTGCTTGCTGGAGGTTCGGTGAGTGGGGTGTAGTTAGTGTGTTGGAGGTATAATTGGTATATGATGTATTTGGCGAGGACGAAGAAGTAGGTGCATGTTGTTGAGGCGTGAGGTGCGGTGGGTGCAGCGTTGAGGTATTGGTAGTGTTCTATCTTGTGGGTGATGGGGCAGACCTTGGAGGCCATGGTGAACATCAGGTGGAACAGCGGGAGAAGGACGGGGCAGTGACCCCGCGTAGACCAAAAGAAGTCGTTGGATTTCTTTTTAGAAACTAGAAATAGATTCAGAAAATATATTAAAATGTCTGCCAAAAATTTTTGAGTCTCTCAACACATAATTACTGTTCTAAAAATTTGGTACATCACTGTTTAAAATATCACTAATACCAGTTTTTGTTAACAACAGTAGTAGTTATCATTGGTTCTTAATTTTTACTGATAGATGGCGTTCAAAGCTGAGACTGATTTTTAACGTTTTAATATACTTCCATATCTGGCCTGCGTCGTCTGCTACAACAAATCACGTGCCGATAGGTGGCGCTTCCGCTGAGGCTGGTAGCTGCATGATGTCACCGCCGCCGTTTGCTCAGTGCGTGAAGTCCGTTCGCTTATTTGGGTTTAGACTTTACTTGGTTTTAGATTTTAGATTACAGTCCTCCATTTAGTTTACTGTCCTTAAAAACGTCTGATGCCTTTGGGGACGCAAATTGTTCTCAAATTTTTATGTTTGTCCTCAAATGTCCTCGAATTTACACTGGCGGAAAGTGAAAAAAGAACACCAAGAAAGAGACGTCAGATACCAACGAAATTTATACAGCATAATAACGGAATACAGAGGATTACGTGATCAAAACATTATGGCAAAATACAGCTGTACTTGCTGGTAAACTGAAAAATAACATTTTTTTTATTGGAGGTTTAACGACCACCGTGAGCAACTCAATGGGCTATAAGCAGTCGCCCGTCCCTAATTTAGAGTCACTGGTTCCAGGGAAGGGAGAGAGCCAGTGCTGTAAGACAAACACAACATCCATGCCTCATCGGGATTCGAACCCGGACCCCGTTCGGACGAATGATCAGATGTCATCGCTTAGACCACTGCGCCACTGGGGCGGCAAATAACATTTCCATGTAACATGGTTAGTACGAGGTTGAACCACCATGAACTGCATCACACTGTGCAATTCTGGCATGGAGTCTGTCGTGCAGATGTTGGATGTAAGTTTGGGGTATTGAGTTCCAAGCATCCTCAACCTGGACGCGTAAGTCGGGAATGGTCGTGGCTGGCCGTGGAGACCGGATAAGTCGTTGTCCCATAAAATCCCACACGTACTCAATGGGGGATAAATCCGGTGAACATGCAGGTCATGGAAGTTGTCTCACACCCTGAAGTGCATGTTGCGTTGCACATGCCGTGTGTGGGCGTGCGTTATCTTGCTAGAAACACCACGATGGACCGAACTTACAAATGACACAACAACGGGCTGAATGATGTTTTTGATGTAGGAGGTGCTGTTTAACGTACCCGGTACAAACACTAGTTGTGTACGGCAGTGATAGCTGATCGCTCCCCACACCAGGAGACCAGGTGTAGGCCCCGTGTGTCGCTGGCGGATGCAAGAAGGGTGGAGATGCTCCCCTGTGCGTCTGCGAACACGCATACGGCCATCGGAGACTCCCAAGCAGAATCTGCTTTCATCGCAGAACACGACAGGTCGCCATTGCGTTCTCCGGTGCAGACGTTGGCGACACCAATGCAGCCGTTCCTGACGGTGGGCAGGAGTCAGAGGTACACATGCCAGAGGCACACGTGCACGTAGTCCTGCATCCAGTAGACGATTGCGGAATGTTCGCACAGTCACCTCAGGTGCAACGGCAGCTCGAATTTGCGTCGCAGTGGATGTTCTACTTGACAACGCCGCTCTTCTTATGCGTCGATCGGTCCGCTCATCAATCCGTCTGTGACTCCCGGTTCCACGTCTTTTCGTGTGGGAATGTTCCTCGGACCATCTACGCTACCATCGTACCACCACCGATACTTCCCGTCCAATTCGCTCCGCAATACGACGATACGACAACCCGGCCTCGCGGAGTCCGACTAGACGACCTCGCTCAAAGTCCGATAACTGCTGAAATCGTACACGTCTTCCATGTCCAGGCATTGCAGCTTCTTCAGGATCTTCGCACGAGTCCGTACTCCGACGACTGATTACATTCACTTCGCCGTACTCCTTAAATACCACCGGCGATAATTTATATATATTATGCCGTGCTGTGGCGTAAGCGCTCACCGGTTGGTCCCGAAATTAACATCACACCTACGTAAATTCGACCTCATTAACAAATGTAAATTTCATGATCGTCCGCCAATTCCTTCTTGGTGTTCTTTTTTCACTTTCCGCCAGTGTAGTTTACTGTCCTCAAAAGCGTCTGATGCCTTTGGGGACGCAAATTGTTCTCAAATTTTGATGTTTGTCCTCAAATGTACACTTCCTCATTAGCTTGTTGGATTTCTAATGAAAAATGCTCTTAAAAGTAGTTTTCATTGTACTAATTTTCCGACATGCTTCTTGTGAAAACAAGTTTTGACTTTTTTTTTTCTTCTTTCCGAGTTTAACGACCACCGCGAGCAACTCTAACTACTATAAGCAGTCACCTGTCTCTGATTTGAAGACATTCGTTCTCGTAAAGGGAGAGAGCAAGTGCTGTAAGAGAAACACAGCATGCATGTCTCAGTCGGGACTCGAACCCGTACCCACTTGTACGAATGGTCAGTGGCCAGCACTAGAACACTGAACTACTGGCTCGGTCAAATTACGACTGTACTTGATCTAAGTTGCTACAAAAACTTTGGCAAAATGAAAAATTCGCCATGCAATTGGTTTGGTGTGCAGCTTAATACGGCACATATACAAGGTAAAGCAGCCGCCCCGGTAGCGCAGTGGTCTAAACGATGGCCTCTGATCGTTCGTCCAAAAGGGGTCCGGTTTCGAATCCCGTGAGGCATGGATGTGAAGTTTGTCTTACGACACTGGCTCTCTCCCTTCCCTGGAAGCAGTGACCCTAAATTAGGGACGGACGACTGCTTATAGCCCATTGAGTTGCTCACGATGGTCGTTAAACCTCCGATCGCCGCCCCGGTGGCGTAGTGGTCTAAGGCGTTGGCCTCTGATCATTCGTCCGTAAGGGGTCCGGGTTCGAATCCCGGTCAGGCATGGATGTTGTGTTTGTCTTACGGCACTGGCTCTTTCCCTTCCCTGGAACCAGTGACACTAAATTAGGGACGGGCGACTGCTTATAGCCCATTGAGTTGCTCACGGTGGTCGTTAAACCTCCAATCAAAAAAAAAAAACCTCCGATCAAAAAAAAAGAGGTAAAGAATTTCACTTTTGCTAATATGTTCTCGCCATCATGATTCTACTTTGTCAATACAAATTACCAACATTCTACAAGATGTATCCTTTTAAGACACACATTTTCATATGTAATATCACACTTATTGAAGCAATACAGTTTCGTGACAAAAAGATTTGCATATTTATTTTGAGTACGTATATGTCCCCAAATGAACTGCCGATTTGAGGACGCCACGCCCTTTTGTCCTCAAATCAATGTTCCGATATCTGGTCACCTTAGTTTAAATATTTTTTTGCTTGTCTTGCCCTTGATTCTGTAAGTGCTGTTTCGTGTTTCTTCTGCTGTTGTTATTTCTGCGAGTGTTTTTACCATGTGCAATTGGAAGTGCTTTTGCCAAGAAGTTTCCCAGGATGAGGGGACTTGCGTTTCGTGGTGAACGAAGTTCAGTGAGTGGATCCTAGTAATCAATCCACCCAGTAGGACATGTTCGAAAGGTCATTCAATGACTCTCAGAGTAGATAGTTCTCATCGTTATGGACAATTCAGGTATCAGAGGGATCATGTTTCAGGGAAATCTCAGCAGTCTTGCCGTGCCGTGTATTGAGACATGTGACGCCTGGGTCCTTGATATCTTTAAACGTGATACTAAGCGATTCAAGGGGGAAATCTCCCCTGAGAATGACAGATCTGCGAGAACATTGCTGCCGCTCATACACAAACATGTACAACCACGAACTACTGTCAAGTGTCATGATAGATCAGTGGGCTGCATATCATAACCTCGGAAGCTGCGGATACGGAAATCTCAGTTAACCACTCACTGAAATTCGTGGATCGGATCCTTGTACTGGGGTTCATACCCAAGGTGCTGAGAGCAGTTGACGACCTCTCAAAAGCAAACTTGCCGCCCCGATGGCGCAGTAGCCTAAGCGATGGTCTCTGATCATTCGTCCGAAACGGGTCCGGGTTCGAATCCCGGTGAGGCATGAATGTTGTGTTTGTCTTACGGCACTGGCTCTCTCCCTTCCCTGGAACCAGTGACCCTAAATTATGGATTGGTGACTGCTTATAGACCATTGAGTTGCTTATGGTGGTCGTTAAACCTCCAATCCCAAAAAAAGCAAACTTAGTTATGAAACTCGCAAACTTAGTTATGGAACTCGCAAACTTCATTTGCCAGACTATAATCTGGTATATCTATTCCGACCAAGGTGGTTAGAATAAGATATCTGGAGATGCCCTTGCTAATGGAGTAGTACCACTTTGCTTGAAGCCTATAACCGCGAGCGACAGCCGTCGAAGTATGGGAAAGCTGATAATTTTCAATAGAAAAAGACAGGCTACGATGCAAAATAGTCACGTGCACAACTTAGTGCTGTGGCCAAGTCAATCGGTTGAACCCATGACCAGACTCACTTTTTTTTTGCGAGTTTTCGGCTTTTCACTTTTAAGGTTATTTGGCTGTCGGTGTTGGAGGTTTTTAGTTTACTACTTTGTTCTATATGATACCCCCCCCAAACTACCGTTGATTTTTTTAAGTACAACTGGACTTTTACCTTGAGCTGAAGCACACTTTTGCACAAAAATGCAAATAATGGCTAAAATTATTGCCCAAATAAACTCCTTTTTGGTGTCTAGATCTGTTTACAGGTCGGTGTTATGCTGGTAAATTTATTTAGGATAAATAGATTATAGGGCACAAATCCCAGCAAAATTATTTTATTTTTTCACCACAATTTTACGTAATAAAAAAAAAAAAAAAAAAGATTTTGCTCATTTCTCTAAGGCTTGGAAATCGCTTCCCAAAGCTTAGAAAGACACTTTTTGTTGAAGAGTTAAACTCTCAAAAAGGCATAGAATCTTTCAACGGTGAGTTTTATCCAATATCAGCGATTCCTGGAAAGAAAGAAAACCTATCTTTTTTTACTAAGATCTCCGCACCTAGGAGGGAAGAGAATCTTTCTTATTAAGGCAGCGTACCCATTTTCTCCATAAATTACTGATTACTCACGAATTTGTGATCGTTCTAAATTAACCTGTAAAAACTATCGACGACGAGAAATTGTTATATGCTTCGAAACTTTTATATACCTCGAATTGTTTTGCAGTAAAGGCGCTTCGACCAAAGACAAAGTAATAGAAAATATTTACTATTTGCACCCTCGGAAAACTTTTCTCATAACCTTCGAAGGTACTTGCATTCAGCACATAAGGATCTTTTCCTTCAATCTCCTTAATTTTTTAAAAATACAGCATTTTGTACTCGGAAGTTAAAGTTTCAAAGTAAGAAGCCATCATTTCAACGAGGCTGGTTGTCCTTCAGTTACGTTACTAAGGCTTGTTGCCATGCTGAGAGTCACGTGTCTGCTACATCCTCATTGCAATGCATTTTGTGTTGTCCGAATCGCCTTCTTTCGTCGCAAATGTTTCCAATTTCGAATCGTAAATTGCTGCCGATGTGTGAGAAAATGCCGAATTTATAAAATTCTTAATTATTTTGAGACTCCTTCCCATTTTTATTTTAAATTGAAATACACGAATGTTAGTGCGAATTCTAAACAAAACATAACGTTAAAATTAAAAACTTCACTCGTATAAAAAGTATAATTCATTCCGGTTTGATATTAACATTGTTTCTGCAACCGAAATCCACGCTGATCCAAAATACACACAGTTGAAATTACATAGGCATCATGTTAACAACGAGAAATTCCCACAGTTGGCGGCTTAACAGTTAAGAGACTCAGAGCATCTCCAGAAGTACTATTCTAAGCTCCTTGATTCCGACGGAACTGTCGTCTTTCGTCAGAACATTGCTTCGAAGTCATGATTCGGATCATAAAACAGTTTTTTCCTGGACGTAATTAATTTATTTATTTATATGCTAGAAAGATATGTTTTACTTCTGCACGAAACACGTCGCTACCGTCCCTCTAAATGTTTCAGAATACGAACAAAATCATCCTTCACAAAAGGCCCTTTTAAGGGTCAGCGAGAATACCTCACAAACATTCATCTCGTGAATACACCACACGCTGTGTTTCTCATATCACCCGATAGATGGCAGGACTATATCACTCCGGAAATGTCATATTACCCGTTATTCCGCGTTGCTCTGTTGCAGCAAACAACGCAGGTCAGGTATGGAAGACCATCCCCGAATTCTTGAGGACAGTCCTCGAATTTAGTTTACTGTCCCCAAAACGTCTGAATGCCTTTGGAGACGCAAATTGTCCACGGATTTTGATTTTTGTCCTCAAATATCTTCTAATTTAGACCAACCCACCCACCCACCCGGCCAACCATATTTGAATTTGATCCTATAAGATTTTCTAATAAACTTATCTTTAAGTTAAAAATATAGTAACTGGTAGCATAATTTTATTGTTATATAAGTATTATTTAAATAAAAATTATTTTGATTAACTTGTTATTAAATTAAAGGTTATAAAAAATTATTAGTAAACATTGTCAAAGAGGTTGATGCTTATCCAGGAACAACACTTTACGTTTTGAATGCGTTCTCTATCGAACACGGATTTTCTAATAAACTTATCTTTAAGTTAAGAATATAATAACTGGTAGTATAATTTTATTGTTATATAAGTATTATTTAAATAAAAATTATTTTGATTAACTTGTTATATATATTTTTTTAGGTTTAACAACCACCGTGAGCAACTCAATGGGCTATAAGCAGTCGTCCGTCCCTAATTTAGGGTCACTGGTTCCAGGGAAGGGAGGGAGTCAGTGCCGTAAGACAAACACAACATCCATGCCTGACCGGGATTCGAACCCGGACCCCTTACGGACGAATGATCAGAGGCCAGCGCCTTAGACCACTGCGCCACCGGGGCGGCCACTTTACGTTTTGAATGCGCTCTCCATCGCACTCGTACGAACACGGACGTGCTCGCAATAGAGCTATTATTACGTTCTTATTTCTTTAGTTACCATTCAAGACAAAATAAAAAATTACCACTACTTTATTTTATTCAAGTAAATTAAAATAACGGTACCTCCCTTTTCTAAGTTTTTCTGTTCCATGCTCTCCTTTTTTCTAGATTTTACACCTGGGGCCCTCTAGAGCCTGGGGCCCCTAGGCCGCGGCCTAGTTGGTCTAGTCGTAAATCCGTCGCTGATCACTGTGATTAACTCATAGTGGTCATCAAACCCAGAAAAAACAAAAAAGAGGCTACAGTACTCACTCGTGCCTAATTTAGGGCATGGCTTTCTGCGATTAATCGTATAATACAAGGCTATGCCCAACCCACTCTGCCAAACTGTCGTAAACCAGGGCTTAGACCACCTCACCGGCCAAATTTTGACTTTAGATTTTAGAAAATAAGAAATTCTTCATTAATTTTGTTCTTCAGAAAAATATAAGAATTATGCAGCTTGCTCTTAATTCAGCGCGTGTATTTATAATAAAGTGTTTCACTTTTGCAGAGTATGTTCTTTCCCTTACAGCTCTGCTTTGTCAGTACAAGTTACCAATATGTTACATATACAGGATACTGTATATCCTTTTAATAAGTTTAATTTTCTGATGTAATATATCACTTAAGAAAGAATGAGGATGTAGGGAGCCTCGGGAGCGAATTTCACAAGTGAATTTACGGAATTGCGATTAAGGCCATTTCCGCCACGCGATTAGTTTAGAGCTACTTTGGAGATCGCGAGTAGGCGTGGGCTATGAGGAGAGTCATGTGACGGAGACATGTAGGTTTCGCTGCACTCGCATAAGCCGTTTGAAAGTTCGGGTGTTTTCATTGCGACAATGGTTGTTTTACCAGTACAGTCGGAATGCGACAGGAAGTAAATAGAGAATGTACTTTATTGGTAGGGGAGATCAAACAAATCTTTATTATCGAAAAATGATATATATACAGGTCCGCCACACTCGGAGATAAACTAACAAGGGAAAACGTGGGATGAGACATGCGACACTATTCACAAATGGATGGGGCTTCGCCAGCCAAGAAATTATAAACATTAATGTTAAAACCACAGTACTAATTCAAGCATAGTTCACAAGGTTCGCATAAATAGACAAATGTCAAGGACCAGTGATTCGTGTGCAGTAGACAGCCGAACTAATGCAGAAAGACAAAGAATGCAAACAATATGCAGAACATTCTGAAATTATAAACACAATGCAAAGAACATGGTCACTGTGCACAAATAAGAAAACAGTGGATAGGACATGTTGCACATTTTACACAAGTTATAAATAAAAATATAGTGTTCAAACACTACGAAAAAGAGGTTTCGCACAGATCACTGGACACACTAAGTTTAACAGATGACCATGACCGATAAAGTACGTACATGATGTAGAAATACACACTGTGTATACTAAAAGGAAAGAGATAGCAAAGCCCAGGGCAAACAAAACTTAAATACAGTGCAAAACAAAGTCACGGTACACAGAAATATTTACCATTTAGCGGCATGGCAGATCACAAAACTTAAGGGAGAACAACAGGTGCTTTCCACCTACTATGCGAAACAATAAAATTATATGAAATCATGCAATATACGTACACATACAGGGGGAGTGCTTCCTAGAACACACGAAAAAAGAATGGTAATGGTAGTACTGGAAGTTTAAGGATAAAATTCTAGTAGCACACTTCCTCACTGCACAGTAAAGGCGAAAAACAGAGAGATACCAATGAAAACAGACGGTAAATGCACATACAAAAATGCTGAACAATTGAAAAAAAAATCAAAAAAATCAGGTCACCCGATCACAGATAACTCAAGAAAACGACATACAGGCGATGGTGCAAAAACAGAAGCATGTGCCACCATGTACCCATATTATAACCGGTTCAAACGTACCAGTAGAAAATAGAATTTCAGAAGAGACCGTCTCGATCTCGCATCAAAAAGCAAACTTGCACAGGAACACCAATATAAGGAAGACATATGTACTGGGTATTTATAGGCAGAGTAGTACAAAAGCGGGAGTACACGCAGAGTAAGCACAAGAGACAGGTCTGCCAATCAGGCAGTCATAGTGTAAAACACATATGAACACAGGGCTGAACTTTAGGTGATTCACAAAATGGCATAATCAAACACAAGGTATACATAAAAAAAATACTCAATTCAAAGGGTAAGGGTCCTACCTCGGTAGGGAAGACAACACATGACATTATAGCAAAACATTTGGGGATGAACACCAGGAGAACTCATAATGTCACTAAAAACATTGTTGAGTGAAATTCTCCTAAGGAAACGACCCGGCAATTCACACTAGATAGAATTTGGAATCAGAGACACGAAACCACCCATCATCCAGAGCCTAGGTTGACCGGAAAGCTGCAAGAGAGCGTAAGGTGGTTGCTGCAGAATATTCAAGATTGAGACGAGCCGTGAGACGAGCACGGAAAACCAACCGCATCGTTTCTCCGGCGACCAAGATGCTTGATGTATTAGCAGTAGTACGGTGGTACAGATGATAAAGGTATATCACGTGCTTAACAAGAACGAATAAAAAGGCACAGACATCAGGTACTCGAGACGGTGGAGGTTTTGTCAGAAGGAGCCATGAGTACGCTATAAAGGGCAAACTGCGGGAGGAGATGATATCAGCGAGATGGAATGCATAATGTAGTATCGGGAGCAAAATGGGACAATGGCAGTACATGTGGGCTGCATCACCAACAGAGTCACAAAAAGAGCAAATAGGTGAAGATATTAAATTCATTCGGGAAAGAGTGAAAGGGACAGGAAGCCGGCGGTGAAGGAAGTGCCAGTGGATGTTATACTCTAGCGGTGAGGAGAGAGGAGAAAGAGACGCTGACCAGATGGCCATGGAAAAAGAGGAAGAAACGTCTGGTATAGGATGGGGAAGGACAAAAGGTTCACGGAGAGAAAAGTAAAGAGAGGCGAGGGAGACTGAAACTGATTTTCAGCTGAAGGCATTCCACCTTCTCAAAAACGCAAATTGCAACGCGGAACAGTATAAATCCCTAGAAATTCCAAACAATGTTTTTCTGGAGACATCCACCTCAACCATGAAAATATATCCATGAAAACTTAATATACATAAAAACTATGTGTGGCGTTAATCAATCAATTCCATGAAAAATTAAGGCTAAATACCTGGGAATTATAATTATAACCAGGGACGTCGCCATGCGGGTGCGAGGGTGCGCTGTAGCCCACCCTGAAATTTGTTTTGCCACACTGCCGCTCACCCTGAAATTTGTTTTGCCACCCTGCCACCCACCTAATTCGCGATGTACCATTTTTCATTTTTTTAAACTTTAAAATGTAATCTGGACTTTACCAAATAATAATAAGACCCGTGTTTTTCGTCGTGTAGCCGTACGTATTTCCCATAGGAAGTTTTTCGTCTACATCTCCGTAGAAAGGTTATCGAATTAGCATCCCCAGTGCCATGAAAATGCAATTATTCTCCATTCTTCCAAATCCTTAGCTTAAGCCTTTTTCGTGTTAATATGGCCAGGGGCGAATGGACATGGTGGATAGGAATTCACCGAGGGAGGCCATTACTAACCGCTCTGCTGTTTGTTTGTGCTACTAAGTAGGATATTCCATCACGATAAGCGGAGTCCACTATACCATGCCGTCCCGGTGGCGCAGATGTCTCAGCGCTGGGGCTTTTGACTATTCGTCCGAGATGGGTCTGGGTTCGAATCCCGTGAGGCATGGATGTTGTGTTTCCCATAAGAAACAGGCTGTCTCCTTTCCTTGGAACCAGTGGCCCTAAATTAGGGACGGGAGACTGCTTATAGTCCATCCAGGAATTGCTCACGGTGGTCGTTAAAACCTTAAAAGCCTATAGTAGAGCTCTTAAACCTTTCTCGGGGCAGTGAAGCAGCAGGACGTGGACAACTTCTTTGGAGGACAGGAGTGCAAGATAAAGTCTCTGGCTTGAAGGAAGGAGTTAAGGAGGGGTTAGGTGTTGTGTCTACGTATCACGACGTTAAAATTAAATTTAGATAAAAAAAAAGGACATTTTGTTTGGTGAAGTCCATAACCACGAGAGACGGCTTTCAAAGTATGGGAAAGCTGATGGGTTTCAAGGCTATTGCAATACATTTTGTGTTGGTCGAATCGCCTTCTTCGTTGGCACGTGTTTCCAATTTCGCATTGTAACTTGCTGCCAATGTGTGAGAAAATGCTGAATTTATAAAATTCTTAATTATTTTAAAACTCCTTCCCACTTTTATTTCAAATTGAAATACACGAATATCAGTGAGAATTCTTAACAAGACATAACATTAAAATTGTAAACTTCACTCGTGTAAGAAGTATAATTCATTCCGTTTTGATATTAACACGGTTTCTGGAACCCAAAGCCACGCACTTCCAAAATACACACAGTTGAAATTACATAGATATCATGTAAACAACGGCAAATTCCCACACCTTGCGGCTTCACTGTTAAGAGACCAGGGCATCTCCAGAAGTACTCTTCTAACCTCTTTGGTGTCTGCACTGATTTTCAGGTGACGGCATTCCACCTCAAAATCACAAATTGCAACGCGGAACAGTAAAATCCCTGGAAATTCCAAACAATGCTTTTCTGGAGACATCTTCCTCAACCATGAAAATATATACAGGAAAACGTATTATACATAAATACCGTGTTTGGCGTTGATCAATCAGTTCCATGAAAAACTAAGGTTAAATACCTCGGAATTATAATTGTAATCAGTAAGCCGCTGTATGTCTCTCTTTAAAAAGCTTAAAAGTCTGGCTTCAGATATCCAATAAACGAAGTCTGACAAACTGAAGAAACAATAAATTTTTTTCTTAAGAAAATTACTCGTTAACCAGGAAATGAAAATTACTACATTATAAAAATAAAAAATAAAAACACGTAGTTTCCTATATATATCTTCTTGATCTGTGGTTATACTTCATGGCAGACGGCCGGTTTTTGCCTAAACAGATTGTAAGACGAAAAGATGGCAGAAATAATCCGAGCATCTTGTTTTTCTGAGATTTTCAGGGAATCTGGCAACGATATTTAATCAAACAATACGTCACCGCTAAAGTTCTGTTTTCATGGCAACAGCTAAACCAGTAGCAACCATTTCCACGATGGGGTTCGTTGGTTGCTTAGTTATCGGATTTTGGGTTTGAGAAACAGGTAAATGAAATCAATTGTTTATTATTTTATATGCATGAACTTCCAAAAACATTTATTTAAATTTATTATTTACACATCTGTGTGCAGCCAGAAAATATTCGTAGCATTTCCGGAGACCAAACCATGAAGTAGTTCTGAAAGTTTCTTGTACTGTGCATACCTGTTCCCAGTGCATCTGCGCCAGAGGAAAAGTTCCGGCACCAGTACTTACGCAAAACAGTTATTCATTTCCAGGGTTTATTATCGGAAGTTTTCCTTAGGCGGTGTTTCAACGGGAGTGATGCTTCCAGCGTACTGACACATCGCGGTGCAAAACTCTTCCAGAACTAGGCCTACTTGATGGACTGGTCTACGGAAGTTCAATCTGAGAAATGTAGAGCGGATGCAGTTTTGTTTACAATTTCTTTCTCAGATAATGCAATTTTCCGCTAGAGTACGTAAAAGTATACTACATTTCCCCCAATATCGAAGCTTATAAATGCCCCATTTGAAATTAGTTTTTGTGTGGGATAGATAGAGTTTGTGGTGAAGGCCTTTCTTCATATAGTTTTAAAATGTTTGTAACGAACAATTTTGTCACTAGAAGGTGTAAGAGCAAATCCGTACTTCTTTTTATGCTATAACAAGCTTTGCCCCTTTTAGTTCATTTTTTTCTTCATTTGTTTTCCGTATAAGCTACAAATATCTGGAAATGCCTGGATGCTATGGTGTGCTTTGTAGCAACCACAGTTTAAAGAAAAGGAAGTCAGATGTTACGTATCACGTTTTCCCATGGCTAAAGATTTATTAAAGGAATGGGGGGCGGAAATGTTGTCCAAAGGATTCATTTAATGCAAAGAATGCTCGAATGTGTTCAGTAACGCATGCTCTTATACAAAGAAAATTTCAGATCTGGTGTCATTGGAGCAATGTAAGATGGAAGTTGGATTTTTCATACTAGAAGCATATTCTTTCAATTTGAGTTACCAAAAAAGTTTTGTATAGGAAGCATCGAAAAGCATTCATACCATATTCCCGTTTTAGCCTAGTAATTGTTTCCCTATGTTTTAAAAAAATATTTGAATGTGTGTACAATTTTTCTTAAATAATTTAAAAAATAGTAGTCTATAACCCGTGCCATGCACGGTTGAAAAAGCTGTGACTGAAACTTTTTCTTGTCATAAACACGAATCGTAATAAAATGCATAACCATAATAAACGGTTGAATTATTAATGGGCAGTGTATAAGATGGGTCGCCAACAACAAAAGTTTCGTAATATTCCCATTAACTTTTAATTTTTCCAACTACTCGTGTACCAATTTAACGATGACGTTCCTCATTATTGTATAAACATGTACTTACCCGTCGTTGACGGGCTTGCACTGGAGTATTGAGGTATTCTTTCAGTGACCCGAAATGATATCGTGTCTAGATAACTACACAATGTAGTTAAAAATGTGTTTTATTTTGCCAGTTTGGTTTTAACAATTTTTTTTGGTATCATTATACAATGTATATTAATATATAAAGAGAGAAACTTTGTGTGTTTGAGGTAATCTCGTAAACTACTGAACCGATTTGGATAATTCTTTCGCAGATATTTCTTTCCGGTGGAGATAGGCTATTTCGTTTATTTTTTATTTATTTATTTATTATTTTTGGCTGTACTACCGAATCAGATCGCTTTTAAGTAGTTCCCGATTTCCCGTGTATCGTTCCGCTTTGTTTATATTCAACCTGATCGCACCCAACGTGAAAGAAAGTAGTTCACGACAATATGCGACATTTTTGTACTAATCTCGAAAACTACTGAATCGATTCGGTTAATTCTTTTACCGTTGGGAAGCGTATTTCTTTCCGGTGGACATAGGCTATTTCGTTTGTTTTTTATAATTTTTGGCTGTACTACCGAATCAGATCGCTTTCAAGTAGTTCCCGATTTCCCGTGTATCGTTCCGCTTTGTTTACATAAAACCTGATTACGCCCAACGTGAAAGAAAGTAGTTCACGACAATATACGACATTTTTTTACTAATCTCGAAAACTACTGAATCGATTCGGTTAATTCTTTTACCGTTGGGAAGCGTATTTCTTTCCGGTGGACATAGGCTATTTCGTTTATTTTTTATTATTTTTGGCTGTGCTACCGAATCAGATCGCTTTCAAGTAGTTCCCGATTTCCCGTGTATTGTTTCTCTTCGTTTACATACAACCTGATCACCCCAACTTGAAAGAAAGTAGTTTACGATAATATACGGAATTGTTTTACTAATCTCGAAAACTACTGAACTGATTCGGATAATTACAACTACGTAGTTGATAGCGGAGAGCTTAGTTCCGATTCCGACCACCACAGAAAAGCAGATGTCGCTGCAAGTACTGAAGCGAGAACAAACTGTAGAAAAATTGACAGCGGATTGTACAAAGAAAATGCCATGGTAACGTAAAAAAATAATTACTTATGATATTAAAAACTAGCGATGACAAATCTGCGAGTCAGTCATGAAAATCGCTCCAGTGGGAGGCGCTGGCGGATTGAAGGAGAAAACGGCCTTGTGTTTTAAATATATAGATTGCAGCTGTATCCCCGCTCTTAAAAATTCGATTGAAAAAGTAATCCTTTTCAGTCGGATAACGCTCACGACGAGAAACGTTTTGCGCCTATTTACTGCCGTAAATAGGCGAAAAATAATTTCATTATTTCTCCTTGAGAAATAATGAAATTGATTGGACTCACCTAATTCATAAAAACTGAGATTTATTCTTCTAGGCACATTTCCGTCAATGACTTCTTCATCTTCAACTTGAATGTCTCTATGAATGTCTCTTCAGATTTATTCTTCTAGGCACATTTGTCAATGACTTCTTCATCTTCAACTTGAATGTCTCTATGAATAGATAATAAAGCTAGCCCATTCAGTCTTGACTCTGATGTATTGTTTCTCAAATAAGATTTATATCGACGAAGACTGG
Source organism: Macrothele yani (assembly GCA_039090855.1). Classification (NCBI taxonomy): domain Eukaryota; kingdom Metazoa; phylum Arthropoda; class Arachnida; order Araneae; family Macrothelidae; genus Macrothele; species Macrothele yani. Next base: position 23,324,184 of record CM077015.1, read on the forward strand.
AAAAGCTTCTTTCCACTGATGCTGTGGTTACAGGAAGAATTGCCAAGATGTGAAGCAAAATATAAATGTTGGGAAATAAGTTCTTATTGCATGATGCCAAACTTTCAACTGCGTTTTTGGGGCGCACGACTGCTTTTTCCCTTTCCCATTTTTGACACCATAATTGATACTCGCTTTCTGTTGCATCAGAATATCCTAAATCAGATTCATACATTTTCACTGCAGATAATATTTGGGAATAATCATTCTTCACAGCAAAAACTGGTAGAATGTTTTGCAATGAAGTTAGTGTTTCTTTTTGTGATTGAAACCTTTCATTTAATTATATCATCCACAAAGGGTATAAATATACTTCTGCGGAAATATTTTACTGGAGTTGAATATGGGACATTCATCTATTTTTTTGTATACTGCATCTACGTGGAACTTCTTCTGCTACTTTGAGGCCAACAGCCAATGTTTTTACAGCATGATAAATTAAGCTGAAGGATTTTTCTGCTTGAGTTCTCATGCTGTTTAGCAGTGTTGTAACTTCTGATATTTTTTCTAATGCATCGACTAAGTGGATTTGCTTGTTTTGGAAGTTTTCAGATAGGTTGTATGTGATGGACAATATTTTACTAAGGACAAAAGTTGCCACTAGAAATGAAAACTCACATATAGAGTTGAGCAAAGTGTGTGCTTTGACAGATGATTCTGCTGACTCTTCTTGCTCAATCGCTTCTAAGGATGATATAATAGGATGCAGGCCTTCTTTAAACATAAGAACGGCATCATGCCTTTGGATCCATCGAGTTTCACATAGAGTTTTCATCTTAACTTTCTTGCAATCAGGTTGCAGTCGCTGGATACTTTCTTTCAAAACACTGGTACGTTTAGCAGAAGCGTGGAAAAACGAACATGTTTCTGATATAACTCCCATACAGTTCCTTATGCTAGGCATTTTGCTAGCATCCGACAAACATAAGTTCAAGGAATGGGACATGCAATGAGTATATATTGCTTTGGGATATTTTTTTTTCTAATACAGGCATGCACTCCACGAAACTGTCCTCGCATTGCTGCATCCCCATCATACCCCTGCCCTCTCATATCGTTCAAATCAAAACCCAATTTCACTAAATTTTCCATTATTGTTGTTGCAAGAGAACAGCGTGTTAAATTTTTCACCGGTATAAAAGCCAGAAAATTTCCTCTTAATTTCAGTTCTTCTTCATCAAAATACCTGACGCACAGTGAAAACTGTTCTATTTGACTAATGTCAGTTGTTTCATCTGCCAATACTGACATTTTTTTGAATGCTTTACCTTTGCTACAATTTTCTGTTGAATAAGTTCCCCAAAGATGTTTATTATTTCATTCTGTATTACTGAACTTGTATACATGCACTAGTTTCTAAGTTTTCTTTTAAAATGGCATCTCCAGAATTTGCACGATATCTTAATAAAGTGTGAAAATTGCCCTCATTATTTGTTGGTTCCTCAAGCAAAATTCTTCCAGAATCAACTTTTCCCCTAAGAGGTATCTGCTGCCTTCCACATAATCTAATTGTTTGCTCAAAAGGAATAAATCTTTTCCTGTTGTCAATTATCTTTTGCTTTTTCTGTTTATTCATTTGTAAAATTATACTATCCTGTGTTTTATGAATTATTGATGCAATATTTTCAGCTGCCAATACAGCGTCTTTGTGATATTTATTATTTTCATGTTTTTTGAATATTTCCCTCGCATCTTTTAAATCGGTACTAGGTTTTGTAACGAGGCTACCCAAAGTCTGATGTTTGCCTTTACCAGCAACATCTTTTTCGTAAAATAAATCACAATATTTACAAAATGAACCTTCTTTCAGATGTGAATATGACAGCCACTTATACTCTTCTAGCCATTTAATTTGGAATGTTCTCAAATGATTTTTATTGCGACTGGAACTGGTTTTTTTAGGGAAACTATATTTCGCAGTAAGTTTCCATATGCTATGTAACAAATCCACTTTTATCTCGTCGCTCAAAGAATTAACAAGCTCAATGTTACCTGCATACAGTCCTATGTCGTTCGAATCTGAAATGCTTTCAGACATTTCATTACCATCTGCATCTCCGTCATTCGTCATGCGTATTGGTTGAAGCTCATAATTTTCCGGATTACTCCCGCTTTCAACGCATTGGTTTGGAACTTCAATACCAGTGGATTCAGCAAGCGTTTCAGTTTCGACGGCTCTTCTTTTGTTACAGAAAGTCAACAGACTTCGTTGATGAAATCGTTTCATTTTTGAAATAACCTCAACAAACTGTTTTAAGCAGCTGCGGAAAAGAGCGAATAAATACTGATTTTGAATTACAAGGATACAGATAAAACAGAAACAGAAGTTTCACTTTCTCACTCCGTTTGAAAATGAAAAAATCCACCCACATGGCCAACGCACAGCTCGGAATCAGTAAAGTATCAAAACAGGTGGCTGGGCAGCGAAGTGAGGTGTTGAGTGTCACTGCATGTGTCCTAGTAACGACCGGCGCCATGCGGAGAGGAGCGGTGACACGTGACACCATCCCTGGTCTGGTCAATTAGGAGTTGGCGCCGCAAAAATCTACAGCCGTCTTCCTGAGCATGGATATGAGCCACCCTTCTTTCTTTGACCTCTGTCTCCTTCGCGCAATGATCTTTCACTGAATCCGTACGTAGCAGTTGGATTTTTCCAGCAGTAAATATTCATGATTTCAGAAACTTTTCTCATAACACAAATTTTGATTTAACATACATACATAAAAATTCTATAGGAAAGCACAGTTTGATTATTTAACCTTATTTTGACAGATAACATAAAAAATGAAACAGATTTCGGGGCGGAGGCAGGCCTCTTTGGCCCCCACTCTAATACGCCCCTGCTTGAACATCAATACACCGCTGACAGCGGTTCTGCCACGCAGCGTAGCTTGCCTGGAAGTCGGGAACAGGGATCGCTTTCAAAGCACTCGTCGCGGAAGTTTGCATGCTTGTAACAGTCCCAAAATGGTGTCCTTTCAGGCTGGATTTGAGCCGGGGAAACAAAAAGAAGTCAGCCGGGGCCAAGTCTGGGCTGTAGAGAGGTTGGGGCAGCGTTGCCACGTTGTGTTTCACCAGAAACTCTCTCACTCTCAGCGACGCATGGATCGGCGCATTATCGTGGTGAAGAACCCAAGTGTTGGTGATCTCCGGGCGGACGAGCGCAACTCTGTTCTTCAGCCATTGAAGCACTTCGACGTAAAAGGCAGCGTTGACCGTTTGTCCGGGGGGTACGAACTCCTTATGGACAACACCTTTACAGTCAAAGAAGACAATGATAATCGATTTCATCTTCGATTTGCACATTCGAGCCTTCTTTGGTCGAGGAGACTTGGTAGTGTTCCACTCTGAGCTCTGTTTTTTCGTCTCCGGATCGTACTAAAAGACCCACGTTTCATCACCTGTTATCACTTTCTCAAAAAAGCCAGGTTCACTCCTCACACGGCTCACAAGCTCACGAGAAATCGACACAAGGTTGTTCCTCTGTTCACCTGTCAAAACTTTAGGAACCAATTTGGCGCAAACTTTCCACATCTGCAATTCTTGCGTAATGATTTCATGCACAATGGATTTCACGAGTCCCACGTGCTCTGCTACCAATCTAACAGTCAGACGTCGGTCAGAGTCCAAAACCGCTTTTACCTTTTCCACATTGTCCGAAGTGTGAGACATTGAAGAGCGCCTTGGGCGTGGCTCATCCTGGACGCACTCTCTTCCCTCTGTGAAAGTTTTGTTCCACCGAAACACTTGCGCTTTCGATAAAGAATCCTTCCTGTAGGCTTTCTGTATCATAGAAAGCGTCTCGGTCACGGATTTTTCAAGTTTAACACAAAACTTTACCGTACCGCGCATCGCTGTTTGATACACTTCCACATTTTGACCGTTACGCGACGCTCACCCAAATGTCCACTTCGCAAGCGATCCTCACTTTGTAAAAGTTCAGAGACAACTGACGAGACATCGATCGTTTACCTAATATACCCCGCCACCCGTCACGCCCGGAGACTCCACCCTCCGGCTGTTCTGATTGGCCCAGGAAAAGTGGTCTCATTACTTTCCGGACAAACCTTGTACATAAGAGTTTCCAAGCTTTCACACATCAACCAGACGGCTTTTTGAAGGAAGTTTCTGTCTAACTTCTTTGAAAAAGACATCTGGTTGATGTGAGAAAGCTTGGAAACGCTTATGTATACAGGGTGATTCAGCTAAGCGGATACAAACTTCTGGGAGAGGTAGGTTGCACAAAAACAAATCGGAATCACATAGAAATGCAGGGTCGGAAACGTCATGTTCATGTGGTACATGGCGTTGTTCGGCCGCGAGACTGCTCATACGTTCTTTCATGATACCGTCATTTGTAAACCGCCCGCAGAGGTAGTAGGACGGCGGACTTCACGAACGCGGAAATGGCTGATATGCACCTCGCGTACGGAGCAGCGGACTGCAATTAACGGACCCCCGTGCGACTGTACCAGGAACGGTACCTGATGAGACGAGTGCCAAACCACCAAGTGTTCTCACGGCTGCATACATCAGAGGTTATGCGACACTGGTTCTTTCCAGAGGGCCTGCCAGGTGTCGGGAACGATGGGTGCGAATTCTTGCCATCGAAGAGAATGTGTTAAGTCATGCAGCAGACAACGAGCAATTGTCCATCGGCTCGGTCTGTCCCAATCCACCGTATGAAGGATTCTGCACGAAGATCAATTTCTTCCATATCATGTGCAGTGCGTTCAGACACTAAGCCCTAAGGATTACCCTCAGCGCATTGCATTTGCGCTATGGTGCCTGCAGAAGAGTGCCGCAGAACCCCAATTTCCTGCTTCTGCGCTGTTTACAGACGACGCGTGCTTTACACGGGAAGGTTGCTTCAATGCACATAACGCGCATGTATGGGCGGCGTAGAACCCCCATACTGTACACCACGTGCAGCACAAAACTCGTTTTGCTGTTAATGTTTGGGCCGGCATTGTCGGGAACCACATAATTGGCCCATACGTCATGCCTCCTCTCTGGACTCCTTCCTGTCCAGATATTTCTGCAGGACGTCTTGCAGAGCCATGGAACGAGCAACAGGTCCCTCAGTCGCTACGCCGTGCAAGTGGTTCCAGCACGATGGGGCTCCCGCCCATTTCATCAATGACGTTCGTCATCACTTAAACATGACATATGGACATCAGGGGATCGAGCGCGGTGGTCCCGTTCATTGGCTTGAAAGATCGCCGGACTTGACATGCCTTGATTACTTCTTCTGGGGTTACACCAAAGGACTAGCGTACGACACCCCCGTTGAAAATTATGATGACCTTGTTGCACGCATCTCTGTAGCTGCTTCGGAAGTCAGAGACACGTCAGGAATTTTTCAAAATGTATGTGATTGCATGCGCCGACGATGTCAAGCGTGTGTTACAGCTCATGGTCGCAACTTTGAACATCTTCTGTAATATGAATGCATTTCGCAAATGTCTTGTGAGTAATAAAAAAACATTTTGTTCTCTTACGTGCTGCTCTTTCATTTCTCGTCCTCTCTTTACACTAGCACATGAAGGCAGCGTTTGCGACCCTGCATTGCTATGTGATTTCGATTTGCCGTTGTGCAACCTACCCCTCCCAGAAGTTTGTACACGCTTAGCTGAATCCTCCTGTATATTCCTATGCCGATAAGTCGGATAACTAGTGTAGTTACTATTTTCTAAATTAGTGATTGTTTTTCATCTGTTGAGGCCTTAAAGGTTGATACACGTTCTTTACATGTTGAATAATCTTTCCGATAGTTCGACACAAAACGCTTTCGCCCCATATCAAAAACGTAAGAATTGAACTGATTCTAGTTCGACACACAGCTGCACTATAAATTTTGGTCTCCTTCTGAATTAAAAAGAGTTGACATGCTCTAACTCCTGTAGAGAAACTTCAGCGTTTTTGGAATTTCAATACCACACAATTACCCAATGTAATTAACAAAAAACACTTGTGATAAATACACATTTAGCACTGATGAAGTCATAAACGGTATGTATTCCTATGGTGATTAGGGTAAACAATCGGCCCAAAACACCGGTACGCCCACTGGCGAGCTATGATTTAACGATCAATTTCTCTAATTGTTAACTGTATGGGAAGTTGTATCACCTGATTATCATACACCGCAGTCAGCACCAAGGAGGTTAGAAGAGTACTTCTGGAGATGCCCTGAGTCTCTTAACCGCGAAGCCGCAAGGTGTGGGAATTCGACGTTGTTTACATGATACCTATGTAATTTCAACTGTGTGTATTTTGGAATTGCGTGGTTTTGAGTTGCAGAAACCGTGTTAATATCGAAACGGAATGAATTATACACCGGCGTGCAAAAATTAAGGACCAGACGGTTTTTCGAAAGTAACGTCGTGCAGAAGTGCTCCCCATCGACTCAAATCATACCATACGATCCCCAAGATGTAAGAATATGGGACAAGTGAGCAAAACCGTCCAAACAAGGAATCCAAAGGATACAAAGGCACTTTATTGAAAAGGTAGCTTCGAGCACAACTGGACAGAAGACAGAAACGTCCATGTGACAGGCGGCTGCCAAGAAAAATCCAGTCTTTAGTAGGGGATATGATCACCCCTGACTGCATTGCAGGATTTACAACGTCTGTCCATGCTGAGGACGAGGTTGTCAAGGAGCTGTTGAGGCATCGCGGCCCATTCCTCTTGTAGCGCCAATCGCAGCTGCGGAATCGTTGCTGGCGGCTGGCGGCTGGCGACGTGCTGCCAAGCGTCTCCGGAGAAGATCCCACACGTGTTCGATTGGATTTAGGTCCGGGGACCTTGCGGGCCAATCCATGCGTTGAATATATTCACTCTCCAACAGCTCTGCGACAGCCACTGTACGATGAGGTGTAGCGTTGTCGTCCACGAAGAGGAACTCGTGACCCACAGCACCTCTAAACAGACGCACGTGAGGCAGGAAAACCTCGGTACAATAGCGGACACCAGTGACTGAACCTCCTTGGAAGATGTGGAGGTCAGTACGGCTACCAAGCATGATACCGCCCCAAACGAAAACTCCGCCACCTCCAAACCGGTCCCTTTTGATGATATTGGAGGTGTGATTGCGTGTTCCCTGCTCTCTCCAGATGTGTATACGTCCAGAATCACTCGTCAGACTAGATCGGCTCTCCTTCGTAAAGATAACTCGACCCCATTGATGATGTGTTCAGTTCTTGTGTTCCTGGCACCACAGAAACCGCCGTTTCCGATGAACAGGCGTTAATGGCACACACCGTACTGGTCGTTGTGCAAATAGACCACCTTTGTGCAGCCTCCTGGCCACGGTAAAACGCGATAACGGACGTCCAGTTGTCTGTTGCACGCACTTGCGATTTCTCCCGCTATCTGCCGTCTGTCTCTTCTCTCCTGTAGGACAATATACCGGTCGTCCGCCGCCGTGGTTGCTCGTGGACGACCACTGCTAAACTCTCGGACAGCTGTTTCTGTCGTTTGAAATGTTCTCCAAGCTCGTGAAATGATGCTGTGAGCGATCCCGAACTCCTCGGCCACACTAGTCACACTTCGACCTTCTTCCAACTTCCAAATGACGTGACCTCGGGTAAAGTCATCCAGATGTCGTCTACTGGATTGCCTGTTGGCCATATCACACGGTGGCAGCAACTCGACGTCGTTCAAACCGATGTACACCGTGCAATAGCTTTCACCGAATTGCTGATCGTACACCGCCCGTGTGCTTTATACCCTTTTACACCCCCTCCTACGTCATGCTGCATATATGCGCATGCCCTACCGTACCGGACCCTAGTCTATCTCCTGAGTGATTTTTTGGTCCGTTCTGCCTGCTCGTTCCGCTGTTATGCTAATTTCTCCTCTTCGTCCTTAATTTTTGCACACCAGTGTACTTCTTACACGAGTAAAGTTTTCAATTTTAATGTTATGTTCTGCTTAGAATTTGCACTAACGTTCGTGTACTTAAATTTAAAATAAAATTTAGAAGGATCCTCAAAATAATTAAGAATTTTATAAATTCAGCATTTTCTCATACGTTGGCAGAAAGTTACGATGCGAAATTGGAAACATTTGCGACGAATGAAAGCGATTCGGCCAACACAAAATGCACTGCAATAGCCTTGGAAACCATCAGCTTTCCCACACTTTGACGGCCGTCGCTTGCGGATAAGTGTTACTACTCCATTAACAAGGGCATCTCCAGATATCTTATTCTAACATTCTTGATCTGCACCAGTCTTAGCTCGCTACGCCGAACTATCAGAAGCTAGAGCTTAAACAACTGCACCATAGGGACGTCTGTTTCATGAAGTAACAGCTTTGTTAAAAAAAACAGTTATCCTAAAATTCTTGAAAGGTATTGTGATTTTATAAGAAAGGAGAACGTTTTCTATTTCACCTAAGTACAACCAGTCTTCTTTAAATAAAAAAACGGAAAGGGGAGCGTGAGAAAGGAATGAGATAAATTTCTATACGCATATTGTTTGATCAGTAACGTAAGTCTACGGTTGTGGAATTCATACTAATATGGAGGCGTCCAAAGTCCAATATCGTTAATATTATGAGTAAAATATTTTATATAAGAAATCCCTGTAGTATAAAGTTGAAGTTTTATATTAATATAGATTTTATCGACATATTCGTTTTATCTGTAATATGTCCAAATAACGTCACCACGTCTTGTTGTAGAACAGCACAGTACATTTTATAATCTGACCAAAATACTTATCCTGATATCTTGACCCCGTTGATAAAAAATAATTCCGACGCCCATGTGTTAAATCCACCTCTACTTTCCATTGCAAAGGAAAAATAATTTTAACATGGTCTTCTTTTATTTCAAAAGAAGTGCTAAAAATGAAATAATGTTTGATCCACGTGATGATCTGTGTCTGTACTGATTTTCAGCTGAAGGCATTCCACCTTCTCAAAAACGCAAATTGCAACGCGGAACAGTATAAATCCCTAGAAATTCCAAACAATGTTTTTCTGGAGACATCCACCTCAACCATGAAAATATATCCATGAAAACTTAATATACATAAAAACTATGTGTGGCGTTAATCAATCAATTCCATGAAAAACTAAGGCTAAATACCTTGGAATTATAATTATAACCAGGGACGTCGCCATGGGGGTGCGAGGGTGCGCTGTAGCCCACCCTGAAATTTGTTTTGCCACCCTGCCACCCACCTAATTCGCGATGTGCCATTTTTCATTTTTTTAAACTTTAAAATGTAATCTGGACTTTACCAAATAATAATAAGACCCGTGTTTTTCGTCGTGTAGCCGTACGTATTTCCCATAGGAAGTTTTTCGTCTACATCTCCGTAGAAAGGTTATCGAATTAGCATCCCCAGTGCCATGAAAATGCAATTATTCTCCATTCTTCCAAATCCTTAGCTTAAGCCTTTTTCGTGTTAATATGGCCAGGGGCGAATGGACATGGTGGATAGGAATTCACCGAGGGAGGCCATTACTAACCGCTCTGTTGTTTGTTTGTGCTACTAAGTAGGATATTCCATCACGATAAGCGGAGTCCACTATACCATGCCGTCCCGGTGGCGCAGATGTCTCAGCGCTGGGGCTTTTGACTATTCGTCCGAGATGGGTCTGGGTTCGAATCCCGTGAGGCATGGATGTTGTGTTTCCCATAAGAAACAGGCTGTCTCCTTTCCTTGGAACCAGTGGCCCTAAATTAGGGACGGGAGACTGCTTATAGTCCATCCAGGAATTGCTCACGGTGGTCGTTAAAACCTTAAAAGCCTATAGTAGAGCTCTTAAACCTTTCTCGGGGCAGTGAAGCAGCAGGACGTGGACAATTTCTTTGGAGGACAGGAGTGCAAGATAAAGTCTCTGGCTTGAAGGAAGGAATTAAGGAGGGGTTAGGTGTTGTGTCTACGTATCACGACGTTAAAATTAAATTTAGATAAACAAAAAGAACATTTTGTTTGGTGAAGTCCATAACCACGAGAGACGGCTTTCAAAGTATGGGAAAGCTGATGGGTATCAAGGCTATTGCAATACATTTTGTGTTGGCCGAATCACCTTCTTCGTTGGCACGTGTTTCCAATTTCGCATCGTAACTTGCTGCCAATGTGTGAGAAAATGCTGAATTTATAAAATTCTTAATTATTTTAAAACTCCTTCCCACTTTTATTTTAAATTGAAATACACGAATATCAGTGCGAATTCTTAACAAGACATAACATTAAAATTGTAAACTTCAGTCGTGTAAGAAGTATAATTCTTTCCGTTTTGATATTAACACGGTTTCTGGAACCCAAAGCCACGCACTTCCAAAATACACACAGTTGAAATTACATAGATATCATGTAAACAACGGCAAATTCCCACACCTTGCGGCTTCACTGTTAAGAGACCAGGGCATCTCCAGAAGTACTCTTCTAACCTCTTTGGTGTCTGCACTGATTTTCAGGTGACGGCATTCCACCTCAAAATCACAAATTGCAACGCGGTACAGTATAAATCCCTGGAAATTCCAAACAATGCTTTTCTGGAGACATCTTCCTCAACCATGAAAATATATACAGGAAAACGTATTATACATAAATACTATGTTTGGCGTTGATCAATCAGTTCCATGAAAAACTAAGGTTAAATACCTCTGAATTATAATTATAATCTGTAAGCCGCTGTATGTCTCTCTTTAAAAAGCTTAAAAGTCTGGCTTCAGATATCCAATAAACGAAGTCGGACAAACTGAAGAAACAATAGATTTTTTTCTTAAGAAAATTACTCGTTAACCAGGAAATGAAAATTACTACATTATAAAAATAAAAAACAACAACACGTAGTTTCCTATATATATCTTCTTGATCTGTGGTTATACTTCATGGCAGACGGCCGGGTTTTGCCTAAACAGATTGTAAGACGAAAAGATGGCAGAAATAATCCGAGCATCTTGTTTTTCTGAGATTTTCAGGGAATCTGGCAACGATATTTAATCAAACAATACGTCACCGCTAAAGTTCTGGTTTTCATGGCAACAGCTAAACCAGTAGCAACCATTTCCACGATGGGGTTCGTTGGTTGCTTAGTTATCGTATTTTGGGTTTGAGAAACAGGTAAATGAAATCAATTGTTTATTATTTTATGTGCATGAACTTACAAAAACATTTATTTAAATTTATTATTTACATATCTGTGTGCAGCCAGAAAATATTCGTAGCATTTCCGGAGACCAAACCATGAAGTAGTTCTGAAAGTTTCTTGTACTGTGCATACCTGTTCCCAGTGCATCTGCGCCAGAGGAAAAGTTCCGGCACCAGTAATTACGCAAAACAGTTATTCATTTCCAGGGTTTATTATCGGAAGTTTTCCTTACGCGGTGTTTCAACGGGAGTGATGCGTCCAGCGAACTGACACATCGCGGTGCAAAACTCTTCCAGAACTAGGCCTACTTGATGGACTGGTCTACGGAAGTTCAATCTGAGAAATGTAGAGCGGATTCAGTTTTGTTTACAATTTCTTTCTCAAATAATGCAATTTTCCGCTAGAGTACGTAAAAGTATACTACATTTCCCCCAATATCGAAGCTTATAAATGCCCCATTTGAAATTAGTTTTTGTGTGGGATAGATAGAGTTTGTGGTGAAATCCTTTTCTTCATATAGTTTTAAAATGTTTGTAACGAACAATTTTGTCACTAGAAGGTGTAAGAGCAAATCCGTACTTCTTTTTATGCTATAACAAGCTTTGCCCCTTTTAGTTCATTTTTTTCTTCATTTGTTTTCCGTATAAGCTACAAATATCTGGAAATGCCTGGATGCTATGGTGTGCTTTGTAGCAACCACAGTTTAAATAAAAGGAAGTCAGATGTTACGTATCACGTTTTCCCATGGCTAAAGATTTATTAAAGGAATGGGGGCGGAAATGTTGTCCAAAGGATTCATTTAATGCAAAGAATGCTCGAATGTGTTCAGTAACGCATGCTCTTATACAAAGAAAATTTCAGATCTGGTGTCATTGGAGCAATGTAAGATGGAAGTTGGATTTTTCATACTAGAAGCATATTTTTTCAATTTGAGTTTCCAAAAAAGTTTCGTATAGGAAGTATCGAAAAGCATTCATACCATATTCCCGTTTTAGCCAAGTAATTGTTTCCCTATGTTTTAAAAAAATATTTGAATGTGTGTACAATTTTTCTTAAATAATTTAAAAAATAGTAGTCTATAACCCGTGCCATGCACGGTTGAACAAGCTGTGACTGAAACTTTTTCTTGTCATAAACACGAATCGTAATAAAATGCATAACCATAATAAACGGTTGAATTATTAATGGGCAGTGTATAAGATGGGTCGCCAACAACAAAAGTTTCGTAGTATTCCCATTAATTTTTAATTTTTCCAACTACTCGTGTACCAATTTAACGATGACGTTCCTCATTATTGTATAAACATGTACTTACCCGTCGTTGACAGGCTTGCACTTTAGTATTGAGGTATTCTTTCAGTGACCCGAAATGATATCGTGTCTAGATAACTACACAATGGAGTTAAAAATGTGTTTTATTTTGCCAGTTTGGTTTTAACAATTTTTTTGGTATCATTATGCAATGTATATTAATATATAAAGAGAGAAACTTTGTGTGTTTGAGGTAATCTCGTAAACTACTGAACCGATTTGGATAATTCTTTCGCAGATATTTCTTTCCGGTATAGATAGGCTATTTCGCTTATTTTTTATTTATTTTTTATTATTTTTGGCTGTACTACCGAATCAGATCGGTTCCAAGTAGTTCCCGATTTCCCGTGTATCGTTCCGCTTTGTTTATATACAACCTGATCGCACCCAACGTGAAAGAAAGTAGTTCACGACAATATACGACATTTTTGTACTAATCTCGAAAACTACTGAATCGATTCGGTTAATTCTTTTACCGTTGGGAAGCGTATTTCTTTCCGGTGGACATAGGCTATTTCGTTTGTTTTTTATAATTTTTGGCTGTACTACCGAATCAGATCGCTTTCAAGTAGTTCCCGATTTCCCGTGTATCGTTCCGCTTTGTTTACATAAAACCTGATCACGCCCAACGTGAAAGAAAGTAGTTCACGACAATATACGACATTTTTTTACTAATCTCGAAAACTACTGAATCGATTCCGTTAATTCTTTTACCGTTGGGAAGCGTATTTCTTTCCGGTGGACATAGGCTATTTCGTTTATTTTTTATTATTTTTGGCTGTACTACCGAATCAGATCGCTTTCAAGTAGTTCCCGATTTCCCGTGTATTGTTCCTCTTCGTTTACATACAACCTGATCACCTCAACTTGAAAGAAAGTAGTTTACGATAATATACGGAATTGTTTTACTAATCTCGAAAACTACTGAACTGATTCGGATAATTACAACTACGTAGTTGATAGCGGAGAGCTTAGTTCCGATTCCGACCACCGCAGAAAAGCAGATGGTGCTGCAAGTACTGAAGCGAGAACAAACTGTAGAAAAATTGACAGCGGATTGTACAAAGAAAATGCCATGGTAATGTAAAAAAATAATTACTTATGATAATAAAAACTAGCGATGACAAATCTGCGGGTCAGTCATTAAAATCGCTCCAGTGGGAGGCGCTGGCGGATTGAAGGAGAAAACGGCCTTGTGTTTTAAATATATAGATTGCAGCTGTATCCCCGCTCTTAAAAATTCGATTGAAAAAGTAATACTTTTCAGTCGGATAACGCTCACGACGAGAAACGCCTATTTACTGCCGTAAATAGGCGCAAAATAATTTCATTATTTCTCCTTGAGAAATAATGAAATTGATTGGACTCACCTAATTCATAAAAACTGAGATTTATTCTTCTAGGCACATTTCCGAATTTGTCAATGACTTCTTCATCTTCAACTTGAATGTCTCTATGAATAGATAATAAAGCTAGCCCATTCAGTCTTGACTCTGATGTATTGTTTCTCAAATAAGATTTATATCGACGAAGACTAGAAAAGCTTCTTTCCACTGATGCTCTGGTTACAGGAAGAATTGCCAAGATGTGAAGCAAAATATAAATGTTGGGAAAAAAGTTCTTATTGCATGATGCCAAACTTTCAACTGCGTTTTTGGGGCGCACGACTGCTTTTTCCCTTTCCCATTTTTGACACCATAATTGATACTCGCTTTCTGTTGCATCAGAATATCCTAAATCAGATTCATACATTTTCACTGCAGATAATATTTGGGAATAATCATTCTTCACAGCAAAAACTGGTAGAATGTTTTGCAATGAAGTTAGTGTTTCTTTTTGTGATTGAAACCTTTCATTTAATTATATCATCCACAAAGGGTATAAATATACTTCTGCGGAAATATTTTACTGGAGTTGAATATGGGACATTGCATCTATTTTTTTGTATACTGCATCTACGTGGAACTTCTTCTGCTACTTTGAGGCCTACAGCCAATGTTTTTACAGCATGATAAATTAAGCTGAAGGATTTTTCTGCTTCAGTTCTCATGCTGTTTAGCAGTGTTGTAACTTCTGATATTTTTTCTAATGCATCGACTAAGTGGATTTGCTTGTTTTGGAAGTTTTCAGATAGGTTGTATGTGATGGACAATATTTTACTAAGGACAAAAGTTGCCACTAGAAATGAAAACTCACATATAGAGTTGAGCAAAGTGTGTGCTTTGACAGATGATTCTGCTGACTCTTCTTGCTCAATCGCTTCTAAGGATGATATAATAGGATGCAGACCTTCTATAATGAATTAGCTTTATTCACTTTCCGCTAAGCTAATTATTATGAATGATTCTCTTCCTACCAGCTAGCTAATGATATACTTGTACTAAGCTTCAAAATAATGAATTCAAAAGGGTGTTGTTACTAGTTAATTACGAACTTAAACAAAGTCTCAACGCTGGTTATTTATAGTAAGCAATAAATGTTATAAACCTAACAGATAGACGGAGGTCTGACAAAAACTATGAATTGAGAAAGACTGAACTTACTGAAAACTTCTTTATTTCTACGACTCTTGGTCAACTAAGGCACACACAACACTTGTAGTACAATAATGAATAATCTCTCCTCGTTTTATACACGCTCTCTCTTAACGACCACAAGCTCTCCTCATAACAACACACAAGCTCTCTCGATGAACGCGCCTATATACTAGCTACCACCACGTCATGACTTACACTCATTGCCAGATCTCATTCAGCGGGTGAAATAATATTTCGTTCAGTAGGAAGATAATTTACATAGTAAAATAAAATAACCAGAGATAGTAAAATCAAAAGGAAAGTGAATATAGAGTATACGTTACATCATCTCCCCTTAATTTTTTTTTCTTTTTTCTTTTTTTCTTTTTTTTTTTTTTTTTTGTTTCCGAAAAACCTATCAATTTTGAAGTGTAAGTCTTACATTTCGGTGATTGACGTTTCTCGACCTCTTTTTTGTTTTGTGGTTTGGTGGTAGCCGTATTTACATTATCAAACTTGGCATGACAATTTACGAAATCTGTATTCGACTGTGAAACTTGTATTGTTGAACAAAACAAACCTGCATCGGCATACTTTCCTTTTATTGTGCCTAGCAGGAATCACTTTTTTAATTTCAAATGACGTTCTCATTATTCGGTGAATACATACCAACTGTATCAGCAGCGAAGATTGCCTGGAGCTGCCTAACAGTAACAATTTTATTATTTTCATTTCAAATTACGTTCGCATTATTCGTTGAAATACATACCAACTGTATCAGCAGCGAAGATTGCCTGGAGCTGCCTAACAGTAACAATTTTATTATTTTCATTTCAAATTACGTTCGCATTATTCGTTGAAATACATACCAACTGTATCAGCAGCGAAATTTACCTGGAGCTGCCTAACAGTAACAATTTTATTATTTTACCCCTAAGCACATAGATATATATAAAAAAAGTGGATTAGTAGATGGACATAGAAGAAATATAAAAAAAACCCCACATATATACACAAAAAAGAATGCATAGGCCCACACGAAAAAAAGAAATTCTGACACGCCAACTGGTCGTGCAGGAAAAACAACAAACTGAGAAAAGAACCTGTCCACGAGAACTTACTTATCTCGAGGACGCATAAAAAACTCTAGTGCGATAACGTTTTCCAGGCCTAATTGGACTGGTAAAATCAGGTGGCTTGGATCTCTTCAGGGACTGGAATGGAACTGGAACATCGGTCTGCTGTCGGTCAGGAAATCCCGGCGGCTGACGGGAACGGTCAGGAATGGCGGAAATCCTTCGGTCCGAAACGGCTGAAGTCTGTGGGTCCAGAAATCCCTGCGGCTGAGAAGAACGGTCAGGAGTCTGGCGGTCTGGAAATCCCTGCGGCTCAGAAGAACGGTCAGAAGTCTGGCGGTCCGGAAATCCCTGCGGCTGAGAAGAACGGTCAGAAGTCTGGCGGTCCGGAATCCCTTGCGGCTGATAGGAACGGTCAGGAACGTCTGAAGTCTGGCGGTCCGGAAATCCTTGCGGCTGATAGGAACGGGCTCCCCCAGGCTTTGGATATGAAGTCCCTTTGTGCTGGGGCCCGTTGTGTCCTTCCAGTATTTTCTTGGACGGACGTGTCTCCGGCCACATCGTTTGCTTTCGCTTACGCCCACGTGGCATGAGAGTAGCAGCAGGCACCGGTCCTGTTTGCCCTGAACGTAGGTTCCAGGGGCGAAACCCGGGCGGATGCAAAGATTTCTGCGTTCGTCGCTGTTGCGGCGAAGCAGATTGGGGAGACAAGTCACGTTTGCGCCCAGCCTTTGGTAGTGCTGGACGGTTTGGAACATGAAATTTAGGATTCATAACTGATAAGTCAGAAATGTCCGAAGCCTCTGAGTCGCTGCTGTAATTCAGTGGTCGTGCAGGGCGATGTTTAGATTTGCCTATAGGAATACTTTCGGACGAGGTATTCAAAGAAGAAGTAGCCCGCATTGGTGCAGAGTTATCCGGAAACGGCGCAGCAATAGTCTTGGCAATGGTTGGAGGGAAAGGAACGATACTAGTATTCGACGAACTCGATTCGAGCCTTGGTCTCATGGGAGAATCAGGTTGCGTGTGTAGAAACCCGTCTGGAGGAGGGGAGGGTGAAGGAAAAATCACTGGAGATTCTTCAAAAATGTTTGTTGGTTCGTCCAAAATTTCTGGCGGTTGAACATGACATATAGATTCTTGAGTCTGTGGAACAGAAGGTTGAGTAGGATTGATAATGAAATCGATATTCCGTTCATGATACTTGCGACACTGATCAACATGTACATATTGAAAATGGTTGTCAGGTTTCTCCAGAACAATATTATTTTCAAAGACATTTGCCACCCGATATGGACCTTCGTAGCTGGGTGCAAATTTCTTCACTAAAGTATGCGAAACAGAAGACTGGAAGTGCGTTTCCACGAGAGTGAGATCTCCAACGACAAGATCTGGTTCCCTACGCCTAGAATTATAATATCTTGCTTGAGCCGCTTGTGCTCCTAGCATTGCAACACGAGCTTTTTCTGCCATAATTCGGACTGATTGCGGAGTTGGTCGCTGATTTAGTTCGTCGATAATCCCCGTTAAATTTTCAAAAGGGGTTTTAATTTTGCGACCCAGAAAAAGTTCTACATGAGTAATTTTAGTAGACTCGTGGACAGACGAGCGGAGGGCGAACGCAAAAAGCTCCAAATGGTCATCCCATCTTTCATGATGATCCATTACAAAAGTCGCAATCATTTTCACTAGCGTGCGGTTAACACGTTCCGCAGGGTTACTCTGGGGATGATATGGGGAAATGAATTTATGTTTAATGTGTAGTCTCGCACACATTCTTTCAAAAATGTCAGAAATAAATTGAGGACCATTATCCGAAACTACTTTATTAGGTGCACCATATCTAGAAAATACTTCATTAACTAAGACATTACAAATAACTTCAGCCGTAGCGGCTTTAATGGGAAAAACTTCAACCCATTTAGAAAAATTATCAGTTAGTACTAAAACGTAACGAGCTTTATTTTTAACAGATAATGGATAAGGTCCCAATAAATCTATGGAAATAATATCAAACACATGAGAACTTGAACTAGATTTCAAGTGACCGGCCGGTCTTACATTACGGTAATTATTAATCTGACACAAGTGACATGATTGAACGTATGCGAGCACATTTTGGTACATGCCAGGCCAATAGGCAACATCCCGCAATTTACAACGGGTCTTGCGAATACCTAAATGGCCTGCAAGAGGTTTGTCATGAAATTCATTTAAAAGAGCCATTCTAAGGGTTCGCGGAATACATAGGCGAAACTCTGCCCTAGTAGTCCTAGATTTTGTATAATAAAGAAGACCCTCTATTACTTCAAAATGTTGTGACCTTCCAGCCAGAGAAGGATCACTTTGTGGGGGCGAACCCGCAAGCAAAAAATTATAGATATCCCCAAAATCTGGATCATTTATTAATTCTGCCATTATCTGCTCTCTGGATGTTATATCAGCTATTAGAAGTAAAGCCTGACATCCAGGAGTAGTTTCTGTGGGGACCCCACTAATCGGAACGCGAGATAATGCGTCCGGTAATTGATTCTTATTACCTGGCTGATACGAAATTTTGATATTGCTCTCTTGTAACTTCAGAGCCCACTTCATAAGTCTTTGAGATAGGTGCTTAGCAGAATTCAAATACTGAAGGGCAGAATGATACGTAATTATGTTAACTGTCAATTCATTAAGATAACATTGAAATTTATTCAGCGCATACACAACAGCAAGACATTCACGTTCCGTAGCTGAATAATTGCGTTCAGCTTTGGCTAAAGTACGAGACGCAAAAGCTATTGGATGCCCAGCTTGTGACAAAACGCAACCAAGACCAACTCCGGATGCATCAGTATAAATATCAAATTCCTTAGTATGATCCGGGAAAGCCAACACCGGAGGCTGAGTCAATGCAGACTTCAGTGTTTCGAATGCAGCGTTAGCCTCAGGTGTCCAAATAAACTTCTTGTATTTACGTTTTAAAGCATACAATGGCTCACATATTGTAGCATAAGCGGGGACGAACTGCTGATACCATCCGGTCATTCCCAGAAAGCGGGATAGTTCTTTTGCTGTTTTAGGCCGAGGAAAGTCAACAATAGGCCTAATTTTTTCATTATCCGTAAATAAGCCGTGGGGAGTAATTTTCAATATTAGATATACAATCTCGTCCCGCGCTATCTGGCATTTACTAGGTTTTAACGTCAAGCCAGCATTGTATATGAGTTGGAACACCTGTTTGAGCAGAGAAAGGTGCTCGTCAAAAGTCTCTGATGTGATAATAATATCATCCAAATAGACATGCACATGGGGACCCAGGACAGGTCTGAGAACCGTGTCCATAAGCTTTTGGAAAGTAGCAGGTGCAGAAGCTAGTCCAAAAGGCATACGTAAATATTCATAGGCCCCAAAAGGAGTCACAAAGCCAGTTTTATCGACAGAGTCCGGATGTACTGCCACCTGCCAATATCCACTCGCCAAATCCAAGGTTGACATCCATTTGGTTGACGACAAGTCATTTAAAATATGTGACATGACAGGTAGGGGATAATTGATCGTTTTTGTGACTTGGTTGAGCTTGCGAAAATCTGTCACGAAACGAAATTCATTGGGTTGTTTCTTTGGAACCAAAAAGGCAGGAGCAGCCCAGGCGCTTGTTGATTCCCTGATTATGCCCTGCTTAATCATTTCAGCAATTTGACGTTGCATTTCCTGTTTTTTATGTGGAGCACAAGGGTAAGGTTTCTTCGCAATGGGTTTCGAACCATCAGTGTCAATAACATGATAAACCACCTGTGTGAAACCAGGTTGATCCGAAAATAAACCAGGGCTTTCCTGTAAAAGGAGAGAAAGCTGGTCTCGTTGCCCCTCATTCAATTGGTTACTCAATAATAAACCCGTGATATCTACAGGAACCGTAGGAATCATTTCGACAGGTTCCGGAAAGGAAATCACATGTTGTACGAAATTCAAAGTTATTTGAAACTTGTTTATAAAGTCCATACCCATTAAACATTTCACGGGTAGCTCGTCTATAAGCAGGAAAGAATGTGTAAAACGAGCTTTTCCCAGCCCTAAAGATAATGTGACAGTTCCTGAGATACTGAAGATTTCATTATTTGCACCTCGCAAATACTGCGTTGCAGGCTGAACGTGTATTGCAGAAAAAGTGTCAGTGCAAAACTTTGTATTTAGGGCTGATATTTCAGACCCAGTGTCGAATTTTGTCTCGACAATAATGTCTTCAAGTGTCAAGAATACATCAGGCAACTGAGGAGTTTGAACAGTCACTAATACTGTTTTAGGGTCAGAATGTTTGGTATTAGGAAGCAGGACCGACCCTTCGTCTACTTCCTGTGGAAGTTTAAAGGAATCCTGGTGGGGTTATCATGTGGTCGGAAACCTCGACCCTGCCGGGTATCGGGAAAATTTTCACGATGAGGAAAACTGCGTGAAAACTGCGTCGGGAACTCCGCGTGGCTGTTGACATTTTCATATCCGTTACGTCTGCCCTCAGCACGGGCAGAAAAATTATCATTGCCCTGAGCATGATAACGTTCCGAATGCTGCTGAGTGAAACGGGGTCGAGCATACTGTGCATTATTACGATATTCCGAAGCTTGTGCAGAAACTCGCTGTTGGTTTGCCACTCTTCTGTGTGGTGGAACGTATGAAGCTTGGGTGGGCACTTGTGTATGCTCGCGCTGAAAATTATGTCTATTATGCCGCTGAGGGTTTTCGTAATAAGCCTCGCGGGGTGCCCGAGCATGGTGAGTTGAACCATGTTTGCCATGTCGCTCTTCATACGTGCGTATGAGGCGAAGGCATTCATGAATTGTGGCAGGGTGTCGAACCTCAAGAAAATCTTGTAAGAATGGGTCGAGCTGTTGCACGAGGGTATCCAACATGTCAACATGACTGGCATGTGGATCCCATAGGTTATATAGGCGTGTAGTTTCCAACGCAAATGCAACAGGGCTATCATTGGGACCTTGCTGACTGACGCGAAAAAAGCTGTTGAGCAAGGCTAGCTTGACTGAGGCCGAAAGGAAAGACCTCCAAGAATTCTGCACGGAAATTCTCATAATGAGAATCCGGGTTCGACCCTCTCCACTGCCGATACCAGGTCTTAGCGGTATCCCTCAAGCAAGTGCCGGCAATTTGGACTTTGCAGTCTTCAGGAATATTATATAGATCAAAATGATCTTCCAGATCTTCGAGGAACTTTAAGGACCCCTCCAAACCATTGAAATGAATTGTTCCTGCATGCGGCACGAAATGGGCAAGCATTCTGCTTCGCTGAGAGGATTGAACTATCTCAGGTACGACCCGCGACTCAGAGTAATAAGAAGCTGGTGCATTACGAAATGGTGAAGAATGCCTGGGTGCGTGTAGATCATTCATATCAAAGTCAGAGCCACAGGCTTCGTGCAAATTGTCCAAAAAAACACCATTACCCTCGAGACTTGCCGGAGGGTGGAAATTTGAAGTTGTCTCAGGTAAGGAAGACATGGATAATAATCGTCAGGATCTCGTGTTCGAGAAAAGTTCGGGCGCCAATTATAATGAATTAGCTTTATTCACTTTCCGCTAAGATAATTATTATGAATGATTCTCTTCCTACCAGCTAGCTAATGATATACTTGTACTAAGCTTCAAAA
Organism: Macrothele yani; assembly: GCA_039090855.1. NCBI lineage: Eukaryota > Metazoa > Arthropoda > Arachnida > Araneae > Macrothelidae > Macrothele > Macrothele yani. The sequence continues at coordinate 23,345,889 of CM077015.1, forward strand.
TAATGAATTCAAAAGGGTGTTGTTACTAGTTAATTACGAACTTAAACAAAGTCTCAACGCTGTTTATTTATAGTAAGCAATAAATGTTATAAACCTAACAGCCAGACGGAGGTCTGACAAAAACTATGAATTGAGAAAGACTGAACTTACTGAAAACTTCTTTATTTCTACGACTCTTGGTCAACTAAGGCACACACAACACTTGTAGTACAATAATGAATAATCTCTCCTCGTTTTATACACGCTCTCTCTTAACGACCACAAGCTCTCCTCATAACAACACACAAGCTCTCTCGATGAACGGGCCTATATACTAGCTACCACCACGTCATGACTTACACTCATTGCCAGATCTCATTCAGCGGGTGAAATAATATTTCGTTCAGTAGGAAGATAATTTACATAGTAAAATAAAATAACCAGAGATAGTAAAATCAAAAGGAAAGTGAATATAGAGTATACGTTACACTTCTTTAAACATAAGAACGGCATCATGCCTTTGGATCCATCGAGTTTCACATAGAGTTTTCATCTTAACTTTCTTGCAATCAGGTAGCAGTCGCTGGATACTTTCTTTCAAAACACTGGTACGTTTAGCAGAAGCGTGAAAAACGAACATGTTTCTGATATAACTCCCATACAGTTCCTTATGCTAGGCATTTTGCTAGCATCCGACAAACATAAATTCAAGGAATGGGACATGCAATGAGTATATATTGCTTTGGGATATTTTTTCTAATACAGGCATGCACTCCACGAAACTGTCCTCGCATTGCTGCAGCCCCATCATACCCCTGCCCTCTCATATCGTTCAAATCAAAACCCAATTTCACTAAATTTTCCATTATTGTTGTTGCAAGAGAACAGTGTGTTAAATTTTTCACCGGTATAAAAGCCAGAAAATTTCCTCTTAATTTCAGTTCTTCTTCATCAAAATACCTGACGCACAGTGAAAACTGTTCTATTTGACTAATGTCAGTTGTTTCATCTGCCAATACTGACATTTTTTTGAATGCTTTACCTTTGCTACAATTTTCTGTTGAATAAGTTCCCCAAAGATGTTTATTATTTCATTCTGTATTACTGAACTTGTATACATGCACTAGTTTCTAAGTTTTCTTTTAAAATGGCATCTCCAGAATTTGCACGATATCTTAATAAAGTGTGAAAATTGCCCTCATTATTTGTTGGTTCCTCAAGCAAAATTCTTTTAGAATCAACTTTTCCCCTAAGAGGTATCTGCTGCCTTCCACATAATCTAATTGTTTGCTCAAAAGGAATAAACCTTTTCCTGTTGTCAATTATCTCTTGCTTTTTCTGTTTATTCATTTGTAAAATTATACTATCCTGTGTTTTATGAATTATTGATGCAATATTTTCAGCTGCCAATACAGCGTCTTTGTGATATTTATTATTTTCATGTTTTTTGAATATTTCCCTCGCATCTTTTAAATCGGTACTAGGTTTTGTAACGAGGCTACCCAAAGTCTGATGTTTGCCTTTACCAGCAACATCTTTTTCGTAAAATAAAACACAATATTTACAAAATGAACCTTCTTTCAGACGTGAATATGACAGCCACTTATACTCTTCTAGCCATTTAATTTGGAATGTTCTCAAATGATTTTTATTGCGACTGGAACTGGTTTTTTTAGGGAATCTATATTTCGCAGTAAGTTTCCATATGCTATGTAACAAATCCACTTTTATCTCGTCGCTCAAAGAATTAACAAGCTCAATGTTACCTGCATACAGTCCTATGTCGTTCGAATCTGAAATGCTTTCAGACATTTCATTACCATCTGCATCTCCGTCATTCGTCATGCGTATTGGTTGAAGCTCATAATTTTCCGGATTACTCCCGCTTTCAACGCATTGGTTTGGAACTTCAATACCAGTGGATTCAGCAAGCGTTTCAGTTTCCACGGCTCTTCTTTTGTTACAGAAAGTCAACAGACTTCGTTGATGAAATCGTTTCATTTTTGAAATAACCTCAACAAACTGTTTTAAGCAGCTGCGGGAAACAGCGAATAAATACTGATTTTGAATTACAAGGATACAGATAAAACAGAAACAGAAGTTTCACTTTCTCACTCCGTTTGAAAATGAAAAAATCCACCCACATGGCCAACGCACAGCTCGGAATCAGTAAAGTATCAAAACAGGTGGCTGGGTAGCGAAGTGAGGTCCTGTATATTCCTATGCCGATAAGTCGGATAACTAGTGTAGTTACTATTTTCTAAATTAGTGATTGTTTTTTTTCTGTTGAGGCCTTAAAAGTTGATACACGTTCTTTACATGTTGAATAATCTTTCCGATAGTTCGACACAAAACGCTTTCGCCCCATATCAAAAACGTAAGAATTGAACTGATTCTAGTTCGACACACAGCTGCACTATAAATTTTGGTCTCCTTCTGAATTAAAAAGAGTTGACATGCTCTAACTTCTGTAGAGAAACTTCAGCGTTTTTGGAATTTCAATACCACACAATTACCCAATGTAATTAACAAAAAACACTTGTGATAAAAACACATTTAGCACTGATGAAGTCATAAACGGTATGTATTCCTATGGTGATTAGGGTAAACAATCGGCCCAAAACACCGGTACGCCCACTGGCGAGCTATGATATTAACGATCAATTTCTCTAATTGTTAACTGTATGGGAAGTTGTATCACCTGATTATCATACACCGCAGTCAGCACCAAGGAGGTTAGAAGAGTACTTCTGGAGATGTCCTGAGTCTCTTAACCGCGAAGCCGCAAGGTGTGGGAATTCGACGTTGTTTACATGATACCTATGTAATTTCAACTGTGTGTATTTTGGAATTGCGCGGTTTTGAGTTGCAGAAACCGTGTTAATATCGAAACGGAATGAATTATACACTGTCGTGCAAAAATTAAGGACGAGAAGGTTTTTCGAAAGTAACGTCGTGCAGAAGTGCTCCCCATCGACTCAAATCATACCATACGATCTCCAAGATGTAAGAATATGGGACAAGTGAGCAAAACCGTCCAAACAAGGAATCCAAAGGATACAAAGGCACTTTATTGAAAAGGTAGCTTCGAGCACAACTGGACAGAAGACAGAAACGTCCATGTGACAGGCGGCTGCCAAGAAAAATCCAGTCTTTAGTAGAGGATATGATCACCCCTGACTGCATTGCAGGATTTACAACGTCTGTCCATGCTGAGGACGAGGTTGTCAAGGAGCTGTTGAGGCATCGCGGCCCATTCCTCTTGTAGCGCCAATCGCAGCTGCAGAATCGTTGCTGGCGGCTGGTGACGTGCTGCCAAGCGTCTCCCGAGAAGATCCCACACGTGTTCGATTGGATTTAGGTCCAGGGACCTTGCGGGCCAATCCATGCGTTGAATATATTCACTCTCCAACAGCTCTGCGACAGCCACTGTACGATGAGGTGTAGCGTTGTCGTCCACGAAGAGGAACTCGTGACCCACAGCACCTCTAAACAGACGCACGTGAGGCAGGAAAACCTCGGTACAATAGCGGACACTAGTGACTGAACCTCCTTGGAAGATGTGGAGGTCAGTACGGCTACCAAGCATGATACCGCCCCAAACGAAAACTCCGCCACCTCCAAACCGGTCCCTTTTGATGATATTGGAGGTGTGATTGCGTGTTCCCTGCTCTCTCCAGATGTGTATACGTCCAGAATCACTCGTCAGACTAGATCGGCTCTCATTCGTAAAGATAACTCGACCCCATTGATGATGTGTCCAGTTCTTGTGTTCCAGGCACCACAGAAACCGCCGTTTCCGATGAACAGGCGTTAATGGCACACACCGTACTGGTCGTCGTGCAAATAGACCACCTTTGTGCAGCCTCCTGGCCACGGTAAAACGCGATAACGGACGTCCAGTTGTCTGTTGCACGTGCCTTGCGATTTCTCCCGCTGTCTGCCGTCTGTCTCTTCTCTCCTGTAGGACAATATACCGGTCGTCCGCCGCCGTGGTTGCTCGTGGACGACCACTGCTAAACTCTCGGACAGCTGTTCTTGTCGTTTGAAATGTTCTCCAAGCTCGTGAAATGATGCTGTGAGCGATCCCGAACTCCTCGGCCACACTAGTCACACTTCGACCTTCTTCCAACTTCCAAATGACGCGACCTCGGGTAAAGTCATCCAGATGTCGTCTACTGGATTGCCTGTTGGCCATATCACACGGTGGCAGCAACTCGACGTCGTTCAAACCGATGTACACCGTGCAATAGCTTTCACCGAATTGCTGATCGTACACCGCCCGTGTGCTTTATACCCTTCGACACCCCCTCCTACGTCATGCTGCATATATGCGCATGCCCTACCGTACCGGACCCTAGTCTATCTCCTGAGTGATTTTTTGGTCCGTTCTGCCTGCTCGTTCCGCTGTTATGCTAATTTCTCCTCTTCGTCCTTAATTTTTGCACACCAGTGTACTTCTTACACGAGTAAAGTTTTCAATTTTAATGTTATGTTCTGCTTAGAATTTGCACTAACGTTCGTGTACTTAAATTTAAAATAAAATTTAGAAGGATCCTCAAAATAATTAAGAATTTTATAAATTCAGCATTTTCTCATACATTGGCAGAAAGTTACGATGCGAAATTGGAAACATTTGCGACGAATGAAAGCGATTCGGCCAACACAAAATGCACTGCAATAGCCTTGGAAACCATGAGCTTTCCCACACTTTGACGGCCGTCGCTTGCGGATAAGTGTTACTACTCCATTAACAAGGGCATCTCCAGATATCTTATTCTAACATTCTTGATCTGCACCAGTCTTAGCTCGCTACGCCGAACTATCAGAAACTAGAGCTTAAACAACTGCACCATAGGGACGTCTGTTTCATGAAGTAGCAGCTTTATTAAAAAAAACAGTTATCCTAAAATTCTTGAAAGGTATTGTGATTTTATAAGAAAGGAGAAAGTTTTCTATTTCACCTAAGTACAACCAGTCTTCTTTAAATAAAAAAACGGAAAGGGGAGCGTGAGAAAGGAATGAGATAAATTTCTATACGCATATTGTTTGATCAGTAACGTAAGTCTACGGTTGTGGAATTCATACTAATATGGAGGCGTCCAAAGTCCAATATCGTTAATATTATGAGTAAAATATTTTATATAAGAAATCCCTGTAGTATAAAGTTGAAGTTTTATATTAATATAGATTTTATCGACATAATCGTTTTATCTGTAATATGTCCAAATAACGTCACCACGTCTTGTTGTAGAACAGCACAGTACATTTTATAATCTGACCAAAATACTTATCCTGATATCTTGACCCCGTTGATAAAAAATAATTCCGACGCCCATGTGTTAAGTCCACCTCTACTTTCCATTGCAAAGGAAAAAATAATTTTAACATGGTCTTCTTTTATTTCAAAAGAAGTGCTAAAAATGAAATAATGTTTGATCCACGTGATGATCTGTGTCTGCACTGATTTTCAGCTGAAGGCATTCCACCTTCTCAAAAACGCAAATTGCAACGCGGAACAGTATAAATCCCTAGAAATTCCAAACAATGTTTTTCTGGAGACATCCACCTCAACCATGATGAAAATATATCCATGAAAACTTAATATACATAAAAACTATGTGTGGCGTTAATCAATCAATTCCATGAAAAACTAAGGCTAAATACCTTGGAATTATAATTATAACCAGGGACGTCGCCATGGGGGTGCGAGGGTGCGCTGTAGCCCACCCTGAAATTTGTTTTGCCACCCTGCCACCCACCTAATTCGCGATGTGCCATTTTTCATTTTTTTAAACTTTAAAATGTAATCTGGACTTTACCAAATAATAATAAGACCCGTGTTTTTCGTCGTGTAGCCGTACGTATTTCCCATAGGAAGTTTTTCGTCTACATCTCCGTAGAAAGGTTATCGAATTAGCATCCCCAGTGCCATGAAAATGCAATTATTCTCTATTCTTCCAAATCCTTAGCTTAAGCCTTTTTCGTGTTAATATGGCCAGGGGCGAATGGACATGGTGGATAGGAATTCACCGAGGGAGGCCATTACTAACCGCTCTGTTGTTTGTTTGTGCTACTAAGTAGGATATTCCATCACGATAAGCGGAGTCCACTATACCATGCCGTCCCGGTGGCGCAGATGTCTCAGCGCTGGGGCTTTTGACTATTCGTCCGAGATGGGTCTGGGTTCAAATCCCGTGAGGCATGGATGTTGTGTTTCCCATAAGAAACAGGCTGTCTCCTTTCCTTGGAACCAGTGGCCCTAAATTAGGGACGGGAGACTGCTTATAGTCCATCCAGGAATTGCTTACGGTGGTCGTTAAAACCTTAAAAGCCTATAGTAGAGCTCTTAAACCTTTCTCGGGGCAGTGAAGCAGCAGGACGTGGACAACTTCTTTGGAGGACAGGAGGGCAAGATAAAGTCTCTGGCTTGAAGGAAGGAGTTAAGGAGGGGTTAGGTGTTGTGTCTACGTATCACGACGTTAAAATTAAATTTAGATAAACAAAAAGAACATTTTGTTTGGTGAAGTCCATAACCACGAGAGACGGCTTTCAAAGTATGGGAAAGCTGATGGGTTTCAAGGCTATTGCAATACATTTTGTGTTGGCCGAATCGCCTTCTTCGTTGGCACGTGTTTCCAATTTCGCATCGTAACTTGCTGCCAATGTGTGAGAAAATGCTGAATTTATAAAATTCTTAATTATTTTAAAACTCCTTCCCACTTTTATTTCAAATTGAAATACACGAATATCAGTGAGAATTCTTAACAAGACATAACATTAAAATTGTAAACTTCACTCGTGTAAGAAGTATAATTCATTCCGTTTTGATATTAACACGGTTTCTGGAACCCAAAGCCACGCAATTCCAAAATACACACAGTTGAAATTACATAGATATCATGTAAACAACGGCAAATTCCCACACCTTGCGGCTTCACTGTTAAGAGACCAGGGCATCTCCAGAAGTACTATTCTAACCTCTTTGGTGTCTGCACTGATTTTCAGGTGACGGCATTCCACCTCAAAATCACAAATTGCAACGCGGTACAGTATAAATCCCTGGAAATTCCAAACAATGCTTTTCTGGAGACATCTTCCTCAACCATGAAAATATATACAGGAAAACGTAATATACATAAATACTATGTTTGGCGTTGCTCAATCAGTTCCATGAAAAACTAAGGTTAAATACCCCGGAATTATAATTATAATCAGTAAGCCGCTGTATGTCTCTCTTTAAAAAGCTTAAAAGTCTGGCTTCAGATATCCAATAAACGAAGTCGGACAAACTGAAGAAACAATAATTTTTTTTCTTAACAAAATTACACGTTAACGAGGAAATGAAAATTACTACATTATAAAAAAAATAAAAACACGTAGTTTCCTATATATATCTTCTTGATCTGTGGTTATACTTCATGGCAGACGGTCGGTTTTTGCCTAAACAGATTGTAAGACGAAAAGATGGCAGAAATAATCCGAGCATCTTGTTTTTCTGAGATTTTCAGGGAATCTGGCAACGATATTTAATCAAACAATACGTCACCGCTAAAGTTTTGTTTTCATGGCAATAGCTAAACCAGTAGCAACCATTTCCACGATGGGGTTCGTTGGGTGCTTAGTTATCGGATTTTGGGTTTGAGAAACAGGTAAATGAAATCAATTGTTTATTATTTTATGTGCATGAACTTACAAAAACATTTATTTAAATTTATTATTTACATATCTGTGTGCAGCCAGAAAATATTCGTAGCATTTCCGGAGACCAAACCATGAAGTAGTTCTGAAAGTTTCTTGTACTGTGCATACCTGTTCCAAGTGCATCTGCGCCAGAGGAAAAGTTCCGGCACCAGTAATTACGCAAAACAGTTATTCATTTCCAGGGTTTATTATCGGAAGTTTTCCTTAGGCGGAGTTTCAACGGGAGTGATGCATCCAGCGTACTGACACATCGCGGTGCAAAACTCTTCCAGAACTAGGCCTACTTGATGGACTGGTCTACGGAAGTTCAATCTGAGAAATGTAGAGCGGATGCAGTTTTGTCTACAATTTTTTTCTCAGATAAGGCAATTTTCCGCTAGAGTACGTAAAAGTATACTACATTTCCCCCAATATCGAAGCTTATAAATGCCCCATTTGAAATTAGTTTTTGTGTGGGATAGATAGAGTTCGTGGTGAAGGCCTTTCTTCATATAGTTTTAAAATGTTTGTAACGAACAATTTTGTCACTAGAAGGTGTAAGAGCAAATCCGTACTTCTTTTTATGCTATAACAAGCTTTGCCCCTTTTAGTTCATTTTTTTCTTCATTTGTTTTCCGTATAAGCTACAAATATCTGGAAATGCCTGGATGCTATGGTGTGCTTTGTAGCAACCACAGTTTAAAGAAAAGGAAGTCAGATGTTACGTATCACGTTTTCCCATGGCTAAAGATTTATTAAAGGAATGGGGGCGGAAATGTTGTCCAAAGGATTCATTTAATGCAAAGAATGCTCGAATGTGTTCAGTAACGCATGCTCTTATACAAAGAAAATTTCTGATCTGGTGTCATTGGAGCAATGTAAGATGGAAGTTGGATTTTTCATACTAGAAGCATATTCTTTCAATTTGAGTTACCAAAAAAGTTTCGTATAGGAAGCATCGAAAAGCATTCATACCATATTCCCGTTTTAGCCTAGTAATTGTTTCCCTATGTTTTAAAAAAAATATTTGAATGTGTGTACAATTTTTCTTAAATAATTTAAAAAATACTAGTCTATAACCCGTGCCATGCACGGTTGAAAAAGCTGTGACTGAAACTTTTTCTTGTCATAAACACGAATCGTAATAAAATGCATAACCATAATAAACGGTTGAATTATTAATGGGCAGTGTATAAGATGGGTCGCCAACAGCAAAAGTTTCGTAGTATTCCCATTAATTTTTAATTTTTCCAACTACTCGTGTACCAATTTAACGATGACGTTCCTCATTATTGTATAAACATGTACTTACCCGTCGTTGACTGGCTTGCATTGGAGTATTGAGGTATTCTTTCAGTGACCCGAAATGTTATCGTGTCTAGATAACTACACAATGTAGTTAAAAATGTGTTTTATTTTGCCAGTTTGGTTTTAACAATTTTTTTTTGGTATCATTATATAATGTATATTAATATATAAAGAGAGAAACTTTGTGTGTTTGAGGTAATCTCGTAAACAACTGAACCGATTTGGATAATTCTTTCGCAGATATTTCTTTCCGGTGGACATAGGCTATTTCGTTTATTTTTTATTTATTTTTTATTATTTTTGGCTGTACTACCGAATCAGATCGCTTTTAAGTAGTTCCCGATTTCCCGTGTATCGTTCCTCTTTGTTTATATACAACCTGATCGCACCCAACGTGAAAGAAAGTAGTTCACGACAATATACGACATTTTTGTACTAATCTCGAAAACTACTGAATCGATTCGGTTAATTCTTTTACCGTTGGGAAGCGTATTTCTTTCCGGTGGACATAAGCTATTTCGTTTGTTTTTTATAATTTTTGGCTGTACTACCGAATCAGATGGCTTTCAAGTAGTTCCCGTTTCCCGTGTATCGTTCCGCTTTGTTTACATAAAATCTGATCACGCCCAACGTGAAAGAAAGTAGTTCACGACAATATACGACATTTTTTTACTAATCTCGAAAACTACTGAATCGATTCGGTTAATTCTTTTACTGTTGGGAAGCGTTTTTCTTTCCGGTGGACATAGGCTATTTCGTTTATTTTTTATTATTTTTGGCTGTACTACCGAATCAGATCGCTTTCAAGTAGTTCCCGATTTCCCGTGTATTGTTCCTCTTCGTTTACATACAACCTGATCACCCCAACTTGAAAGAAAGTAGTTTACGATAATATACGGAATTGTTTTACTAATCTCAAAAACTACTGAACTGATTCGGATAATTACAACTACGTAGTTGATAGCGGAGAGCTTAGTTCCGATTCCGACCACCGCAGAAAAGCAGATGGCGCTGCAAGTACTGAAGCGAGAACAAACTTTAGAAAAATTGACAGCGGATTGTACAAAGAAAATGCCATGGTAACGTAAAAAAATAATTACTTATGATAATAAAAACTAGCGATGACAAATCTGCGGGTCAGTCATGAAAATCGCTCCAGTGGGAGGCGCTGGCGGATTGAAGGAGAAAACGGCCTTGTGTTTTAAATATATAGATTGCAGCTGTATCCCCGCTCTTAAAAATTCGATTGAAAAAGTAATCCTTTTCAGTCGGATAACGCTCACGACGAGAAACGTTTTGCGCCTATTTACTGCCGTAAATAGGCGGAAAATAATTTCATTATTTCTCCTTGAGAAATAATGAAATTGATTGGACTCACCTAATTCATAAAAACTGAGATTTATTCTTCTAGGCACATTTCCGAATTTGTCAATGACTTCTTCATCTTCAACTTGAATGTCTCTATGAATAGATAATAAAGCTAGCCCATTCAGTCTTGACTCTGATGTATTGTTTCTCAAATAAGATTTATATCGACGAAGACTGGAAAAGCTTCTTTCCACTGATGCTGTGGTTACAGGAAGAATTGCCAAGATGTGAAGCAAAATATAAATGTTGGGAAATAAGTTCTTATTGCATGATGCCAAACTTTCAACTGCGTTTTTGGGGCGCACATCTGCTTTTTCCCTTTCCCATTTTTGACACCATAATTGATACTCGCTTTCTGTTGCATCAGAATATCCTAAATCAGATTCATACATTTTCACTGCAGATAATATTTGGGAATAATCATTCTTCACAGCAAAAACTGGTAGAATGTTTTGCAATGAAGTTAGTGTTTCTTTTTGTGATTGAAACCTTTCATTTAATTATATCATCCACAAAGGGTATAAATATACTTCTGCGGAAATATTTTACTGGAGTTGAATATGGTACATTGCATCTATTTTTTGTATACTGCATCTACGTGGAACTTCTTCTGTTACTTTGAGGCCTACAGCCAATGTTTTTACAGCATGATAAATTAAGCTGAAGGATTTTTCTGCTTCAGTTCTCATGCTGTTTAGCAGTATTGTAACTTCTGATATTTTTTCTAATGCATCGACTAAGTGGATTTGCTTGTTTTGGAAGTTTTCAGATAGGTTGTATGTGATGGACAATATTTTACTAAGGACAAAAGTTGCCACTAGAAATGAAAACTCACATATAGAGTTGAGCAAAGTGTGTGCTTTGACAGATGATTCTGCTGACTCTTCTTGCTCAATCGCTTCTAAGGATGATATGATAGGATGCAGACCTTCTTTAAACATAAGAACGGCATCATGCCTTTGGATCCACCGAGTTTCACATAGAGTTTTCATCTTAACTTTCTTGCAATCAGGTAGCAGTCGCTGGATACTTTCTTTCAAAACACTGGTACGTTTAGCAGAAGCGTGGAAAAACGAACATGTTTCTGATATAACTCCCATACAGTTCCTGATGCTAGGCATTTTGCTAGCATCCGACAAACATAAGTTCAAGGAATGGGACATGCAATGAGTATATATTGCTTTGGGATATTTTTTTCTAATACAGGCATGCACTCCACGAAACTGTCCTCGCATTGCTGCAGCCCCATCATACCCCTGCCCTCTCATATCGTTCAAATCAAAACCCAATTTCACTAAATTTTCCATTATTGTTGTTGCAAGAGAACAGCGTGTTAAATTTTTCACCGGTATAAAAGCCAGAAAATTTCCTCTTAATTTCAGTTCTTCTTCATCAAAATACCTGACGCACAGTGAAAACTGTTCTATTTGACTAATGTCAGTTGTTTCATCTGCCAATACTGACATTTTTTTTGAATGCTTTACCTTTGCTACAATTTTCTGTTGAATAAGTTCCCCAAAGATGTTTATTATTTCATTCTGTATTACTGAACTTGTATACATGCACTAGTTTCTAAGTTTTCTTTTAAAATGGCATCTCCAGAATTTGCACGATATCTTAATAAAGTGTGAAAATTGCCCTCATTATTTGTTGGTTCCTCAAGCAAAATTCTTCCAGAATCAACTTTTCCCCTAAGAGGTATCTGCTGCCTTCCACATAATCTAATTGTTTGCTCAAAAGGAATAAACCTTTTCCTGTTGTCAATTATCTCTTGCTTTTTCTGTTTATTCATTTGTAAAATTATACTATCCTGTGTTTTATGAATTATTGATGCAATATTTTCAGCTGCCAATACAGCGTCTTTGTGATATTTATTATTTTCATGTTTTTTGAATATTTCCCTCGCATCTTTTAAATCGGTACTAGGTTTTGTAACGAGGCTACCCAAAGTCTGATGTTTGCCTTTACCAGCAACATCTTTTTCGTAAAATAAAACACAATATTTACAAAATGAACCTTCTTTCAGACGTGAATATGACAGCCACTTATACTCTTCTAGCCATTTAATTTGGAATGTTCTCAAATGATTTTTATTGCGACTGGAACTGGTTTTTTTAGGGAATCTATATTTCGCAGTAAGTTTCCATATGCTATGTAACAAATCCACTTTTATCTCGTCGCTCAAAGAATTAACAAGCTCAATGTTACCTGCATACAGTCCTATGTCGTTCGAATCTGAAATGCTTTCAGACATTTCATTACCATCTGCATCTCCGTCATTCGTCATGCGTATTGGTTGAAGCTCATAATTTTCCGGATTACTCCCGCTTTCAACGCATTGGTTTGGAACTTCAATACCAGTGGATTCAGCAAGCGTTTCAGTTTCCACGGCTCTTCTTTTGTTACAGAAAGTCAACAGACTTCGTTGATGAAATCGTTTCATTTTTTGAAATAACCTCAACAAACTGTTTTAAGCAGCTGCGGAAAACAGCGAATAAATACTGATTTTGAATTACAAGGATACAGATAAAACAGAAACAGAAGTTTCACTTTCTCACTCCGTTTGAAAATGAAAAAATCCACCCACATGGCCAACGCACAGCTCGGAATCAGTAAAGTATCAAAACAGGTGGCTGGGCAGTGAAGCGAGGTGTTGAGTGTCACTGCATGTGTCCTAGTAACGACCGGCGCCATGCGGAGAGGAGCGGTGACACGTGACACCATCCCTGGTCTGGTCAATTAGGAGTTGGCGCCGCAAAAACCTACAGCCGTCTTCCTGAGCATGGAAATGAGCCACCCTTCTTTCTTTGACCTCTGTCTCCTTCGCGCAATGATCTTTCACTGAATCCGTACGTAGCAGTTGGATTTTTCCAGCAGTAAATATTCATGATTTCAGAAACTTTTCTCATAACACAAATTTTGATTTAACATACATACATACATAAAAATTCTATAGGAAAGCACAGTTTGATTATTTAACCTTATTTTGACAGATAACATAAAAAATGAAACAGATTTCGGGGCGGAGGCAGGCCTCTTTGGCCCCCACTCTAATACGCCCCTGCTTGAACATCAATACACCGCTGACAGCGGTTCTGCCACGCAGCGTAGCTTGCCTGGAAGTCGGGAACAGGGATCGGTTTCAAAGCACTCGTCGCGGAAGTTTGCATGCTTGTAACAGTCCCAAAATGGTGTCCTTTCAGGCTAGATTTGAGCCGGGGAAACAAAAAGAAGTCAGCAGGGGCCAAGTCCGGGCTGTAGAGAGGTTGGGGCAGCGTTGCCACGTTGTGTTTCACCAGGAACTCTCTCACTCTCAGCGACGCATGGATCGGTGCATTATCGTGGTGAAGAACCCAAGTGTTGGTGATCTCCGGGCGGACGAGCGCAACTCTGTTCTTCAGCCATTGAAGCACTTCGACGTAAAATGCAGCGTTGACCGTTTGTCCGGGTGGTACGAACTCCTTATGGACAACACCTTTACAGTCAAAGAAGACAATGATCATCGATTTCATCTTCGATTTGCACATTCGAGCCTTCTTTGGTCGAGGAGACTTGGTAGTGTTCCACTCTGAGCTCTGTTTTTTCGACTCCGGATCGTACTAAAAGACCCACGTTTCATCACCTGTTATCACTTTCTCAAAAAAGCCAGGTTCACTCCTCACACGGCTCACAAGCTCACGAGAAATCGACACAAGGTTGTTCCTCTGTTCACCTGTCAAAATTTAGGAACCAATTTGGCGCAAACTTTCCACATCTGCAATTCTTGCGTAATGATTTCATGCACAATGGATTTCACGAGTCCCACGTGCTCTGCTACCAATCTAACAGTCAGACGTCGGTCAGAGTCCAAAACCGCTTTTACCTTTTCCACATTGTCCGAAGTGTGAGACATTGAAGAGCGCCTTGGGCGTGGCTCATCCTGGACGCACTCTCTTCCCTCTGTGAACGTTTTGTGCCACAGAAACACTTGCGCTTTCGATAAAGAATCCTTCCTGTAGGCTTTCTGTATCATAGAAAGCGTCTCGGTCACGGATTTTTCAAGTTTAACACAAAACTTTACCGTACCGCGCATCGCTGTTTGATACACTTCTGCATTTTGACCGTTACGCGACGCTCACCCAGTTGTCCACTTCGCAAGCGATCCTCACTTTGTAAAAGCTCAGAGACAACTGACGAGACATCGATCGTTTACCTAATATACCCCGCCACCCTTCACGCCCGGAGACTCCACCCTCCGGCCCTTCTGATTGGCCCAGGAAAAGTGGTCTCATTACTTTCCGGACAAACCTTGTACATAAGAGTTTCCAAGCTTTCACACATCAACCAGACGGCTTTTTGAAGGAAGTTTCTGTCTAACTTCTTTGAAAAAGACATCTGGTTGATGTGAGAAAGCTTGGAAACGCTTATGTATACAGGGTGATTCAGCTAAGCGGATACAAACTTCTGGGAGAGGTAGGTTGCACAAAAACAAATCGGAATCACATAGAAATGCAGGGTCGGAAACGTCATGTTCATGTGGTACATGGCGTTGTTCGGCCGCGAGACTGCTCATACGTTCTTTCATGATACCGTCATTTGTAAACAGCCCGCAGAGGTAGTAGGACGGCGGAGTTCACGAACGCGGAAATGGCTGATATACACCTCGCGTACGGAGCAGCGGACTGCAATTAACGGACCGCCGTGCGACTGTACCAGGAACGGTACCTGATGAGACGAGTGCCAAACCACCAAGTGTTCTCACGGCTGCATACATCAGAGGTTATGCGACACTGGCTCTTTCCAGAGGCCTGCCAGGTGTCGGGAACGATGGGTGCGAATTCTTGCCATCGAAGAGAATGTGTTAAGTCATGCAACAGACAACGAGCAATTGTCCATCGGCTCGGTCTGTCCCAATCCACCGTATGAAGGATTCTGCACGAAGATCAATTTCTTCCATATCATGTGCAGTGCGTTCAGACACTAAGCCCTAAGGATTACCCTCAGCGCATTGCATTTGCGCTATGGTGCCTGCAGAAGAGTGCCGCAGAACCCCAATTTCCTGCTTCTGCGCTGTTTACAGACGACGCGTGCTTTACACGGGAAGGTTGCTTCAATGCACATAACGCGCATGTATGGGCGGCGTAGAACCCCCATACTGTACACCACGTGCAGCACAAAACTCGTTTTGCTGTTAATGTTTGGGCCGGCATTGTCGGGAACCACATAATTGGCCCATACGTCATGCCTCCTCTCTGGACTCCTTCCGTCCAGATATTTCTGCAGGACGTCTTGCAGAGCCATGGAACGAGCAACAGGTCCCTCAGTCGCTACGCCGTGCAAGTGGTTCCAGCACGATGGGGCTCCCGCCCATTTCATCAATGACGTTCGTCATCACTTAAACATGACATTTGGACATCAGGGGATCGGGCGCGGTGGTCCCGTTCATTGGCTTGAAAGATCGCCGGACTTGACATGCCTTGATTACTTCTTCTGGGGTTACACCAAAGGACTAGCGTACGACACCCCCGTTGAAAATTATGATGACCTTGTTGAACGCATCTCTGTAGCTGCTTCGGAAGTCAGAGACACGTCAGGAATTTTTCAAAATGTATGTGATTGCATGCGCCGACGATGTCAAGCGTGTGTTACAGCTCATGGTCGCAACTTTGAACATCTTCTGTAATATCAATGCATTTCGCAAATGTCTTGTGAGTAATAAAAAAACATTTTGTTCTCTTACGTGCTGCTCTTTCATTTCTCGTCCTCTCTTTACACTAGCAAAAGAAAGTAGTTCACGTGAAAGAAAGTAGTTCACGACAATATACGACATTTTTGTACTAATCTCGAAAACTACTGAATCGATTCGGTTAATTCTTTTACCGTTCGGAAGCGTATTTCTTTCCGGTGGACATAAGCTATTTCGTTTGTTTTTTATTATTTTTGGCTGTACTACCGAATCAGATCGCTTTCAAGTAGTTCCCGATTTCCCGTGTATCGTTCCGCTTTGTTTACATAAAACCTGATCACGCCCAACGTGAAAGAAAGTAGTTCACGACAATATACGGAATTGTTTTACTAATCTCGAAAACTACTGAACTGATTCGGATAATTACAACTACGTAGTTGATAGCGGAGAGCTTAGTTCCGATTCCGACCACCGCAGAAAAGCAGATGGCGCTGCAAGTACTGAAGCGAGAACAAACTGTAGAAAAATTGACAGCGGATTGTACAAAGAAAATGGCATGGTAACGTAAAAAAATAATTACTTATGATAATAAAAACTAGCGATGACAAATCTGCGGGTCAGTCATGAAAATCGCTCCAGTGGGAGGCGCTGGCGGATTGAAGGAGAAAACGGCCTTGTGTTTTAAATATATAGATTGCAGCTGTATCCCCGCTCTTAAAAATTTGATTGAAAAAATAATCCTTTTCAGTCGGATAACGCTCACGACGAGAAATGTTTTGCGCCTATTTACTGCCGTGAAAAATGCACAGATTTTACGCCATGGAGTAATATATTGCAAAATCTCTGCTTCTAATATCTCAAGTTTTATTTATTTTTTTTTTTTTTTGACGGACAGCTTTCCTGATAAAGAAAATGTTGCATAAAATTTACAAAATTCCTTAGCGTACAACTTTGTCACTAGAGAATGCAGTTATACATATATGTATGTACATATACAGTTAAACCCCTATTGTACATCCCCGCATTTTCATTTCTGAGCGACGTTTTTCTGAAGTCCCAATGATTCTCCTACATTTTCCCCGTGTTATACGTTTTTCCATTCACACGATTTCCCGCATTGAATGTCGTTTAAAATTTTTGGTGTCAAGCCTGATTTTCCTCTAATTTCGTGTCTTTCTTGGTTTCCGTACATATAAGCATCTTGCCACATTCCTCAGCCGAATTTGACTACCAGGTTGCCATAAACCGGTTCTTCCACTCCAGAATTTGTCAAAAGCACGTGAAGCCCAGTTGGGGCAGTGCCGCATTCCTCAGACTGTAAAAACATTTGTTAAAAACACTTACAAAACCTTAAAAATACTGTAAAAACACTGATTGTAAAAACACTTGCAAGGTATTTCAGTTATGGAGAAAGCTTTGCTTGAGCTGAACACTAAAAGTAGAAAGCAAACGGAAATTATCGTTCTTTTTAAAACCAACATCCCGTAATGGAAGTACGGACGTAGTTATACTGCATTTTTTGGTTTTTACATAAATGTGTTTAGAGTACATACTATGCACTAGTATAGTACCACTAGTGTACATTGTGTTTATATTTTTTACACATTATGTATGCCTGTACAGTATGTTTTACCTCTACCTCGGTTTTACGATTTCCTGCATCGTACGACTTTTTATGCTGGTCAGCTGAAAAGCGTAAAATCGGGGTTTCACTGTATATATATATGCCCTTACGCTCTCCAGTGACAAAATTGTGCGTCATTATCATTGTCAATCATTATCAATCCACTGCTGGATAAAAGCCTCCCCATATCTCTTCCAAAAATGTCTGTCTTGAGCCTGTTTCTTCCATGTTACTCCGGCATGCTTTCAAATTTCATCCATCTCCCATGTGGTCTTCTTCTGGGTCTTTTTATGTTCCTTGAAATCCAGTTTAAAACTTCGGTTGTCCATCAGTGGTCCATTCTTCTGGCAATATATTCAGTCCATTGCCATTTCAGGAATTTTACTGTGATCATAACGTCTTCCACTCTTGTCATTTTCCTAATTCATGAACTCCTCTTCATATCTCTCCTGGTTACACCAAGCACGCATCTTTCCATGCTTTTTTTCAGTTGTCTGTAGCCTTTGTATGTCTTTTTTAGTTAAGGTCCATTTCTCTGCCTCGTATTTAAGAACTGGAAGGATGCATTGACAAAACACTTTTCTTTTAAGGCATGACAGCATATTGCTCTTGAAAATTGTAGTGTTTCTTCCAAAAGCTCTCCAGTCAAGTTTTATACGCCGATTAATTTCGTCATCAATGTGACCCTTGCTTGATATCTGTTGTCAAAGGTAAATGTATAGGTTACCTTGAGATTTTCTCCATCAATCGCAAAATCTTCATTTCTTGAAAAAGCATTGTACATCAGTTTTGTTTTCTGAAAATTCCTTTTTAATCCCTCTTCTTTACTCTTTTCAGCAAGTTTCTGGATCATACTCTTAAGATCTGGAGGTGTGGTTGCAAAAATGATTATGTCATCAGCAAAACGAAGGTGAGTTAAACAATCTCCATTAATCTTTATCCCTTTGTTTTTCCAGTTCAACGATGGAAAGACACTTTACAATGTGCATTGAAGAGTTTGGGAGATAAGGTGTCACCTTGTCTCACTCCCTTTCCAATTTTTATTGGCGCTATATCCTCAAATAGCCAAACCTTTGCACTTGCATCTTCATAGATGTTATTAATAATACTAATGCAAGCATCTTCAATACCTCAGGATTTCAAAAGCGTTGTAACTGCTGATGGTTTATATACACACCGCCTGTTGGTATTAGGAGATTTCTGCAGATTGCGTCAGCTATTGTTTGTATTACTCAACTTCCTGTCGGTGTTGTGTCATCCTACAGCGGCAGCTGTTGATAGAGTTGGGGGAAGCATGCGAGCTTCAGTTTGCTTCTGGTTTTCATGCTGAGAAGTTTTGTATGTATTTTCTATATAGCGAAAAATCGGCGAAAAAGCGTCATTAAGTGTTACTTAGAGGCACAAATAGTGACTTTATATCATTAAGGATACTCCAAACGTGACATAAGCAGAAAGGTGAATGTGAGCAAGACTGCTATTCATAATAAAACCATGAAATATCGAGATACAGGTGAATTTAACGACCGAAAGAGAAGTGGACGTCCAAGGAAAACAACCCCACGTGATAACAGTACCATAAGGCGAATAGTTATGCATTTTCCGAGGAGTTCGTGCAAGAAAATCAAGGCCTCTGCTTTCAAAAGGGTCTTACATTAGTGTCAACAATGTTTCCCAACGTCTTAGCAAAGATTTTGGATTAAAGTCTTATAAACCTGCAAATCAACCTAGGCTAACCTCTGTCATGAAAAAGAAGAGACTCCAGTTTGCGAAGCGTCATCAATCGTGGACTGCTGAAAATTGGATCCAAGTTTGTTTTTTTCCAAAGGATCAACTGTGCGTCAATTTGAATCACGTGAAGCCCATGTCCGACGACCAAACGACAAAAGGTTTGATGAAAGATACACCGTTAACACCGTGAGACATCCGCCTAGTGAGATGACATGGTGCTATGTCAACATCCGGTACTGCTTCATTATCCTTTTTACCGACAGGCACTACCATGACTGGTCCTCTTCATGTGGAAATGTTACGTGAGAAGCTGTTAACTCATATGCAAGTGCACAAATGAGCAATCTTTATGCATGATGGTGCTCCATGCCACAGATCAAAGACAGTAAAGGACTACCTGCAGAGGAAAAATATAACTGTGCTTCACTGGCCCGGTAATAGTCCCGACCTTAACCCCATCGAAAATTTGTGGACCATTTTAAAAGACAAGGTAGCAGAAAAACAGCCAACAAATTCCCAAGCTTTGATTGACGCGAAAGTACGTGTGGTGCAAAGACATTTCAAGTGATTACTGCAAAGCCCTCATTGAGAGTATGCCACATCGTATTATGTTCGTTATAAAAAACAAAGGTGGCCACACAAAGTACTGATTACTGTGTTTTTGTGTTCTAAAGAAAGTAAGTATTTATCTGTGGTGTGATTTTTTTCAAATATCTCTGACTAATAATTAGTTGTTTCTTTGAAAATCTTGATTTTCAATAAATTGACAGGTGGTCTTAAACTTTTGCGATAAAGAAATCCTTTTTCGGCCAGACTTCTCTCACAAAGAAAATAGTTAAGCGTATTTTCTGCCAAAAAAATAAAAAAAATAAAAAAATAAATTCACAATTGAAACGTTAGGAGGCGCAGAAGTAAAGCATGTTTTTCTCGAATATCTCTGCTTCTGAAATTCCGATTTGAAAAATTCTTTTAACAACGGTCAACGCCCACTTCGTGGAACATTTTACATACACACTTGGATTTTAACAGCGCATAGTTCTGACGCTAGGTGGTGTTTGATTGAAATCCTGCTTGCAAATGTATCGCCACTTCAAAATACCGTGTTGAAAAAATTCTTTTTCAATTTTATGCCATTCGTCAAGATAAAAATTGAAATCCTAATCCTTTTCGAGCAATGCTGCTAAGAGTTGTATATTGTACACGTTTTTTCTCGCTATATCAGCTTCTAGAAGTGGTACCTGAAAATGTAATCTTCCATCGCATAGCTTTTATAATAAAGAGTTCTATGCTTTCATGATTCGCGATTCTTCCGGCAGGAACTCCAGCGTACATTTTGATTTTTAAAACAGTATCTCCGATTCGAAAAATCCCTTAGAATATTGGTAGGATACCCTTCATTATGAAGAATATTTTCCGCCAATTTTCTTCCACAAATAGTGCCCGGCTTTGCTCCTTTTTTATGTAAAGTTATATCACGTTCATCTCCATGCCTCTTGTTCTAGTTGTTCTATTTGTTGAATTCGTTTTGCCTCGGATGTTTTCCACTATGAGGAACATTTTTGTACAATTTGTAATTTTTCGCTACTCACATTTCTGCCGTTAGTGGTTGTAAGCGGCTGTTTCTATTTGTCGATGTTACCAATTGTAGAAATCTGGTTGACTTTTGTGTGTGTGTATAAGGGGGGGTAGAGCTACATATTCCAATCGTAATGAATAACACTGGTAATGTGTTATATTTCTACATATTTTCCACTACGGCCATTAATGTATCCTCTTCTTCGTTGAATAATATTTTCTTTTTTCTGAAACTAATTCGGGAAATTCTTTTTCATGTCGAAAAGGATTCGAAAGATGGGTTCATCACGCCCGAGAATTTAACGCCATCTTTTTTGTTTCAAATTCTCAACATGGTGAAACCCGTATTTCTTTTTTTCTGACGTAGCAATGTCTTTGGTAGGTTCTGGTACAGGGAAGGATGAATAAGGCCCTGGAGGAACGTCGCTAAAGAGGTGCGAGGAAATTTCCTTTCCCCACCCGATCGCCCGCCACTCACTTCAAGATGTGCCATTTTTCAGCTTTTTGAATTTTAAAACTGAAATCTGGACTTTGCCAAGTACTAATGAGTTTCGTGCTTTTCGTCGTGCAGCCCTACGTATTTTCTTCTACGAAGTGCATTGTTTACTACTAAAGGCTATCAAGATAGCATCCGCAGGGCCATAAAATTCAGTTGTTCTCCACTCTTCCATATCCTTAGTTCAAGCCTTTCTTTCATATTAGTATGGCCAGAGGCGAATGAGGAGGGCTGATAGGACTGCTTTATAACAGATGAGTGCAAGACAAGATTGTTGGCTTGAAGGAAGGAAGTTGAAGTGGGGGAAAGTATTGTGTCTGTGTGCACTTATTTCTCCTTAACCCTCAACAACGAAAACATTTGCATTCAGATCTTTCTCCTAGGCATAAAAATTTTCGCCGCCTCGACGGCAGTAGCGACGCCAGTCCCTCAGAACTAGGGGGATATTAGGGAGACTAAGTATAGTACTGGAGGGCACAAATTTTGTGAAAAATATCCCTTCATATACATTTTACACGGCGCTGTGTGTGTGATGACTTTATCCCTAGTACAAAAAGAGTTTTCAGGTATATAGTTTTTATTTTTGTATGTAGTACTGCGAATCATAGATACGAACCTCCATAGTCTTTAACAAGCTACTATTTCTTCGCAATTTTCTTTTACATTTGTTCTAATCTTTTTTAATATTTTTTGTGATAAGGTTGTTTAAGAATTTTAGCCAAAATAACCTGACAAGGAATCTATCTTTCTCTAACACACACACACACACACACACACACACACACACACACACACACAGCAGTGCTGAGTTCGGGCTCAATTTTTAGAACCCGAACCCGTTCCAGCCCGAAGTACACCGGTAAGCCATTACATTATGATCCCCTCCCCACCCCTCTAAGCCTTGGGAAATGATCAAATGAGCGCGCTTGGAGGCCGAACGGTGGCCAAGGCGAAGCTCACAGAGCAGTATATATACAACCCGAGGACCGGCTTACGATTATCTGAGTTTTCGGAGTCAGATTGAGAAAACTGCCGATTTATAGGAATTTGCTAAAGGACAAATTAAGAAGGCACGGTGCCTCGGAACTACGATCTCGGAAACGGCGCTGCTTGTGGATTGTTCATGTGCCGCTGTTGTGAGTACGTATCAAAAGTGGTGCACAGATTGCCAAACGACGAACCATCGTTCAGCTGTGTGTCGTCCGCAGCTCATTGATTCCAGAAGGGAGCGAAGATTCTCACGCATTGTTTACAGCGACCGCAGGGCCACAGTGCGACAAATCACCCACAGCTACAACAGTGGTGTTCAGGGCAATGTGTCACAGCACACAGTTCATCGCAGCCTTCTGCGCATGGGCCTGAGTAGTCGAAGACCACAGTGCGACAAATCACCCACAGCTACAACAGTGGTGCTTGTGGATTGAAAAGTGGATGATTGGAAGTAAGTGGCCTGGTCTGACGAATCAAGATTCCTGGTGCATCCCGTAGACGGCAGAGCAAGGATACGCCGATTACCAACGGAGGCTATGGCACCTGGATGCACTGTTGGGAGAAAACTGACAGCTTGCGGCGGTGTTATGCTATGGGCGATGTTTTCTTGGGACACTTTAAGCGCCATTATCCCAATAGCACAATACCTGACAGCTCTCAGGTATCTGAACATCGTTGCGGACCAAGTTCACCCATTCATGACAACTGTGTTCCCTTCTGGTGATGGCCATTACCAACAGAATAATGTGCCATGCCACACTGTCAGAATCGTCAAGAAGTGGTTAGAGGAACATTCTGTTGACTTTCTGCTAATGCCCTGGCCTGCAAATTCACCTTGACATGAACCCAATCGAACAGTTGTGGTTCGACTTGGAAAAGTGGGTTCGTGCTAAATCACCAACACCCCGAAATGTACGGGAACTGAAGGACCTGCTGTTGACATTATGGTACCAGATACTCCAGAATACCTATCGCCACCTCATCGAATTCAAGCCTCGCCGAGTGGCCGCTGTTTTGCGGGCTAAAGGGGATCCTACAGCTTATTAGGTAGGCGGTCATAATATAACGTCTCATTGGTGTTTCTCAGACCGAGCCCACCAGAGCCCGAATTTTATATTGCAAGATAGAGATCGGGCCCGAACGATCCCGAAAACTATGATTAACCTATTTAGGTATTAAAACGAATATCCTCTTCCAGGCTTCCATTCTTTCCTCCCCGTGCAGCTAACCAATGTCTTTCTCAACTGCGGAGTGGGGAAGAAACGTCTATATTTCTATAGTTTCTTTGACCATTCATTCCTTCCTGAGATACTTCGGGGGCCGGTCATCAGGAAAAATCGGGCGGCACAGCAATCTATGTCGTACGTTGCTCAATATAATTAGCAAGAAGCTGCCAAGTGGAGGTATTTGTATTGGGCAAACTTTGGTCAGCGTACTATCTACTATCTACAGTTCTCGAAGAAATTTTTCCTTCGCAGAAGTCCAATGATTCATGTCCTATGATAAAATGTATTTGTTACTCAATGCCGGAATGAATAGCCCTGCCGAGTTCCCACTCCCCATCCAGACCGAGTTGCCGGAGAATTATCTTTAACAACTAGAAAGTGTAAAAAAGTCTCGTGTCCTAAATCATGCAAAATCACATTTAAAAACAAAAAGGAAAAAAATTATCTCCCTCTTTCAGAGCCCGAGACCGAACCCGAGTAAGTATTACGCAGCCCAAGCCCGGTTTGGGCCGGGCTCGACTAGTCTCAACATTGATACACACATATCGTTTTAAACTATAATTATGAAAATGGTGTCTCCCTATATTTCACAGAATAGTACAACCCTAAATTTAACAAATAATTCATTTTAAATAACAAAATTCCTGTGCACTTGAAAAATTCGCATACGTTTATTCATTTCCCCATAAATCTTAGGTGGTTGCACTTATGTGTTCTAACTGCTTAAATATTTTTGAGGGGTGGGCTAGGGGGCTGCAGCTCAGCCTAGCCCACCCGCAACGTCACACCTGCCCAATGGTGCAGTGGTATAAACGCTGGCTTCTGACCATCCGTTCCAGATGGATCCGGGTTCGAATCCCGGTGAGGCATGGATGCTGTTTTCTTTAAAACACTGTCTCTCTTCCTTTCCTGAAACTAGTGACTCTAAATCAGGAACGGACGACTGCTTATAGCCCATTGAGTTGCTCACGGTGGTCGTTAACCCCCTCGCAATTTTTTTCCTTTTAATGAGTACGGGCGACTGGCATCCTGGTGGCAATGTATCATGTTTGTTATACGGGTAATTCTTCCCATTTTGCTAATTCTGTTAAAAATAGATGGACGGCAGATTAACAGAAAAAAAAAAAAAAAAAAAAGGAGGAGGATTGCTCGAATTCCTTTGCGGTAGGTAGTGAAAAGCATTAACAGTTCTTTCAGTGTTTCGTAAAATGTGCTATCAAACTTGCCCCAGAAAAAACAATACTCTCCCACATTGATTTCGAAGTCTAGCGTCGACGCGCGACGTCCCTGGGTCCTGGCCTCCTTACCATTTTAATAGCACTTTGTGTGTGTGTGTGTGTGTATATATATATATATATAACCATGAAGCATAATATCGCTATGCAAGAAAAAATGGTTAAAGACAACATTTAGATATGATTTCAGTTCTGACTCTCAAGCAGTTAGTTCAGAAATGAAAACGCAGTGTGACCGACCACAAGCACAAAGTTGAAAATTTTTACGTACCTCGTATTTCCTCCTAAAGATGCTGTCATTGGCTCAGTGTTTTGCCTTTTATTATTACATGAATATTTGTTTATACCGTTCTGAATAAAGTTTTTCAGATGTAGATTTCCAGTTTCCACATTGCAGCCTCCACAAGAAATTGCATTTCTGTCACATACAAAATGCCGTTTAATAAGGGAGTTTTTTTATACACGAATTAAAAGCGTGGTTTCAAAATGTGTACTACACCGTTCATTGACTGGTGAAATTTCGTTTCTTGCATGGAAATATTCAAACAAAAGATAACATTAAGTTAATAAAGAAAAGAAGGCATTTTCCCGAAAAATAATTCGTTTTTTTACTCAATTCAAACTAAAACCAAAGGTTTAACGTAGAAATGGAAAGAATCGGTCCGCATTGTTTATAAAGTGATTCATTGTTTGTATTGTGATTCACATTGTCTTATAAAGTCATGTTTTGTTTTAATAGCTGTGATTGCTACTGAACACTAATGTTTACCTATGTCATGCAAATGCATTTCAGTGCTTTAAAATAAACTAAAATACTGCAACAACCCGACTTCTTTGTAAGAAATTTTGAAATAATTGTATACAAGGTATGATCAAAAAGGCTCCAGACTGGAATTATTAAAAAAAAAGTAAATACTTACAGATTTGAAACTTATCGCCTTCTAAGAAGTCTCCTCCCAAAGACACACACTTATCCCAGCTCTGTTTCCACTGCTCGAAGCATTTTTTGAAATTATCTTTTGCAATAGCGAACAGATGCTTCATCGCATTCTGTTGTAACCCCTCATTATCTTGAAATCTTTTTCCTTTCAAGGGGTATTGGATTTTTTGGGAAGAGAAAAAACAGCAAGGAGCTAATTCTGGTGAATATGGTGGCTATAGTACCTGTGCAATGCGGTGTTCAACAAGAAACTGCTGCACAAGTTGCGATGTGGGCAGGCGCATTGTCATGGTGGAGTTACCACTCACATGCAATGCAGCATTTTCCGGCGAACTGCGTCCCTTAAACACAGCAAAACTTAACAGCAGTACTCCTTGTTGATTGTCTGGCCTGATGGAGCGTATTCATGATGCACAATTCCCTTATGGTTGAAAAAAACAGTCAGCATCGTCTTGACATTGCTGCGAGTCTGTCGTGCTTTTTTGGGTCTGGGAGAGTTTGTAGTCTTCTACTGTGAAGACTTGGACTTAGTTTCGGGGTCACACCCATAAACTCACGATTTATCATCAGTTATGTAGTTTTTAAAAGTTTTCGTCGTTTCCGACGCACTCAAGCAGGTCACTAGCAGCTAAAACACATGCCTGTTTTTGCTGAGCTGAGAACATTTTTGGCACAAATTTGGATGAGACGCGTCTCATATCCAAATCTTCCGTAAGAATCGACTGAACTGAACCGAAACCAATGTTGAAGTCTTCAGATAACTCACGAGTAGTGTAATTAGGATTTTCTCGCACAGCTGTGAAGACAAGTTCGATATTATTTCCACTTTTCCTGGGTGCGGGGCTCCCAGATCGTTCATCACTCTCAACACTTTCACGACCATCTTTAAAACGTTTATACCACTTATAAACTTGTGCACGACTCATACAACATCCCCATAGACTTTCTATAACTGTAAGTATGTGTCTTTGTAAGTTTCGCCAAGGTTTTGAGAAAATCTGATGCAAATTCGTTGCTCTTTTTTTCCGACTTGACAAATGCGACGAATAGCTTCAGACACGTAAGAAAAAAATCGGACGAGCACGAGAGACGTTACTCACGGCACATGCGTAGTATGTTTCAAGATGAAATTGTGGTATGCCGCTTCCTGCTACGAAGTACGATTCCGAACTTACGCAACCAGCCTGGATTCTTTTTGATCAAACCTTCTATTATTATGTTATTGCTAAGACACGTTTTTTCTTTCTAAGATTTTTTTTTTAAAAGGAGCCAGTTCTGTTTTAAAATTACATACACTGTTAGGCATAGGAGATGCCACATCAGAAACTATTTGTCGGATTGCAATGCGAATTGGTGAGCATGTGTCGACATCTGGGTTATGTAAATGAATGCAGTTGTGAACAAACTACGTGATGAGTGAGAGAGATAAAATGGTAAAACGGATTGGGGTATAGCTAAGTTTGGTGCTACTCATATGGGCGCGTGGACCACTACATCAGAGTGATCTCGGTGGCGAAAGCACGTGTGAGAAGTGAGAATGCTTGGGACACGTCATCGGGAACCAGACGATCACTAGGACACATTTACCAGATTCATCATAGGGCTACGCACGGCTGATTGGTCTCTGCGTCGCATTGGGGCTGAAACGTACTGGGTTGCACAATCTGTCTGCCGAATGTGCCGACAGTGGTTGGAGGAAGGTGACGTTCATCGCCGTAGTGGGACTGGCGCACGTAGACCGAAGTCCGGACGCCTCGATCGCTTCATTCGATGGCAAACCAGAGCAGCTACACAATCCACAGCTCATGACATTCGACGAGGTGTACAGGCAGCTATGTACATCCCCGAACCGACATTGACTGTGCATCACAGAATGGTCAAGGCAGCTTCGCGCTTTTGCCCGCCATTATGACGACTGCCACTCACCACAGCACATCGTCGCACAAGGTTCCAGTGAAGCCGTACCAGACACGCGTGGTGGATGAATGAAATCATGTTGTATTCAACGACGAGTCTCGCTTCTGTCTCACTTCTGAGGATCAATAATTCAGAGTGTGCAAGCAATGTGGTCACCGGGAAGATCTCGCTGCCATCCTTGAGCATCACTCGACTCTTCAGCCTGGTGTAATAATTCGGGGCACTATCAGTTTCAACAGCCGCTCGTACGTATAGTGGGCACTCGATAGAGTGGCGATACGTCGATGAGGTGCTGCAGCCCATTTTTCTGTCGCATCTTAGCGGTATCTCTGATGCCAAGTTTCAGAAAGACAATGCCCGCCCGCACACTGCCATCACCAGCAGAGAGTTCCGACAAGATGTCCAGGTGCTGCCCTGGCCAGAGTGATCTCCAGACTTCTCCCCAAAAGAGAACACGCGGGACCTCATTGGCAGACGGACTAATACCTCTGCAGGATCCCCTCTCAAGTGCAATGAATACCTCAGGGCAGCATCCGGAGACTTTTCCAATCGATGCCACACCGTCATGCCGGCAGGGCGGTACACATTGATGACTCAGGGCACATCATACTATCTCTTCATCCATCAGTTTCATGTAATCCCTCGGGGATTAAATCACTTCTTTTCCACGAACCTGTCTAAATGTGTGGTAAGTTTTGTCTCATAGTGTGGCACTCTATGTCGACCAGTGTATATAATATATATGCTTTTTTGAGCTTTCTGTTCGTTAAGTTGCATGTCTCTGATCCATGAGTAAGAACTGGAAGGATGCATTGATTAAACTCTTTTCTTTTAAAACATGGTACATTGTTACTGAAAAAATTTTACTGTTTCTTTCAAATGCACTCCAGCAAGGCTTTTATACGCCAATTAATTTGTACTTGGATGTGGCCCGATATAAAATAAGGAAGTCTTTCCTTCGTAGTTCACCGCGGCATTAGAATAGGCCTGAAAGAAGAATTACAAAGCAGTTGTCGCCTGTCATGCCATAAAATGACATACATTTTCATGCGCAGAGATTTGAAATTGTATTTACTTCATTTTCATTCCAACTTGCCCCTTTTATATGATCATAATAATTCTCAATCCACTGCTGGATGAAGTTCTCCCCAAGTGTCTTCTGCAACTTTCTGTCTTGAGTGTTTTCTTCTTAGGTACTTTAGATTTAGCGCCGAGTTAAATATTCACTAGTCTTTGCTTGTTTCAAATCTCTAGAATTCAGAGAAAACTGTAAACGCGGTTTAGTAAATTTTTAGTTGCATCATCTATTTTAAAGCTGAAAGAAAGAAAGAGAGAGAGAGAGAGAGAGAGAGAGGAAAAGAAAGAAAAAAAACCTGTCTCGATTCTCTCAAATTTGTAACTGGGTTAGGCATAAAAGAATAAAATTTTTGGTAATTCGAAATTCAAAATTTAACGTATAATCGCGAACAGCGTATAAATGAATTACGCATAACAGAATTGAAAAAGCGATAGAAACCACAGTAAAATATCGAGACTGGTGCAGCATTACGTACAAAGGTGAAAAACGTATAACCGTGGTATTTCGAATAAAATTGCTTTATAAGAGCTACCAGTAACGTAGTTTTAGGAAATTTAGTATCAGATCTTTGGGAAATACAGTAAGTGAAGATTTTCAATTCGACCATAATTCCTGATCTGGCAAAGCAATGATCACAATATTTGAAGACAAATATTAGTGGTTCCACTTATTATCAATAATACGTTCCCAAATTGTGGGCAGCTCACGAGCACCATTAAAAGCACCATTAAAAGCACCAGTGTGGAAAAGCACCAGTCTGTGGAATATGTCTGTAGTTCCAAAATCCTGTTTGTTGTTGTACAGAGTGCCAGGCACCTTCCTTTTCAAATGGCCAGAACAGCCGAAAGCACGGGGGTTTATTTTCGGTGAATACGGTGGGTAGAGCAGCTCCTTTCAACAATTATGTTCGTTGAACACCCGAAAAAATCTCTGCCTCGTGCGGCTGTACGTTGTTGTGTATGAGGACAGGTCGCTACAAATGATGTTGCAGTGCCATGCCAGGTATGTCCTTTAGAAGCGACTTACATTGTTCTGATATCATGGTGTTTTTCTCAAAAGACATCTTCCAACAAGCCATGCCGCAAACATCCATGCGAACGACCAGTAAGATTTTAGACTCATGCAACTCTGCACGGGTTGAAGGCCCCGGCCTAGTACCAGGTTCAACTTAGGACCGTGACTGGTGTCGTAGTCTAGGTGCGTGAAAATCCACCTAACTTATGAATCTTGTGAGCACTCTACTATTGAGACGATATCACATAACGTTACTCTGTGCAATTCCCTATAGCGGAATTCCTTCTTGGTCAGTCTGTGCGGTACCCATGTCGCTAGTTTGCTTATAAGGATTAAATCTTCCGTCAGCGCTGTGCGTAGGTAAATCAAAAAGTAAAGGCAATTTGAAATATGCGGTAACCGCAACGGACAGAAGCTGACGCAATACAACACGCTCACAATGACTTCTGGGTTGTACGAATACGCAAATCGCAGCGCTGTGCCGTTAGTCTAGTTGAAGCCAATGTCAAATAAACATGGACGTTCTGCAGAAGGATTGCAACATTGTTGAACAATGCACCTCAGTGAGATTCCTATGGGCAGAGGGGGTGAAACCTGCTGAAATTCACCGTACGGAAGGGAAGACTCAATGACTCAACGAAAAGTTTATGAATGGGTAGAAAGGTTTAAAACCGAAAGAACAAGTTTTACTGACGAAGCTAGATCTAGTCGGCCACCAACATCGCGCACACAATCGTAATTAGACAGGGCGAATAACTTGATCACAGAAGACTGATGGATTACGTTGTCCGCTGTTACTGCATATTTGGATAGTAGTTATGGATCCGTACATGCCATAGTGCATGATGACTTGGGGTGCCGTAAATTTTGCGCTAGATGCGTACCCAAACAGCTTACTGATCTGCACCAGCAACACGGCGTAATGGTTGCGACCCAATTCCTGAAATGGGATGAAGGTATGAGTGTTTTAAAGCGAATTGTCGCTGGCAAAAAGACATAGGTTCATCACTGTGAACCGAAAAGTAAGAGACAAAGCGAGCAGTGGAAACACCCGTCTTTACCAATTTCTAGTAAAGAAGAAATTCAAACGACTGCCCTCCGCCAAAAAATCCTACTGGTCTTCCTTTGGGACATGAAGGGTCCTATTCCGGCGCATTTTCAGGAACACGGACAAACAGCGACTAGTGCAACGTATTGGGCTATGCTTAGGAACAAACTGAAACCTGCAATTCGCAGCAAAAGAAGAGGAATTCTGTCAAAAATAGTTTTGCTGCACCACGACAATGCATGTCCTCCATGTAGCTGCCACGACGATGGAGGCAATGCAACAACTGCTGTTTGAAAATCTTCCACATACCCCTTACATCCCTGATCTGGAGCTATGCGATTATCACGTCTTTGGTCCATTAAAGAGCGTCTACGCAGTCGTAAGCTCACCTCTGATGATGAGGTTAAGTTAGCGGTGCAGACCTGGATTCTTCACGTAAGGAATGAAGAAGCTAGTTGAACGATACAAGAAGTGCATCGACCTACAGGGGGAATATGTTGGGAAGTGAGATAACCGTTATGTTCATTTTCTCACAGTTACCGGTATTACAGGGTATGTTGCCTTTATTTTTTTATTCTTCCTGGTATAATCGCTGTATGAGGAATACCTGGTTGTGCGGATTGATCATTAACACTCACCTAACACGACTACTGTTATACCTATTGGATGCACCACTTGGCTTTTTGTCTGGAAGTCGAAATCGGTCGACAGCTTCTTGGAACATCTTTGGGTGATATCTTGCCTTCTTTATATCCTTTCATCCGATGGTGCATCGTCGTTTTCTTGAGAGAATTTTGGCTTACTGCTTTCCGAAGACGACCGTTTGCTTCTCTCCAAATTCTGCAAAAGACACAAAACTTTAAAAAACAAACAAATACGTTAGGTTCTTTTATTGTAACTGATCGTCTCAGCAACGCTACTGTTAACTATCACCAACCAATCGATAGGTACAAAGTTAGTTAGATGTACGTATTGCAACCGCCAAACATCGTCTGTATTGCCACCTCACGTTTCCGAAATATACGCCAATGAAAGTGTTTACGTACTTCTTTTTTTTTATTTTGGTTGGAGGTTGAACGACCACCGTGAGCAACTCAATGGGCTATAAGCAGTCGCCCGTCCCTAATTTAGAGTAACTGGTTCCAGGGAAGGGAGAGAGCCAGTGCCTTAAGACAAACACAACATCCATGCCTCACCGAGATTCGAACCCGGACCCCGTTCAGACGAATGATCAGAGGCCATCGCTTAGACCACTGCTCCACCGGGGCGGCGTTTACGTACTTCCAGAACGACCTAACATCTCAAAATGTATTGCCTCGTCATTATTTAAAACTTTACACACCATAAGTTTGCCTCAGCCTCGAAGCACTCTTCCATCCTAAAAGTGGAGATTTTAGCTGAAATATTTGTTTTTATTACACACGTGAGTACATAAAGATCGGCTAGGATTTATTGAATTATGTCACTGCCGTTGTCAATGAATTTGTGCTGAAAGTTAGTTGTTTAAATTTATGACGTTGCATCTATAATTGCAGTTCATTTACGTGCACTTAGAAACTAGAGAAAAATGTGTTTTCTAAATACATCATATTACTGATTTAGCAAAAAATTAAATTTGATGTATTAGCAGTGGACATGATGTTCTGATTTATACTCGCTGATGAACTTAGTGATTTAATACTGAAGTGTACTTGTCTCTTATAGGTTCTCTGTTGCTCTCATGAAATTACACCAAACTGATACTCAACAGTCTTGTCAGCAGCAGGAGAGACTTTGGGTTGCTCATGATCAAATTATGGAGCCACCATTAAACGGCATTTTGAAGAGAAGCGCTAGTGCGCCAGTTGACAAAAACGGATTATTTGGACATGACGAGGCGGATAAGTCTGATTCTGTAAATCGCACGCACTCGCTAATAAGTATCCCGAAGAAGCACGCTGGCGAAATGAAGATAAAGAGAGTGACCTTTGATACAGACCGAAATGATTCCAGTAGCAGGGCTGCCCATTTCCATGCCTCGCAAAATGATCCTGCTCTCCAAGGAACATCCAGGGTCTCGGACAAACGTATGTGGCACTTCGATGAAAAATATGTTTCTGGCAGCAGATCGGTTAAAGGAGATGTCAAGTATGTACCTAGCACTCGAGGTGGTATGAGTAAATTATTTCCCATCGACGAAACACCAGAAAGAGGTTTCACAGAGAACAGAAACATCGGAAAAGAATATCTCAAAGCTTTCAGTAATATGACTGAGTGCAAACTGGCTGCAGTCGAATCAGAAATGAATAATATGTCGAAGTTGCTTCAAAGCAATCAAATTCTGGGTCCTACAACACCGTCTGAAGAATGTAGTCAGTCAAAGGAAGACGATGTAGATCAACTGAGAAGCTACTTTAAAGAAATTGAAGCTGAAATTATGGCTGACCAAAAGCGAAAATATCTAGAAATTGCTTTCTCCTTAGGGATACAAAGTGCGCAAAAACAGGTTTCCCAAAGTGGAGACGGAACCGAGCCTTTATCTGTACAGACGAGGTCGCAATCCCCCAAGTTCAAAACTACGAGCACTCAAACAGAAGAATGCAGTCGAGAATGCAATGCTGAAAATTTTGCACTTCCGATAGAGCAAACGGATCAATTGGGCAAAATTCACCCAATAAAAGCTTCTCTGGAACAGGATACTATCATGGTTGAGGGTTGGAGCCAAACACGAAACGGAACTGAGTCTCTGTCAATCAAGACGAGTTCCCCGTCATCCGAGTCTAAACCTTCAGGTCCTCACACAAAAGAGAAAGATCCAAAACAATCTCTGGAAAATTCTGCACCTTCAAAACAACAAACAAATTGCCCAGGTAAAATTGAGCTGACAGAAACTGTGCCAGAAGTGGGTGCTAAGTTGGAAAAAATCAGAGTAGGAATTCAGGAAACAGAAGGTAACATTTCTGAGCACTCAGACAAAATTAATGAGTTGCTACTCAGGCGGGAGGAACAAGGAGCTGAGTATTTTAACATCAAGACACCTTCATCCAAATCCAAACCTTCCGGCTCTAACACTAAAGAGAGAAAAGCGGAAATTTCTCTTGAAAATCCAGCACTCCCAAAGAAGCAAGCAAATAGCCCAGGTAAAATTCAGTTAAGAAAAAATGTGCCAGAACAGGATGATAACTTGGGCGAACATAGCGGCCAAGCAACACAAGCCGCAGAACACCACAACAGTCCTGAGTCTTTATACAAACCTATTCAGTTGGTATCCAAAAGCAAGGAAAGAGGACCTGGACTTTTGTCCACCGAGAAGAGTTTTACATCTCGAAAGTACAAACCTTCGGGCACTGACAAAAAAAGAAAAATTCGGGACGTTGCATTATTGATTCTCCACCCCCAAAGCGAAAACCTTCGGATGAAATTGAAGTAACAACTGTGGCAGACATTTTCCGACATTTCGATACGCTTCGATATATCAAAGAAGCAACTGTAGCAATGGAGAAGAGCGATTATAAGACTTTACATGAAATTCTTCCGTTGTTATTCAACAAGAAGGAACGAGAATCTGAACTTCAGTCCGTGGCACAAGAGCAGAAAGCTTCTGACTCCGACACAAAAAAAACAAATGCAGAAGGTCCTGTTGAAAATTCTTTACTCCCAAAGCAACAAGCAAATCCTTGGGATAAATGGTTATCAAAACAAAGTGTGCCAGAAGTTATCAGAAGCTTAGAGTTCGCCGAAAATATCAGACAAGCAACGCAAGCCATACACTACAACGATTTTGAGACTTTAAATAAAGTTACTCCGTTGATTTTAAAAAAAAACGAACGAAGACCTAAGTACCGGTCCACAAAGACGGGTTTTACGGAAAGAAAGCCCACATCTTCTGACCCTGACACAAAAGAAACAAATGCAAAACGTTCTTCTGAAAATTCTACACTACCTAAACAGCGAACGAAACCCTCGTATAAATTTCGGTCAAAACAAACTGTGTCACAAGTTGCCAGAGACATCGAGTTTGATGAAAATATCAGACTAGCGACGCAAGCCATAGAATGCAAAGACTTTGAGACTTTAGATAAAATAATACCGTTGATATTTAACAAGAAGGAACGAGGAGCTGAGTCTCTCCCCACCGAGACGAGTCCTGTGTTATCCAAGCCATCCCCGAGACGCACGTCTAGGCAGATAAGGTCTAGCGTCATATCTGACCCTGACACAAAAGAAGCAAATGCAAAACGTTCTGCTGAAAATTCTACACTACCTAAACAGCGAACGAAACCCTCGTATAAATTTCAGACAAAACGAACTGAGTCACAAGTTGCCAGTGACATCGAGTTTGATGAAAATATCAGACTAGCGACGGAAGCCATAGAACACAAAGACTTTGAGACTTTAGATAAAATAATACCGTTGATATTTAACAAGAAGGAACGAGGAGCTGAGTCTCTCCCCACCGAGACGAGTCCTGTGTTATCCAAGCCATCCCCGAGACGCACGTCTAGGCAGATAAGATCTAGCGTCATATCTGACCCTGACACAAAAGAAACAAATGCAAAACGTTCTGCTGAAAATTCTACACTACCTAAACAGGAAACTAAACCCTCGTATAAATTTTCAGACAAAACAAACTGAGTCACAAGTTGCCAGTGACATCGAGTTTGATGAAAATATCAGACTAGCGACGCAAGCCATAGAACACAAAGACTTTGAGACTGTAGATAAAATAATACCGTTGATATTTAACAAGAAGAAACGAGGAGCTGAGTCTCTCCCCACCGAGACGAGTCCTGTGTTATCCAAGCCATCCCCGAGACGCACGTCTAGGCAGATAAGATCTAGCGTCATATCTGACCCTGACACAAAAGAAACAAATGCAAAACATTCTGCTGAAAATTCTACACTACCTAAACAGCAAACGAAACCCTCGTATAAATTTCAGACAAAACGAACTGAGTCACAAGTTGCCAGTGACATCGAGTTTGATGAAAATATCAGACTAGCGACGCAAGCCATAGAATGCAACGACTTTGAGACTTTAGATAAAATAATACCGTTGATATTTAGCAAGAAGAAACGAGGAGCTGAGTCTCTCCCCACCGAGACGAGTCCTGTGTTATCCAAGCCATCCCCGAGACGCACGTCTCTACGTAGTCTATACGAACAACAATCTCTTCAGGCAACTTCTCAGGCCAGAACAGCACCTCGCCGTAACTTGAGTATTCCTGGTTGGGGTAGTGTTACTGAAGCAACAAAGGAGAGCTCGAAAGCGTCCAAACCAGGCCGGTTCTCCAATTTAACATCTGCGGCTTCGTCGGTTCCGATTGGTGGTTTGATAGGTCAAGCCATAAAGTTGATACCGCGAGTGAAGAAGCCCTTACCCAAGATAAATCCTACAGCTAAAGGTAAGAAAAAGTTCAGTAGATATGTAAAGCCCATTTATTTGATTTAGTAATATCCCATTTATTCACATAATAGTCTTTATTTTACATTTCTTAAGAATAATGATTACGAACTTTAAAATGGTCTCTTGATTTTTATCGAATTAGATTTATCAAAATTTTAAAAATTAGAAGAATAATTGGCGAGTTCTTTGCAGTGATGCAGGAGCTTATCTAAATAACGCGATAAAAAGATTACTCCAAATTATCTGTGCTTAGGGATCTTACAATGAGATAACTACACAGAAATGTTGCTTAGAGGTCAGAAATTTAGCATAGTGGTAATTTCTGATCAAACTGGCTTTACAAACGGGCTCGTGTCACACGGGTGATTTTTTCTTCGAAGTTTCAGCTTTATGAAAGCAGTTGGCTTCATTATCGCAAAACTCACAAAGTTAATGTTCACATAATATTTCTCCGCCATACTTCACACAATATTTCAATAGACACTTAACGAATGCCAAAGAAACCAGGGAGGTGTTACTAAGTGTTATCCTTTCAAATGTTTAAAGCCTTGGACTAATGTCCCACAAAATTCAAAATTTTATGTTAGAGTGATTAAAAGTGCAGTTTTTTACTGATTTTAGTCAAACTTTTCAAGTGGATTTCATTAGGCCAGCGACCAATTCAAATTCTGCATTATTTCGAAATTCTCATGAAATATGTGATTATAAGTAAAATTCAATAGTTATCATGTATGTATCGCCGGACAACTAACAGGGAACCATCAGGGCAGGATTAAGGCCTCAGTGGACCACTAGGCTAAGATATTTGAGTGGGCCGCTAAGCTAAGACATCTGAGTGAGCTCGGGAGAACGTATGACGGAGAAACATTGTGTGAAGTCCGTAAAAAGATGAAATTGTGTCATATGACTGTGAAAATTAACACGTAATGCAATCTTCAGTTTAATACATTGTCTGCAGTTTTCATTACAAGTCAATGTGTTTTTCATTGTTCTCACAAGAACATCTGTTAGTCCTTTAAGATTCTTAGATTTTGTCTTGGACTTTTTAATGATTTAGCATTGTGTACTTTTCTTAGTGCGTGTATTATGTTATGCTATGTGAAGCCACAGGGGACTTCGCCTGTTAACGGTCCCAAGTGCAAGTACGTAGATGTGAGTGGATGTGGGTGGAAAAGCTGAAACACTGTCCCTCCGACCCACTATACACAGCGATATGAAACGTTGACACTTAGTGAGTCACTGCCTTAATATCTGTCAGTCTTCTAGCCTCTGTCTGTGATACAGTGGAATTCATACATACACTATATTGACAAAAGTCACCAGACACCACTTCAAAAGCAAATGAACAGATCCGCTGCGTTGTTGAGATGCGCAGTACAGCTGCAAACGTTATAAAAACAAGCCTGCAGCTGACGCGATCATATCGCACTGTGAGCTTGAGTGAAAATGTCACGGCGTGAGAGACTTTGAGAAAGAAAAGACTGTTGGGTGTTATATTAGTGAGTTGTCCATAAGAGAAACCGAGTGGCGTTTAAACATACTCAAGTCAACTGATTTGGATGTACTGAATAAGTGGAAGACACATGGCGTGCCTGAAGCAGCAAAACGTATCGACAGACCAAAGAAAATCAGTGATAGAGGACGTCAAAGCCTCAGGAGAGTCGTCACAGCAAGTCGACGTAGTACTGCACAAGACCTCAGTGTATAGATGAGTAACAATGCTGGAACCTCGGTATGTACACGTGTCATTCGCAGAGAACTTCATTCCATGGGTTACTGTGGTCGTGCGGCTACCCATAAGCCTTTCATCTCCTCATCTCCACTCGGAATGCTACCCGTCGTTTAGCAGGGTGTAAAGAACATTTATCGTGGACCTTAGATCAATGGAAACGGGTCCTATGGACTGCTGAATACAGATACACGATCCATCAGTCTGATGGCCGTGAGTGGGTATGGCGGCAGCCGGGGAATAATATTTATCACAGTGTACTGTTCCTACGATCAAGTTTGGAGCTGGCAGTGTACTCGTGTGGGGGTGTTTTTCGTGGTACGGTCCCGGCCCAGGGCCTGATTTACGCCTAGGCACACAAGGCACATGCCTAGGGCCCTCAAATTGAAAGGGCCCCAAAATCTTGATTAAAAAAAAACTTTCCCTTCTTCAAAATATTTATACGTGGGTAGATGTGATGTGGAGTAACTATATATAAATCGCTGGCAAAACACAAGCAAGTACTGGCAATAATTAATGTGATATTTCTAGTTAATATCAGTAACATTTTCCAGATAATTTGGGGAGGGTTTTTGTGCGAGATTAAACAAAAAATTGTCGTGTTGTGTAATAAAAACTAGCAGTATGTGTATGTTTGTAATTATGGCTTACAAAGCTGAACTATATACTTCAATTTCAAATACTGTATGGTTCTGAAGCAATTTTTAAACATTTTGACATTTTAGCTCCCAAAAGTTATATTTGAAAAATCTTTGGACTTAATTCGGGCAGGGTTTGAATCTCCTCAAACCTCTCTCTTAAATACACCCCTGGTTAATATGGTAATAGTATAGTTTAGACACACCTGGCAAAAAATCCAATGTCCAATTGAATTTTACCCGTCATATGGCTTTGTCACACACAACTGTTTCATCGATGAAGGTTCAAGTCTTTTCTGATGCAAATCAGTAGGACAGCATAAAAAATCTAGGAGAAAACAATATTTTTACCAGGTACTACTGTAATTTAATGTCAGTCTTATAAATGTATTGTGTTTATTAAATTATTACGCTGGATTGTAATACAGTCGCCCAAAATGGTCGCACTACCTACTGGACTCCGTAAAGTAAATGTAGAGGGGAGGGGGCTTCGTTTTGGGTTGTGCCTAGGGCCCAATTCTGTGTAAGTCGGGCCCTGTCCCGGCCCATTGGTTATCGTGGACAAACCTGTTAACCAACACGTGTACCTCAATATTCTGGACAATTATGCCCTACCAACTCTGTGGCAATACTGTGGAACCGAACCTTGTTGGTACCAGCAGGATAATGCACTGACTCTCATGACACACCTGAACTCCGGCTAACAATTGTCTCATTAGGTGATGACGTACCTTTCTGGAACACACACGATGCAGCAGTAATTTGTCGCGTAGAATGAGGAATGCCAACGTTTTTGAAATATTAGTTGACGCAGCTATGTCTTCACACGCCATTCGTCGATCATCTTGCAGGATTGCCCAAACAGTGTTAACAATACGCTCCGTAACAGCATTTTCAGGTACCAGGCCTAGGAGCGAGTTCTGCCGACAAACGCCCTTTTTTGAAATCATGGTGCCATCTAAAAATCATTGACTCACCCGTTATCGTTGTAAGCTTTTTTCATTAAATCAACTGGTTTTTTAGACGTTTTGCCCAAACGATAGCAAAATTTTATCGCACAAGGCATTTCACTTCTTAACTCTGAATCACTCACCGCCATAGCTATATGGAGAAATGCAGACGTACCTTAAACAATGAAGGAAGAAATATTCTTCATAATACATGGGAAATCGATAGAGTATTCAAAGCAAACAGAATATAAATTCTGAATTTACTTGTAGCACTTACTGGTCGTTCACATGTAATACCTCTCAGAAAACTTTAAAATTTCATCGCCCTGGAGCGGGAATAAAATTCGGAAATTTTCAAGTTTTGTGAGAGATGTTACATGGATGACCAGTAATTGGTACAAGCAAATTCGGAATTTGAATTCTGTTTGCTTTGAGTACCTTAAACAACTACGCCATAACAAAACCAGAATCGTCTGCCACGGCTAATAACTGTTGCCATAGATACATCCTTAATTCAGTTAGTCGTCTGCATGATTATTTTTCTCCTTCGCACTGTTGCCAACTCAAAAAAATTACTCTCAGTTTTTATGGAACGGCCTTTGTTTATGTATAAGCTGTGTATTATTTGTGGTGTAGCAGTATGTCTTCTGTGCCCTTGGTAATGGTGGGTCCTTGATTATAGATACGTTGACTTCCCCTTAATCCAGATCTAGGATCATCAGTTTTAAAGATTTTTTATTTATTTTGTGTACAAAAACCTCATCATCTCATTTTTACTTTTCTTAACAAGAAAGTAAGTGCACCAAGAAGTTCACATTCTCAGAATGATATTAACTAAAGAAAATACGGTTACTGACCGAAAAAAAAATGACATGTGTTTGGACTAGACCAAATAATTACGAGGATTGACGGTACTTAAATACTTTTCAAATTCCGTTGAATACTCCTCGACGTGTATAATACCTTTGCAGCGCCAGGTTGTCGAAAATACAGAATCATTTAGCGTTTCTTGTGAAATTTCATACTGTCATACTCCAATAAGTTCCTCGCCGCCCCGGTGGCGCAGTGGTCTAAGCGATGGCCTCTGATCATTCGTCCGTAAGGGGTCCGGGTTCGAATCCCGGTCAGGCATGGATGTTGTGTTTGTCTTACGGCACTGACTCTCTCCCTTCCCTGGAACCAGTGACCCTAAATTAGGGACGGGCGACTGCTTATAGCCCATTGAGTTGCTCACGGTGGTCGTTAAACCTTCAATCAAAAAAAAAAAAAAAATAAGTTCCTCTGTGAATTCCCGATGTGCATGGAACCTTCTTTTTTTTTTTTTTTCGTGTACTTTTTCTAAGTAGCATCTACACACTGTAGATAGGGTTCATATCAGAGGACTTAATAGACAAAAATGCAGTGCTTTTACATTTTTTGAAACGCAGAAATTACTAAACGAATTCTGCTCGGTATTATGAGGCAGGATCTTCTGAGACAGTTGGTTTTTGGTTGCTGAATATCTCGCTGTAAAAAGCATTTTGCACATTTTGGCATTGATAGCGCTATCAAAATGACTTTAATCATCGCACACTATTAGCAACAAAGCGTTCTCAGATCATGCTAACAGGAGGAAATATGACAATCTGAGTGGTACATGAAACAAGCAGTAATGTACTGTAACTGAGAAAAATTCTAGAGGACTTACTACCACTAAGAGTAGTCTTTGTTTCTTTACTAAATAAAGCTTTAGACTTTAGATCAATGCTGATGTTTTTGTCCCACAGAACACTAGTTAATTGTAGCTTTTTTCCAAACTTTGGCTTTATATAGAACGATAAAATGTGATTTATATTTCTAGTAATATTCTGCGTACAGTTATACCAGATATTCTGGATCTATTTTTCTGTTTCCACTGATTAGTTCCGAAGAAATACATCTCACTCCAAGGCAGACACAGCGAAAATGGTTATCTACTCTTTCTGCTGAGAGGCGTTATCTCGCACAATTACACAGTCGAGTCACATTATTGTGACCACCTCCTACTTTTGACGTCAACAGCACATAGCCAATGAAATAAGACACGTGTCGTGAGCTGGCTTGGAGAGTATATAAGCTGTGCTGTAGGCATTCTGAAAACATATTACTCGTTGCTGTCATGGATAAAAGGAGCGATTTATCAGATTTGCAAAAAGGGATAATT
Organism: Macrothele yani; assembly: GCA_039090855.1. Classification (NCBI taxonomy): domain Eukaryota; kingdom Metazoa; phylum Arthropoda; class Arachnida; order Araneae; family Macrothelidae; genus Macrothele; species Macrothele yani. Next base: position 23,387,648 of record CM077015.1, read on the forward strand.
GTCGGCTTTCGGGACAAGGGTGGCAGTGTTTCTGAAACAGCGCAGTTTGTGAACTGTTCGCGTGCTGCTGTGGTTAAAGTGCATCGTGATTGGAGAAATGGCACCATTGCGAATAAGCGGCGTGGAAACTGCGGAGCACCACGTGTCATTGATGTGAGAGGTGAACGTCGGCTGCGAAGATGCGTGAGGGCCGATCGACACGCTACAGTGGAGCAACTCACTGGCTGAATGAACCAGGGGACTACCGGAAGTGTGTCTAAAACAACAGTTCAGCGAACCCTGTTGCGTATGAGGCTCCGATGCAGACGGATGGTCACTGCACCTATGATAGCGAAGGTGCATCGGCAGAAAAGGCTTACATTTGCACGGCAGTATCGGAATTGGACCTCCGCTGATTGGCAAAGGATTGCCTTCTCCGACGAATCACGTTTTCTGCTTCATCGAACGGATGAAAGTTGGCTTATAAGGCGAGAAACATCGGAGAACGAACGCTCTTCAACCATTGCTGGAAGAACACAAGCTGGTGGAGGCAGTGTTATGGTCTGGGAATTGTTTTCGTGGCATTCTCTGGGTCCACTCATACCTGTGGAAGGCACTATGGACCGAATTCGTTATGAATCCATCCTTGCTGACCACGTACACCCATACGTGCTGATTGTCTTCCCTGGGGCGGATGGGATCTTCCAGTGCGGCGTGTCACACCCCTAGAAATGTCAGAGAGTGGTTAGAAGAGCACAATGAGGACTTCATAGTACTTCCCTGGCACCCTAATTTTCCAGACATAAACCCAATTGAGCATCTGTGCGACCCCTCGATTGTGTTGTTCACTCTATGGATCCTCCACCAAGTACCCTCCAGCAGCTGTCAAATGCACTGCAGTCAGCATGGCTCCGCATGAACACCTTCCAGCACCTTATTGAGTCACTCCAGCCCGTCTTGCTACTGTCCGCGCTGCCCACGGCGGTTACTCTGGATATTAGCAGATGGTCACAATAATGTGACTCGACCGTATATATAGTCGTCCACTGAGTGGTTCTCTCTGTTCCACCACTGTCGACCAACGGTTTACCTTGTTTATACTGACAATGTTTGGGATTTTCAAGGTTAGTAGGAGTAGTATACACCAAGTGATTACTGAATTATGACCACCCCTGTCAAAAGTGGATGCCGCCTGTTGACTACATGATTTCAGAGAGGGCGCTATTAGTTGACCGACGTTGCCTATATAAAGTGTGAGTAGCGATGTAGGTAGTAAAATTCTGAGTGTGATGGGAAAACGGAAGGATTTGGTCGACTTTGAGAAAGGACAGATTGTGGGAGCTAGGAGAATGGTTGCCTCTATTTGCAATGCAACTGAACTGGTGGGTAGTTCGCGAGCCCGCCGTATTTAAAGTGTATCAGACTGGCTTGAAAATTGTCAAACAACGACCCGGAGGAAAAACTGCATAGGACAGCGAAAGGTTGATGTTAGTGGTGAGCGCCGGATCCGACGACTTGTATAGGCTAAAAGACGCAGCACAGTTCAACAGTTGACTACCCTATACAACCGAGGGATCAATCCGGAACAGTACCTGTCATGACCATGCGTCGGACGCTCGCACGTATGGGCTAGAACAGCAGACGACCCCGACGACATCCTCTCCTAATCACATTTCTTCGGCGCAAAGGCTCACCTTGTGCAAAGAGCACGGAAGTTAGACGTCGGATAGCTGGAAAAAAGTGTGCTGGTCTCGCGAGTCACGTTTCTTTTTTCTTTTTTTTTGCTCCACTCCGTGGATGGTTGTGTACGCATTTGGCGTAAACAACATGAAGCACACGATCCATCCTGCATCGTCTTCACGATGGAGACGGTTGTATGATGTAGGGCATACCAATGCTGAGCAGGAATGGTTTGAGGAACACAGTTCAGACTTCCAGCATATCGATTGGTTTCCGAACTCCGCCTATATCAATCCCATAGAGCACTTGTGGGACACTCTGGAACGGAATATCAGGAGTCTGGATACACCTATCACCTCCATACCTGCATTGAAGACCACATCACGCACAGCTTGGTTGCCCATACTTTCCAAGTGCTTCCGGCGTCTTATTGAATCGATGCCACGTCATATAACTGCTGTACTGAGGGCAAAAGGAGGACTTACGAAGTATTGGGGTAGGTGGTCATGATTCAGTGATCACTCACTGTACATTTCGCCGTCTTCAGCTGCTTGCAAAAGGAGAAGAAACACACACTTCAACAAACTGCAGGACTTCTCTGATACAAGCATCTTCTTCCTACGGATTTCCAAAAAAAAATTATTACCACAAATGCATGATATTTAGGAGAGGAATGGTTCTTAATCTCTTAAAAAAATGGTGTTTAAATAATACTCGAAAGGCACTAATGCTTTTGTACGATTTCTTGAGATGTAAACATTCCTAGCTGTCATTTCACCATTTCAGCCATATCTTTTCTACTGTTTTATCGACATAAACCATGTGGCTGAATAATTTCCTTTTCGGTCGATAATCATATTTCATTTATTCGGTATCATCCTAGGTATGTGAACTTCTAGATTCTATTCACTGTTTCTATGTAACGTAGTACTACGTAACATGAGGTACTACTGAGCTGACTCATGAGTGAAATCGACAATAAAGCAGCGTTAAGCATACCTGGCGTAGTTCAGTTGGGAGAACAGCCGCTCCGGGGTAAGAAAATGTTAGTTCGAATCCGACCATGGGCAAAAGGTCATATGTTGTGCTAGGGAAACGGAAATCAAATGGGTTTTTGGAACACAGAAATAAAAAAAATTATAATTCGTACTATCCTGCATGCATCGTCAATAACTGGAAACAACAACTCGAATTTCACGAAAGTTCGGCAAAAATATGTGCTCTCTCCGAGTCTGTTATATAAGCAAGCCACCGTATTTCGATGCAATGAATAAACATACATATACCACCAATCAAATAGGGTGCTGGGAAGCCTTTCGTCCAGATATCATCTTGCACCGGGAGTGGTACATCGACTTTAATAAAGCGAGGAAGGTGTGCTTAGGTATTCTGCACCAGCTGGACAAAACGATGTCTCTGAGTTCGGCGACCGGTGAATTCTGGGTTCCATTGCATCCCACAGATGTTTAATGGGATTTTGGCTCCTAGGAGAGCACACGAAATGTTTGAATATGGTCTTGGAACCATTCCTGCACAATTCACGTCTTGTGGCACGTAGCGTTTCTTTCGGAAAGAATCAGTGCCATCAGGATACACTGTCACCATTTAGAGTTAAGACTTGGTCCGAAAGAATTACTAGGTATAATCTGGTAGTGAGGGTGAGTTCAATGGAGAAGAGGAGCCCCAGTAATGTCCACATCAGAACAATTTGCATGCCATGGCACACTTATTTCTGTCCAAATATGAAGTCTGGTTATAGCTTTTCACCTGCGTGTGGTCGAATATGGACCCGTCCATTAACTTGTTGGAGCTGGAACGTGGACTCATTGAGCCAAATGACTCTTTACCAGTTGTCGAATGTCCAGTCAGGAAGCTCTTATGCTCACTACTATCTCAGCAGTTAATGACGTGTGTTTAAGAAGGCTTCACGTCGGCTCATCACATGATCTCCGACCGATGGAGGTTTCTTCCCTGCCGCCTCCTTTCACAATAAACCCTTGCTATGGTTGTGTTTGAAACGTCCAGGCCGTTTGTCAGATGCTTCAGCTGGCAGCACGCGTGGTGACAACTATCCTGCCACATTCAGAGTCGTTCAGATCACTCGTTTTTCGCATTCCGACCAAGGAGGTTAGAAGAAGAGGAGGTGAAGGGACCCGTTTTGACTGAAGCCAAAACAGATCATCTGTTTCTGTCCTCTCTATGAGGTAGTGGGAGTCTGCGCTGCGAGAGTTCGGGAACGTGACGTCACTTCCTGTGGCTTAAGCAGTTTTGCTTAGCGCATGCAAACCAAGGATGGAAAGAAGGAATATTTCGGACTTCTTATTTCTTAACATTAGGCTTTTGGTTATATTTTAAGCATGGTTACTTGCACATGGGCAGTAAGTAACCATGCTCACTATGCACTTCCGCTCAAAAAATCATTATTTTGTCCAATTTTTTTAAAGAAATACCAACACATATTTTCCTGTTTTGTCTGGAATTTTTTTATTATGGGAATGAATATTTCAGCCTCAATTTTTTCCATGCCTGTATGGGTAGAGTAAGGGTCCGAAAAACCCGTTCAAAGTCGCGATTTCCCCATAGAGATATACAGGATATTCTTAGGTTGGGTGCATTGGGGTAGTCAGCTGATAAAAAGTGGCGTCACGACAGAAGCACAGGGAGAGGGGCTGTTGCCAGGTCCTCTTACTTCTAACCTCCTTGATTCTGACCCTCAGTTGAACGCCAACTGAAGCTCGACGAGCCGGTATGCCTGATTTACACGGCATACCACGCTTGTGTGACGTGTTGCAGTCAGCCGTTTATGTGAAGAGGGCAGGTGCACCTAATAAATAGGTATCTCAGTGTATTAATAAAACAAAAATATCTTAGCAGGCACATTTTGCTTCCTTGTTTGCCTGTTATGTACATGTAAGTTGTTTCGTGAAAGGGCTATGTTTGCCGACACAGTGTAATGTCATCCTATACTCTTTACAAAGTTCTGCTCGGACCGTGGATTAATCAATCTACAGACATCTGTAAATACCAGCTGACCCTGGGCGATAACAACACTTAGTTCTTTTGAACAAAGTTCATGTTTAACCTCTGCCAAAAGTAGAAAGTTTTTTAATCTCTTTAACAATTGGTTTCGGGAAACTACAATGATCTTCAAGTGCAAAAGGGTTATTGTAGCGGGTGATCCAGAAGTCGCGTAAAACTTGAAAAATCAATAATCCGCTGAGTTTTGAGAGTAGCGCAATGCGGTTTTCACAGAAATGCCCAGAACGGCACGAGATTTGTTTGTGAAAGTAAAACACTTACCTGACATCATGTGTCATCCATACCAACGGATATGCTGTTTAATGCTGTCCATTGTGTCTTCTCTCGTCTGCAGGCAGTGCTCGCGAATGATGGGCACCACATTGATCATTTGTTACCGTAAGTAACCTTCTGTGGGAGCTATACCAATTTACTTTGTATGACCCCCAGAGCAGGAGACTCAGAGGTTAATCTTTCATAGAAACTCATGGCAACCATTTGGTCCCGAAGATCTTAATAAAACAGCGCGCCAGTGGACGGATTATATAGCCACTAGTACCGTATCACGTGACAGACGCTATTGTAGTTTCATGTCCGACTACTGGGGCTCTGTCTTAAACAAGAGAGTTGCACCTCTGTCTCTCTTCCTCTGTGGTATAACCCACAATTAATAATTCGAATGTAGCGCCATCTGGCGACCATGAATAAATCTAAAATGTCCAATAAATGTTTTAATTTCACAAAAACTCCCGTGTCATTCTGCGCATTTCTGTGCAAACCGCATTGCGCTACGGTCAAAACTCAGCGAGTTATTGATTTTTAAAGTTTTCTGGAACTTTTGGATCACCCGGTATATCAAGATGAAACTTACACCAAAACGTAATTATTCAGTTCCGCTGTTATATACATAAGTGTTGCCTACAGCGATTCAAGTATAGCTGTTCATAATTCAACAAAAGCCAAGCATTCATGGAATCAGTCGTGAAAGAAAGCTAACTGCTGCGAAACAGTTCACAATGCGTGACGCATTTTGCAAATAAGCAGTGTACACACTCAGAAAAAAAAACCGTTACGACTTCTTAGGAAGTAAGTGTGTTGTCATCCTTGAATCGCATAACCGTGGCAATTCTTAGGGGAATGGAATCAGAGAGATGCCCAGGCATGCGAACTGTGGAGCGGCTAAGAATGAAGCATTGCTTGACGGTAGGGGATCACAAAGCCCAAAGGCTCACTCCCAGTTGTCCAGAAGACGTTCCCCATATTCATATCTGATTGGTTCAGATACCCAAACAGGGCACGAAAATAATCGGAATACACCTTCACAGTGCCTGGATACTGTGTCGTACTACAGAGGTGACGCACATGTGAAAATCGCAAGGAGCGGTGATAAGCCCTTGTCGGCGTGGCTATATTGGGAAAACATTCGGCTCCGGAGTAGAAGGGTGTTAGTTCGAGCACCGCCATCATCAAATTTTGGTTTCACATTGGTGCTTGAACTTAAAAATGGATCTACTGATGGTTAGGTTCTTAGAAAAATGTGTGGTGTTCCTTCCACACATCGTCTGGCATTAATGAAAATTCCTTCTTCGCTTCGAAAAATATGTGATGCTTCTTCCATATGTCGTCTGGAATTAATGATAATTCCTTCATCTACAGCGAGTTACTTCAGGCATGGTTTGCGGCGGTCCCGAACCCTGAGGATTTCGTGCCCTCGCCTTTCACGAGGGGTATATATGCATGTGACGTACTACAGAGGTGACGCCCATATCAAGACTGCAAGTAGTAAACCCTTGCCGGCGTAGTGAGAAAGCATTCGACTCCGGAGCAGAAGGATGTGGGTTCGAGGAATCCACAGGCAGAGAGAGAGAGAGAGAGGGTTTGAATTTCACAATACATTGAGTATGGCGGTAGGATCGTTTTCTTATAATACACATCAACACTAGTTGAAAAAACTGTGCAGAAACTGGTGCACATAATCTATAACCGTATCGAAATAATCCTCACCTTGCAAGCAGCTTTCAATACCCACCGGGAGTTTTAAAGAGACCGACCAGAAGCACTTCTGGAAGTTCTTGGAAAATCACCGGAATGCACGTTCAGCAAAGCCTGGACACATTAAGCTCGGCTGCAGGATCTCTGTTCTGTTGAAACAGATCACAAGTTGCTGAAAATACAATGCATAAGAATGGGTACAAATGATCCGCAACAAGGCTATATTACCCTCACCATGTAGGTGACTTTCGGTACGTACGAGAGTGAGTAAAAAAGAGTTCTCATATCACGAAGTAAACGCATGCAGAGCCCGCAGTCAACCTGATTCCGTTGATATCTGGAATTATCACAACAGCAAATCTTTTACCAAGCATAAACATCCAAATGCCATTCTCTTGACACTGATAGGTTTTAGTTGTTTATGTCTGGCAGTAAAAACAGTAAGGCAAATGGACCATAGACTCCTATACCTCAACCATTACGGAGTGCAAAAGAGTGCCCAGATGGAAATAGATCTGCTGGGGCTTGTTATTCCACTTGATAGTTACGGCGTTCACGCTATTCCACCTATCGGAATGCATTCGTCGTTATACTGTCCTCTTAGCTAGTGCGACCATTTACTCTTTTCCTTTCATTCTTTCCACTCCGTGGGCACATTCACCCTTGTACTGACAGCAAAGCACACTAGACATATCAAGTCTGAAATGGACGTACCTAAGCTCTGACCAATAGCGATCATTCGTTTGCGAAATTCCAGCAAATTTCAATTCCTATAAAACCACTTCGCTCCCACGGACAGCCGCACTTCCATCTGGAACACAAGACAGCTGCGTGGTTTTTCGTCATCTTACGGAGGGTTCGAGTCGCAGAGGAGTGATGGTCATAATTTTTCTGCTCACTCAGTACACATAACAGCATCGTTGATCAAGCAGTGTCTGTTTTCATCGTGTGAAATTTAGTAATAAAGACAGTTTTATATTTTATGTGTTGCTTTTGTTGTTTTACATGAAATTAAACCTATGTTTCAATGAAAGAGCTTCCGTTTATATGCACACATCATGTCTTCAAAGAAATGTGACAGAACGAGTGAAATAACTACACCGATGGGCCCATTGCATTATGACCACCTACCTAATAAGCTGTAGGACCCCTTTAGCCCGCCAAACTGCGGCCACTCGGCGAGGTATTGATTCGATGACGTGGCGACAGGTATCCTGGGGTACCTGGTACCATAATGTCAACAGCAGGTCCTCCGGTTCCCGTACACTTCGGGGTGGTGGTGATTTAGCGCGAACCCGCTTTCCCAAGTCGAACCACAAATGTTCGATTGGGCTCTTGTCAGGTGAATTTGGAGGTCAGGGCATTAACAGAAAGTCACCAGCATGTTCCTCAAACCACTCCTTGATGATTCTGGCAGTGTGGCATGGCGCATTATGCTGCTGGTAATAGCCACCACCAGCAGGGAACACAGTTGCCATGAATGGGTCAACTTGGTCCGCAACGATGTTCAGATACCTGACAGCTGTCAGGAATTGTGCTATTGAGATGATTGGGCCTAAACTGTCCCAAGAAAACATTCCCACAGTATAACACAGCCGCCGCCGGCCTGTTTCCACCCAACAGTGCATCCAGGTGCCATAGCTTCCGTTGATAAGTGGCGTGTCTGCACTCGGATGTCTACGTGATGCACCAGGAACCTTGATTCGTCAGACCAGGCCACTTTCTTCCAATCATCCACTTTCCAATCTCGATGATCTTGGTCCCATTTCATGCCCTGTTGGGGGTTGATTTGCCGTGAGCATGGGAACCCCACATTGCCTTGATCACCACTGTTGTAGCTGAGGGTGATTTGTCGCACTGTGGCACTGCGATCGCTGTAAACAATGCGCGACAGTCTTCGCTCCCGTCTGGCATCAATGATTTGCGGATGACACACGACTGGACGACCGTTCGTCGTTTGACCATCTGTGCGCCACTCTTGATACGTACTTACTACAGCGGCACGTAAACAACCCACAAGCCGCGCCGTTTTCGAGATCGTAGTTCCGAAGTGCCGTTCCATCACAATTTGTCCTTTATCAAACTCCAACAAATCGGTAACTTTTCCCATTCTGACTCAGAACACTCTACTAATTCAAAGCTGGTCCTCAGGTTGTATAGATACTGCTCTGTGAACTTCACCTGCGCCACTGTTCGGTCTCCAAGCGCGCTCATTTCTCTAGGCTGGAGGTGGTCATAATGGAATGGCTCATCGTGTAATATCGCTTCTTTTCTGATTTTTCACACTAGACAACACAGATTGGTCACCTTATGGTCGAATGCTGAAGTGAGTAGAATTTGCTTCTCTGAGTTCTGGCTACAGGTTTAAATCTTGAAACACACACATGGATGTCGTCAACATTCCAATAACATTGGTTCGATCCATCCCCAGAAATAGGTATTTCGAAATTAAGAGCACTCTTTTTCTGACTGTTTTAGTGCTCAAGAATTAATGGTGTAGGTTAGATCCGCCAAAAGTTTCAGTTGACCAACGCGGCATAAAAGTTAGTTTGGTTAAATGCATTTGTATTTCTTTCTTTCCGGGAACGTCTCAGTTGAGTAGCCACAGAAAAACTGACTATCAGGCTCAATCCCAGAGATCCAGATGGTGCCGAAAGCTGTGGTTTTACGTGTTATATGTAAAGCATGCTGCTCCATGTGTGTGTGTGTGTTGCTATAGGCGCCGCCTCGATGGCCCAGTCGTCTAAGTGCTGGATTCTGATCATTTTTCCGAGATGGGTCCGAGTTTGAATTTCGGTGAGGCATGGATGTTGTGTTTGTCTTACGGCACTGGCTCCCTCCCTTCCCTTGAACCAGTGACCTTAAATTAGGGGCGGACGACTACTTATAGCACATCAGGTTGTTCACGGTGGTCGTGAAACCACAAAAAAAAGAGCTACAGGCCTGACTAGAACTCCAGTTCCTAATTTGGGGCCACTGGTTCCAGGTAAGGGAGAATCTAGTGCCGTAAGGTAAACACTTCACCCATGCCTCATCTGGGACTTGAATCCAGGCTCACTCAGGCAAATGGTCAGAAGTAATCGCTTTGGACACCGTGTTCCCTGTTGCAATTAAGGCAAAGACAGTCATCATTGAATGTACAAGTCTTGCATTTTCCCCCTGTCTAACGTTGCTGTGTACTTTCAGCGCGCTGTAAATAAAGACACGCGATAAAGCGTGATATGCATTAACGACATTGAGATACCAAGGAAATACAGCTTTTTCCCCAATACCTAAAACGCACTATCAGAAGACCGACCTCCTGCGCGCACCACCGTCACAGGGAGCAAAAAATAGCATTTTTAATAATTTTCTAAAAAGAAAAGTCATTAAAAAATGTATGTGAAGTTTAGTCTCTTTTCAGGTAAAAAAGCTCTTTCTGGTGCACTTAGGAAAGTGGGCACTGCATCCAATCCTGACCAGAACTCCAAAAGCGTAAAACCGTCTTCGGAAGACACTTGTAATCGAGGAGTGAGTCATATTGCTCATCCGATATATTCTCCGGAGAGAAATCGTAGTAAGTAAACATTTTGTATTTAAAATGAAAAATATGTGTGCCTTACCTCTTTGAAAACTAAAACTTAGAATGTTTGTTTAGAAGAATGAGCATATAATCTGAAATTGCCCCTTGACTTACACTGAGTGGCCAAATTATTTTGGCCCCCCAGACCATTTTATGCGAAGTAGCCATCCTGCAGATGCTGCTGATGCAAGATGGTTGAATCGGTGTAAAAGGGGAACGCTGAAGGCATACAGAGATTATTGAAGTGCATTGCGCAAGAAATAATAAGTAAAAGACGCGGTCTGATAAGCTTTGAAAGTGGAATGACCGAGGGCGCTTGAAGCATTGGTGCGAGCATTCGCAAAACGGCTGTACTTTTGAAATGTGCGATGGCAGCAGTTGTTAAAGTTTTCAGGGAGTGGACCAACCGTCAAGAAACTTGGTCTAACCACAAAGCGGTCGTTAACGGCTTATGGATGATCCAGCTTAACGTAGAGTAGGCAGACGTGTTCAGTCCAACAGGCGGGCGCCGCCCCGGTGGCGCAGTGGTCTAAGGCGCTGGCCTCTGATCATTCGTCCGTAAGGGGTCCGGGTTCGAATCCCGGTCAGGCATGGATGTTGTTTGTCTTACGGCACTGGCTCTCTCCCTTCCCTGGAACCAGTTACCCTAAATTAGGGACGGGCGACTGCTTATAGCCCATTGAGTTGCTCACGGTGGTCGTTAAACCTCCAATCAAAAAAAAAAAAAAACAGGCGGGCAACACTTCATTAGAATACAGATAACCTGAATCAGGGACAAAGTCCGATTTCCTCTCAACGCACAGTTTGTATCACATTACATCGGCGAATTGTACCAGCAGATCTACAGAAGCGGGCTGCCTGTCCGTAAAAATTTTTTATCTGCAGTGAACAAGAAGAAACTATTCCAGTTCACTCAGGGAGACAAGAATTGATTGAATAATAAACGAGCGGAGAAGGGTAATTTAGTCCGACGAATCACGTTTTCAACTATGCCATGCAGATGGAAGGGTGAGGATATGAAGACAGCAGCACGAAAGCAAAGAGCCATCTTTCGTAGTTACTACTCCTCAAGCTAGCGGAGGCAAGTTACGGCCTGGGGCATGTTTTCGTGGGAGTGTTTGGGCCCTTTGATTCGTGTGGAGCAACGTCTGACCACCCAAAGGTATTTAAACATCGCTGCCGACTAAGTATACCCAGTCATATTGATGGTTTATCTCAATGGAAATGAATACTTCCAGCAGGACAGTGCTCGATGTTACAGTGTTCACATTGTACGCGAATGGTTTAAGGAGCATCACGGAGACGTTTCCCGCTATATCGGACCTCCTCAATCGCACAAATGCTCAATCCAGATGGAGCATTTGTGCGATGAAGTCGAAAAAAGCATAAGACAGCTGGATCCGCAGCCATCAAATCTGCAAGAGCTGGAGGGTGCAATTCATCGCATTTTGGCTAATATACCCCAAGCCACTTAGCGACATTTAGTAGAGTCCATACCAAGATGAATTCAAACAGTATAAAGGGCAAAAGGTGGCCCAACAATGTACAGTGATCGCAATAATCTGTCTACTCAGTGTATATCTCTGTTAGACCCGCTTACCATGAGCTTTGAGATGCAAAAGAAAAATCGAACTCCTTCACAATAACATGGAGGTCGTACGGATGTGTATCAGCGCGATATTATTAATTCAATTATATCAAAAGATCAGAAAATCAGAAAAGTAGGGAAATCTGAGATTATCATATAAGTGTTTTCTAAAATTCTTTCTTTGTGTGTATGTGTGTGTTCTTTTCCAAGGTCATGGATTCAGGCTCTGATGAAGCAGTAAACCTGAAATTCCGTGGACCCAAAATTCATGAACTCCATCAGAGAGCTGAAACCTAGCAATCATGACAGCACTCAAATCGCTAGACTGAAACTCAGAATGCATAGTAATTTCCATTTATCTGCTTATGTTTACCTGGATGTCACTTTTAAAATATCTGGGCGTGTCAGATTAACATCTCACGGAATTGAAAAGATTAACACAAGTTATTATTAGCACAGTTCTGGCTGATTTGCGCCAAACTTTGGAAGTTGATCTCCTCCTGCCTAAAGTGGATATACACTGCGAATCATTTCAAAATTTAGAGACACTGTATACCTTGGATCGGGCGCATCATCTTAAGGAAATGTCTAATTTAAATTCAGTGAAGGAAAGAAAAATTCGTGTGTATGAAAGAAATGTATTCGAACCAAACTGAATGTAAGGCTGCTGCCGTTGTATTTGGATTCCTTGCCGGAAGCTTACAGCGCTTTCCTGCAATACTGGTTTGCAACGTATTTTACTAACTTAAACAAGTCATTTAGCTGTAACAAGCAAGCCGCCGCCTCGCTTATACTATCGATATCTGGCAATAAAGCGGCTGAAAGGCGTTATCTTTTTAACAAGTTAGGCATAAATGAATTTACATTACTTGGTAAAACTTAACAAAATCTTTATTAGGAAATCACTTCGTTTCCAGGCTTAGCTGTTTCGAAAGCTGCGAAAAGCACGATCTCGTCAAGACTGCGTATTCCCCTACGTATTCGTCTTGACCATTCGTTGGCTGGGCTTCACCAGTGGCTTTTCCTTACTACAGGGAACCGTGTACATACATGTCCGCAGACTGCGAAAAAGCCTTACCATTTGCTCCTGCTTTTTCCGGGTCTCCAGTGAGACTCGACTCTTCAAGTGCCAAGAAATAACTACTTGTCTCTCTTCTGAACGTTTCTCCAAGCGCTCCCTGACTTTTTCTCTGTGGTTAAATTTAACAACTCGGACTCAAACCACGTGGGTTACTCAAAGATTGTGATTTTCGTCGACATTTCTCGGAACTAGCTTGATGTGGGAATTCCGTACAACATCAGTAATACAAGTATAAACACTTCCGGTATGAAATTCCTAGTCTTACGATTCCTGGTAGAGACCTTCCCGCCGTTAACCCTAGTTTAACAGTGGGCTCCTACAATGCCAAGAGGCCTCGAACTTCTTGCTCTTTGTCCGTTCGCGTGATGAACATTGTGATCTTCTAATGTCGGACCTACCGGAAAGGCATCAAGCTGCTCCTCTTTTAGTACAAAGAAATGTTCCTTGCCCTTTTACCACAATGGCAAATACGAAACGTTCGTTAGCACGGTCCGTAGAGGGCCATAACTTACTCATATTGTGTACATTTTTACATTTTGGTAACTAAACAGCTATTTACTGTAATTTGTAGTGACCCTTACACTGGAAATTCTCTTATTGAACTAATTGAAAGGAGTTTAGGGAACTGAGCAAGCACAGTTTGTGCGTGTGTGTGTGATACGTGTACTAAAGGAATGCTTTCCCTCTGATCTGAGGGAACCTAAGCTTCTTTTTTTTTTTTTTTTTTTTGATTGGAGGTTTAACGACCACCGTGAGCAACTCAATGGGCTATAAGCAGTCGCCCGTCCCTAATTTAGGGTCACTGGTTCCAGGGAAGGGAGAGAGCCAGTGCCGTAAGACAAACACAACATCCATGCCTCACCGGGATTCGAACCCGGACCTTTTCGGACGAATGATCAGAGGCCAACGCCTTAGACCACTGCGCCACCGGGGCGGCGAACCTAAGCTTCCGAACACATCAGCAGAGACCTCCTCTCGTACAGCACAAAACAAACATCTCTTCAAAACTTAAACGAAAAATAAATCACAAAGGAACTGTACTTAACCAAAAAATTATAGTTCAATGACGATGCTTAGAAGCAAATAATTTAAGTATAACCCTACCTATTTGAAATGATAGAATGTATTACTATTTTAAAAATTATAATTTTTAACTTTCTGTGAGGCTGGACTTTTTAGTAAGATTTCTTGAAAACTGTGGTTTTAGTGTAAAATCCAGGTTTTAATTTTCATGTAATACAGGTAGAGAGAGCCTTATGTAAGACTCGTAGCATATGTTCTGTATTAAAGCAATGCATTGCGTTTATAATACATTAAGCTCGTAATAAATTATTGAGAAACTTATTATTAAACTCTTTAAACGTCACCCAATACAAGAGAAACGAGAGAGAGAGAGAATCATATATATGCAGTTGTCGGATAATCAGTAAACTTTATGACGATAAATCTGTTCAGAGGTGTCATGAAATCATCAAAATCATCTGTAGCTGATCCCTTTCTTCTGTTTCAATAGTGAACAAGCTGTTTTCATCACACATCGGGGCATATTCATATATTTTCGTGTGCTCCGCAACCCTGAATACCTTGCACATGAATTTTTCTAAAATATGAAAATGAAAAATGCTAAAAATTATTTGAAAAAGAACCGCATTTTATTTTTTGTTGTCGTCGTTATTGCGATTCCCAACGGGCCGATCAGCCGAAAAGAGTTTTCTCTACAATTTATTTTCTTGACTGAAAATTATATTTACGAGAATTTCAATCAGGAGTAAAATATGTTTAGCTTTTCGCCTTACACAAGGCAGTCTCAGAAGTTTTCCCTGTGTGTAAAACGTAGACTTCTCAAACTGGCGTCCAACATAGAAACGCATTTTAAATAGATACCTCTTACAAATTCTTAGAAGCGGATTGTGCGATACTACCACATTCCACAGAGACATTTACTCCTATGCTTTGTCGGCATGAGTATATTTAGGTATTGGGGAAAACGAGTGCGGCCACCTCGGTTTCCTAGTGGTCTAAAGCACTGGCTTCTGTCCACCTGTCCGAGTTGGGCCTGGGCTCGAGTCCCGGATGAGACATCGTGGGGTAGCTGTCAGGTGGCTCTGTCCCTTCCCTGGAACTAGTGGCCCCAAATTAGAGACAAGAGACTGCTTATAGCCATATGAGTTACTCGTGGTGGTCTTTAAACTACAAAACAAGCAAACAAATAAACAAAAAAGAAACGTGAAGGTTTTCAGAACGAGGGACAACTAGCCTTCAAGATAAAATATCCAATGGTTGTCCAACATCTGTCTTGACAACTGAGACAACAGAGGTCGAAATCATCAGAAACGGTCGATATGTCTCATACACTCATCGTCAAAAAAATAGTTGCACCCAGAAGGAAGCAACCGATAGGAATGAGACTTAGTGGGTAGGTTTGACATCGTAAGAAATGCAAGGAATTCAAGTATCACGCTAAGCCGCGCATGTGACACCGGCAAGGAGGGATAGTAGCGCTGGGCCTGACCGGCTATAAAAGGTCATCTCGTTGCTCGTGCTTGCCATTATGACTCGTGCTGTTGTGTTGGTTGCATCCTTTGCAAGTGAAGTATACCTCGGAGAAAAGTTCGGAAGCAATTCGAGCAGTTGCAGGAATCCGTGAGGCACCGCATCGTCGGGCTCCGGGAAGCGGGAGGGTCTTATCGCCGTATTGCGCGCCATACTGGTCGTTCGGATGTCACCACAGCACGCTGTTGGCGGCAGTGGATAGAACAAGGCACGCAGCAGCGACAGGAAAGGTCTGGGAGACCTAGACGAACCACGGAGAGAGAGGACCGACGGGTTGTCCGATATTTGCAGAGTGAACCAACGGCCACGATTGCGTATATTCAGCGAGCAGTGGTGCCCTCCATGCATCGTCCGATTTGTACCAACACCATTGGCAGACGGCTGCACGACGTAGGACTACATGCACGACGACCGTTACGACGACTGCCTTTAACACTATTGCATCGTCGCCAAAGATTGCCATGGTGTCGTGCCAGACTGTCATGGAGCCACTCAGAATGGCAGCCGGTGAT
Organism: Macrothele yani; assembly: GCA_039090855.1. Classification (NCBI taxonomy): domain Eukaryota; kingdom Metazoa; phylum Arthropoda; class Arachnida; order Araneae; family Macrothelidae; genus Macrothele; species Macrothele yani. The sequence goes on from CM077015.1 coordinate 23,403,613, forward strand.
CTTCAGTGACGAGTTCCGCTTTTGTCTAGGAGGAGACGCCCAACAAATCCGTGTGTAGAGGCACGGTGGTCAGCGCCAAAGTGAACGGTTTTTGTCACACGTTCAGAAGGCCTGGTTTCATGCTGTGGGGTGCAATTGACTACGATGCCAGATCACCTTTGGTGTTCATTACAGGCAATTTGACGGCCCAACGTTACGTTAATGAGGCCTGCAACCAGTGGCTTTACCTTTTCTGAACGCTCACTCCGGTGGGATTTTCCAACAGGACAACACTCGTCCGCATACTGCTGCTGTTTTGACAGCTTGCCTTCAAGGCACTGAAACTCTGCCATGGCCAGCCGCATCGCCAGACCTATCGCCGAATGAAAATTTAAGGGATGCTATTGGACACACTCCACCCGTACCGCACGACCCGCAGGAACTGCGTGAGAAGATTCGAGCTGCATGGGATGGCTTATCGCAGGACACCATTAGAGACCTATACAACTCCATGCTAAGAAGTCTGGCATGCGGTGTGAGCAAACATGGCGGCCCGACGCCATACTGGAAGACACTACTTATTGGCTTGTAGTTCAATAAATATTGCCTATATCAGTCTCAATGTTTAATCATTTATTGTTCCTGGTAACTCCTGCCTTCCTCCCGAAGAGCATTGCAATCCGACACGTCCTTCTGGGTGCAATTATTTTTTTGACGATGATTGTATAATAACGTATTCTTGCAACACTGAAGCACACTGAAGCACGTGTGTATGCCAAAATCCCTTAACGGTGCTAGTAAAAGCTACTCGGTCCGTGGCTTTTACCAAGATATCTGACATGATAACTCAAAATGACAAACGTTCGTGTACACTTTCTCGCATCGCAAAATTGTAGTAAAAAGCTGACGTAGAAAAACAATGTTTGTAAATCAGCTTTGTAAATATCCCACTCTAAACACCAGCCACCCCTTTTGTAGGAAATGCCTCAAAACTGGAAGGTGTTCGTCGGCTGGTTCCCCTGCAGCCTCATGTTTGCAGAACATAATACACGGTCGAGTCACATTATTTTGACAATCAGCTAATATCTAGGATAACCGCCGTGTGCAGCGCGGACAGCAGCTGGACGGGCTGGGAGTGACTTAGTAAGATACTGGAAGGTGTTCACAAGCATGTATATGGAACCATGCTAACTGCAGTGCATCTAACAGCTGCCGGAGGGTGTGGTGGAGGGTCCATAGAGCGAACGAGACAATCGAGGTGGTCCCACAGATGCTCGATTGGGCTTAAGTCTGGTGAATTAGGGGGCCAGAGAAGTACTTTGAAGTTTTGATCTTGCTCTTCCTACCACTCTCGGACATTTCTAGCTGTGTGACACGTCGCATTGGCGTGCTGGAAGGTCCCATCCTCCCCAGTGAAGACAATCAGCATGTATGGGTGTACGTGGTCTGCAAAGATGGATTCATAACGAATTCGGTCCATAGTGCCTTCCACAGGTATGAGTGGACCTAGAAAATGCCATGAAAACATTCCCCAGAACATAACGCTGCCCCTACCAGCAATAGTTGAAGAGTGTTTGTTCTCCGATGTTTCTCGCCTTATACACGAACGTCCATCCGTTCGATGAAACAGAAAACGTGACTCATCGGAGAAGGCAATCCTTTGCCAATCAGCGGAGGTCCAATTCCGATACTGCCGTGCAAATGTAAGCCTTTTCTTGCGATGCACCTTCGTTAGCATAGGTGCAGTGACCCTCCGTCTGCTTCGGAGCCCCATAAGCAGCAGGGTTTTCTGAACTGTCATTTTGGACCGGTAGCCCCCTGGTTCAGTCGACCAGTGAGTTGCTCCAATGCAGCGTGTTGATCGGCCCTCACGCAACTTCGAAGCCGGTGTTCACCTCGGACATCAATGGTACGTAGTGCTCCGCATTTTCTACTTCGCTTATTCGCAATGGTGCCATTTCTCCAATCACGATAGACTTTTACCACAGCAGCACGCGAACAGTTCACAAACTGCGCTGTTTCAGAAATACTGCCACCCTTGTCCCGAAAGCTGATAATCATCCCTTTTTGCAAATCTGATAGATCGCTCCTTTTATCCATGACAGCAACGAGTGATATGTTTTCAGATTGCCTACAGCACACCTTATATACCCTTAAAGCTAGCTCGCGACACGTGCTTTCTTTCATTGGCTACGCACTATTGATTTCAAAAGTAGGAGGTGGTCACAATAATATGACTCAACTGTGTATAATATAACAGTAAAATGGAAGTATTTTAATCGCACCAGTTCCGTTGCGGAACTATTCAAAAGCCTCTTCCATAAGAAAAACACAGAATTTCACTAGATCAAAATTCATCTCAGCTGAGCCCATCGCTTTCTGAATGTTGACAAAGATTTCTGAAGATTTGTGGCGTGACCCCCCAATAGCGTATCCCTGATCACCGCCAATATGTTGCCTCGGTTCAGTCTCACCTAATGACTGAATTCACTCAAGCAATGCCGATTTACGACACCCCACTTTTTGGCGAAATGCGACACCTGCACAACAAAACAAAATATACATTTAAATTCAGTGAAGTATCTTTCTATTAACCATTGCAATTGGCAACACTAATTTATATATCTCTAATCCTTCGCCAAAGATCATCAGAAGTTACTTATTGATCTTCCTACGTATTTCCTTTAAGGGATCATTTAATGTAGCTAAATGATCCCTAAAGGATATACGTAGGATGATCAATAAGTAACTTCCGATGATCTTTGGCGAAGTATTAGAGATATATAAAATAGTGTTGCCCAACGTCATTACACTTTCACCGCGGATGACCTAGTGGTCAACGTTCGTGACTGCCAAGGAAATGTCTCAGGATCGATCCCAGGTAGCTTCGAGCCACTAAATATGCGCCGTGCGTCGGCTTGGTACGTTAAGCCGTCGGACCCCGGGTTCTGACCCCTGGTTATAAATAAGTGCGCTTTCCTCCTCCTTTCTACCCCACTTCCGTCTGACTTTCCTGTCTGGCACTCCAGTCCAAATCTTTCCGTGATATTACTGGGAGGTCGGGTATCCTCCAACGAATATCTGAACATTGTTGCCGATCAAGTCCGTTCTGCAATGTTGACTTTTTATCCAGCAGGTGACGACTGTTTCATGGACGACAATACTAATGTCCATCGAGCAAGATGTGTTCAGTAATCATGACAGCAATTTCCACCATCTTTCCTGGCCAGCACAAAGCCCGGATCTGAACCCCTTTAAGAATGTTAGGGACATGTTAGAAAAACAGATCCGAAAGCAAAGTCCTCCTCTGTCAAATCTGAGACAGTTAAAGGGTTGTCTGGTGAGCACATGGTATGCTGTAGACATAGAGGCACTCCAACACCTTGTTGAATCTAAGCCAAACCTCACACGTGCTGTTATTTGGGCTAAAGGAGGTCCAACCCAGTACTGAATAAAAGTTTCGAATTCAGTGACCAGTATGCGTAGTTTCCATAAATATAATTTTTCAGAAACTGCTTAAAAACGGAGGTGTTCAAAAGGTAAAGTATATTTATCATCCAATCTTTTTTCAGATAAGCCTCCTATAGACAGGAAGATAGTGAACGTAGACAGAGCTGGACCCTTGTTCAAAAGCATTCCGGCTACTGTGCCTACGTGGTATCGTCTCGCGAATCCGGTCTGTCCTCCAGAAAAGCTGAAGCTACCAAATACGATACAATCTCCATCGATAACATCTTCTGAGGAGGGTAAGTAAATATTCTGCAGTTAGTATGAACGCGATGCACCTTGTCATCGAAACTATAGTTTCGTTTTCCATTCTTAATGCATGTTGCAAAATATAAGATAGTCTTTTGCTTTATTTCTTATAAGCATTTAATAAAAAATTTCGGGTGCAGAAAAATAATAGGAAAAGTTAGAAAACAAATAAGTGCAAGACTTTAGAAGATAATAGTCCAGTTTCTATGTGTGGGAACGGGATCATGCAGGATCTGCCGAACTTTCACTCATCAGGCGGCATTTTCAAGGCATTAAAACAACATACTGACTGAAACTTTAAGTTTGTTAGAACCAGGTCTTAAACTGACTGAAATTATAAGTTTATTAGAACCAGGTCTTAAACTGACTGAAATTATAAGTTTATTAGAACTAGGTCTTAAACTGACTGAAATTATAAGTTTATTAGAACCAGGTCTTGCAGAAAGAAGCAAAATAGTATGTGCGTATCAATTCTCGTGTTTTTCATTACCATTTATGATAAAATTCTTATCACTAGTAGCCACTTCCTGAGAAGCAAAAAGGAAATATTAAAGTATACGTCACATACCCACTACCACAGTCGCAGGTACACTATACAGCAGGTAGGTATCTAGGTATCTAACCGATTTACGACACGCAGGGGTTTTGGCTGGACTAGTTATTGTGGTGCAGTAGAGCAGTTTTTAAGATGGGTTCGATTTATATAATAAATTGTGCTTGTATAGGGATCCCAGAAGTCCCGTAAAATACGGGATCGTCCCGTTATTGGCTAATGCGTCCCGTTGTCGCGAGAAAACTCTTCGGGACAGCTTTTTGTCCTGTATTTTAGAGTTCAAGACTGAAAAACAAAATCGTTGAGTTACATTTTCTTTTCTTTTACAAACATATTTTTTTACCTGCACGCCAAGCATCCTCCTAGCTGACTGTTATCTCCCGTGACGCTATCTCCTACGTCTAACTCTGTGGTCAATACTCTCATTACGTAGGCAAACACAGCCGTGGCAGATTGATATCGGGGGAGGGGAAGGCACGTGACCTCGACACCTGGTGGATGCAGTCGGTAATCTAACCGCAGCGGAACGGTCCACTTGGCCCACGCCATTTTAGTAGCTTGCTCCAAGAGAAACAGGTTGGTGCTTGCAGTGTATTAATTACTGTACGGCTGCTGTTAAAATGTATGTTTTTTTCAATTCTCCTTTGGCCCTGTTGAACGTTGAAAATGCCGAAAAGAAAGTGTGATTCTACAGACGCTTCAAAAACTGAATTTCCGTTTGTTTTGTTTTTTTTTTTTGCTTGGAGGTTTAACGACCACCGTGAGCAACTCAATGAGTTATAAGCAGTCGCTCGTCCCTAATTTAGGGTCACTGGTTCTAGGGAAGGGAGAGAGCTAGTGCCGTAAGACAAACACAACATCCATGTCTCACCGGGATTCGAACCCGGACCCCTTGTAACGTACCAGGAGATGTGACGTACCTGCCAGAAGGACGCACACGACATAAAGGCCGATAGTAGTCAGAACAAACGTCCGCGTAGCTCAATTGGTAGAGTGACTTATTCCTGAGTGAGGGGATCCGGGTTCGAATCCTGGCGTGGATAAAAATGACGGAGAAATTTACTTCGTTATAATGGCGCCCAAACTATCCGGATGACCCGACCGTTCAAAATCTCGCAATGGTGTGATGTTATTTCCACACCGCGAGATAGGAAAAATAAGAGAATCCCTTCTCGAGCACTTCGAATAAAAAAAAAAAAAAAAAAAATAAGGGGGAGATGATGTAACGTACCAGGAGATGTGACGTACCTGCCAGAAGGACGCACACGACATAAAGGCCGATAGTAGTCAGAACAAACGTCCGCGGCCGCCCCGGTGGCGCAGTGGTCTAAGGCGCTGGCCTCTGATCATTCGTCCGTAAGGGGTCCGGGTTCGAATCCCGGTCAGGCATGGATGTTGTGTTTGTCTTACGGCACTAGCTCTCTCCCTTCCCTGGAACCAGTGGCCCTAAATTAGGGACGGGCGACTGCTTATAGCCCATTGAGTTGCTCACGGTGGTCGTTAAACCTCCAATCAAAAAAAAAAAAAAAAAAACGTCCGCGTAGCTCAATTGGTAGAGTGACTTATTCCGGAGTGAGGGGATCCGGGTTCGAATTCTGGCGTGGATAAAAATGACGGAGAAATTTTCTTCGTTATACCCTTTCGGATGAATGATCAGAGGCCATCGCTTAGACTACTGCGCCACTGGGGCGACGAATTTCGGTTTTTAAAAAAATCTACTAAATTGGGCGAGACAGATATAAAGTGGAGTGTACGGTTCGTGGTGGCTTGTTTAGCGTCGAGCCTGGCGGAAAGTCCGACACTACCCAGCACATTGCTACGAAAAGACATAAATCTGCATCTCGAGGTAGTACAAGTGCAAAAGTCAGCGATTTTTTTGCCTAGAAAGTGATGGGGGAAGTGGAAAAGAATCTTGTGCAGAGGAAGCAACTTTCGCGTATCACACGTGTTTCCACAACCAGAGTTTTCGATTAATGAATTGTACATCTAAAATAATACGTAAGTTATATGATAGAAAATTTATGTATGGGCGTTTTCCAATACATGCATTAATTGTAAATGTTTTGGCTCCATTTGCAATCAAGCAATTCAAACTGGAAATGGAGAAAGCAAATTATATATCTATCCTGATTGACGCTTCAAACCATGGTGCTTCAAAATTAGTGCCATTGATGGTTCGATATTTCATTCCAGAAAAATTTGTTAAAACCATGATTCTAGAATTTACAGACTTTCCTAGTAAAAGCGCAGAACGACTTACGGATTACATATGGGATGTGTTAAAGTCTTGGAAGATTGAAGATAAAGTCGTAGCCTTGTCAGAGGAAAATACTAATACTAAATTCGGTGGATGTTCGAGAAAGGGAAGAAACAACGTGTACCATAAATTGAGAACTAGGTTTGGCCGCGGATTGATTGGAGTTGGTTGCTCAGCTCATATTATAAACAATACTGTGCAAACTGCAGCTGATACATTGCCTGTAGACAACGAGACTGTTATAGCTAAAATATTTCAACACTTTTATATATACTCTGCAAGAGTCCAGTCCCTAAAAGAGTTTTGTGAATTTGTGGACAATGAGTATAAAACAATTCTAGGACACTCGAAGACAAGGTGGCTGTCGTTGCATCCAGCTATCAAAAGATTGAATGAAATGTATGAAGGACTTAAAGCTTATTTTCTTTCAATAGATAAATGTCCGACAATGTTGAAAGACTTTTTCCAGAACCCAGTGTCGAAGCTGTTTTCTACTTTTCTGGAGTTGCAATGTGAAATGTTCCATACTACTGTCAGGAGCATAGAAGGCGAAACGATATGTTTCGTTGAAGCACAGTCAATTATGCAGTCGCTGGTTGGAAAAATTGAAATGAGAAGAGATGAAAATTTGACAACTACCACCGAAAAGAAGCTACTTCTTGAGTTGCAAGAGGAAGGATTGATTAGTGAAAAGGCATTCCAATCTCATAAAATTGATTTCTACAACACATGTGTGTCATATATAAAAGAATTGTCACAGTATATGCTGAAATTAGGCAGTATGTCTTGGGTGAAACTGAGAACAGCATTGTCTTTGGAAAATGTTCTTCAAACAGTCCAAACTATTAATCAGACCGCTGCCATACCAAACATTGCTGAATCTGATTTGTTTGATGAAGTAATGGTAGTGAAAACAGCTCTAAAGTCCAAAGAAGATAGTGAAGTGCAGGACATGTTGAAATCCAAACATTTAGATGAAGTCTAAGTGGATCTCTTAAAAAATTTTGAAGGAGAACTATCAAATTTAAAGAAAGTAGTGGAGTTCGTTATGCGTATCCCTGGAAAAAATGCGTGTGTCGAAAGATTATTTTCTCGCATGAACGCACTGTGGACTGATGAGAAAAACAAATTGTCTGTAAAAACTGTAAAATCAATGCTTATTGTAAAATCATTCTTTAATGAGGATTGTGTAGCTTTTCATGACATGATTCTTAAAAACAAACAATTGTTAAGTGAAATTCATTCTTAAGAAAAGTACTGCAGGAGTGAGCAAGACTGATTGATTAATAAGAATACTGATTAATAAAAATAGTTGGAATCATTTTGTGACTGCCATATGTGATGGATGCGCATACTAAACTTTCACCCTCAGTCGTAAGTGTCCCGTATTTTTTTCCAATGAATCTGGGATCCCTAAGCTTGTAATGCATAATTGCATGTTTTACAGATATCATAGAAGACACAACATTTATAATTAGCTCATGAATATACACTGATATGCCAGTTTATTAGGTACACCTGGTCTTAAATATGGTCGTGAAATATTCCGTTCACTAACAACTTGTTTAACAGCTGCTGAGAGGGAGAGAGACTTCTCGTTTCAATCAGTGTATTTAAATTAAAAATCCTCGAAGTCTTTAACAGAAACGTATACACTCCCTGCCGCACGACAGTTAATCAGAAGGATTTATCGCCATTAGGACAAGATACGAATCCCTGATAAAGGCGAAAGCCTTAAAACTTATCCTCTGCACCTTATCCTCTAACTCATGTACATAACTGTGACGTTGAGATAGCTTTGTAAACAGCTCACTGCGAAAGATTCAGACGTGTGAAGCGTAGGTAACAGCAATATGTTAAAGACTTGTGATTTAAGTGACTTTGAAAGAGACATGATAGTGACTGGTAGATGGGCAGGTGCAAGCATCTCAGAAACGGCAAACCTTCTTGGCTATGCAAGAACAATCTCATCTAGAGTATACAATCAGTGCAACACAAACAACAAAACAAGCAGTCAGCGGTCTTTCTACGGACAGAAACGACTGGTCGATGTTACAGGGCAACGGCGGCTGGAGAGGACTCTACAGGTAACACATGGGCTCCATTGCATCAAGAAACAGTGCAGTATAACCACGGTAACGATATGAGCATTTCGGCATACACATCACGCCGAACATTGGCGCACATATGCTATAACAGTAGACGTCACCGTTTTATACAACTTTTCTCTGCTGAAAGCAAACAAATTTGCCGGCAGTTGGTTCTGTTGCTCCTGGACTGGACACTTGAGGACTGGGAAAAGGTTGGCTAAGCCTGACGAATCGCGTATCTACTTAACACAAGCCAATGAACGGCACAGAATATGACTTGAACAGCACGAATCGATGGATCCCAGGTGTCTAGCGTTCACTGCGTAAGATAGTGGATGCGGTATAATGGTCTGGGGCAGGGTTTCATGGTGGGCATTGGGTTGCTTAATGCCTCTACAACAGTATTTGGTTGCTACGAGGGGTCTTGCGGACTAGGACACCCGCACATCTGCATGGTGTCTCCTGATGCAGAGGACTACTTCCAGCCATAAGCGCCGACTTGAAAAATTATTGGGGGTTCCAGAAATTTTTAATCGAATTACCCATGCATTTTTCAAAGGATTTAAATCTAGAGTAACATGGCTTTAAATCTAGAGTAACAGGGACAGGAAAAGACCCAGAAGAAGACCACATGGGAGATGGGTGGATGAAATTCGAAAGTATGCGGGAGTGACATGGAGGAGACTGGCACAAGACAGGTCGTTGTGGAAGAAACTTGGGGAGACCTTCGTCCAGCAGTGGATTGATAATGGTTGACAATGATGATGATGATGACGCCTGAAATGCTAAAATGAAACAATATGGTTAATTACAGAAAAATATGTTTTCTAGATATTTATTTATTACATTTATTTTGCTTTTGTGGGATCGACATTATTATATGCGATGCACAGATACTGTGTGAATTTCCAACTCAATTGTCTTATAAAAGTAAGAAGAACATGTAGAAAAATTTTTAGGATTTTTTTACCAATTTTAAAAATGCCAACAATTTTTTTCTTCAAATGATTTCTGAATTCAAATTGGAGGTGAGAAGGGAGACGACATGGCATCAGCCGCACGCCTTGTGTTTTCCGTTGGCTCCACTTCGTATCAGCTGTGTATGCCCAGTATGCCTAATTTTGGCTGCTTCTGTACTTCTCCATGGATAAGTCGTCGACTTTGAAGAGGTTTTAGAGGTACTTGTGCAGCATGTACAGTCAGAAAAAACTGAGACTGAAATATACATGCGTATAACTAAAAATTTGCAACAAAATTACAAAAATACTGTTTAGTATTTTCTAAAAAAAAATCAAACAAAATTATGCTTCGTAGAGCGAAAATGCATATTGCGCATCAGCCAACCACGGCGTTGCTAAAGCTGTGGGAGCCTCGTTGACGTTTAGGGACTGCTGTAGAGGGTAAGAGACGGTCGCTATCAACCTGTGCTCCAGCACAAGTCTTCAGTCAGTGACGTGACGTCACTGAATCCTCCCCACCCGGAGGGAGCAAGAAAGCAGATCTGATTTGGCTTCGCTATTGGCGGCTGTTGACATCTCTCTTTTCTAACCTCCTTGGTATCCGACTGTCCGAAGATAGGGAGGGTCAACTGACAGTACAACGTGTTTCCGGCTTTATCACTATGACCTCGAATAGGTTCTCGTGTCCGTATGTAGAGCTAGACTTTTGTATTTTGTGGGAACCCAGACAAACCGAAGAATTTTCTTTTATAAAGTTTTATAAAGGAGGCAGTTTTAAATACTGTTAAAAAACGGCACTTGAGGTATTGTCTGTCGCGTCAAATTTGACGAGCGCAAACAAACACTAATTCTTTTTGAAGCACAATAAACAGTCTGAGGGGTAAATTTCTATACACACATTCTGTATACACTGCTGGCCACCCAAAATGCAACTCTAAGAAGGAAGCATCCGATTGGCCTGAAATTCGCAGCATGCGTCGCCCGCGAGAGAACATGCAAACGATTAGCATTGCAGGGCATATGCAAATCATGTGCGCCCGGCAAGACACCGAGAAGCACTATAAGAAGGGTGCACAGAAGGCAGGGTGTAAGTAGTGGAAGTGTGTTGTGCTGCCGGGCCTGTGCGTGGGAAGTTTCCTGATGCCTCGTCGCAGAATACGGCAGTCATTCCAGCACGTTTTGGAGTTCGACAGAGGACGAATAGTGGCTTATCGCGACAGCGGTTTATCGTACCGAGACATCGGCGCCCGTGTGGGACGACATCCAGCCACAGTGAGGCGAGTATGGATTCGGTGGGTGCAGAATGGACGGACGGACGGACCGACGTGAGCGATTGCCGCAGCCGCGGCGCACTACCGAACGAGAGGAACGGCATGTTGTGCGGCGGGCATTGACGGCTCGCACCGCCACATCACGAACATTAGCGCAGGAATTAGGGTGTGTTGCGCAACAACCTGTGTCAGCACGTACCGTTCGACGTCATCTGCAGGAGCGGGGACTTGTCGCACAGCGCCCATTGCTCCGATTACCATTGACGTTACACCACCGGCGAGTGCGGAGGCAATGGGTCGTTGAACGCAGCACCTGGACTACGGAATAGTACGACATTGTCTTCTCCGACGAATCCCGCTTCTTCCTGCAACACCACGATGGTCGGTTACGCGTGTGGCGGCACCGCGGCGAGAGACTGTATGACGCCTGCATTGTGCATCGACCGGTCCGTCGCCTGGCGTTATGGTTTGGGGCGAAATTGGATATGACACCCACACCCCTCTGGTACGCAGCGCTGGTACACTCAACAGCCACCGCACCATCTCCGACGTTTTGGAGCCTGTAGTCCTCCCTTACCTGCAGGACTTGCCAGCGGCCACGTTTCAACAGGACAATGCGCGCCCGCACGTGGCACGCATCGTGCAACAATTCTTCACGGCCCACCAGGTGTCACTGTTGCCGTGGCTCGCCTGTTCTCCCGATATGTCGCCCATCAAACACGTCTGGTCGCTGATCGGCAACCGAGTGGCCCGGCAAGCACCACCCGTGGCTACGCCTGATGAACTGTGACAACGTGTGGAAGCAGCCTGGACCGACATACCCCAAGCCCACATCCATAGCCTCTTTCGTTCGATGCCGCGACGTGTAGCGGCCGTTATTGCCAGCCATGGGGGCCACACGAACTATTGATGTCTGCATGTTCCGCAAGTCGCACGGGCCTGTAAGCTCCATCGTTTCATCTTTGTATCTGTTGTTATGTGTCCAGTAAATCTGGCTTTGCTATCTCGTGCCCTTCTTGGTGTTGCATTTTGGGTGACCAGCAGTGTATATCTAGGTAGTAAACGGGGAATGAATAATAAAAAAAATTTGAAGAATTGATAACGAAAAATAAAATTTATGCATATATGACTACGTGCATTTTCCCCACGAAACACGCGCAAAAATATGAGGGGTTCGAGGAAACCACAATAAAATCATTGGGGGTTTAAAAAGTGTCTCGAACCCACGAAGTCGGCGCCTATGCTTCCAGCAGACAACGTACAATCTCACAAAGCTCGGGTCTTTACATAGTGGTATCATTACCACGACAATGACTTTAAAAAGTGCTAAAATGGCCCCCACAGTCCCTCAGATTGTAACCCAGTTGAACACTTGTGAGATTAGATTGAGAGAGCTATCGTAACAAAGATCCTTCTCCAGTGAACATTCGGCAATTGACGGATGTCAATACATCCACTTGGATGAACAAACCTGTAGAACGTTGTCTGCACGTCGCTGAATCTTTTGCAACATGGAACTGATGCTGTTTTGAAGATCAAGGGCAGTCCAACACATTATTGGGTAGGTGTTTCTCGTAATTTTCTAAATTAGTGTATATCACAACAGATATCCATTGTAACAAGGATGTTCACCAGCCTGACGTACCAGTCAAAGGAATGTAGGCAGTATCATTTCTGGGTTAGTAAATTCCGTGAATTTTAACATATGTACTAGTTAAAGTATGTTTTAAACTAATAAATTGTCTCCTCTTTCACAGTACAAGTCACCTTTTTATTCTAATGCTTCTGAATGAAGAAGATCACTGCAAATTGGTATCATGTAAGAGTCATTTTTATTACTGCTTCAAAAGGGATGGTCTTAAAAGAAAAGTGTGAGATCGTAAAAACTCTTTTCAGGTGACCGCCCTGGTTATCCTGCATTTCTGACAATCATGGCTGCCTCCAGTACTGAACAGGACATCAAAAGGTTTCCTCTTCCTGGGTATAGAACACGCATGACTTCGTCACGTTGGAATGAAATACCGAAAGCACCGAAGAGGGAAAGTTCCTCGAAAAAAAAGTCCTTTTGAAACAAAAGGTACGTAAAAATGCTGTAGTTTTGCTGAAATGGATAACTTAGCTCTTCAAAAGCTGAGACTTGTTTTTGTTAGTAATAATAATTTGTTTCTACACAGTTTTATTTTTCTGAAGCAAGTGGATACGATTTTTTAGAGATGAATATAAGTTGTGGGTCATTTTGAAATGCTGAGAACCTGAATTCTTGGGGATATGTTAGCTATCGGAAACTGCATGACATTCGCTACTCAAGAAGGAAATATCCATTACCTTTTAAACTTTGCAACACAACTACAGGATCAACCTAACTGCACGATTTACGGATGTCATAGTCTGAAGACAAAAATCTCCATAGTTAACACAGGAATGTATAGCGCGCATGCCACCTCTATGAAACAATACTTTATTCCCGCTGCAGTCAATGTGTCGTATTTGTTAGGTTCAGAATCTGCTCAGAATTCTTTGTACAGTTAGCCGAGTGGTCATAGGCGTAGGTTTCTAGCTATTTGCCAGAACCGTATCCAGTTTCAATCCTCTCTTACGGTGCTGGGCCCCATCTCTTGCCTGGAACCATTGGCCCCAAATTAGGGTCTGGCAACTGCTTATAGACCTAAGAGTTGCTCATGTTCGTCATTGAACTCCGATACAAAAATAAAAGGAACCCAGGTGTAGTCCCTATCCTTATTTCCCCCAAAACTGGCATAAGAATTACAGCAAATCTTCCAGAAAGACCAACGCCAAAAACTGAAATGAAAAAAGTTCACTAATGAAGAAATCTAAAGATTTAGGCAAGGTGTCTTTAATTACATAAAACGAAGCCAAGAACACGCTTGGACACCACAGAGATTACTACACAAAATACTAATTACATAAAATATGTAAAGCCTACGAACCTTACTTGCTGGCAACTCGTCATTTCAATCAGGCGTTGACCTCATTTGTCAAGTAGTGGTTCTTCAGACATGTGGAGGCGGTGTAATGTTCTGGGAAATGTTTACGAGAGTCACCTTACGAGTCTATGTCCAAGTGCACGGTGGCCAACTACACTTAATTCTGGATACCCATCTCCCACAGCAGAATGGATGCCTTATTTCGACAAGACAATGCCCAGTCTCATCTCTCCCTTTGGGAAAGGACTAATTCGAAGAGAATTCCAGTCAGTTAGCAACCCTTGAATAGACCTCTTGCTCTCAGGATACGAACCCAATTAGGCTTTGGGACAAAGTGGAGCATTGCTTTAGATTCCGAAACCCACCACCAACTCTCGGCGCTTTACGGACGGCTGTCCTGAAACCATGGGCGACACAATACCACTCGAATATTTTCAATACCTGATAGAGTATTACCATGACGTTTTGTTGCTGTTATTAAGCTGAAAAGTGGCCCACAAGTTATTAGCTGAGTGTGTAGAATAAACTGTCCATTCAGTGTACACCGAGTGATCACTGAATTATGACCACCCATATCAAAAGGGGACCGGCCCGTTGACCACGAGATTTCCGAGAGGGCGCGATAAATCGACCGACGTAGTTTATATAAAGTTTGAGTGGAAGAGTAGGTAGTAAAATTAGGAGCGTGATAAGTAAACGGAAGGATTTATCGGACGTTGAGAAAGGACAAGTTGTGGCAGTTCGGAGAGCGGGTGCCTTGATTTCCCAAACAACTGAACTGGTAGGTTGTTCGCGAGAAGCCGTAGTTAAAGTGTATCAGGACTGGCGTGAAAAGGGTCAAACAACTACCCGGAGGGAAAACTGCACAGGACAACGAAAGCATGATGTGAGAGGTGAGCGCCGGATCCGACGACTCCTACAGGCAAACAGACTCATCACTGTTCAACAGTTGACTACCCAATACAAAAGAGGTCAACTTGGAACATTATATGTCATGGTCATGCGTCGCACGTTCACTCGTATGAGCTATAACAGCAGACGACCGCGGCGACATCCTCTTCTAACCAGAGTTTGTCGGTGCAAAAGACTTCCCTGGTGCAAATATGATGCAAGTCGGACGTCGGATGACTGGGTAAAAGTGAGCTGGTCTGACGATACACGTTTTTTTTACTGCATTTCGTTGATGGTCGTGTAAGTATTTGGCACAAACAACATGAGGCACTCGATCCATCCTGCATGGTCTCCAGAGTATAAGCCGGTGGAGGTGGTTGTATGGTGTTGGGCATGTTAACCTGGCAGAAAGTTGGACCCCTGGTATATGTGGAACAATGTATGACTGGTGCCCACTATCGTGTATTGCTTGCTGACTCTGTACACCCAGCAATGTTGCACTTTTTCCCGAATGGTAATGGTGTCTTCCAAGATGACAATGCGCCGAGCCACAGGTCCAGCTATCTATCGTGAATTGCTTGCTGACTCTGTACACCCAGCAATGTTGCACTTTTTCCCGAATGGTAATGGTGTCTTCCAAGTTGACAATGCGCCGAGCCACAGGTCCAGCTATCTGCAACAATTATTCACGGCCCACCAGGTGTCACTGTTGCCGTGGCTCGCCTGTTCTCCCGATATGTCGCCCATCGAACACGTCTGGTCGCTGATCGGCAACCGAGTGGCCCGGCAAGAACCACCCGTGGCTACGCCTGATGAACTGTGACAACGTGTGGAAGCAGCCTGGACAGACATACCCCAAGCCCACATCCATAGCCTCTTTCGTTCGATGCCGCGGCGTGTGGCTGCCGGTATTGCCAGCCATGGGGGCCACACGGACTATTGATGTCTGCATGTTCTGCAAGTCGCACGGGCCTGTAAGCTCCATCGTTTCATCTTTGTATCTGTTGTTATGTGTCCAGTAAATCTGGCTTTGCTATCTCGTGTCCTTCTTGGTGTTGCATTTTGGGTGACCAGCAGTGTATATCTAGGTAGTAAACGGGGAATGAATAATAAAAAAACTTGAAGAATTGATAACGAAAAATAAAATTTATGCATATATGACTACGTGCATTTTCCCCACGAAACACGCGCAAAAATATGAGGGGTTCGAGGAAACCACAATAAAATCATTGGGGGTTTAAAAGGTGTCTCGAACCCACGAAGTCGGCGCCTATGCTTCCAGCAGACAACGTGCAATCTCACAAAGCTCGGGTCTTTATATAGTGGTATTATTACCACGACAATGACTTTAAAAAGTGCTAAAATGGCCCCCACAGTCCCTCAGATTGTAACCCAGTTGAACACTTGTGAGATTAGATTGAGAGAGCTATCGTAACAAAGATCCTTCTCCAGTGAACATTCGGCAATTGACGGATGTCAATACATCCACTTGGATGAACAAACCTGTAGAACGTTGTCTGCACGTCGCTGAATCTTTTGCAACATGGAACTGATGCTGTTTTGAAGATCAAGGGCAGTCCAACACATTATTGGGTAGGTGTTTCTCGTAATTTTCTAAATTAGTGTATATCACAACAGATATCCATTGTAACAAGGATGTTCACCAGCCTGACGTACCAGTCAAAGGAATGTAGGCAGTATCATTTCTGGGTTAGTAAATTCCGTGAATTTTAACATATGTACTAGTTAAAGTATGTTTTAAACTAATAAATTGTCTCCTCTTTCACAGTACAAGTCACCTTTTTATTCTAATGCTTCTGGATGAAGAAGACCACTGCAAATTGGTATCATGTAAGAGTCATTTTTATTACTGCTTCAAAAGAGATGGTCTTAAAAGAAAAGTGTGAGATCGTAAAAACTCTTTTCAGGTGACCGCACTGGTGCTCCTGCAATTGTGACAATCATGGCTGACTCCAGTTTTGAACAGGACATCAAAAGGTTTTCTCTTCCTCCGCATAGATCACGCATGAGTTCATCACGTTGGAATGAAATACCGAAATCACCGAAGAGGGAAAGTTCCTCGAAAGAAAGTCCTTTTGAAACAAAGGGTACGTAAAAATGCTGTAGTTTTGCTGAAATGGATAACTTAGCTCTTCAAAAGCTGAGACTTGTTTTTGTTAGTAATAATAATTTGTTTCTACACAGTTTTATTTTTCTGAAGCAAGTGGATACGATTTTTTAGAGATGAATATAAGTTGTGGGTCATTTTGGAATGCTGAGAACCTGAATTCTTGGGGATCTGTTAGCTATCGGAAACTGCATGACATTCGCTACTCAAGAAGGAAATATCCATTATACCTTTTAAACTTTGCAACACAACTACAGGATCCACCTAACTGCGCGATTTACGGATGTCATAGTCTTAAGACAAAAATCTCCATAGTTAACACAGGAATGTATAGCGCGCATGCCACCTCTATGAAACAATACTTTATTCCCGCTGCAGTCAATGTGTCGTATTTGTTAGGTTCAGAATTTGCTCAGAATTCTTTGTACAGTTAGCCGAGTGGTCATAGGCGTATGTTTCTAGCTATTTGCCAGAACCGTATCCAGTTTCGATCCTATCTTACGGTGCTGGGTCCCATCTCTTGCCTGGAACCATTGTCCCCAAATTAGGGTCTGGCAACTGCTTATATACCTAAGAGTTGCTCATGTTCGTCATTGAACTCCGATACAAAAATAAAAGGAACCCAGGTGTAGTCCCTATCCTTATTTCCCCCAAAACTGGCATAAGAATTACAGCAAATCTTCCAGAAAGACCAACGCCGAAAATTGAAATGAAAAAGTTCACTAATGAAGAAATCTAAAGATTTAGGCAAGGTGTCTTTAATTACATAAAACGAAGCCAAGAACACGCTTGGACACCACAGAGATTACTACACAAAATACTAATTACATAAAATATGTAAAGCCTACGAAGCTTGCTTGCTGGCAACTCGTCATTTCAATCAGGCGTTCACCTCATTTGTCAAGTAGTGGTTCTTCAGACATGTGGATTCGGTGTAATGTTCTGGGAAATGTTTACGAGCGTCACCTTACGGCTCCTTGTACCTGAAACCACTGTTACCTTACGAGTCTATGTCCAAGTGCACGGCGGCCAACTACACTTAATTCTGGATACCCATCTCCCACAGCAGAATGGATGCCTTATTTCGACAAGACAATGCCCAGTCTCATCTCTCCCTTTGGGAAAGGACTAATTCGAAGAGAATTCCAGTCAGTTAGCAACCCTTGAATGGACCTCTTGCTCTCAGGATACGAACCCAATTAGGCTTTGGGACAAAGTGGAGCATTGCTTTAGATTCCGAAACCCACCACCAACTCTCGGCGCTTTACGGACGGCTGTCCTGAAACCATGGGCGACACAATTCCACTCGAATATTTTCAATACCTGATAGAGTATTACCATGACGTTTTGTTGCTGTTATTAAGCTGAAAAGTGGCCCACAAGTTATTAGCTGAGTGTGTAGAATAAACTGTCCATTCAGTGTACACCGAGTGATCACTGAATTATGACCACCCATATCAAAAGGGGACCGGCCCGTTGACCACGAGATTTCCCAGAGGGCGCGATAAATCGACCGACGTAGTTATTTAAAGTTTGAGTGGAAGAGTAGGTAGTAAAATTAGGAGCGTGATAAGTAAACGGAAGGATTTATCGGACGTTGAGAAAGGACAAGTTGTGGCAATTCGGAGAGCGGGTGCCTTGATTTCCCAAACAACTGAACTGGTAGGTTGTTCGCGAGAAGCCGTAGTTAAAGTGTATCAGGACTGGCGTGAAAAGGGTCAAACAACTACCCGGAGGGAAAACTGCACAGGACAACGAAAGCATGATGTGAGAGGTGAGCACCGGATCCGACGACTCTTACAGGCAAACAGACTCATCACTGTTCAACAGTTGACTACCCAATACAAAAGAGGTCAACTTGGAACATTATATGTCATGGTCATGCGTCGCACGTTCACTCGTATGAGCTATAACAGCAGACGACCGCGGCGACATCCTCTTCTAACCAGAGTTTGTCGGTACAAAAGACTTCCCTGGTGCAAATATGATGCAAGTCGGACGTCGGATGACTGGGTAAAAGTGAGCTGGTCTGACGATACACGTTTTTTTACTGCATTTCGTTGATGGTCGTGTAAGTATTTGGCGCAAACAACATGAGGCACTCGATCCATCCTGCACGGTCTCCAGAGTATAAGCCGGTGGAGGTGGTTGTATGGTATTGGGCATGTTAACCTGGCAGAAAGTTGGACCCCTGGTATATGTGGAACAATGTATGACTGGTGCCCACTATCGTGTATTGCTTGCTGACTCTGTACACACAGCAATGTTGTACTTTTTCCCGAATGGTAATGGTGTCTTCCAAGATGACAATGCGCCGAGCCACAGGTCTAGCTATCTATCGTGAATTGCTTGCTGACTCTGTACACCTAGCAATGTTGCACTTTTTCCCGAATGGTAATGGTGTCTTCCAAGATGACAATGCGCAGAGCCACAGGTCCAGCTATCTATCGTGAATTGCTTGCTGACTCTGTACACCCAGCAATGTTGCACTTTTTCCCGAATGGTAATGGTGTCTTCCAAGATGACAATGCGCCGAGCCACAGGTCCAGCTATCTATCGTGAATTGCTTGCTGACTCTGTACACCCAGCAATGTTGCACTTTTTCCCGAATGGTAATGGTGTCTTCCAAGATGACAATGCGCCGAGCCACAGGTCCAGCTATCTATCGTGAATTGCTTGCTGATTCTGTAACCTAGCAATGTTGCACTTTTTCCCGAATGGTAATGGTGTCTTCCAAGATGACAATGCGCCGAGCCACAGGTCCAGCTATCTATCGTGAATTGCTTGCTGACTCTGTACACCCAGCAATGTTGCACTTTTTCCCGAATGGTAATGGTGTCTTCCAAGATGACAATGCGCCGAGCCACAGGTCCAGCTATCTATCGTGAATTGCTTGCTGACTCTGTACACCCAGCAATGTTGCACTTTTTCCCGAATGGTAATGGTGTCTTCCAAGTTGACAATGCGCCGAGCCACAGGTCCAGCTATCTATCGTGAATTGCTTGCTGACTCTGTACACCCAGCAATGTTGCACTTTTTCCCGAATGGTAATGGTGTCTTCCAAGATGACAATGCGCCGAGCCACAGGTCCAGCTATCTATCGTGAATTGCTTGCTGATTCTGTACACCCAGCAATGTTGCACTTTTACCCGAATGGTAATGGTTTCTTCCAAGATGACAATGCGCTGATCCACAGATCCAATTTTGTGCAGGAATGTTTTGAGGAACAAAGTTCAGACTTCCAGAATATCGATTGGTTTCCGAACTCCCCCGATATCAATCCCATAGAGCACTTGTGGGACACAATGGAACGGAATAACAGGAGTCTTGATACACCAATGACTTCCATACGCGCATTGAAGGCTGCGTGACACAGCTTGGTTGGCCATACCTCCCAAATGATTTGGGCAATTGAATCGTTGCCACGTCAGATAGCTGCTGTGCTGAGGGCGAAAGACGGACCTACGCAGTATTAAATAGGTGATAATAATTCTGTGATCTCCCAGTCTACATCACAACACTTACCCGTTGAACCTAAAATTTCGGCTTGTATTACAGCAAAATTTTCAAAATATATGTAAAAACACATCTCAGTAAGAAAATGAACAATTTTGTATCTATGTAAATATTTTAATCAACTAAGAAATGTCAAACCAATAAATGAAGCTGTCTTACAACGTATAGCTGTAACGTACCAGGAGATGTGACGTACATGCCCGAAGGACGCACACGACATAAAGGCAGATACGAATCAGAATAAAACGTCCGCGTAGCTCAATTGGTAGAGTGACTTATTCCGGAATGAGGGGATCCGGGTTCGAATCCTGGCGTGGACAGAAATGACGGAGAAATTCACTTCGTTACATAGCTTGTAACGTATACTCTATATTCACTTTCCTTTTGATTTTACTATCTCTGGTTATTTTATTTTACTATGTAGATTATCTTCTTACTGAACGAAATATTATTTCACCCGATGAATGAGATCTGGCAATGAGTGTAAGCCATGACGTGGTGGTAGCTAGTATATATAGGCGCGTTCATCGATAGCGGGGGAGCGTTGTTGTTTACGGAGAAATTTTGTTGTTATGAGGAGAGATTTTGTTGTATGTGATTAGTGATTCTTCATTATTGTGAAACAAGTTGTGTGTGTGTGCTTTGGATGATCAAGCGTACCGAATAAAAAAGCTTGTCGTAAGTACGTCTTTCTCAATTCATAGTTTTTGTCAGACCTCTGTCTGGCTGTTAGGTTTATATCATTAGTTTATTACCATTAACAACCAGCGTTAAGACTTTATTCATGTTCTTAATTAACTAGTAACAACAACCATTTGAATTCACTATTTGAAGCTTAGTACAAGTATATCATTCAGTAGCAGAAGCATTTTACTTAAGCTCAGTAGGAGAGCTTCATTATTATCATTAGCTAGCTGGTAGGAAGAGCTTATTCATTATAATTAGCTTAGCGGAAAGCAAAATAAAGCTAATTCATTATAAGCTTTTTGTTTTCCTTTTCTTTTGGTGTTTTTATGGCTTTCCCTGTGTGGTTAAGCCCCGAAACAAAACACCATAAGTAAATACAGATAAACGTGTGTTGGCGGTCACTCTCATATTTCGCGGTCACCTTCCAAAGCGAACAGTGTTTTTTGGAGACAAATGTTATGACCAATAGGAACAATGCATAAGGGACCTGTATTTGGCTGCTACCTGTAGGATGCAGCTATAGGCAGCCATTTCTGAAACGCATAAGGGAATGTACCTGCAGTTCTCGGTCACCAGCATACGAAACTTACATAAAAAATCTTGTTTAGGAAGTTCTACAAAGATAACGAAAAGGCTGTGAGTATAAAAATAACAAACACCTGTTCCTTTTTGTCACACCCTTCACGAGATTGTAAATGGTGGGTGGTCCTTGGGGGTTTGTCAGGTTCTTGAAATTTTGTTTGTGGATTGTGTGGTTTTTTGCTAAGTAGGGCACCCATTTTCGATCTTTGATTGCCATAAATGATAGGGTGAATCCCACGGAGGAATTCATACCTCTGGTTCCAACGAACCTAGCCTTTTCACTTAGTACCCCTGAAGTTTGAACAGGCTTGATGGTCCGCTCTAGGTGGCAAAAGAACACATCTCTGACTTTAAAGAAGAGAAAAGAGGTGGGAGGGTGGAAATGGCTTTAAAGCTCGACCGCACTTGTGCTACTATTGCGTTCGGCATCTCCTTGCTTTCCATTTCCTCGAGCGGAACTCGCGGTAGGACAGCCCGATTTTCGACAACGTACTTACATACCGAACAGTTTACCCCATTCTTCACTCTTACTTCTGGTTCTTAGTGAGAGATTTAGCAAAGAACGTTCCTAAACAGCAAGTTGGCAGGGAACAAGGAAAGACTAGCACTTCATATCATGCTGAATTAGAAAAGGTAAGTCTTTTCCATTTTATTTCCAAATGGGAAGGGGAGGTAATTTGAAAAACTGAACCACCCCATTCTTCACTCTTACTTCTGGTTCTTAGTGAGAGATTTAGCAAAGAACGTTCCTAAACAGCAAGTTGGCAGGGAACAAGGAAAGACTAGCACTTCATATCATGCTGAATTAGAAAAGGTAAGTCTTTTCCATTTTATTTCCAAATGAGAAGGGGAGGTAATTTGAAAAACTGAACCACCCCATTCTTCACTCTTACTTCTGGTTCTTAGTGAGAGATTTAGCAAAGAACGTTCCTAAACAGCAAGTTGGCAGGGAACAAGGAAAGACTAGCACTTCATATCATGCTGAATTAGAAAAGGTAAGTCTTTTCCATTTTATTTCCAAATGAGAAGGGGAGGTAATTTGAAAAACTGAACCACCCCATTCTTCACTCTTACTTCTGGTTCTTAGTGAGAGATTTAGCAAAGAACGTTCCTAAACAGCAAGTTGGCAGGGAACAAGGAAAGACTAGCACTTCATATCATGCTGAAGTAGAAAAGGTAAGTCTTTTCCATTTTATTTCCAAATGGGAAGGGGAAGTAATTTGAAAAACTGAACCACTCTACTTGGTGGTCACCTGTTCAGACGGTCCTCTTTTTCACAGAAGGGTGGGTGACCTTGCTAAACAGGTTTCGCTGTACCACTTTTCAGTAACATTTCAAATGACAAGATCTCAAAAAAAAAATTGTGTGATCGTAGAAAATCTTTTTCAGGTAAGACTCCTACCCGTGCAGGTGCTAATGTTTGCCAGAACATCAAAAGCCGTCCTGTTTATGCGACTGTAAGATCTCCATGGGAGAAAGCCTCTGTTCTGCGGGAAAACTCAAAATCCCCAACAAAGAAACAGAACAAAAGTCCTAAGAGAACTGGTAAGAAAATACTCTATAGCTATATTCAACTGATTTTTGTTTCTCTGTAGACTCTTTCTTGGATGTTATCTTTTCATAATTTTGGGGTCGTTTGATTATCAAACTTGAAAATTCGTAATTTAGCCCCTTAACTGGCTGGAATGAATTAACTCGGGGTTAGTAAAATGGGATGAGGTCATGTCGAACGAATCTATTCGGTGTCTAAATTGGCCCTGCGTGACTGGAAATGCTATTTGTCCATTAGCTTCGTTATTCAGAGTGGTTATTCAGGGGTATAATTGACAATAATTCTTTCTGACTGATTACTTGCTAAAAATCAAAGGGGCACAGTAGCAACTGTGTCACAACTTACAACGTATAACTACGCCAACTGTCACTATCTCATGGCACTATCTCACTAGTTCTACGTCCTTAAAGTATTTCAGTTGATGTAGTCCTACGTTGTAGGTTGCGGCACATTTTTTACTGTGCCCTTTTAATTTATTTCAGATATAAAATTTTTAAGAAATAAAAAAACGAAAGAAATGTTTCCCCTTATTTATTTAAAAACAACTTATACTATATACAATTCATAGTAACTTATGTTCATTATAAATTAATGTTAGTAGATGTAGAAGGCGCAGTACCATCATTATTAGTAGTCATTGCTAAAATTGTTTCTGAAGAAATCGTTCTTCAGAAACAATTTTTCCCATGTTATAAATTTCGCTATACGTCTCGGGCCTAATGTACTCTTCTTGTCGTTGCTCTTGTCTCGATTCAGAATGCATCGGCGGTGTAAAGGTTTGAGACGTAATACATTCATTATCCAGCGAAGTTGTGAAGACTGGCGATGTACATTTGCATTCCATGCTCGGTGTGAAAATTTGAAAATTTGGATCGATGACATCAATCTCCATCTGTTCTTTCTGTCCAGGCTCAATTTGTGCGGTTGAAGTGGGAGGTTGTGGCTCTAGAGTCGAACTCGGGTGAAACGCATCCTGGTGCACGGACTTTTGATGCTCCCTACATTCCCGTGACCTTTCGTTTGATGACTAAGCGGGCCTTTTCGGATATCTCTTGATCTCCTCTAGCGGTTTCTTTAACTTTCGTCGGTTGTTAGAGTAATTTTCCCTAGATTTTCGCGGCATTTCTATATTTTTTATGAAAAAAAATCGATAAATTCTAAATGCAGTTCATTTTGGTTTATCACATACATCCGTTAGCTCTGACCGTCAGCTGAGGAATGCGGGGCTGAGGTCATCGCTATCATTACCTATTCACTAGTTATCAACCATAAAACGGCGTGCGGCGAAGCAAAATCACGCGAAATTTAGCTTTATTTTCTAACGCTACTGTATCAAAGGGTTAAGGAGCGTAGGGTTGAAACTTGTTTTGTTACAAACGGGACTCTATAAACTATCTAAATGATGTATTATTTATTACTCAACGATTATTAGTTTCGAAGATATAAGCGTTCAAAGCGTTACATGTTTTCGTTGCATCCGTGCTCCCGATGTTACCCCTTACCCAGCGCGGAGAAAGACGTAGTTGTACGTCAAAAGCTACATATAACTATGGCGACGTACACAAGAAAGGAGAGAAAAGATGTTTGAGTCACTTGTCTCTACCCATTGGCATGACACGTGGTCTTGGGCACCACATCAGGGACACTATCCCTTCCCCGTCATTCTCAGATCAGAAAACACGAAGCTGAGAACAAAAGACAAGAAGATAGCTCTTATCAGAAGTGACAGGTTTATGGTCGGAGAACATAATTGTTGTGCCATAGCTTTCGTGAAACCTGGCCTCTGTCAACATTTCTGTATGGGTAGCGCAGAAACTTTTGCGCACTATTTAGTTCAGGTACATTGGCCGTTTATAGGGTTAAAAAGAAGCAATTTCAACACCATCTTAACCATTTTTCAGGCTAACTTTGCGCATTAGATCTGCTAGGTTTAAGTTTAACTGGTCGTAGTAGTTGGTTTCACTTTAAGACTTTAGCTTTACCTGTAAGTTGTAAGAGTTACTTGCTTAAATGTCAATGTTACCTAACCTAAGAACTTGTGAACATAATATTGACGCTTGTAATTTCAGAAAAAGCCCTAACAGCCAAGGATACTAAATAAATCAACATTGACTTACGATAAATCCATTGGTTTTATTCTATGCTATAGCACGTCATCAAATGTTGAGCACACTAGCCAGATAACAGTTGTTGGCTTCAAATCAAATCATATCAAATAGCTCAAACCAGAATCCATTTGCCTTTACCGCAGGACATTACATTTAAATGATTTGCTGAAATAGTTAGCTTAAAAGACTTTGCTCATTACAAATCGTTGGTTGGAAAGAACTGCTCTTAGCGCTAACATTTCCTCTCTGCGCAATCAATCACTCAACTGTGCGTCTCTGCCACTTCCTACATTTCGTCCTTACATTTTATCGGCTTCTGACTCTGCCAGTGAAGCCAAGCATCGAAAGCTCGTTGGGGGAAATAATGTGCCGTTAAGTCAGAAAACGTTTAACCAGAAGAAACCAGAATTATTAACTCAGAAGTCAGGTTATATTCACTGCGTTCATCATGTAACATCAATCAGATCAGAAAACTTGAAAAGTGCATCGCCCTGGAGCGGGAGTTTCAAGTTTTCTGATGTGATTGATTTTATGTGATGAACAGTAAATGCAGGTAATTAAGGAATGTCTGATTGCTGATTTCCACGTATTAAGAGAATATTTCTTCCAGAGAATTTATAGAGAAGAAACCTAATTTACAAATACAGAAACTCCAAAGAAAGGTTAAATCAGAGGTATGCGTCAGAATGAATGTCAGCGTTGCTTCACTTCGAAACTCAGGGAACCTGAGTTTCGCAGTGAAGCATACCTGAGAATGGGGCAGAAAAGGACATATTATCGAATGATCCAGAAAAATATACACTGAGTGGCCAAATTATTATGATCACCAGACCATTTTCTGCAAAGTAGCTATCCCGCAGATGCTGCTGACGTTACATGGCTGAATCGGTGTAAAAAATAAACCCTGAAGGCATGCAGAGACTAATGAAGTGCATTTCGTAAGAAATAATGGGGAAAAGACGCGATCTGACGGACTTTGCTCGTGGAATGATCGTGGGCGCTCGAAACATTGGTGCGAGCATTAGCAAAATGGCTGGACTTGTGAAATGTTGGAGGTCAGCAGTTCTTAATGTTTACAGAGAGTGGACTACCAGTCAAAAAACCAGGTCTGAGCTCACGGCGTGTGGCCGTCAACGGGTACTGGATGCTCGAGCATAGCTGAGAGTAGGCGGATTTGTTCGGTCCAAAAGACGGAAAACATTTCATCAAATTGGAGAGAATCTGAATCAGGGACCAAATCCGATGAGCTCTCAACGTACAGTTCGCCGCACATTACATCCTATGGGCTACAGAAGCAGACGGCCTGTCCGTAAGCCATTGTTATCTGCAGCGAACAAGAACAAACGCCTTCAGTTTGCTCAGGAAAAAGAGAATTGGACAGTAAAGGAAGAGAAGAGCGTAATGTGGTCCGACGAACCACGTTTTCAACTACACCATGAAGATGGAAGGGTGAAATATGATGACAGCAGCACAAAAGCATGGACCCATCTTGTGTTGTCACTACTCTTCCAGTTGGCGGAGGAAACGCTATGGTCTGGGCAAGCGTTGGTGGGAGTGTTTGGACTCTTTGATTCGTGTGGAGCAACGTCTGATCGCCCAAAAGTATTTCAGTATCGCTGCCCACCAAGTCCACCTAGTTATGTTGATGATTTATCCCAATGGAGATAAAGCAGGAAATGCTTCATGTTATTTACTGTACTCGCATTGTACTCGAATGGGTCGAGGAGCAACACGGAGAATTTTCCCCTCTACATTGGCCTCCTCAATCACCGGATCTCAGTACAATGGAGAATTTGTGGGATGAAGTCGAAAGGAGAATCAGATAGCCAGATCCACTATCTTCAGATCTTCAACAGCTGGAGGGTGCAATTTATCGCATTAGGGCTAATATACCCCAAGCCACTTACCGACATTTATTAGAGTCCACAACAAGCCGAATTCAAGCAGTATTAAGGGCAAAAAATGGCCAAACAACGTACTTACCAGGTGGTCATAATAATTTGGTTACTCAGTGTATGTGATTGTGATCAAAATTAGCTACGTTACTCAAAGATTATGTACGTGAAAATTGGTATTTTTCAAATGCAGCACAAGTTCTATTAAAATCAAAACTGTTAGTTAACACACGAATACACATTGCAGACCCCGTGTGCGCGTGTCTTTCTCCCTATCAACAATACGATATTTCAGCAGATACTGGCAGGTCATTTCTGCTTGTTTCATTAATCGTTGGTATTATTCTAGCAACATAAATGCCTGCCTATTTGTACATTATAGGATTTCCTCGCACAAGTGATAAAAAGCCTTGTTAGTTTTCCCTATACCAGTATAAGAATTACTGCCTACGTGTCTGCAAATTAAACGAAATAAATCAAACATACGAAGACTGGTTAATGCGAAAGGTTAAGGGTGCCCCATAGCTGAATAAGATGCTCAAGATTATGACTAATCTAATATAAAATAATTCCCTTTGTCGGAACATTTGAACGTTTGTCCCATTTTGGTGACGCAGTGGAAAGTCATCACCATAGCAACAACCGAAAAAGAAATATTTGCGACGTCACGCTTAGCTTTTCGTGTTTTCATGCAGGTGACGTTACCACCTTAGCAACAACTGAGGAAGAAACATTTGTGGCGTCATGCTCAGTTTTTCGTGTTTTTGGGGCAGGTGTTCCGTGAATAGAAACTGAGATTTATGTCAGCGTGTGACGTAACAACAGTATGAGAGAAAGAGAGAGAGACTTAATACTGTTTTCTTTATTGCTGTAATATTCTTGAAGCATACTTTCACATTTGGACATCACAAACAAAATGAATACATGGTTATTGAAAAATTACTCTACTTCTTCCGGTCATTTTTACCTAGTATAATCAGATTTGGGACCGGGTTCGCGGCTGAGATGAAGTTGAAGCTTCTCTGAAAGTAGTGGTCCTAAATTTAGGAAGGGCGACACCTTGCAGCATTAGACGCTCGTAGAGGTTTTTAAACATCGAAACAAGAAGAAGAAATATATGAATTTATGCAACGTAGCTTCAGCTGTATAGAAGTAAACCAACAGTAACACAGTTCAAACTCATAGGATTTCATATTGTTAGTATGAGACAGCAAGTAAATGTAAAAACGTCTGTGTTTAACCTTTGCAGTGAAACGATGCCAACCCTGAAGGGTCATTTGTTGTTAACCCTCTTACAGGTAGTGCTTATCTACACAATGAGTTAAATGACGGGGATAAGTCCTACAGGTCAAAGGGTAGGCTTGCTAAAAACATGGAGTATTTACTCCAGGAACTCCGGCTTATTGTGAACTCGCCTTCTTCATTTATTGAATTCTAGGACGCATAATATCTCCTATTAGAAACAGAGAGAGATCACCTGCCAACTTTCCGCTACAATTAATGTAATACAAAATTTTGATGACTGTATCATTCTTCATGCATCTTATGACCTATTTTGTTTACTTGATGCTGTTGAGTACAACCAGATGTACTGCAGATGTACTCAAG
Source organism: Macrothele yani (assembly GCA_039090855.1). Taxonomy (NCBI): domain Eukaryota; kingdom Metazoa; phylum Arthropoda; class Arachnida; order Araneae; family Macrothelidae; genus Macrothele; species Macrothele yani. The sequence continues at coordinate 23,432,390 of CM077015.1, forward strand.
GAACTCCGAAACTGAGGCCGATTGCCGTTGGGGGCAGGTCGTCAGCGTCCTGTCAACTTCCACAGTGCATATATGTCAGTTACAAGCGGAAAGATGGGGAGAAAACATTTCGGTCGGGTTTCTTCTCAACTTACCTCTCCATAAAGGACAATTCTCTGTCTGCTTTTCATCAGAGTTTTTTCCTTTCCCTCCCCATCTAATCTGGTCGAGTAATCTATAAATATTCATCAAGAGTTCCAGGTTTTATCTTTTGATTGACGATAATCCGCATCAGAACTAATTTTTACACTGAATGATTGATTACCTCTGCCACTGTTTTATTTTTATTTTTTTACTTTCCGCGCACTTTTCACCAAAAAAAAAAAAAGGATTCTTACTTCTCTTTATGCCTACATAAACACACTGAGCTAGATTTGCATTGGGAACACCCCCGTTTTACATATTCGGAGCCATAACGACGTACCACGTGATATGAATGTCACGTGCGGCTACTATAAATTGTGCACACCTATCCTGTGTTCGTAATCAGCGATCGTTTCCCAGTAATGGGAAAACGTGGTGACGTAAGCCAATTTGGCCGCGGCCAGATAGTTGGGGCCCCGGAAGGCAGACACACCTGTTGGCTGCTCACGTACGACTGCATTAAGGGTATACTAGGACTGTATTAACCATGCACGGACATCCAGCAGAAGAGCCACATTAGTTAGCCACACGCTATAGATCCTAGAGGTGAGCGTCGGGTGTCACGATTGGTATCTCAGCAACGACTTGCAACAGTCACCCAGATCACCCACCAGTACAACAGCGGTGCGATTCAACCTATTTCCACATGCAAAATGCGCCATATCTTGCTTCGTCTGGGGTACCACAGCCGGAGATTAATGAGGGCACCCATGATGACGCCCAGTCATCGCAAACAACGGCTCGCGTGAGGCAAGGAACATCGGCAATGGACCCTCGACAGATGGAAGAAGGTCGTTTGGAGTGATGAGTCACGTTTCCTGCGGCACCATGCTGATGTCCAGGTTTGCATATGGGGTAAACGGAATGAAGCCCTATCCCCTGAATGCACAGATGGGGTTCAAAATGCCGCTGGAGGTGGTGTGCTGGTTTGGGAAGCTTGTTCCCAGCAAGCCCAAGGTCCGTTGGTTATCATCCCAGAAACATTGAACGGTGAATGCTACAGGGACCTGTTAGCCAACCATCTCCAATCATATCTGCAGGAGTATTACTCGGACCACAGTGCCTTCTTTCAACAAAAGAACGCGCCGTGTCATCGGGCACGTATAATTACTGAGTGGTTGGAAGAACACGACAACGAATTTGCCACATTGTCTTGGCACCCAAACTCCCCTCACTGTAACCCAATTGAACATTTATGGGATATGCTAGAACGGGGTGTGAGAACTTCTAATCTTGTTCCACGGAATGAGTGTGAACTGATGGAGCTGTTGCAGCGGACATGGGGCAAGTTACGCATGGAGGATGTTCGATACCTTGTAGAACCTGATCATAGAATTTTGGAGCCGTGGTCGCACAGAAAGGTGGACCAACGCCTTATTAGGCGGGTGTTCTTAATGGAAACCTAACTCAGTGTATTTTCATTAGTTAAAGGGAAAAAACGAGATTTGTCTTTCAATACAGAGTTCATTTGTCGAAACATATCTGCTTTTATTATTACGTGCACGACAGGAGAGAAAGCAAAGCACTGAGAATAGGTCCCCTGATTCTCATTTCTCAGTACGTTTACAAATGGGGAGATCTTCATAGAATGGTCTGTCACAGAACAACTAACAGCAGATTATTTATTTGTTTTAGGGGACAAGAATACCGTACGTGCTGGTGGAAGCGGCATGACTGATGGCAAAAGTCGCCAGAACTTAATAAACAACACCAGGCCTGTAGCTACTACTACTCGTCACACAAGACCTTCAGTGCAGGCTTCGAAGCTTAAATCTCCTGCTCAGAAACAGAACCCAAAAGTGACAGGTGTCAAACCAGGTAAGCTAACTTACTGAATTTATCGATTTCATGTCGTCTTATAATGTGCATCTTTGTGAGATCCGTTTAATGAAACTGTAGGTACAACAGTGCGATAATTCCAAGGTAAAATCCTGGAGTCGGAAATTTGACGCAAATATTAAGAGGAAAAATATTATTTTCTTTTGTTTAAAGTCTTGAATTCGTAACTCTTAAACTAAAAGTTTTGGGTTTCGATAGACTCAAAGACCATAAATTTTAAAAATGTGAAAATTAGCATCCGTGCTGACTGTCACATTCCTAGACTAAAACTTGTAAATGATAATTTTCTTTTATCAGCCGATCGTAATTACCTGGTTGTTTAGACCCCAGAATTTTGTCCTTGGAGTAGCTTCAACCTGAAATTCGAAATTTCTGAAATTTTAAAGAAGTTCTGTATGTTTCCATAGACCCAAAATCAATAAATTCTAGAAATCTGAAAGTTAGAATTCATGCTGACTGTCACATTCCCGAACTGAAACTTGACATGAAAGATAATTTAAGTTTCTCAGCTAATACAAATTAGATGGGGGTTTACTCACAAAATTTTGTCCTTGAATTAGTGTCCCAAGAAATTCGAATTTCAGGATGACGTAGTTATAAGCTTAGTTAAGGTCTGATCTGCGAAAAACTGTGCGAGTGGAATACATTCAACGAGGTTGTGTGTCATTTTTTACATCATTATGAATTCAAAGACTCTGGGTACATGTTCTGTTATAACTGAAAATCACTTCTTAACTGGTGAATACGTGTCAGCTTTTGTGTTGCTTTTGCCTGTCATCTCACCGACACAGGTAAGGTATTTTCGCAGCTATCAAGTTGTGACGTCTGTGTGTTTCAAAAGTTGCTCACATTTCTGTAGCACCACATCGGGGTGTTATATTTAATAAGCCTTTTGAGGAATTCCACGAACAATATGAGTAATCTTATTTTTATTTCCCAAAGATGTCATTAGGAACATGGTCCACATTCCAGTTAGACGCGTATAATAGAAGAACAATGAGAAGGTTGCTTAAAGCCAAAATCTGCGTTTACTTAAACTGGCATCGCCCGTGGTAGAAATACGCGTACTACTGAAAATCATAGGAGTAACTATCCAAGATATAATGTATCGCCAGTAAATCGGGAGTGCGAAGCCTGGTTAAGGGCATGTGGGTTTTCAATTTGATTTAATGCATCCCATTTTGCGATTTACGATGACCTTCAACGAAAAGAAGAACGTCTTCACGTCCTAGAATGAGTCATTTCAACAAAAATTAGATTTGCTCCAGTTTGTGCAAGACAGGGAGTCTTGATTAAGTCGAAACTCTCATGACTCATCCTCTCTAGCGGAGGTTCTGCTTTATTAAGTTCACTAACGCATGGAATAATACGGCGCCATTTAGTTACGAGCGTATATGTAATAATGTAGTGTGTAAATAAATTCGTCTACCGGTGATGGGATTCGAACCCATATCTGCGTTCTCTGGAGTCAAATGTTCTACCGATTGAACTACACCGACAAAGTTCATTGCTGTAACTTTACCGTCTTGACAAGTACGTCACGTCTGACGTAAATACGTCACGTATGTTCCAGAAAACTGCTCTGCCTCCGTTACAGCAACATCTCTAGGATCTAAGCAAGGGACGGCAACATTGGCACCTTTGATTCGTTTGCGATAATTTCTTCACAGGCTCTCATTTTTCGGAGTTGAATATCTTCGAGCTGCCAAATTCCAGATTGTTTCTCTGGCCTAATTTGCTCTACGTATGCTTTGTTAGCATCTAATCTAAAGACAGTAATTGCCTTGAGCTGTTTTGCTTGTTAGTGGTGCTTTATATATTGACTTACCGCGAACAAAGGATAACAACGCGAAAAAAAACTATTAAAGCCGAATGAAGCCTCTGCTTTTACCCGAGAAGACATTCGAACTGTTTTTCTCCGTTATGTTACACAGATACAGTGCCTTAATCAAACTTTATAGAACATGTGAGTAATTACAGAAAGCGCCTTAAATTAATATATTTCATTCATACAGTGGAAAGTCGGTTATACGTTTTTACTTTGATACCTAATTCGGCGTTAGTCTTGATATTTGACTGCACTTTCTAACGCTTTTTTACCTCCGTTACACGTAATTCATTTATACCCTTTTTGTGATTATACGTTAAAATTTAAATTTCATCAATACATGGTTCTTTTATATATAACCCGGTAGGATACAACTTAGAGATAACTGAGACAGCATTGTCGTGTTCCTTCTTGATCCAGCCAAAGTTGAACTTTGATCCTATCAGAGAAGGCTGTGTTTGTTTACTTTCGGTTTGGATGAAAAATTTGTTTCACATTTCACGACTCACACACATATACATATATGTGCTATTTAAAATTGATCAATCTTTAGGACGTAACTTTGTGGCTCCACTATTTCGTGGCGTAGTACAGTAGAATCCTAAATGTATCTTCAGTTTTTAATATCCTGGTTTCAAATGGATGCAATCAGAATCCACACAAAAAGATCTGTTAATTCATGAGTTCCGTACTGAAGCACGGGTCTCAGATTCTCAGTTGTGAGGATTTCACTTAATCTAGAATCAGGATCTGTTAATTCATGAGTTCCAAACTGAAGCACTGGTCTCAGATTCTTAGTTATGAGGATTTCACTTATCTAGAATCAGAACTTTTACAGAGAGATAATTGTCAAAAAAGAAGTTTGACTTGCATGAGTCAAACTTCTCTCTCTCTCTCTCTCTCTCTCACACACAGATTCATCGCCTTAGTACCATGGAGTGGATACTAACCGGCGAAGTTATTACAGACTAGACTCTTATACTTCGTCGGGCCTCCTTTGTCGAGCATTACAGCGGAAGCTTGACGCGGCATGCTTTTGAGACCGTTTGAGATACAGATTTGAAATTTCCAAGATGACTTTCAGGGACAGCAAGCAACTCTTACAGTAGACACTGCGTTAGCATTGTGTTGTCCGTACGTCCGTCTGTTTTTGTTAAATATCTCCGCTCTCGGTAAACGTTTGATATAGATTTGAAATGTTCTGGTTAGCTTTTAAGAACCGTACTATAACGAAGTAAATTTCTCCGTCATTTCTGTCCACGCCAGGATTCGAACCCGTATCCCCTCATTCCGGAATAAGTCACTCTACCAATTGAGCTACGCGGACGTTTTATTCTGATTCCTATCTGCCTTTATGTCGCGTGCGTCCTTCTGGCAGTACGTCACATCTCCTGGTACGTTACAGTACGTAAGTGCTTCACTGTGTTTGCACTTTGTGTTGCTGCCCGTTCGACCGCACGTCCGTCTGTCCTATGTTTTCGATGAATATTTCTGGAGCAGTTTAAGATGGAGACTTGAAAAGTTCAGTATAGCCTTCAGAGACCTAACGTAACTCTCATCCGGGAAACCGTTTCAGGTGGAGGTTGCAGAGGCATAACTAGGGCGAGGCAGGCTGGGTGGCTGCCCCGGGAGCAGCTCAAGAGAGGGCGGAAGAATTACTGCTTGCAATCTTATTAAGATTGGAATTGACGCTTTTACACCACTTTCTGGTACATTTAAAATTCAAATTTCTTCCTTCTCAAAATGTTCAAGTGATGCTAGTTACTCACATTTAGAAATAAAGGCGCAATTGTATATGCCGTCCAACTGAAGAACCACAGCGTTTGTCGACAACATCGGAGTCCACGGTTTTTATTTAGTTGGTTGGAAAGGTAAAGGTGTAGTTCACATTATTGAAGATTCTCTGGTGGCTATTCAGCCATTACTGTGAATACAAGTTACATTCGATCTGTTTGATATAGTACCGAAAGTCCTAATTCTGAAGCAGTTGCAAAAAGCTATAGAAACAATCGCAGTTTTGATTATATATATATATATATATCATAATTTTCTTGCTGTTTCGGTATCAGCTAATCCTATGATAAAGAGAATTTGTCTGTTTTGAGCTGAATAATCCCACTTCCCCCGAATTTCCTTCAAACAACAGGTGTACATCTAAATCTGCATCAAGAAGTCCAGGATTCTCTTTTACTTGACCATAGCGTTCGACATAATGCAAGTCGTACTCATACTTAAACAAATTCACAAAAAACCTGTTACTCACCGTTTTCTCTGCAGTACAGAATGTGTTGTCCATTTCTTTTTATGTCTGTTTTATTTATATGGAAAGCATATTCGATTTTTCAGTGAATTTTCGGAAAGATGACACTAAAACAAATGTGAGTGGTAGAATAATTTTTTCTGTTCCTGTTTCTACACTCAGTTGACAAAACATTAGAGATAGGGGTGATGGGCTGTTGAAAAACCGAAATCTGGCGATAAATAAGAAGACAGCAGGGCTTTCCAACAGTGTATCGCAATCGACGAACATGGGTAAACGTGATGATCTGAGCGACTTGGATCTGGAGACATTGTCGGCGCAAGACATATTGGTCATTCTATCGCCCAAGTGGTAAGAACACATGGGTTCTCGAGGGCAACCGTATCAAGGGTGTACCGCGATAATACCATAGACGGACGTACCTGCGCCCAGAGAGCAAGCCGTAGCCGACCACACGCCATTGATGACTGGGACCGATGTAGACTATCCAGGCTCGTGCAAGCCGACCGCTTGGCAACGGCATCGCAAATCACATCCAGGTTAAATGTCGGAGGCCCAATAAGTGTCAGCTAGAGAACGGTACGGCACACTCTGCATACCTTGGGCTGCAGTAGCCGACGCCGTACTCGTGAGCCACTTTTGACTGCTCGTCATCCGACATTACGCCTCGCCTGGTGCTCTGAACATCAAAACTGCACCTATGCAGAGTGGCGCCGCGTCATGTTGTCAGATGAATCTCGTTTTCAGCTGTAGCGAGCTAACGGGAGGATGCGGGTGTGGCGTCGATGCATCATCAGGCTATGAACCCGTCGTTCTAGAGAGGCGCTGTTCAAGACGGCGGTGGCTCTGTGATGGTTTGGAGAGCCTTCTCATGGGACACATTAGGCCCCTTAGTGTGCCTGGAGTGGTCCTTAACCGCTGCGCGTTTCCAGCATTAGCTGGCTGATCACCAACACGCTTTCATGGCCTTCGCTCATCCTCTGGCCGATGGTCTGTTTCATTAGAACAAGGCACAGCCCCACGGACTCGAGGAACACTCATCTGAGATTGGAAGCATCCAATGGCCCTAAAGTTTTCGGATTTAAACCATGTGGAAGCTCTCTGGGATGTCATTTAGCAGAACATCAGATCCATCGATCCTGAACCGACGTCTCTCTAGGAGTTGTGAACAATGCTGCAGCAGACATGGCTGGCATTACCTCCGGAAATCCTCCGGCATCTGGTGGTGTCGATGTCTTGACGTGTACTGGCTGTTATTCGTGCTACAGGAGGACCAACTAGATATCAGGTAAGTATCTGTAAGTATCTGTTTTGCCCATTGAGTGTATTAGATTTCGTGTAAGAAAATGATGCACTTCCCATGCTTATGCGGGAAGGCATTTTCTTTTATTCTACTATTGCGTTCATAATCCAAAATGGGTGTTAACCACAATATCTCGTTTCGTATCAGCGATGGTGAACCGGAAACGCTGAAAATCAGTTTTCCATTTAAAAATAAAAATGTTTCCGTACGAGCTTCTTTCGACGAGCAAGTGCAGAAAAAAATTATTAAAAGTATATCACAGTTTCATTTTTCTTTTCTGCATTTTGGAATGTTTATAAAAATGCTATAAGTCGGATTTAAGAAAGTGCTGAAAAAGTCTTTTTGATCAGCCAACATGAAGTGAACTAACGGTGTACGAAAGGTCACTTTTCAAATTGAAATGAGACTGGGACATTATCAGTTTGTGGTTTTGCTCTTGTATCACGATTATAGTACGGAACTTGCGGGTACTTAATGAACTAAATATGTGTTTCTATTTCATTAGGTGGCAATACTTTGTTTCATCGTGCTTCAGAATCAGAGAAGGACAAGCATGAACTTACTCGCATGAAGGATGTCGTTCGTCGGGAATTCCATGAGCCTTTCGTGCTTTGGCCTCGGGTAACTGCTGATGAACAAGTGGCCTCAACGAGTTCGGCTGCACCGCAAGTGATCACGGAGCAACGTGCGATGGGGGCGCGCAAAAAGGATCCGAAGTCTCTCCGGAATGACGCACGTGGAAATCAGTGATCCTTCTCACATCATTTCATGAGGATCACAATTTATTGGTTGCATTTTGTTTCTCTTCAAAATTTATTAATTTTAGTTAGATGAAATTCTTTTTACAAACAAGTGTTTTAGTAAGAATAATGAGTGATAATCATATTTCCTCAAAAATTGAGTCTGAATAATGCTCTTAAAATGATAAGAAAGAATTACATGAATCACATGTTTTTTTAAATAATGAGTACAAATATGTTTCTTTATGTAATGAGTCAGAATAATGTTTATTAAAGGTATATTAAATTGCGATGAAGGTTTCATTTATTAAATTACTTATTACAAACAATATGATTTCCTTTGTCTAAACGTTTGTCTCACTTTGGTAGCGCAGTGGAAAGACCGCTTGCCTGTTTTAATTGTCGAACCCCTGCCTCAACCAATATATATATATATATATATATATATATATATATATATGAGTGTGTGTGTGTGTGTGTGTGTTTATTGCTGTAATGCTCATGAAAGATACTTTCACATTTGGACATCACACACACACACAAAAGAATACCTGGTTGTTATAAAATTACTCTATACATCTCTTATTTTTGACGCTTTTACCTAGTTTATAATATTAAAATAATGTGCATGTTTGTACTTGTATGGGAGACATTTTGTTAATCGGGTACTGCTCCTTAGATTTGCAATCTCGATTTAAAAGAAAGAGACCGGACTTCGTGCAAGTACTACTTCGCTCTAAGTTAGGAACAAGGAAGTTTTCATTTTAGCGCGAAGACGTTTGATTCATTCTTCAGAATAAATAACAGAAGTAATATTGGACGCTCTAGTATGGTATATTTAACAAACAATTTGCTATGTAGAAAACATGCACCCTTTATAGTGCCTTCAGTTCACAATTGTGGCCAGTAATGTTTCCAGTGTTACCCAGACAGCATACAAACAGTGAGCCAAAGTTAGCCTACCGCAACGAAAAGAGTGTTTCGTTGGCTGAACGTAAGCTAAAATCTGACCAAATATTTACCAGCGAATATCGGTTACAGAAAAGTTATACAGCGTGTCCATAAAGTATTTCTTACATTTTACAAATTAATATAAAAAAGTATATTAAAGGTACAAGAAAGGGATGGCATGACAATGATGGCGCACAAGTAAAGTTTTTTTTTTTTTTACCAGTGTCAGTATACCTCCATATGGGCGCCATTTGTGGCCCGGAGGACATCTAAGCAATATTCGATTTCACGCCATGTTTTGTTTAACATCTCAGCAGAGATAGAACCAATGAGGTCCGTTGTTTTTCTCTTCACCCTCTCGACATCCGGAACACTGCTAGAGTAAACTTAATCTTTCACATAACCCCACACGAAAAAGTCTAGAGGGGTTACGTCGGTCGATCGAGGTGGCAACGTCATGGGACCGTCGCGGCCAATCCATCTGTCTGGAAATGTAGCATTCAGGAACTCACGAGCCATTATTAACCAGTGTCGTGGGGCATCGTCTTGTTGGAAAATAACCAAAGGTTGGAGTGCATGCAACTGAAGTGCTATAAAACGTTGTCCAGGTACATGTTACATATTCCCCTGGGCTGTGTAAAAAAGAAGGGTCCGATGATTCTGTCATGCATCAAGCTGCTCCATACGTTCTCTTTCAGGCTATCACTTTGTTGTTCGATGACGTAATGGGGATTTTCTGATCCCCATATTCGCACATTGTGCCTATTTACTGTTCCAGAGACGTGGAATGTGGCTTCATCTGAGAAACAGACCCGGTGCAGATAATCACTATCATGAGTTATGAGCTGCAACATCTCCGTCGCAAATGCAGCACAGTGAAGCCGGTCATCAGGCTGAAAAGCTTAAACGATCTGTACCTTATAAGCATACAGATGATGACGTTTGTGTAAAATTTTGTGAACCGTGACACGGGGAATCCCAGTTTCCACTAAAGCACAACGAATGGATTTCCTGTGGTTTCGCAGAAATGTCTCCTGAACAGCTGCAGCTGTCTCTTGTGTAACCGGTGATTGGCCTGCTCTGGGGAGGCCGACAACACTTCCCGTCGCTCTAAACTTTTCATACTAAGCTTTTATGCGTTTTTAGTCCGGCGGTGATCGCATCTACTCGTTTCTGGAGTGACACTGGGCAGTAATCGCAAATTTGGTCTCATGGAACCACAACACGCACGCCGCTTTTTCTTGCATTGAAACCATTATCGATTAAATGCTCCTTTTTAGAGCTCACCTAAAGAACAGAAAAGAAAAATGGTTGGCAATATACACTGAAGAGCAATTGAATTAGAGACAGCTCTGGCGTTATGCAAATGTGGCGCTGTGGGCGGCCCTGTAAAAGGAACCGACATGACATATGCTGCGATCCGACAATATAAGGAGTGATGCGACGAGAATAAGTAAGAGTCGGACGCAGTATGGGTAAGACGAAGGATCTAAGCACATTTGATCATGGGCAAATTGTCGGGGCCCGACGAATAGGTCACTCCCTCTCGGAAGTCGTGCAGGCACTGGGATTTTCACGAGCCACTGTGTCACGGGTGCACCGTGAATACATCGAATCTGGTAAAACCATCCCTGCAAGGGCCAACTGCCGTGGACAACAGCGTGTGGATGAGCGGGGTCATCGTCGGCTAGCCTCGCATTGTAACAGCGGATAGACGGGCCACAGTGAAATCACTCGGCAATTTAACGCTGGTGCACAAAAACGTGTAAGCAGCCACACCATCCAGAACCATGTCCTCGTATGGGGTACAGAAGCCATCGTCCCACGAGGGTACCGCTGCTGACCGCACATCACAGGGTGCAAAGATTAGCATGGGCGCGGGAACATCGCCACTGGACCCTTAATATGTGGAAAAATGTTGCCTGGACTGATGAGTCGAGATTCACGTTAGTACATGCGGATGGCAGGATACGAGTACGGCGCAAACCACATGAAGCGATGGATCCTTCTTGCCAGCAGGGTACTCTTCAAGATGGTGGGGGTGGCATTCTCGTCTGAGGACTGTTTACGTGGACTGAAATGGGACCCCTGGTACGTAAAGCATCGTCCCTCACAGGTCAACGTTACCGGGATATCCTGGACGACCATTTTCTCCCGTTCGTGCGTCTTCAACATCCCACTGGGGATCTTATCCTGCAACAAGACAATGCACCGTGCCATCGCTCCCGAATTGTGTCCGAATGGTTGGATGAACACTCCACCGACGTGACCTCGCTTCCTTGGCCAGCTAGGTCACCTGACCCCCAATCCCATCAAGCACATCTGGGATGCCATCGAGATAGATGTTCGAGGCTTTGATCCACCTCCATCAAATCTTCGTGAACTGTGGGAGCTTGTTCAGGGGTCGTGGATCCGTAGGGCTTCTCAACGCTTCCGGTGTCTTGTCGAGTCCATGCCGAGACGAATCGCCGCCGTCATCAGGTCGAAAGGTGGTGCTACACGTTACTAGACAGGTATCTCTAATTCAATTGCTCTTCTGTGTAATATAGCAGTGCTGCTATATTATATTGCCATCCATTTTATTTTAACTTACATAGATTTTCATATGGATTTTTGTAGTGTGGGAAAGACTTTATAGACACCCTGTATTACTGTTCATAATTCCTTAGTAAATGGCCTACGAAAACAAAAAAAATCAAGAGGAATACCTCGACTTTTTGTTAGCATTTAAAAGACATACAGTAGATAAAAACTTAAAATTTATTTGTTCCTTGGTTGTATGTAATTCTTTGCCATCTACTGACAAGTTATTTTCCATTAAGAAAGCTCGTCGTTGGGCGAACGCATTTTCGAACACGTTAAGCTAATGTACGTGAGCAACTGGAGCGGTTGTTGAGATTGGGAATCTTATTTGGAATGAATCGTTATGAAGCAAAGTTAAGTAAACTATTGTCATGCAAAGAACCTCCAGTGTCCCAGTGAATACGAACATAAACGTAGTGTCGGGAGGGAAGCACGGAGCGGCAAGTTCACCCCAAACTTTAAAAAATTTAAATGTAAGGACAAGCCTATCATGGGGCAGCAAACTTAAATGGGTTTTTAAATGGAGTTGCCACAAAGTTTAAAGAAGAACCAAGAGCTTTCTTTGCACACACACACACACTGTCGTACTTACCTTTTAGATTTAGCTATAATTCGTTTTTTGTGAGGAAGTAAAGCCACGACAAATACTATCAATGTAGAGAACTCATTATGTAACATTATTTGTGTATCAGCAAAACAATTTGTAATATTTAAAAGAGTCTGTAAAAAAGAAAAAACAACTTTCTTTTCGGAAAATTTAGCATCTGGTTAAGAATACGCTGAAAAATTCATCATCGTTCATTAACAGCAGTGATTGAAGAGTAATGCATAACAAAAAATATTTGTTATGCATTTAAAAAAACCACATATTATGGTATGTACGGAGAAACTGTTTCCAAGAATGCCTCCCTCAAAGGAAAACGTCAGTTGACTCTTTTCCGTCACTCCCTGCAAAAGGAAACATTGGTTTTCATTTACACGTGCACCCGAAATATTTTGGTCACGCTATGCGTATGAAGACGACTTCATGTGTGCAGAACAAAAGGTGCATTCTGTTAGGATTTCAGTCTCTACGATGGGGAGAGTTCCGCCCGGAAAACAGCCGCTACCAGGCTCAGCATTGTATCAATGGACTACAATAAATTGTAGACAAAATGACTTTGGTACAAGTGAGACCTTATGTTTTTACGAAATGTAAGTTGTAGATGTGTTTTTAAGAAGTAAGAATAGCTGTTCACTTAAATTTAAGACATAAGGAGAAGAGAAAGCGATGGAAGAGCATCACCTATTCGACACCACACAGAAGAAAACTTGAAAAGAAACGAGAGCCGTCCCCCGGTGGTCGTGTGGCTTTGAGTTTTAGTCATTCGCCCCAGATGGATCCGGGTTCGAATTCTGGGGGAGCTAAGCGCGGAGTGCTTGTATTGAGGCAATGGTATCTATCTCCATTCTATGGAGCCATGAAGATTTAAGCAACCCGATTTTTCGGCTTATAAGTCGATATGGGATATAAGTCGAGTTGGCTAAATTTCTCAATTTCCTTATCTTCATTCAAAGATAAGTCGATCTTGAGTACAAGACGTGGCTAGAACAAATACAGTTCAGTTAGTGATCCTAACTTCTGTAACGATATTTTTAATGTTTCAGCCAATATTATTAGGACCAGAAAGTGAAGAAACTTCGGCATTTTTTTTTTCGGAAAAATGTTGAATTTTGTAAGTCTATTTTTCTTTTTTACGAACTGACGCTACCGTATCCCTTCCCTTCGACCAGACAGCCAGAGAAGCCACCCTGCGAAGGTGAAAAAAAAATAATAAGATCACACAAGTGCGAGAAATAAGAGTGATGCTTGCAGCGTGAGTTGTGGTTCGCTGATTTCTCACAAAGTTCGATTGAAATCAGACCACAAAAGAGCTTTTGATTTTAATCCGAAACATGAAATAAATTAAGATAAGCATAATGAATGAAAGCAGTAGTTGATTTTAATTCACTTGATAGATACAATTGAGAGATTCGCAGGGCGAATAAAGACTGCCTTCGCTAGCAGCTGGTATTTGCTATTGTTAAAGCGTATGCGCCGCTGGCTGTCGACACAATTGTCACCAGCCAATCTACTACGTGACAGTGACATGTTTCAGAGGCTTAATCATTGCCAAATAAGTGAGATTTACCCATTGTGGCTCTGGCGGCTTTGCAAAACCAGAAGTAAATGCTACCCACGGGGTCTTAGAGGGATCGTAAAGGGAGTGCAATTAACTTACGACAACTGCCACTCTAAATTTCTCACGGCGAGTTTAACGCTTATGTCGGACAGAAATATCTGTCTCTCTCTCTCTCTCTCTCTCTCTCTCTCTCTCACTCTGGAGCTTTAAAACAAGATATTAGTGAATGGAATATTACGTTTTGTACACTTTGGGAATGGTTTCTTAGAAATCCTATTGACTCTCAGGTCTCAGGGTTCTTGGATCACTACCGAATTTAATGCACGATCTTTTTTCTCATTGAGAAATTTCAATAGATAAATCGATGTGGAGTATAAGTCGTGGCCCGGACTTCTGAATGTAAAAAAAGTCGGTATTTGTGAAGTCATAGGTCTAACTGTTTGTAGTAGTTCTTGTCACTGTAACAGTAGGTTTAAGCCTTCAGCTTTAATTATAAGCTATAAGACTTACTTGCTTAAATGTTAACTTTGCCTAAGCAGTGGGCTTGTGAACAAAATACCAATTTTTTTTTTGATTGGAGGTTTAACGACCACCGTGAGCAACTCAATGGGCTATAAGCAGTCGCCCGTCCCTAATTTGGGGTCACTGGTTCCAGGGAAGGTAGAGAGCCAGTGTCGTAAGACAAACACAACATCCATGTATCCCCGGGATTCGAACCCGGACCCCTTTCGAACGAATGATCAGAGGCCATCGCTTAGACCACTGCGCCACCGGGGCGGCCAAAAATATCAATCACTGTCACTCAAAGAAAAAACACTAACGACCAAGGTAGGGAATGAATCAACATGAACTTAAGATTAATCCACTTTTTAATTCTCGGCTATGGCACTTCAGCACAAGTAAACATGGGCGCCCATAGCTTAGTTTTCAGGAGGGAGCAAACAGAAATTAGTTTTGAAGAGGGGACAAACTGAAATTAGTTTTCAGGAGGGGACAAACAAATTGACGAGCTAAGTTGGAACAGCGGCTTAAGGTATGTTAGAGGCGGTTCTTCCGTTTTTTATATCAATAAATGTATTTTTATAACAATTTTTATGTGCCTGTAAATATAAGTATGTGCTGTTTAAAATCTTTAAAACCTAATTTCTCAGAACCATGTTGTTGTGGATAAGTCGTTTTCCCACCTAGCTCCTCAATTGTAACTATAATAAACAAACAACATACAAAAACACCACATCCAAATTTCCTCTGTCCTTTCTTGTTGTCTAACCAGTTTTGCCACACATACAATGCATAAATTTAACTGAAAACCAGAAGATCCAAAAACTTCATAAAATAGGTTGATAAAGTAAATTCGACAGCTTGTTGAGGCAATAATGAAATTTCTTTATTTTTCTGAGCCTTATCCTTTCGGCTACTTGTTGCCCATGCGCCACGAAACTCTAGGAATCAATCGGTCTTCAAGAAAAAGTTCTGGAAACAATCTCAAATCTTTGTCAAGCAGTGAAAACGGCTGCTGCAGAGAATGATATATTTTTCATTCCTTCTCCTTTCATGGTGTACATATCTACGTTGTTGTTTTACATTCAATACAAAAATGTATTTTTATTTTCTACTCTACATTCACAACGTTTTACCTACTTTTACTGCATATATACGCATTCAGAAATTCAGCAGACAAATAAGCAATCAGAAATAATGTCAGCGCAAAAATCTTTGTAGTACCTTCCAAAACCAGAAACTATATAATCAGATTTCTAGGGGAGTGCAAGTGTCTCCTCTTGCCCCTCCCTATGGGCGTCCATGCAAGTAAATCATATTAGCCAGAATACAACTTGCTGACTTCAAATCCAGTACTTCGTAATATACGTTTATAACATTTATCTTACCAGTCACTCTCATAAAATGAGCCTTTCATCTCATAGCCAACACAAAATGCACATCTAATAAATCGTTATCTCATACTGTTTTGCTCTCATTGTTATCTCGATTTGCATAAATTGCATTCTTACTATATTTAGTGATTACGTTTTATTGAATTCTGACCCACTGCCAGTGGTGACAACCTCGGAAAACTCGTCAGGGAAAATAATGTATCATTAAGTCAGAAAACGTTTAACGAAGAGAAACTAAATCTAAATAAGAACACAGAAACTCAAAAGGAAGGTTAAATTAGAGGTATAAGTAAGTCACAGGACCACTGGTCCCAAATTAGGGACGGGCGACTGCTTGTAGTTCGTTAAGTTGCTCACGGTGGTCGTTAAGCCTCCAATAAAATCCTTCAGCCCCCTCTCCTCCAAAAAAGAACGGGTACGTGAGCACGTGACCAGCACAATGAACGGATGTGCACATCAACTGTTATGTATGCAAGGAAATCTTGAAATAAACGTCACCGGTTCTCGAGTTGCTAACAAGATATCCACCGAGTAATCACTGAATTATGACCAACCCTATCAAAAGTGGCTGCTGACCGTTGACCTTGTGATTTCCGAGAGGGCGTGATTAGTCGACCGTTGAAGCATACTTATATAAGGTGTGAGTGGAGCAGTAGGTAGTAAAATCCGGAGCGTGATGGGAAAATGGAAGGACTTATCTGATTTTGAGAAAGGACAAATTGTGGGAGTTCGGAGAGTGGGTGCCTCGATTTCCCATACTTCTGAACTGGTGGGTTGTTCGTGAACCGCCGTAGTTAAAGTGTATTGAGACTGGTATGAAAATGGTCAAACAACGACTGGAGGCAAAACTGCACAGAACAGCGAAAGGTTGATGTGAGAGCTCAGCGCCGTGTCCGACGACTGGTACAGGCCAATAGACGCAGCAGTGTTCAACAGTTAACTACCCAATACAATAGGGGTCAACCAGGAATAGTGTCTGTCATGACCATGTGTCACACGATCGCACGTATGGGCTATAACAGCAGACAACCCCGACGATATCCTCTGTTGATCACGTTTCATCGGCGCAAAAGGCTTACCTGGTGCAGAGATTATGCAAGTTGGACATCGGATGACTGGAAAAAAGTGTGCTGGTCTGACGAATCGCATTTTTTACTCCACTTCGTGGACGGTCACGTACGTATTTGGCGCAAACAACATCGGGCACTCGACCCATGCTTCATGGTCTGCACAGTGCAAGCCGGAGGAGGCGGTTGTATGGTGTGGGGCATGTTTACCTGGCAGGAACTTGGACGCATTGTGCATCTGGAACAACGTATGACTTATGCGCACTATCGTGAATTGCTTGTTGACTCTGTACACCCAGCAACGTCGCACTTTTTCCCGAATGGCCACGGTGTCTTCCAAGATGACAATGCGCCGAGCCACGCGTCCAATGTTGTGCACAGATGGTTTGTGAAACACAGTTCAAACTTCCAGCACATCGATTGGCCTCCGAACTCCCCGATATTAATAACATAGAGCATTTCTAGAACACTGTGGAACGGCATGTCAGGCGCGTCTGGATTTTTTTTTTTGATTGGAGGTTTAACGACCACCGTGAGCAACTCAATGGGCTATAAGCAGTCGCCCGTCCCTAATTTAGGGTAACTGGTTCCTGGGAAGGGAGAGAGCCAGTGCCGTAAGACAAACACAACATCCATGCTTGACCGGGATTCGAACCCGGACCCCTTACGGACGAATGATCAGAGGCCAGCGCCTTAGACCAGTGCGCCACCGGGGCGGCCACGCGCGTCTGGATGCACTAACCAGCTCCATACCTGCATTGAAGGCCGCATTACACACAGCTTGGTTGGCCATACCTCCCAACTGCTTCTGACATCTTATTGAATCGATGCCACGTCGGATAGTTGCTGTACTGAGGGTAAAAGGAGGATCTACGAAGTATTAGGTAGGCGGTCATAATTCAATGATCCCTCAGTGTATTTTGGATTTACCTTGTGCAAGATGATCTCGAAACTGGAAGATGTTCTTCGTTTGTTTCCGATGTAGCCTCGTGATTTTCAGAATATGACATCCTGTAACAGGAAAAGGGAACTGCATTAGTCTCAAATATTGTTCGCATCACTGTTCAAACGCCACTTTTCTACCTACCCGAGATCTAAATTTTAAAAAATATACCTACAGACACTCCTTTCCCTAGAGTTTTTCGCAGTCATCAGCTGAGCCCATTGCTACTGCATACTGATATCTTGTAATACATCTCTGATTTCCGTTAAGAATGCTATATCTGTTTCGTTTGACCTAATGGTTCAGTTTAGGAAAGTAATGCCTTTTGATAATCTATCTCACTTTCTGTTTAGAAACCCTTTTTAAGAAGAATCCGCATGGGAACTGCCACGAAAATGACATTCAGTTCTGTCAGATACATCATCTCCTTTGTGTGTACACTGAATGCTTACTGAATAGCAACCACCCATATACAAAGTGTATCACACCCAAGGAGGTTAGAAGTAAGAGGAGGTGGCAACAGCCCATCTCCCTGTTCTTCTGGCGTGACGCCACTTTTTATCAGCTGACTACGCCAATGCGCCCAACCTAAGAATCTCCTGTATATCTCTATGGGAAAATCGCGATTTTGAACGGGGTTTTCGGACCCTTACTCTACCCATATAGGCATGAAAAAAATTGAGGCTGAAATGTTCATTCCCATAATAAAAAATTTCCAGAAAAAACAGGAAAATATGTGTTGGTATTTCTTTAAGAAATTGAACAAAATAATGATTTTTTGAGCGGAAGTACATAGTGAGCATGGTTACTTACCGCCCATGTACAAGTAACTATGCATACTGCCCATGTACAAGTAACTATGCATACTGCCCATGTGCAAGTAACCATGTTTAAAATATAACCAAAAACCTAATGTTAAGAAATAAGAAGTCCGAAATATTCCTTCTTTCCATCCTTGGTTTGCATGCGATAAGCAAAACTGATTAAGCCACAGGAAGTGACGTCACGTTTCCGAACTCTCGCAGCGCAGACTCCCACCACCTCAAAGAGAGGACAGAAATAGCTGAGCTGTTTTGGCTTCACTCAAAACGGGCTCCTTCACCGCCTCTTCTTCTAACCTCCTGGATCACACCCCATACTGGCATAACCACGATGAGAGCGTGTCTTGTGGGCTGAAGGCGAGTGTTGTTGTTTTTTTTATTGGAGGTTTAACGACCACCGTGAGCAACTCAATGGACTATAAGCAGTCGCCCGTCCCTAATTTAGGGTCACTGGTTCCAGGGAAGGGAGAGAGCCAGTGCACCCGATACTGGCATAACCACGATGAGAGCGTGTCTTGTGGGCTGAAGGCGAGTGTTTTTTTGTTTTTTTTTCGATTGGAGGTTTAACGACCACCGTGAGCAACTCAATGGGCTATAAGCAGTCGCCCGTCTCTAATTTAGGGTCACTGGTTCCAGGGAAGGGAGAGAGGCAGTGCACCCGATACTGGCATAACCACGATGAGAGCGTGTCTTGTAGGCTAAAGGCGAGTGTTTTTTTTTTTTTTTTTTTTTGATTGGAGGTTTAACGACCACCGTGAGCAACTCAATGGGCTATAAACAGTCGCCCGTCCCTAATTTATGGTCACTGGTTCCAGGGAAGGGAGAGAGCCAGTGCCGTAAGACAAACACAACATCCATGCCTCACCGGGATTCGAACCCGGACCCCGTTCGGACGAATGATCAGAGGCCATCGCTTAGACCACTGCGCCACCGGGGCGGCAAAGGCAAGTGTGTAAAAGGTTGGTAGTTCATTTGAGCGCGAAGGGTAACACCTAGGATTTATCGGAGTTTACAAAATGCAAAATTGCGGGCTCACAAAGAGTTGGTGCATTTATTTTGAAAACGGAGACACTTGTGAATTGTTCAATTGCCTCCGTAGTTAAATGCCACCAGGAGTGGTACCGAAATGGCGACACTTCCACCAGGCGACACAATTGTAAAGGCTGGAAAAGGGCGAATTTAAGAGGTGAAGGACGAGTGCGTTGCCTTGTACAGGAAATCGGCGCACCACAGTTTCGTAGTTGACAACCCATTACAAAATGGGTCAACTATGAACAATATACCGCATGATAATGCGCCACACACTGGCACAGATGGACAACAAAAGCAAACGCCCTTTTTACCATCCTCTCATAATAGTCCATCCACATAAGCAACTCTCCTGTTGCCAACATCATGCGGATTGGGCAATAGAAGATTGGAAACAGGTGTGTTGGTCCAATGAAACACAATATGTGCTCCATTCTACCTATAATGGAGTCGATAGTTGGCCAACAGCATGAGCCTATGAATCCCTAATGTATGGGATCGACTAACCAGGCCAATGGGGGAGGGGCATTTACACCCCTCAATGTTGTACACCTCTACCCCAAGGAAATAAGTTCTTCTAGGATGATAATGTCCAATATCATCGGGCCTGTCTCCTGCAGGAATGGTTCTGCAAACACAGTGCTGATATGGCCCCAAAACTCACTTGATTTCAACACAATTGACTATCTGCTGGATGTTATGAAATTCCAGATACGGCAGTTGGACACACTGTAAAACCCAATTTTGCCGGTGACGTGATTCTAACCAAGGCCTACTAGAAAATACAAAACCAAGACGTTAGAGAGATGACTTCCCTTTTTTAGTGACGTCACGCGGAAACCAAAGTTTCCGATTGGTTTCCAACGCTCTCGAGTAAGACGTCAGGCACAACATCAGCGTATCAGGCAGTATAACTTGAAAGTGACGTCACAAATGGAAGGAACTGATGTCTCTAATGTCATGGCTTTGTACTTTCCAGTCGGCCTTGCTCTAATCCACATCCTTCTGCTCTGGAGCCGAATGGTTTCCCAATTAGGCTAAGCCGGTAAAGGCTTTTCACTCCTATTTGCCGTTTTGACGACGTGTGCGTCACCTCTGTGGTACGTTACATAATCCCCCCTGCGCAAGGGCTGGGAGGGAATCGCAAGTTTCTGGGTCAGTGGCAAAAGGAGGTCACTGTAGAGAGAACTCTGATTAATCCCAGACGATGTGTGGAAGAAGCATAACACATATTTGAAACATTGAAGAACCCAACGGCCAGGTGATTCATTTTTGCTTTCGGGCGCCAATATGAAACAAAATTTGCCTGTGGAACGACTCGAAAACCACATCGTTCTGCTCCGGATTCAGATGCTTTCCCAATTAAGCTACGCTGGCAAGAGCTTTTCCCTGCTACTTGCCGTCTTGACATGTCCGTCACCTCCGTAATACGTCACAACAACACCGCGCTGCATAACGTAATTGTGGACCGTAATACACACAGGGATAGATTAACAGGCAAGCCAACGAATCTTAGGCGTGGTGCCCTGCGATGCAGGAGGTCCTCAAAAATTATAAAATAATGATTTTCCTTTCTTCTTTTAATTTTGTTTAAAAAAACAAAACAAAGAGTCATAGACAGGGGCACGAACATCTACAAGTACAAATTCACTAGCTTAAATGCAGGCTGACTAAAAATCGTTTAATATTCCTTAATGCTCCACTACAACTGAGCTTAGAAATTGGAGTGTTATTTCAAGCCAGTCTTGTTAGAACGTAATGGACATTTTGCTCTTCAATTCGGTATTATCAGGCAACCACAAAAGTATTTGCAGTTTTCGGAGACTGAGATAAAATGCAACACATACATAGTAGAAAAGAAATTTATTCATCAAAGTAATTACTACCTATATGCATCAACAACGTTCTGCCAACGTGTTAACAAATCACTGTATATATACCCCTGCGATAAAATGCCGGGTCATGGGAAGAGAAAAGTTTTGGAGGGAGGCGTGCAACTCATCAAAGTTGGAGAAGTCGTGTCTACGCAAATGATTGTCGAGTGAAAGAAACACGTGATAGTCTGAAGGAGAGATATCTGGTGAGTAAGCTGGATGACATAAAAGTTCCCACCCAAGTTCTTTGATAGTGTGTTTCCTGTCATTGAAGCGGAGTGGGCACGAACGTTCTCTTGAAGGAGCAGAACTCCCTTTCTGTTGACCAGTGCTGCTTCCTTCTTTTTCAGGTCCTCATACACTAAGCTTTTGTGAATACACATGCTTTTTGTGAAAACAAATTTTGACTGTATTTTTTCTTCTTTTAGAGTTTAACGACCACCGCGAGCAACTCTAAGGACTATAGGCAGTCACCTGTCTCCAATTTAGAGATATTTGTTCTAGGCAAAGGAGAGAGAAAGTGCTGTAAGACAAAGACACCACCCATGCCTCATTCGGGACTCGAACCCATACCAACTTGTACGAATCGTCAGTGACCAGCACTAGGACACTGCACCACTGTCGCGGTCAAATTTCGACTGTGCTAACTTCTCATAAAACTTTGGCAAAATGAAAAATTCGCAATGCAATTACTTTAGTGTGCAGCTTGATTTTAATTCGGCACATATACTTAAGGTAAAGCATTTCACTTTTGCTAATATGTTCTCACCATTATAGTTCTACTTTGTCAATACAAATTACAGACATTCTACAAGATATATCCTTTTAAGACACAAATTTTCATGTGTAATATCACCGATACAGACACCCGACATGGACCAGAAATATCAAACAGAGGAACAGCACGCGGTGTTCTCAGGTGGTCACCCTCCCAGATACAGGGCCTGATTTTTGCACGTGCACAGGGCCTCAGAATTTGGGGGCCTCCAAACTACTTTGAAAAAGGTTAATAAAAAAATCAAAAGGTTTCTTTTTTACGCTTTCCAACCGTAGGTTGAAGAAGCGTATAACCGATATAGTCACTTTCCTTTCGAGCTCTGTGTTTGTGCCCAGTTTTTGGAAGTGTATAGTGAGTGTTTGTTCTTATTTTTGTGTTCCCCTTCAAGAAGAAGATCTGTAGTTTCCTTTAGCTCAGCTCCCAAGTCGGTGAGTTGCATATTTTGTTTGCATTCAGCGTTTTATTATTTTCGATCAAGCTGATCGATCCTTAAGTTAATCCTCGCCATTTACAATGGCGGGCACTGAGAAGGGTGATGTCCACGCCCACATCAGTGATGCTCATTCAACCTCCTCCTCCTCCTCCTCCTCACTCTCAGGAGACCAATCAGCATTTATTCACGTCAGAGGCGTCATACGCATACAAGATGTGACGCGCGACTCCTCTGCAAAGGCTCAAGCTGATATCCCTGCCCAGGAGAGTGACGTCACCTTGACGCACGTCCCTGGTTCATTTGCCGAAGCTATGGATGTGACCGATTGCACTGTTGCGTTGCCTTCAACTGGCTCAACTCAGTTTACCAAGCCGCTACCAGCAATCAGCACTGTGTTGCATCCTTCCGCTGCCAACTCTACGTCTCTCACTTACTCCAAAGTGACCTCCGGAGCGAGAGTTCCTTCCAAGTTTATTGCTCCCGTTTTTCCTGACTCTTACGTCAGTGTTGAGGGTAGTTCTGCCACCATCGATATCCCAGAGGATTCCCCAGCCGGGAAACAATTTTTCTCCACAATGGATTTCGGTGTCTGTTTTGATGCATTACCAGACACGAAACTCAAGGAATATAGTATTGCCCTAAAGAAGATTCTTCCTACAGGAGCTTATATCACTCATATGGCTCGAAAGCCACGGGCCGTATTAGTGTATTTTGCCCGTAAAGAACATGCAGACCTTGTGATGACTGATGGCTTATCCATCAAAGATGTGCATCTTCTGGCTGAACCTGTGGCGCAGCGACCTATCCAGGTCACTTTCCACCCAGTTCCGCCTGAAGTCTCAGATGTCGCTCTATGCACTTTACTCAGCAAATTTGGCCGAGTGGTTGGACCAATAACGACTCTTTCGGCGGCGCCCAGTGATCCCGATGACAAATCCATTGCAGGGTTTCGTTGAAGTGCCCGTGTCATATTTCCGTCGGACGATCATCTGCTTGAGTGCCCGAAGATCCTAACCGTACGGTGTGGCCAGCAACGTCGGAGAATCGACGTCATTACCTCCTTGCACTTCACGCTTTGCCATGGCGAAAACCATCTTCGCGTGCACTGCCCACATCAAGTTCCACCGACTCCGACTGGCGCTCCTACAGGTACTGTTCCTACCTCGAAGCGTACTACACCATCTACTTCAACACAGCAGGCCTCGGAGCCAAGATATGATGAAAAAAGTTCGCTTACAGACGTTGGTCAACGCAACGCTCCCACAACCGCTTCCTCTTTTTCACTAGAGGACTTTCCTACAATTGCCTCCTCACTCCCGCAACGTCGTCGCTCCACCACTGAGTCCCTTTCAGAAGGTTCACAACCAGCTATTACCACTGGAATCTCCGAAACAGCTGATGTGGAGTCCGTTAGTCCAGAGACGCTGTGTGAGGATGAGACGACCGAGCCTCCACTGAAGCGCCGCGGCTCTGGCCGCAGCAGGCGAGTAGTGAAGAAGCAAAACTCTACTTCACCTCGTTCAACCTCCCTCTCCAGCAGTTCTCCTCGACACACCTCGCCAGCCGAAGTCTCCTTTCCCACGGTCGAAGAGTTCGCTGCATTTCTCCAGACAGCCAATATACCTCCCGTACCACTCTCATACATTGATCTCCATACATACTTAACGAATCCGACAAACTACGCAATAGCACGTGCCTTAGCAGTCAAGAATCCATCGCTTCGCCAACTTGTGCCGGAGCAGATCTTCAATGTGTCTCATTTCTGCCGCCAGAATGTTCCCACCCATCCGTGGGCACAAATCTTCTATAATCGTCTCAAGTCTTTTCCTCCAGCTCTGAAAGATCTTCAGCTAGAGGCAAGGAACCCCACAATTCAATATCGTGTCACTTAATTGCAGGGGATTCGCTTCCCCCCTCAGCAACTCTCTGGCATATGACGACCTCAACCCGTTGGGTCCTGATATTCTCCTCCTTCAAGAGACAAATTGCAAACCAACTACCGTCTATTCTCTATGGCGCCAGTGGAACTTTGTGTTTCATCACGCCTATGGACTGACATCTCATAGCGGTCTTGCCATCGGCATTAGTCATACTCTCAATTCTATTATCACATCCCTCTCTGTGCGAAATATTTGTCGAGATCTCTTACAGCATGCATCCTTTACAATCGCGTCTTCCAGATACCATTTATTCAATATCTATATTCCAAGCACTACAACACATTTATCAATTCTCTTCACGCGTCTTCGCAGAGCACTCGACCGTATCCCACCGTCAGACCATGTTCTCGTTGGTGGGGATTTTAACTGTACCCTGGATCCTCTTCTGGATAGGTCTTCTACAAATAGAGAGCGCCGCCATGCCCTGGCGAACCTGCTCCAGACAGTTGTCACCAACAACGCTCTTCATGATGTACATCGGCATATTCATCCATGGTCGACTAATTACACTTGGCGCTCCTCTCATGCGCAAAATCCTTTCTTAGCCCACCTTGACAGGTTTTATGCCTCCAGTACTCTACTTCCTGCAGTGACAGAATCGAGTGTGCATCCCACGGCCTCATCTGACCACTGCGCCATTGCCATCATAGTCCATACTGCACCATTCAAACCCAGGATAATTCGCCCGTGGACATTTGATGATGCACTTCTCTCCGACCCGGCATTCTGCTCTTCGGTCCGGTCATTCCTGATTGACAGACGACCGCAGCTTCAATCTGCACTCTGCGAATTAAATTCTTGGTTGGAGATCAAGCAACAGCTCGTTCTGCATGTCCGAAACTACTCTTTCCAATTAAAGACACTCCAGAACATGCGCCTAGACTATGTTCGTTCAATGCTATCCATGCTCAGTCTCAGTGATCCTCTCTTCTCCTCCTTTCAAGAAGAGCTTCGATCTCTTCTCACTCCTCTGGCGCAACAAGCTCTCCGCCGACTTCGTATGCAACACCTGACGCCGGATGCTCACAACTATGAGTTCCTGACGTCGGTGGAAAACACCCGACGAGCTTCGTCCATACTTCATCATCTACGCCTTTTTTCTGGAGAGGTATCAGATGAGCCGATTGCGCTTTGTTCCCATGTCCGTCAGTACTTTTCCATGAAGTTCAGTGAACCTCCTCAACCATCCTCTGCAGCAATGGATTATCTCCTTTCTAATCTACCTCAGGTTCCCCCATCTCGCTTCTTCTCTTCTCTTTTCCCCCACGCCCTCTGAACTAAACACTACATTCTTTTCTCTGAATTCTAGTGCCGCTCCGGGTCCGGACGGCCTAACCTTTAGCTTTTATAAAACTTTTCTGCCTCTTCTTCTTCCGTTTCTCCTATCCGCTTTCTCTGCTGCCTTTACTTACTCTCCTCTCCCGAGGGGATTCACAAATGCATACGTTGTCCTTTTCCCCAAGAAAGGTGATCTCCTTGACTTGGTGAACTGGCGCCCAATTTCCCTACTGAATCTCGACTACAAACTTTATACCAAGCTTCTTTCACAACGACTAAATCCCATCCTCACTTACATCCTCTCCCTAACCAGACTTACACAGTTCCCGGCCGTTCCCTATCTTACAACATCCATCTCCTGACTGATCTAATTCACCTTGCGCGCTCCCGCTCTGAACCCCTCGCCCTCCTCTCTTTAGACCAACATGTAACGTACCAGGAGATGTGACGTACCTGCCAGAAGGACGCACACGACATAAAGGCAAATAGGAATCAGAATAAAATGTCCGCGTAGCTCAACTGGTAGAGTGACTTATTCCGGAATGAGGGGATCCGGGTTCGAACCCCGGCGCGGATAAAAATGACGGAGAAATTTACTTCGTTATAATGGCGCCCGAACTATCCGGATGACCCGACCGTTCAAAATCTCGCAATGGTGTGATGTTATTCCCACACCGCGAGATAGGAAAAATAAG
Organism: Macrothele yani; assembly: GCA_039090855.1. Classification (NCBI taxonomy): domain Eukaryota; kingdom Metazoa; phylum Arthropoda; class Arachnida; order Araneae; family Macrothelidae; genus Macrothele; species Macrothele yani. The sequence goes on from CM077015.1 coordinate 23,458,992, forward strand.
AGAATCCCTTCTCCAGCACTTCGAAAAAAAAAATAATAAGGGGGAGATGATGTAACGTACCAGGAGATGTGACGTACCTGCCAGAAGGACGCACACGACATAAAGGCAAATAGGAATCAGAATAAAATGTCCGCGTAGCTCAACTGGTAGAGTGACTTATTCAGGAATGAGGGGATCCGGGTTCGAACCCCGGCGCGGATAAAAATGACGGAGAAATTCACTTCGTTATAAACAGTCCGCTTTTGATAATATCTCCCACACTTATCTCTCCGCCACACTTCTCCGATTTGGATTTCCATCCCCGTTTATTTCTCTCCTCACCTCCCTCTACCAGGACGCCAGTTTCCAGGTCAAGTTGCCCACCTTTCTTACAGCACCAATCCTCTTCCGCCGTGGAGTGAGGCAAGGCTGCCCACTCTCCGGTTAACTTTTCGCTATAGCCTTAGAACCTTTTCTCCGCTCCGTTCAACGCTCCTTTCAAGCCACCCTGCCGCCACTCATCGCCCGCACGAGACACCATGTCACCACTTCCGTGGCGTATGCAAACGACGTTACCTTCTGTATACGCCTGGATTCACAGTTCTCTTTGCTCCAAAGTCTTTTCGCCGATTACGCCTCCTGCTCCGGAGCTGCGATTAATACAACCAAAAGCACAGGCCTGTGGTGCGGCTCATGGGTTGACCGCTTGGATTTCCCATGAGGAGCGCACTGGTCTTCAGCCTCTCAACGTTTCCTTGGCGTACATCTTGGCGTCCCAGGTGAAGCCTCCAGCACAACGTGGAATACCATCCAGCCACGTCTTCATCGGTCAACTGCGTTTTGGCGAAAAGCGCAGTTCTGCACCTCATATTTTCAACGTGCACGTCTTGCGCAAACCTATCTTCTCTCCATGGGCACACATTCTTGGCTTGCTACTAAATCCCCACTTCTTCGTCTCAATGATATCACTCGCTCCTTCACCTCAGTTATCTGGACCGGACACCACTGGCTCAGTGCCCCCAAGCTCAGCCTTCCTCCTGACCAAGGTGGCATTGGCCTAATTGATACACGACTGCACTATCAAGCTCTCCGGATTACTTCGTTCCTCCGTCTTCATACCTCACCTGTTGTCGACGCCGTTACCGCAAGGAATGTCATCACCTCTTCGAGCAACACTAATTTCACTTTCACTTCTTTCATTCTAATGGACCTCCGTACTACCACTCACTCTCGCCTTCCTCCTGCCTTACGGGAGACTCTTACCTTTCTCCGCTCTCTCCCGCTCTCTCGATCCCCACCCGATTCCACCACTGAACTCCTTGCCGAACCCCTGTTCTTCTCCTCTCTTCTTCACCCCTCATCTTTCATGCTTCGCCTATCCTTCTTGGCTCCAAGTCGGAGTTGTAACCGTCAAAGACCTTGTAACCTCAGATCTGTCCTGGCGACCCTACGCCAGCCTCCCACCCACCGTTCTACTTTCACCCTCCTCTCGCTCTGTCTATGACTCCCTACTCTTTACCATCATTTCTAAGTTTCCTCATCTCGCAACCACCACCGGCCTGACCTTTGTTCCTTCCGCCTCCCTCCCCCTTCCTTTCTTTCTTTCAGTCGGCAGGTCTACACATCCACTCTTCTCTCTTTCAACCTCAGTTCTCTATCGGTTACTTTTAAAATCCCACTCTCCTTCTCCCCTTCACATCCCTGATGTCTCTCAATCCTCTCTCACCGCTGTCTGGTCTGCCACCCTTTCTCCTCTTTCAGCTCCTCTTGAAATAAACACTCACTGGCTTTTTCTCCACCGCCGTCTTCCCGTTCCATCCATCCTCCACCGCATGACCAATCTTGACTCACCTCTTTGCCCCTTCTGTGCTCAAGTAGCTGATGTCTCTCACGTTTATCTACATTGTGTCATTCTCCTTCCACTACTCCATCTTGCATTTTCCATTGCTCAACGTTCAGCCACAACTGATCTTCCTTTCGATGCCTATAAGACACTCCTCCTGCAGGTCTCTCTGCCAGTCAAGCTTCCACCCATCTGCTCATATATTTTCATCCTGGTGAAACACGTCATCTACGTATTTCATCAGTGCTGCCGAGATATCTCGTCTCCTTATACCATCCACCAAGCTTCTGTGGAACTACTGTGCCACTTTCGGGAGCGTCTCCTTTCAAGACTTCGTCTAGAGAACCTTGTGGCCGTTGCCCAACAGAGAGAACAACATTTCCGTTCCACCTGGTCTCCGGCCGCTTCCTGGTTCGCCGGCATGCCAGCGACGTTGCAACTGACTGTCGGTAATTTATAACCTCGTTGCTACTAGCTCTGTTGAACTTTAGTTCAACGTGCATGCTCACCATTGGTTTTCGGAATCAAACTTCAACATAAAGCTTATATCTTCTAACAAATGTGAATATAATATGCACCATACTGTACAAATGTATATAATCTTACTTGTTTTCTCTTTGATTATCATTTTTACTACCAGTAATAAGACATCGTAATTCCGTTTGCCTTAGGTTTCACATTGTCTACTTTGTCATCTACAGTTCTCCTTTTGTACAGTGCTTCATTATAATATACTCGTTCTGTTATTTGTCAGCACTATAATATACTTATGCTTCGAGACGAAATGTTTCGACAATCTCTCTTATTGTTCTTGTGCAAAATGCCTGCACCTCTTACCACGAGGCTCCTTTGTGAATCAATACATCGTGCTGTATATACGTACATAGAATTTTAGAGTTTGTATATTTTACCATACAATATATATATCAGGACGCCCATGTTCGCCTCCTGAACCCAACCTTGTTAATAAAATTGTGTTGAACTGAAGAAGCGTATATGCTCCAGCTTTGTCCTTCCGTCCGTCCGTCGGCACGATAACACGTGAAAATGGTTCGATTTCGACGAAATTTTAGTATGTGGTAGGGGACCACCTGGGGACGAACCCTATTGAAAATGGGCGAAACAGGGTCAAAGGTCAGGACATAGGAGCGGGATCCATTCCATTGCTCTTATGCATCTTAACTTGCGTAAAAATGGTTCGAGCCGCCCCGGTGGCGCAGTGGTCTAAGGCGCTGACCTCTGATCATTCGTCCGTAAGGGGTCCGGGTTCGAATCCCGGTCAGGCATGGATGTTGTGTTTGTCTTACGGCACTGGCTCTCTCCCTTCCCTGGAACCAGTGACTATAAATTAGGGACGGGCGACTGCTTATAGCCCATTGAGTTGCTCACGGTGGTCGTTAAACCTCCAATCAAAAAAAAAAAAAAAAGAAACTGTGAGAAAGGTCATGGTTTTTTAGGCAATTGCAACGCATTTTGTGTTGACCGAATCGCCTTCTTTCGTCGCCAATGTTTCCAATTTCGCATCGTAACTTGTGAGAAAATGCTGAATTTATAAAATTCTTAATTATTTTGAGGCTCCTTTCCATTTTTATTTTAAGTTGAAATGCACAAACATTGGTACGAATCCTAAACAAAACATAACATTAAAATTGTAAACTTCACTCGTGTAAGAAGTATAATTCGTTCTGGTTTGACATTAACACGGTTTCTGCGACCAAAAACCACGCAATTCCAAAATACAAACAGATGTAATTACATAGGTATCATGTAAACAATGGAAAATTCCCACACCTTGCGGCTTCACGTTTAAGAGACCAGGGCATCTCCAAAAGTATTATTCTAACTTCCTTGGTTATTACACACGTATAGGAACTATTGCTGTGTCTGTGAAAAGAGGCTTCAATTCCTCTGGAATAGCTGCTTTTCCATCACCCAGTTTTTTATAAACTAAAGCAAAAAGGATTTCTTGAAGATTTTACTGAAAAAAAAATGCTGTCGTTTTAATACTTCATTCAAATCTTCCGTCAAAAATATCTGGCTATTTCTTCAACCAGTTTCACATGAAGTTTCCGCAAAACTTTTGAAACTTCCTTCGGCTGAAGCTAGAGGCCCTCTAGCCTAAGCAGAAGGATTAGCCCCCGCACTACGGGGGTTGCGAGGACTGTCAGTACGCCCATGCACACACTACCGTAAAAATAGTCAAATCATGTTTGGGGAGCCCAAAATATGTATTTCTGTTGAAATCTGAAAGTCAAACATTTTTGCAATTACGATACGTTCTCATACATTAGTGGGAGAGAGTAAAAATGTGTGGGGGAGGAGAGTTTGGCAACAAAAAACTTATTTTTAAGGATGCCAGGCAAAGTGAAGGGGCCCGGTAACACTAAATCTGTTACTGCCCACACAACTGTACAGACACCTCTTGAAGCCGAACCACGCCTGATGGAGGCGGTTCTCTAGGCGAAAGTAGGGCCCATGAAGTTTTAGTCAGGTGGATGTAATTCAGCAAGCCTTCAGGATATATCAGCTCGTTGTTCTCCATTACAGCAAATGTAACCAAGTTAAACTGAGATCTTTGTTAGTTTAACTCCCGATGTACTTAGTCGTCAGTTATTAGCTCCAAAAGATATCACAGTTTTCCTGCTGTTTTGGTGTCAGCTAAGGAGAATTTCTCTGTTTGTTTCTGGCGTCTAAATTTACGTTAAAACGCCCAGTTTATTGCTTTTGCGTAGCAATACCGAGCGAAACTCCATAGCTTTCTACTATTACAAGTTCCAAGATCTCCCGGCAGAGGCGTTGCGACCGGGACAGCAGATAGGGGAAGTTGCCTAAGGACCCATGGGGAGCCGGAAAGGTTGGAATGATGTTGCTCGTAATTTTGAAAATACTGTAAGCCAAGACAAGCAACTTGAAGTGTGAAAATACTTTTCACAGGCTGATCATTTCCTTGCAATTGAATGTTCACCTCTCCCTTGGGGGTGGACCACCATATGCAACTCCTCTAAGGGTTATAGTCCGTCGCTCGTTTCTTGTTTGGGGCCTTGTTTGGGACTCGAACCCAAACCCATTTCAAACCAATGGTAATAAACCAGCGCTTCAGAACGCTCGGCCACTGAGGTGGCTATGAAATTTTCATTTTTGTTCTTAGTTTGCCACTTTTTCAGGGGTTATGCGTTTTTGGTGCTGTTGGGGATTCGACCTGTCACTGATTCATAATATTTACTCTTATTTGGGCCGCCTTGGCGGCGCAGCTCTGTAAGCGCTGGCTTGCGACCATTCTTCCGAGATGGGTTCGGGTTCGAATCCCGTGAGGCATGTATGTTGTTTTTTCTTACGGCACTGGTTCTCTCCCTTCCCTGGAACCAGTGGCCCTAAATTAAGGTGACCAGATATTGGAACACTGATTTGAGGACAAAAGCCCGTGGCATTCCGAAATCGGCAGTTCATTTAGGGACATATGCGTACTGAAAATAAATATGCAAATCTTTTTGTCAGAAAACTGCATTGCTTCAATAAGTGTGATATTACGTATAAAAATTTATGTGTTAAAAGGATATATCTTGTAAAATGTTGGTAATTTGTATTGACAAAATATAATGATGATGGTTAGAACATATTGGCAAAAGTAAAATGCTATACCTTGTATATGTGCCAAATTAAAATCAAGTTGCACACCAAACTAATTACATAGCGAATATTTCATTTTGCCAAAGGTTTTAGAGAAACTTAGATCAAGTACAGTCGAAATTTGACCGCGCCAGTAGTTCAGTGTCCTAGTGCTGGCTACTGACCATTCGTACAAGTGGGTACGGGTTCGAGTCCCGACTGAGACAGGGATGGTGTGTTTGCCTTACAGCACTTGCTCTCTCCCTTCCCTAGAACGAATGTCTCCAAATTAGAGACAGGTGACTGCATATACTCCTTAGAGTTGCTCGCGGTGGTCGTTAAACTCGGAAAGAAGAAAAAAAAAGCAAAATTTTTTTTCACAAGAAGCATGTCGGAAAATTAGTACAACGAAAACTACTTTTAAAAACATTTTTCATTAGAAATCTAACAAGCTAATGAGGAAGTGTAAATTCGAAGACATTTGAGGACAAACATAAAAATTTGAGAAGAATTTGCGTCCCCAAAGGCATCAGACGTTTTTTTTGTGTTGTTTTTTATTGGAGGTTTAACGCCCACCGAGAGCAACTCAATGGGCTATAAGCAGTCGCCCGTCCCTAATTTAGGGTCACTTGTTCCAGGAAACGGAGAGAGCCAGTGCGGTAAGACAAACACAACATCCATGCCTGACCGGGATTCGAACCCGGACCCTTTGCGGACGAATGATCAGAGGCTATCGCCTTAGACCACTGCGCCACCGGGGGCTCAGACGTTTTTAGGGACAGTAAACTAAATTCGAGGGCTGTCCTCAAGAATTTGGGACTTCTGGTCAGCTTATCCTAAATTAGAAACGGGCGACTGCTTTATAGCTCATCGAGATGCTCACGGCGGTCGTTAAACACCCAATAAAAAAACCGCTTTTTGTCCATTTAATAGAGATTAAAATGAGTACGTAAGCGTATTATAATATTAAATTAAAGTTGTTTTATATAAACTCTTAGAATATGTTCAATATTGAAATCGAGCAATTTTTTTCTCGGGTAGGTGCTTTCAGATGCTCATGTCGTCTTCCGAAACCACTTTCACAATAATCTGCGTTGTGGTTTCCCAAGAGGCGCAAATTATGTATCTTTCCCCCAAGCGATAGTCACTTTCGCGACGCCACTGTTTCCCTATCTTAATGTACTGTTGTCATATTTGTGGCAATGTGCCTAAATCGGCCATAATTAGCGAGTTGAATCTGTGCACAAAATAGCAGTTCGCTTCATTTACAACCTCTCACTGACCTATTTGTTTGCTCACGGGAGTCTTTAATCTCTAAATTATCTCCCTTCCCTGAAACCAGTGACCCTAAATTAGGGACGGGCGACTGCTTATAGCCCATTGAGTTGCTCACGGTGGTCGTTAAACCTCCAATCAAAAAAATCTCTAAATAAAAAACAAAATACTAGACATTTCCCTTTCAACTGGAAGTCGATAAGGTTGAGTTTTTTTGTTTTTTTTTATATTGGAGGTTTAGCGACTACCGTGAGCTCCTCAGTGAGCTATAAGCAGTCGCCCGTCCCTAATTTAGGGTCATTGGTTCCAGGGAAGGGAGAGAGCCAGCGCCGTAAGACAAACACAATAGCCATGCCTCACTGGGATTCGAACCCAGACTCAACTTGGACGAATCGTCATGAACTATCGCTTAGACTACTGCGCCACCTGGGCGGCCCACGGAAGTTTGCATCCATGCTTCCCAGCGGAGAAACCGACCCTCGATTTTTTTGCAAATCGACCTTCCAGCAGCTAAAATAAATGCAATGCGGTTAGAAACAGACAGGTTTAAAATGCCTATTTTGTTCCTTCTAAAGTTTCTTTTTTTTTTTTTTTTTTTTTTTTTTTGAGGTTTTTTTTTTTTTTTTTTTTTGATTGGAGGTTTAACGACCACCGTGAGCAACTCAATGGGCTATAAGCAGTCGCCCGTCCCTAATTTAGGGTCACTGGTTCCAGGGAAGGGAGAGAGCCAGTGCCGTAAGACAAACACAACATCCATGCCTGACCGGGATTCGAACCCGGACCCCTTACGGACGAATGATCAGAGGCCAACGCCTTAGACCACTGCGCCACCGAGGCGGCTTTCTAAAGTTTCAGTATTCCCTCTAGAAAAACATGCTGGAAGAATTTTATTATAACTACACAGAGAAATGACATGTAGAATACTATTGAGATTCATTTTCTTCTCCACTTTCCTCTTTGCCTTTTAGATTAGGACACGATGTTCTTTATTTATTATTTGTTTTCTCAAATTCGAGAATTCCAAGCACGGTGTATGATAAGTCAGGTGATACAACTCTCGGTACTGTTAACAGTTTGAAAACGGACTGCTAATGTCACAGGTCACCAGGGGGCGTTGAGGAGTTGTGGGCCGATAGTTCGTGCTGACCGTCGTAGGATTACATGGTAGTTAACATTTCATCAGTGCTAAATTGGTGTTTATCTTAGGTATTTTTAATTTAATACTTTGTGCAATTATATTGTATGAAGTTCCAGAAACGAAGTTTCTGCACAGGAGTTAGAGTACGTCAACCTTTTTTTTTTTTTTTTACTTAAGCGGGAGATAACCCAGGAGAAAACATTCCCAAAATATGATGAGGAAGCCATAAAAATATCCTCACTGTATTGAAGTGTGTAATCCATAATTCATGGGGGAATCGGTGTTAGCAAGAAAATGTAAAGGTCCATGGTAGAAAAATGGATACCAGTTCAGTTCTGTTTAATCCCTCCCAGCACCAGGGTTCAGCTTGTTGAAATTATATCGAAGTAGTGGGCGAAATAATATGATCCAAATATCATGATTCAAACGAATTCTTAATGTACGAAAATTTCTCCCAATTGCACATGTGTAGAAAAAAAAAAAGAAAAATCTGTAATGTTTTCAAAAAAATTGAGGATGGACTGCGGGGCGACTATACTTTTTGCACACTTCTAAAAAAATAGAAAGAAATAGAATTTTTTTTTCACAAGGCAGTTTCTTATATATTTTGCTGTGCTATCTGGAAAAAAAAAGAAAAAACTAGAACTCTGCCAATTCTTCAAGCATCTTGCATAATTCTGCGGCCCCTTGAAAATACGGGGCCCGGGGCTGCAGACCCTATAGCCCCTCCTTCCTCTTAAATGGGCTCTGATCGTACTACAATATATGCACGCAGGTCTGAGAAAGCTCCGCCGGGAAAAAACGACCATTTCACCACGATGCACTTTCTCTGCCGCCATCGCCAGCACAGATGAAGACCTTTATTCATTAGTATGATTAGGTACAAAAATAGCACACATGCGAAAGACATCTTGAATATTAGTAAACAAAAACATCATTAGTGAATGATTTTTCGAGGGGAAGAGTCATAAAAATAATTTTTTGCGAAAAATTCGGTGTTTCAAAACGAATAGTTTCCGTTAATGATGCTTCAATGAGTGCAGCAAAAACAAAACTTATAATAAAAAAATTAACATTCCATGTGAATAATTGCTCTTCCAAATACACAGTACCATCTCATTTTATAAGAAATACACGTTTTTCTTATGATAAAAGGTTTATTCCCTATTGCCTCCGAAAAAAAACTCGCATCGTCTGCTGAGAAATCTACACGTCCGAGTACTCATTTCGTGGCTAAAAAATTATATATATATATGGCTTATTTGATGTATTTCCACGTGATAAGGACAAAAGTACATGTCTGCGAAGCGTTCCAGATCTTTTTTTAATTCCAAGCAAAATAGCATTCGTAAAAAACGAATGTTTCTGTCGCTTCCTCCCATAAGAAAGCATAGGTTGTTTGAAATCATCGGCACACACGTTCCTTGCGCCATCTAGTGACAAGTGACATTAACGGCCGATCTTTTTCCCGGGAGTCGTATCACCTGACTTATCATACACCGTGATTCCAAGCATATGGAGAAATATCTAATGACGCACAGATTCGAGGGGAAAAATAAAAGAAAAAAAAAACAGAGCAAATAAGGAGAACGTTAATGACTGTAACCACAAGATGGCGCAAGTTTCGGTTCATGTTTTGATGAAATTTGCTGCACAGCTTGTCGATTTTTCTTTTTAGTCAAGTCAACGGCGATTCTTCTTCCTTCCTAAATCGATGTTTGTCGCCATTTTATGTTGGCGATTGATTTGAGAAATGTTGCTGATTCGATAAGATTTTATTGATGGTAAAATTACTTATTGATAACAATTTTGATAAACATGGCAGCTGATTGCGGCACTTCTGTGCTGTGGAAATGTGACTCATGTGATATATGTTTTGTTGATCTTACTATGTTCGAAAGTCACAAATGTGTGACCTCTGCCGAGCATGCAGCAATTTCTGGAACATGCATGAAAGAATTAGAAGTGCAGTCATATGTTGGTGATGCAACTAATGAGAATGAAGACCACGAGGTATGTACTCTTCCGTGAAACGCATTTTTAAATTTTACTTGGATGATGTTGATTTCTGTTGCCAAATTAGTACTTAAATATTTTTCCGTGCTGCTGAAGAATGTTTTCGGGTTTGCTAAGCTCACATGATTTTCGGGAATTTGCTGGGTTTTCCTCTTTATTTTCTTTCAGTTTTGACTAATCGTTATCGTTTAAACTACGGGAAGTGTTTATGGTTTCATGATTTTGAGAGAAACGTTTCTGAGATTATCCAGAAGTATGACGCGATGGTGAAGATTCAAGGTCGAATGTGATTACTAAATGTTATCGATTGCAATCGATTACTTTATAAATGTTTTCTTATTTTGAGGGTATCGATTCTCAGATATTTATTCGTTGTGTGCATTTAAAAAATAAATCGTACAGTATAAATTAGTGTAGTAAGCGCTTTTTTCGGCTAAGCGTTGGGTATATTGAAGTAAATGCTGAGCATTGGGGCATGAGAAAATTTAAATTATCGTATACCCTAATTACTTTTCGTAATAAAAAGAAAGATTTACAATTGCCAAATGCGCGTTATATTTTCAACCAAAATGTACCAGTTTCCCCACTTCAGAAACATTTTACTGAGCCCAAGCAAATGTGTGCATTTACGCGTAGGCAAACAAAGGGTTGTGAGAAGCCTACGACTTGACCATGCAAATTAGAAATTACCAAAACTTTTCATCCATGGCCCAAAATATGTAATGTCTTTAACTTCAGTGACCCAAAAGGCTGCAGACTCCCACCTGACCTTGGCAAAGAGTGGATCTTTTTTTTCTTTTTCTTGAATGGACCCCCGAAGCATCTAAGGCAGGGGTTCTCAACCGGTGGGGAATTCCCCCTAGGGGGGAATTTCGTAGTTTCAAGGGGGGAATGCGGTGCGAGCCTGGCACATCGTCTTTTCAGTGCCCTGACTTCACCGCAGCCCTCGCTGCTGCATCCCAAGTGAAGAAAAAATATGAAGAACCGAGAGAGGAATCTGGCGTTCTGCCAAAGTCACCGCTTGCTCGAAACCGGTTGGAAGCGCTATCGTTGCACAGAAGGAAAAGCAAGTTTTAACGAACTCCTACGTGTTCATATCACCCTGTAACGTCGGAGCTTGTTCTTTCTTTGCAAGGAAGTTGTAGTTGAGGGAGGGGATTTTTGTCGCTGAAGGGCTTGTGATACTATTTCCACGTGGACTTTTTATTTATCAATAGTAGAACACAATGAGTGTCAAAAAAAGAGCGTATGATAATTCATATATTCAATATGGATTCACATCCGTTAAAGTCAATGGAGAAGACAGACCTCAATGTGTTATTTGTAGCAAAGTTTTGTCAAATGATTCCCTGAAACCAAGCAAGTTGAATCAACATTTGCAGAATGTTCATCCTCAACACAAGAACAAGGACGAAAGCTTTTTATAGCGGCATGGGAATGCTCTCAAAAAGATGAAACTGGATTCAACAGGGGCATTTCAAAAAAGGAACCACAAGGTTACCAAAGCTTCTTACGTCGTAGCATTGGAGATAGATAGCAAAGCAGAAAAACTACATATAATTCTTTGATCAAACCTTGCACTCTCAAAATGGTGGAAATTGTGTTGGGAAATGAAATGGAGAAAAAACTTGCAGCAGTTTCACTATCAAACAGTACTGTTCAAATGAGAATTAGTGACATGGCCATTGATATCAAGGATCAAGTTATGCAGGAGATTAGGGGTGCAGCATTTGGCTTATTTTCAATTCAACTTGATGAATCGACTGATGTAGCATCGTGTTCCCAGTTACTGGTGTTTGCAAGATATCTTCACTTAGGTTCATTTAAAGAAGAGTTTCTCTTTTGTTCTCTAGAAACAACTACCATGGCCTCAGACATTTTGAAAAGGGTTTCATCTTTCTTTGAGTCAAAAAATCTTTCGTGGGATAATGTATGTGAGTGCTGTACAGGTAGAGCACTAGCTATGTTGGGGACAAAATCTGGATTTTAAGTTAATGTGAAAAAGTTGTCTCCAAAAGTGAAAGGCATTCATTGCATGATCCATCGTCAAGCACTGGCCTCAAAAACAATTCCATCTCCACTATTGATGGTTTTGGATCAAACAATTCAAATTGTGAATTTTGTCAAGGGAGGAGCTCTTAATTCACAACTTTTCAAGTAGTTATGTATTGACCTAGATGCAGGCCATCATTTGCTTCTTTACAACCTCTCACTGACATGTCCGTTGGCTTTCAAGAGAAAATGTAAGTGAGCGAGTATTTGAGCTTAGAGATGAGCTTAAAATATTTTGTGAAATTACGAGTAAGATGGAATTTTTTGCCTGGTTAGACGATGAGGAATGGATCTTGCACCTTGCTTATTTGGTTCATATTTTTGAGCAGCTGAATAAATTGAATCTTCAGATGCAAGGAAGAAATACCAACATCATAAAATTCATCGATTATTTGAAAGCTTTTGAGTAAACTAGAAAATTGGAAGAGAAAAGTCAACATGAAAAATGTTGCAATGTTTGAGAAATTGTCATCAATTCTTGTTACTAATGGTAATGACGAACTACTTCCAGAATTTGCAAAAAATGAAATTTTGCAGCATTTGACAGCACTAGAAAATGAATTCAGCCGATATGTTCCTGAACGTTGTGATGAGGAGCTGGACTTAGTGCGAAATCCATTCAAATTATCGGTTAAAAAAGTTCCTGATGCTTTTCAAGGTGAATTTCTGGAACTGATGACTGATTCGCGAGCAAGAGACATGTTTGATGAGAAACCAGTCACAGAATTTTGGCCTCTGATGTGTGACTCTTACCCAAGAGTGGCTGAGAGAGCTATCCGTGCATTGCTTACATTTGTGTCGACGTATCTTTGCGAATCTGGCTTTTCAACTCTGTTGCAAATGAAAACGAAACAACAAAGTAGATTGGAGGTTGAAAGTGACCTGCGTTGTGCTCTTTCAAGCACTCCTCCGCGTATCCAAGAATTGGCAAAGAAAAAACAATCACAGGTTTCTCATTGAATATAAAATGGATTACAATATCCAAGGCATGTTATTGAATTTTTTATTAGTTGAGGTATGAGTCATTTTATTAAGCCAGATTTAAGTAAATAGTTTACGAAAATAAAAAAACTAATTTTATTCATGTTCTAAAATTCATCAACATTTTCTATTGCTGTTTATAAAACTCTGCTATAAAAATAATCTAAAGATTTTCAGTGGTATATTTATTAAATTTGGTAATCCATTTTTTGCAGTTTTGGAATGGGGGGGGGGGTGACCTTTCTGACATATTTTGAAAAGGGTACATGGGGCAAAAAAGGTTGAGAACCCCTGATTCTAAGGCTAGAATGAAACTGCAGAAAAACAAAATTTCTTCTCCTTGTATTTTGTTTCACATGGGCCTATATGCAAATATAGCATTTCTCTGGAAAACATAATGGAGACTAGTCTTCCACAACACAAATATACACTTGACTTTGGGTTGGTTGGTTGTTAAATTTTTATGGTGCAAGGGCCAAGACTTTGGGATTACACATACTTTTAATGTTCTTAGGTGCAGTGATTGTTGCTATGAAGTATTAGCATATCCTTGAGCCTCTGAGAAATGGGCATCTCAAACCTGTCTCCCTAAGTTTTGTTTTGTTTTATAAGCAAAATGTATATGAGCTATTGAGCAATGAAAATAATATCTTAGATGCATGCTATTACTTGATCAAAAATATTTCTATTGGATAATACAAATGCTGTTTTAAGTGCTGGTCTTATTCCAAGAGACTATTTCAGTGGGGAGGAAGCAAACATAGCTGGTAGAGCATTTATATGGATTATTCTTCTGGTTTTGGCTCTCTTGTTTCTCAGCCTGAAGTCTGCCAAGAGATGGCAGCACATCAGCTTTTTCATCAAGTGTAATTTGTTCTGTTATGGAAGTGCCTTAAAAGGAACTAGGAATGAGAGCCTGAAGCATTGTAAATTGTCTCCCTATACCAAAATATTTGCTGTGATGGGTTATGTTTGTTTCCTCATGAATGTGAAGCTATCTAGAAGACAAATCAACTAGCTTATCTGTCAGGGAAGAAGTGTCTAATGATGCGAACTAATGATGAAATTATTGTTCTGAGGGAATTCGACAGTCCTTTCAGATAAATATTCAAGAATGTGGTATGCCATATGTTTTTTCCTGATTTCCTTCATTGAGCTTTCATTTCAGGGGAAACCGGTTCTCTCTCTACACCTTGGTGTGAGCCCCTATAAAAGGATCCACAAAATTTAAGGAGTTATTAACTGTCACCCATGTAGCACAAATTGGTTGATAAATGGTTATATCAACCATTTGAAAAACCCATTTTGAACTTTTATGAAACTCAAGTTGAAAAGCTGTTTTCTAACGTATTTAAAGTAACTCCGGAAGGCAGATTTTTGGTTAAAGAGTGGTTGATATAACCTTTTCATTGTACCTTACGGCTTCTGCATTCATATAGTATTTAACAAAGAAAAATTCCTGCAATTAAAGTGATCATTGCATGCGCTTGTATATGGCAAATCGTCAGTAAAGTCCCACAGTATACTACCTGCTATCCTTTAAATATGCCATTAGAAATGATTCAAGCCTCTTCGTCTGTCAGTCTATACAACAAAACTAAGTTTTCAAGTAGCAGGAGCCAAAATAGTTTAGAACTGTTGTTTCGTCCTAGAGAAAAATAATAATATTCCTCGTAAAAAAGTACTGCTCAGGTACAAGGCTATGAAGCAAGTCTCACCTTTTAAACAATGCAAAAGGCAGTAGAAAATCTTGTGCCAATTTAAAGTTCTGCCATGTGGTCTCCACTAAATGGTTTCTCACGTAGACCAAAAGAGGGTGCTGGATTATGCTTTATCAAAGGAACTGGAAATAGACAAGAAATAAATATGATGACTGCCAAAGAACTGAGGGGTTTTCAATACATAATAGTTCATGTGCTTTTAGAAATTTAGTTCTTATGTAAAAAAGTTACCACTTTCTATTAAAATTAGGTGTGTTTGTCATTAGTTTTTAAGTTTTGTTGATGGTGTTGAGATCTGAGCCTGATTTTCAACGTTTTGAAGTTGTTTTAAAAATTGCACGATTTCAACACAAATATATCAATTTTACTAAAACGTTCCAAAACCTCCACTGTTTCAATGTTCAGCTGTTAACCACATATTAACGTTTAAAATTTTAAACCAACCAGAAACCAATTGTCAACTACCAAACCCAAATTTGAATGTTCAAACAACATTACTGTGCTACATGTGCAGACGTTTGAAGCCAATTTTGGAAGGTTTCGATAGGCAACCCACTGATTGTTCATGATGACATATCCAGGTTCCATGTGCTTGTGGACTACATGAGTAGCAATGTCTTGGTTGAACGGTTGTTGTCAAGACAGATCACCACTCTGAGTCCCTTGGAATCCTGTTCAAAGATTACAGGGATCCAGGCTCCCTCAACAGGAAAACCGCAGTTATACTAACACTTTCTCACCTTCACCTCGTCCACTTCCGTGACCTCTCCCTTGCTGCCATTCCTTTATCAGCCTTGGAAAGACCTATGATGATTCTCCAATTGCATCTTTGTAGGACAATCCTTTGGCAAAACAGTACCTCAGATTCCACACTCACAAATAAAAATTGCAACATGCAGAGATATGGGTTCCCACTCAAGTGAGAGCAATGGGAATTGCCATCTTTCTGCAGATCTGTGAGAACTTTGTAGAGTGAGCCAAATTTGGAATATAAGCCTTTATTTGAATCACTCGGTTCAATTCACCATAAATCTTTTTTTTTTCTTTGTAATTACAGAAAAGAACATAGTAAATGATCAAATCTTTTCCTCATGTTCACCTTTAAGTTCGAGAAGTGTTACTATAGTTTGTTTTATGCTGCACAATTTGAAATTTGCCCTCATATCAAAGCTGAGAAAGTGGTGTCTTTGCCACCCCTTGGCTAAGTAGTACAAGACACTGGCTTCTAATTGTTTGTCTGAGATGGCTACAGATTTAAATTCCTTGTGGGACATGGATGTGTGTTTGTCTTTTGGCACTGGATGTCTCCCCTTCCTGGAGTCAGCTGCCCCAAACTAATGTTTTACTGCTTATAGCCCATTAAGTTGCTTACAGTAGTTATCAAACCCGCAAACAAAATTTTAGTTCTCTTATACTGATGGCACCCAACTAAAACAGGTTCTATAGAACCTGTTTCTGAAGCTGGAGCGAAGAAGTAATTCATACATTGGGCTCATCATTCAGCAAAGTTTGGTATACATATAAACTGATAAATCTTCACTAAGAATAGAGTGACTGGTTTAGATGGAAAACATTTAATGTCAGCCACCAAAGACATCACATTGCGTACAAAGCAGTCACAACAGAAGGTCAGATTGTGAGACAGTTTCTTAGTAAAAGCCAATGAATTCATATTTCTTTAACTATTTGAATTCTGGGCTTTGCAACTAGCCCAGAGGTGCTATAAAGTTTACTTTGTAATTCTTGTCTTTATGAATGAAGTTTAAATCATGGTACCACATTTGGAAACTTCCAATTTAAATGGTATTGAAAATTGTGAGTATGCAAAAATCATTGGTTCCAGCAAAACATGGTGGAGATAACATCAGCCTAAATCATTCATGTTCAGATTATTATTCATATCAGTTGCAAATTGTACCTAATCATTGGAAGGTAAACATGAACTGATTCTTTTTCACTGAAATGCAATCTGCATAAAATATTTTGAATGCTATTTGACTTTTCATTATTGCTGTCGTTTAGCATCTTAAACTATACTCAAAAGATAAAATGCATACATAAATTTATATGGAATACTGTAACTATTATAGTGGTATTTTTGTATAATTTTGGTCAATTTTTTTATATGATTTTATGGTGCACTGAACAATAACATTATGACCACTTACCTAGTAGTGTGTTGTGTCAGACTATACAGATGTTCTCAGGTGTTCTATACCAGTTGGATAGAATTATGTCTCAGAGTTTGGCAAAAGAACATGGTACTGGCACAGACTGACAAATGCTGTGTTCCACTGCATCCCACAAATGTTCAATGAGATTCAATTCAGGAGAACTTGGCAGTTGGGGAGCACATGGAATGCATCATATGCTTCACAAACAATTCTTGCCTGGTTGGCTGAATTGTTTGTGGAGCAATATGATGCATGAGTTCAATGGTGAGAGTGAGTTCAATGGCAATAAAGCGACCCATTCATGAGAACATTCTCCATACCATAATACATTATCACTGCCAGAGTCTGGTTCTAGCTGTTCACCCACTCAACACCAAATGTGGTTCATCCATTGCATTGTTGGAAGCTGGAGCCTGGACACATTGAACCTAGCAACTCTTTTCCAGTCATTATGCTTCTGTGTCCATTGTGAACAAAACTGGTGATGGAGGTTGGTCAACATAAAAAAGTGTTAGGGCTGCTGACTCTTGAGGTCCATCTACAAAAGCATGTGGTGGATTGTGTGCTGGAAAATGTATCTGTCTGCCATTTATTGAAAAATTGTAAGCTGTCCGATGTTGTGGACAGTATAGTGACATGATTTGATGAAGTGGTTGGTGTGTCGAATTCTCTTCAAAAATGTGTGCTCCTGCCTACAATGCAGCAAGCTATGTTAGCTAGTCTGTTAAGTCAAGGTGCTTATAGAAAGAAGTGGACATTTAGCAGATGGAGCCGATTTACAAAGATCATATAGGTAACATCTTTGGATGCACTCACTTATCCCCAATGGAAAAAATTCTTGAGTGCTGTGAGTGCCAAGATTGTTCTCATAACATTGTATTCTTGAAAACGATAATTGAACAGTGTAATTTTTCTAGAAAAGATAACTGAATGGTTCAATTGTTTTGTAGGTTTAAATACTACAAAAATTGTTTATAAATGTGCATATAAATTGTCTGATAAGAGAAAATTCGTCAAAAATATTGCCGAGGCCATTGGAAGTCTTCTCCAGAATTGCTAGTTTCAGGGTATGTATTGCTTAAAGACAGTGTTGGCAAACCTATTTGTTTGCTCATGGGGGTCTTTAAACCAACCCTAAATTTTTAAATATTGCAAGTGAGTCGTTTAGCCGTGGGCTACTAGACATTTCTCTTTTGACTGGAAGTGGATTCATTTAAGTACTGTTCTGTAAAGTGGGAGAATTTTTCAACTAGTGGTTTTGGTGTTGTCCCATTATAACATTAACCTTGGAGACAGTGGATTTTTGGTGATTGGTCAGTAGGTGTTTGCAGTTATAACATTAACCTTAAAGACAGTAGACTTTTGGTGATTGGTCAGTAGGCGTTTGGCGTTAGATGGCACTGCATCCAATTTAGGTATCAACAATACAGTTTCCACATCTGTTTGCATGATTGGATTGTGTTTGTTAAGAAAAATTCCACTACAGTTTTACAAAAAAATCCATTCTTTTTACAGCACCATATAATCCATGTTCATTACGGTTTACTGTTCTTTTCCAATAGGCACGTCTTCTAAAGAGAAAATTGTAGAAATGTCATTCCACCAGATCAGAACCTGAAGCAATATCTTGGCAGGATTTTCAACCAAATGACAAGTCGCTTTTGCTATGGGGAATTCTTTTCACACATTATCAACTTTTCCATTATGCAAAATTATTCCGCTAAAGGCAGTAGATTTACATTGAAGTGCCAAAAGACTGGGATACTTCTCTAATACTGTGTTGGTCCTCCTTGCGATCGGATAACAGCAACAACACAAAAGGGCATGGATGGACTACATGCCCTTTCTGTAGCACTGTGGAGATAGTGCACACCATGCTTCCTGAAGAGCATCCCACATTTCCATAATATTCTCAGGTGGAGGAGTTGTGGCTTTGACGGCACGTTGAACAGCATCCAAATGTGTTTGATGACAACATCTGAAATGTGTTTAATGGTGTGCAGTGGTGCATTGTTGTGTTGAAAGAGGTTGCTCACTTGCACCCATCGAAGTGGCTGCATGATTTGAACGAGTGCATATTCCCAAGGATGGTTATGTAGCTTCCACTGGTCAGGAGATGTATAAGGGGTCCTAATGCATGCCAGCTGAAAACACCACACCATAACAGCCACCATTACACCAGTCTGACTGTCTCTTGTAGTCATGTGGGATCTATTGCCTTGTGGGGTTGTCGCTACTCCCAATGTTTGCATTTGCCCAAAGCAGTTGGTGCTGTGATTCTTCGAACCAGGCTACACAGTTCCAGTCATCTTGTGTCCAATGGTGGTGAGCCCAAGGGAGGCCCATAGCCTTGTGTTGTCGGATCAGCAATGGCACTCAGGTGGCCATCGTCCTGGGAACCCCATAGAACACAGGAAATGTTGCGCTGTCTGAATGCTGATGCTACTACTGGCCCCAGCGTTGAATTGTGCCGTGATTTGCGGTAATGTTGTATCCCGGGAGGATGTCATGATGTGTGCCTGACGCCGCTGTCCATGATCGTCCAGGGCTTTTCTACGACCACACTGTGGATGTTTTTTTTTTTTTGGAGTTTGTATAGTCTAGGTACATCCTTGAAATTGTTGACCATGTAAATCTAAATTTTGTGGTAATTTCTGAGATGGAGGGACCAATCTCTTGGGCACTGACTATCATACCACGTTCAAAATCCCTTAAATCCTGATAAGCTGCCATCTGAACTACGAATGATGCTACTTGAGCTTGCGGAGATATTTGCCTATATACATACATCGTTTGCGGATGATATCATTTACCTAGGGATCCCAGACGTCCCATAAAATATGGGATCATCCCATTTTCGGCTAATGTGTCCTGTTGTTCCAAGAAAACTCTTCGGGACAGCTTTCTGTCCTGTATTTTAGAGTTCAACACTGAAAAACAAAATCGATGAGTTACAATTTTTATTTTTTTACAAGCATATTTTTTAACCTGCACGCAAATCTTCCCCCAAGCTGACTTATCTCCCGTGACGCATCTCCCGGTTCTCACTCTGTGGTCAATGCTCTCATTATGTAGGCAAGCACAGCCGTGGCAGATTGATATCGTAGGATACGAGGGCACGTGACCTCGACACCTGGTGGGTGCAGTCAGTAATACAATCTCATAAAATTGATTTCTACAACACATCTGTGTCATATACATAAAATCATGGTCACAGTATATGCTGAAATTAGACAGTATGTCTTGGGTGAAACTGAGAACAGATTATCTTGGGAAAAAATTTTCAAACTGTTAATCACACCGCTGCCATATCAAACATTGTTGAATCTAATTTGTTTGATGAAGTAATGGTAGTGAAACAGCTCTGAAGTCCAAAAAAGATAGTGAAGTGAAGGACATGTTGAAATCTAAACAGTTAGATGGAGTCTGGGTGGATCTCTTAAAAAATTTTGAAGGATAACTATCAAATTTAAAGAAAGTAGTAGAGTTCGTTATGTGCATCCCTGGAACAAATGCTTGTGTCGAAAGATTATTTTCTCGCTTGAATGCACCGTGGACTGGTGAGAAAAACAAATTGTCTGTAAAAACTGTAAAATCATTCTTCAGTGAGGATTGTGTAGCTTTTCATGACATGATTCTTAAAAAGAAACAATTGTTAAGTGAAATTCATTCTTCAGAAAAGTATTGCAAGAGTGAGCAAGACTGATTGATTAATAAGAATAGTTAGAATCATTTTGTAAGACTGGCATATGTGATGGATGCCCATACTAAACTTTCACCGTTAGTCATAAGTGTCCCGTATTTTTTTCCAATGTATCAGGGATCCCTACATTTACCTCATGTGTGTGGTGGCATGTTTGGAAATGGTAGCGTCCTTTCCAGTTTTTTTTTTTTTTTTTTTGGTGCTGTAGTGTTTCCTCTATATTGCTTTTTCTTTTTTCTAACTGTTTGATAAATTTGAAAATTCCTTTGTCTTGGATATATTCCTTGTGCTATGAGAATTTTTTTATGTGCAGTTTGTCAGTTTTCATAACACTTTTTTCATCTGCTAGTAGGAGGAAGTAGCTATTCCTGTTTCTGGATGTTTTATCAATTTTTAAAATCCAGTTGATTTTTTTTCTAACCAGTTCCACTGACTATGAATTACTTTAAAAAAAATTATTCACATATGAAAGGATTGAAAAGATGAAATTTGGTGTCATCATAGTGAGAAGAATTGGCAAGAAAACACGTAACGCACAAAACAGTAAAAGAATTCTTGAAATCGTGATCACACGCATAAGTTACGTTGAAAAATTAAGAGCAGGACGTTTCGGTAGTGACTTCTACCTTCATCAGCCATGGAATGAGACACGTGGTAAAAGCGTCAGCTGTTGCCAGACTTCAAAATCACTTTCCAAATAATAGGGATGTTAAAAGGTGCGTCAGTATTGCAGGTGTTAGGGGTAAGGTAGATTTCAATGCTTTCGCGGACGCACCTTTTAACATCTTTATTATTTGGAAAGCGATTTTGAAATCTGGCAACAACTGACGCTTTTACCACGTGCCTCATTCCATGGCTGATGAAGGTAGAAGTCGCTATCGAAACGTCCCGCTCTTAATTTTTCAACGTAACTTACGCGTGTGATCACGATTTCAAGAATTCTTTTACTGTTTGGTGTCATATTTTTTGTTTTCCTTATACCCTTTCAACTGCTGCACATGTATATTTACTATTTAAAAAAACAGATCACATAACAAGAGTAGTGAAATAATAGCCAGATATACATTTGTGAAAATGTGAAAGTAAATATTTCCTTACACTAAATCTGGAGAAAATTTTCTTCCACATACAAGTTGTTTAATAAAAAAACACTGTGGGCTGATGTTTTATCCCTTGCAGGGAGAGAAAGAAATTATTAATTTCTCATTTTCCATTTTGTGCAGAAATATACAGAGGTTCGACGGAATAATGTGAATACTTAGGAAAAAAAGGTTTAACGTACCTAATAGGGTGTGGGACCGCTTTTGTCATTCAAAACTGCCTGATTCCTCCTTGGAATGGATGCATACAAATCCTGGATGATGGTTAGTGGGATGTTACATCATTCTTTATGCAGAAACTACTCCAGGTCCTTGAGATGCAGGAGGAGGATAATGGGATTTTACTCTGTTTTCCAACACAAACCACAGTGGCTCTATGATGTTCAAGTCTGGTTATTGGGGAGGCCAAGGAAAGTGTAAAGTTCGTCCTTATATTCCTCAAACCATGATCGGACATTCCAAGCTCTGTGAAATGGGGTGTTGTCATCTTGATAGATGGCATCCCCTGCACAAAACGATGCTTGAACCATTGGATGGACTTGGTCGGCCAAAATGGTTTCATACACCCTGCCAGTCATCCGTCCTTTCAAGGTGATTAGACAACCTGCTGAAAACCATGATATAACCACCCAGAGCATGACAGAACCACCACTATGCTGCACTATTGGGAGCAGACAGTCTGGGTTGTATGCTTTTGATGGTGTTCTCCACATGTAAACACATTCAGCTGTGGGGAATAGTGTGAATATGGATTCATCCAACAACATTACACGCTTCCATGCATTGGCAGTCCACGTTGTATGCTCCTGGCACTACTGCCATCACTGTTGTGCATTCGCTGTGTGACCAGATGCTTTGCAATAGCAGCTCTGCCACAAATATATTGTTTATGCAGTTTCCTGTTCACTGTTTTCATTGATACTAAGGTCTGGAGATGCAGATTGAGCTTCGCACAAATTTTTGGTGCCGTGGTCCTTTTATTATGGGTAACAATACTCTTTAACGCTCTCCTGTCTTTATCAGTCAGGGTTGTTTTCTGGCTGCTCTTGTGTTTTGCAGATGAGGTTTTGCCACGAACATGGTATACTGTCATGACGCTAGACACAGTAGCTCTCGACACCCCCACTACCCTGTCGACTGTTGCCATGAAGGCACCAACTAGCCAGCCACCAACGATTAGCCCTCTTTTGAAGTCCATTAGGTTGCTCATTTCTTTGTCACCCTGAAAGAAATTTTGCAACAAGACACTTTAAATACACTTAAATGGGACCTTGAGATTATAAACAAAGCTATTACAACAAAAAAAATGGTGGATACTTTTGCATGTTGCGACGTACACAGCTGCAATAAAAGTCACGTCTTTGAGCGTGGTGTTCACATTATTCTGTCCAACCCCTGTATATCTAATACACATTACACTTTGAAGTACAACATTCTTCTTAAAATCCACCGGATAAATGCAGTGTTTTTGTTTGTATGTTTGTTTGTTTCAGGGTTTAACCATCGCGATGAGCAAATCTAAGGGCCAAATGCAGTTGCCTTTTTCTATTTAGAGCCACTTGTTCTAGGAAGGTGAGAGAGCCAGTGTCATCAAACATACACACCAGCCCTGGCTTTTCTCGAACTACTGATTCGAAGACCATGCCCCACGCGTCTTAGCCTCCAGGGCAGCATTGTAAACAAGAACGCATGTGTATGTACCAAAAACTGTAACAACCAGATAATGGATAAGCTACTCTGGTGACGAAGTGCTCATTTCTGAACATTGGTCCAAGATGTGCCCCGTTCGATCCCACATGAGGCATGGGCCACTTGTTTCACTTCCCTCCCTGAAACCAGCGACCCTAAATTAGGGACGGGTAACTATTTATAGCCCTTGGAGTTGCTCATGCTTTTCATTAACCTTTTCCCTCCCAAAACATGATTATGAATGACAATATGTAATGTTCAAAAGATACACCTTTCTACCAGTATTTTTACATATTTTGATTCTCAGAAATCTGCAGTTTCTGTTTTAATATATTAAAATGTGTTACATATGGTGACTTCAGCTAATAGACAGATACAAAGAGAAATTATTCTGTGATTTGCTTTGGTATTTTGCCCTCATTATCATATATATGTAAGAATGTTTGAGGGTTGTACCGAAAGTAATGCAAAAGTGGGCATAACTTTTTTATTGACAGACAGAGGTCATTCAAATTGCACATGTGTTGGTAAAGTAACTCTTCCTCTATAGTAACCCTTTTTCTTCATTGCAGGTAAATAATGGATTCCAAGCAGAAGCAAAATGCTGTCATTGAGTTCTTGATGAAGGAAGGGTGCAGGCTGTCTGACATCCACAAAAGGCTACAGAATGTTACCAAGATGACACCATTGACAAGAGCAATGTGCACAGATGAATGCAAAAGTTTAAAGAAGGGGAAACCAGCGTTGAAGACAAACCACGCAGTGGGAGACCATCATCTGCGACCACTGACATGAATCTTCAGCAAGTGGATGCATTGATTCACATGGAGAGATGAGTCACAATCTGTGAGGTTGTTGCACAACTGGTCTGTGGTCACAATGCCATACAGAAGATGGTGGAAAACTTACAGTATCAGAAAGTGTGCAAAGTGGGTACCTCAGAAGTTGATACCCGATTTGAAGGAGAGAAAGGTGAAGTCTGCTTTGATCTGCTAGAAGCATTTGAAGCCAATGAAGAGACGTTTTTTTCCGATCTGGTGACAGGGAATGAAACGTGGGCATATCTTTATGATCCGGAAACAAAGAATCAATCCATGGAATGGTGTCACACCTGTTCACCAAGGCAAAGTTCAAGAGCCAGCAATCAGCACAGAAAGTCATGGTGACTGTTTTTTGGGATGACAGAGGTGTCATTCTCCTTGATTTTCTAGAACGTGGCCATACCTTGACCAGTGAGCGGTACATTGAGACACTCAAGAAGCTTAGAGAAGTCATAAGAAGGAAGAGATCAAACAAGAATATGAAAAGGATCTACATTCACCACGACAATGCGAGACCGCATACAACTTTGGCAACAAAGCAGGCGATCAGCAAATTAGGCTGGTCGGTGGTCCACCATACAGCCCAGATCTGGTGCTCTCTGACTTCCACCTGTTTGATCCAATAAAGGACAGTCTCTGGGAACAACGATTTGATGACAGACTAGGTGAAGCTGGCTGTGAAGAAGTATGTACAACAGTCCACACCTGAATTTTTTCAAAGAGGATTCGAGAGCTGTGTTCAATGATGATGCAAATGCATTGCTTGTGATGGAGACTGTGTTGAGCAGTATCTTTGTTTAAAGGAATAGTTACTGTAACATGTGCAATTTGAACGACCTCTATCAGTTAATAAAAAAGTTATACTCAGTTTTGCATTACTTTCAGTTCAACCCTCGTACATATAAATATCACCATTAGAATTTGTACATTTTATTTGAACCTAAAGATAAAAAAGTAGCTGAAAAGTCGCTACTTTTCAAAAAAAGCAGTTATAGCTATAGCCAGTTACTTTTTCAAGAATGCATTTGTAGCAGTAGCTACCTACTTTTAAAAAGTAGCTTTCCAATCACTGTGTACGTGTGTGTGTACAAAAACATACTGAATAAGTGGCTAGTGAGCTAAATGGTATTGATGTGTGAGCTTGTGCATGTTTCACATTGCACATATTCATGCTTTTATTTCACATTCTGTGCTGACTTAATTTTCGGAGTAAGAGCCACAGCTCTTTCAGAAAAATGTGTGGTTTTTCCGCCCTATGCTATGTAATGGCAATGTAGCACTTTTCCCGTATTTTTCTTTTTCTGAACAACTGCTCAGCAAACAGCAATTGTAAGAGTTTGTGTGTAATATCACTGTCACAGTAAATAGCTATGAATTTCTTCTCCTTTTAGAACCATACATTTATCTTTGCAAGGTTATAGAGAATGAGCAAAAGATCCAGCACCACCATTTCCCCCAGTAGTTTACGTTTTCACTTCTTTTACAAAACTGTACTGAGCAAAAACTTTAGAACACTGCAAAATCTATCACAAATACCAGAATTAAGCACTGTTATGTCACCAAATTTAACAATCCAGAAGAAACAGCCTGATGGTGGTAGTGAGAGGGGTGGGGGACATTTCTCTAATGCATGGTCTGTCTCAGCATTACACTTTAAATATTGTGTAAATACTGTAACAGTTTTTTTTTTTTTGTAGCCACAGCACCACACACTTCTGTCATGTCACAACCTACAGCATTTCTGAGAATTGTGTGTTCCACAAAACAGGGTTAAAACTTAACAATCAGAAAGGCCAAACACTTACCTAAAAGCTCTTGGCTTCATTCCTGTTATACACTTTGTGCACGTCAACAAGAACATTTTTTAATGCAGCTGGCCTTTTAAGGTTAAAACTTTCATCATATCCGCTCACAGGTTGTTGTTGTTGTTACTATAATTCCTCAGGTCATGAAACATTCATATTATCATTCACAGGACAGTAAAAAACGCTGAATTCTGACTGCTGTTTGACATGCATGATAGCTTGTCAACACTAGATGAATAGTCACTATTACGTGAGTGTTGTCAACTTTCATCACACCCTTTTTTTTAATTGTATTTTACTCTTTCTTTCACTCCTCCTTCAGCAACTTGCCCCTAAAATTCACAATTCGAAAAAACGGTACTCAATTCTAAAACACATACCCATACACCTAATAAATACTCACATACATCACACCCATATTCAATTCAATACCTATTTCACCTCACACAATTTACATACCTCGTACTAACACATTTACGTACAATATATACAACACATTCATACACTCATTTAAAATGAATGTGTTGTATATATTGTACGTAAATGTGTTAGTACGAGGTATGTAAGTTGTGTGAGGTGAAATAGGTATTGAATTCAATATGGGTGTGATGTATGTGAGTATTTATTAGGTGTATGGGTATGTGTTTTAGAATTGAGTACCGTTTTTTGGAATTGTGAATTTTAGGGGCAAGTTGCTGAAGGAGGAGTGAAGGAAAGAGTAAAATACAAAAAAAAAAGGGGGGGGGGCTTAAAGAAAGTCGACAACACTCACGTAATAGTGAGTATGCATCTAGTGTTGATGAGCTATCACGCATGTCAAACAGCAATTAGAATTCAGCATGTTGTACTGTCCTGTGAATGATAATACGAAAGTTTCATGACCTGAGGAATTATACACTGCTGGCCACCCAAAACGCAACACCAAGAAGGACACGAGATAGCACAGCCAGATTTACTGGACACATAACAACAGATACAAAGATGAAACGATTGAGCTTACAGGCCTGTGCGTCTTGCGGAACATGCAGACATTAATAGTTCGTGTGGCCCCCATGGCTGGCAATAATGGCCGTTACACGCCGCGGCATCGAACGAAAAAGTTGCAAGCTGTGGGCTTGGGGTATGTCGGTCCAGGCTGCTTCCACATGTTGCCATAGTTCATCAGGTGTAGCAGCGGGTGGTGCTTGCCGGGCCACTCAGTTGCCGATCAGCGACCAGACGTGTTCGATGGGCGACATATCGGGAGAACAGGCGGGCCACGGCAGCAGTGACACCTGGTGGGCCGTGAAGAATTGTTGCACGACGCATGCCACGTGCGGGCGCGCATTGTGCTGTTGAAACGTGGCCGCTAGAAGGTCCTGCTGGTAAGGCAGGACTACAGGCTCCAAAACGTCAGAGATGTAGCGGTGGCTGTTTAGTGTACCGACGATGCGTACCAGAGGGGTGCGGGTGTCATATCCAACTGCGTCCCAAACCATAACGACAGGTGACGGACCGGTATGGCGATGCATAATGCAGGCCAGGCATCATTCAGTATCTCCACGGTGCTGCCACACGCAGATCCCACCATCGTGGTGTTGCAGGCAGAAGAGGTATTCGTCAGAGAAGAGAATGTTGTGCCATTCCATAGTCCAGGTGCGGCGTTCAACGGCCCACTGCCGCCGCACTCGCCGGTGGTGTAATGTCAATGGTAATCGGAGCAATGGGCGCCGTGCGACAAGTCCCCGCTCCTGCAGACAACATCGAACGGTACGTGCTGACACATGTTGTTGCGCAACACACCCTAATTCCTACGCTAACGTTCATGATGTGGCGGTGTGAGCTGCCAATGACCGCCGCACAACATGCCGGTCCTCTTGTTCGGCGGTGCGCCACGGCTGCGGCAATCGCTCACGTCGGTCCGTCCATCCGTCCCTCCTGCACCCACCGAATCCATACTCGTCTGTGGCTGAATGTCATCTCATACGAGTGCCGATGTCTCGGTACGATAAACCGCTGTCGCGATAAGCCACTATTCATCCTCTGTCGAACTCCGAAATGTGCTGGAATGACTGCCGTATTCTGCGACGAGGCATCAGGAAGCTTCCCACGCGCAGGTCCGGCAGCACAACACACTTCCACTACTTACACCCTGCCTTCTGTGCATCCTTCTTATAGTGCTTCTTGGTGGTATGCCGGGCACACATGATTTGCATATGCCCTGCAATGCTAATCGTTTGCATGTCCTCTCGCGGGCGACACATGCAGCGAATTTCAGGCCAATCGGATGCTTCCTTCTTGGTGTTGCATTTTGGATGGCCAGCAGTGTAGTAACAACAACAACCTGTGATCGGATATGATGAAAGTTTCAACCTTAAAAGGCCAGCTGCATAACAAAATGTTCTCGTTGACGTGCACGAAGTGTACAACAGGAATGAAGCCAAGAGTTTTAGGTAAGTGTTTGGCCTTTCTGATTGTTAAGTCATTAATGACTTGCACATAAATAGGGCATTTTTTGGTGCTTATTGCCTATGAAGATGCAAATAATAGGGTTAAAACTGTTATGAAAAATAGTGTTTGTGGTTCTCACACAGGCAATAAAAGTACATACAATTAAAAAAAAAAATTGTATTAATAATCTAAAGCAACTTATGGGAATTTACTAGGAAATTTTTTCATTTATAGCAAATTTTCGGAGAAAACTCTTCTCCTTCTTCAGGCTCTCTTGTTGTTGTCACTTTTTGCTTGTCACTATCATGGTTACGGTTTACCTTGACGGTTACGGTTAACCTTGACAGTTTAGGTTATTTTTCAACAAATCTTGCCAGATGTTAGGCAGGGAAAATCCTTTGCAGTCATTGATGATGGAATTTTGATTTTTCTCAATCTCTATTCCTTCTTTCAGTTTTCTTTTTGGAAATTGCTTTGGAAACTGATTACTTTAAGGGAATTCCAATCCATGCTGTGCCCAGTTTCTCTAACATGCCTATCTAATCCAGTCTTGTTGGAGCAATTTTTTATAGCTGCTTTATGCTCAGCTATACGAGTTTCTAGTCTGCGACCTGTTTCACCTATGTAAGATAGTCCACAACTACAATTTACTTCATAAACTACTCCTTGCATTTTTAAAATATCTTCTTCTCTTTTGAACTATTTTAGGGAAAAAATTTTTAACTTTGTTCTCTAAACTTGGAGCTAGCCTAATATTGTATTTTTTACTAATTCTCTTTAAAGCCTCAAATAAACCTTTGTGATACGAAATTTTTCTAGTGAATTTTACTTCTTGCTTTTGTGGGTTCTTCGTACCATTAAAATTCAGAAGCTTCTCAATTTCTTCTTTAGGATAGTTATTCTCTGCAAGTATGACTTTAAGCTCTTCTTTATGGGTTTCTTTTTTATCTGCAGTAGAAACTATTTTATTAATTTTTTCTAAAAACTGACTTGCTACATTTTTCTTAATAGAAACTGGATGATACGAATTGAAATCCAGTAGTCTTTTAGTATTCATTGGTTTTTTATACCAACTAGTGAAGAATTTTTCATCTTCATAATAGATAGTAATATCTAAGAAGTTTATTCTTCTTTCTTTTTGAAGTTCAATAGTGAACTTAAGGGAATCATCTAATTCATTGAATGAGTCTAGAATTCTTTCTGGAACAATTTCTGAGCTATCTATTATAAATAAGATGTCATCCATGTATCTGCTATATAAGCAGAAGTATGTGGGTTGTACTAGTATCTTTTCTTCTAGTTTTCCCACATAATAGTTAGCTAAGAGTGGGGAGAGTGGGGAGCCCATAGCTAGCCCCGATTTTTGAATGAAAAAGTTTTCCCAAATTGAAAGTAGTTGTTCTGCAAAGAGAAAGTAAGCATTTCAAAAATTCCTACTAATATGTTTTTTTCCTTGTTGTGAAAAACTATTAGGTCTGCCAAGTCTTCCGCTATAAAGTCTATAAGTTGATCTATATTAATGTGAGTATACATAGACACTATATCTAAACTACCCATAATAGGAGAATCTAATTTAGGAAGAAGTTCTAGTTTTTCTTTTAGCTGCATTGAGTTTTTAATCAAGTTAGGTGGCTCTTTTAAAAGTTTCTGAAGGTGTGACTTTAAAAAATAGTTTAGATTTGAAAGAATAGAGTTTTTTGAGTCTATTATTGGTCTAATTGGTTGGTGTTCTTTATGCAGTTTGACTATTCCATATATTTGAGGTAATCTGAACTGTAATTTTGAGAATTGTTTATAGTTTTCTGGAAGCTGGTTTTTCTTTTTTTGAAGTGAAATAAGCTTAGAGACTTTTTTAATCAAATCTGGTAGTGGGTTTTCTTTTACTTCTTCATACATAGGTTTTTTTTAGTTCTTCTTCCATCTTTTCTAGATAATCTTTCTTATCCATAATAGTAATCAACTTACTTTTGTCTGTTTTCACAGCAACTATACTTTCATTTTTTCTGAAATCTTTAAGAGCTTTTAATTGACTATTATCAAAATTTTTTTGAGGCTTCCTTACTTGCTTCTGGAATTTTGTAAGGCTATTGTAGTAATCTTTTCTGAGGAGGTCTGCTTTAATTTGGTCCTCTTTTTCTAAAGTGCTGCAGATGCTTTCCAATTCAATTACCAATTTTTCTGGATTTATTTTTTCTTTGGATAGATTGAAATTACTTCCTTTATTTATCACTTGTAATAATTCTTGGCTAACTCCAGTAGCAGTGTTGTCCTTCACATGACTAAGAACTGCAGTTTTTTTGTTTTTACTTGAATAGTTTTTCTTCAAAAATTTTTCTTCTTTAAGGTTCAGCTTTTTAACAAATTTCTTATTTGTGTTGCTTACTCCAATTTTTAGCCAGTCATCCAATTCTGCTTTTACTGTATCCCTTAAGATTCCAGAAATTTTCTTTTCATTTTCTACTTTTACTTTTTTATAATAAGCAACATTTTTATATTTTGCTTCAATACTTCTTTTTAACGTTTTTTGCTTATTTTTCTTATGAAGTTGGCTGAAAGTAAATCTTTAAATGGCTTTCTAAGTCTAAATGAATTTGGAATAAAGTTATTTACCTTGCAATTTTTCAGGAACTTGATTTGAGCTATGGATCTTTCCATCTTCAATGTAGCTTGTTGAACTTTCTTTATTGTTTGCCAAGTATCTGACCCATACTCTGTTCTAATTCTTTGAATAAAGCTCATATTGAGAAATGGCTTCCTAGTTTAATTGAATTAATAATCTAAAGCAACTTATGGGAATTTACTAGGAAATTTTTTTCATTGATAGCAAATTTTCGGAGAAAACTCTTCTCCTTCTTCAGGCTCTCTTGTTGTTGTCACTTTTTGCTTGTCACTATCATGGTTACGGTTTACCTTGACGGTTACGGTTAACCTTGACAGTTTAGGTTATTTTTCAACAAATCTTGCCAGATGTTAGGCAGGGAAAATCCTTTGCAGTCATTGATGATGGAATTTTGATTTTTCTCAATCTCTATTCCTTCTTTCAGTTTTCTTTTTTGGAAATTGCTTTGGAAACTGATTACTTTAAGGGAATTCCAATCCATGCTGTGCCCAGTTTCTCTAACATGCCTATCTAATCCAGTCTTGTTGGAGCAATTTTTTATAGCTGCTTTATGCTCAGCTATACGAGTTTCTAGTCTGCGACCTGTTTCACCTATGTAAGATAGTCCACAACTACAATTTACTTCATAAACTACTCCTTGCATTTTTAAAATATCTTCTTCTCTTTGAACTATTTTAGGGAAAAAATTTTTAACTTTGTTCTCTAAACTTGGAGCTAGCCTAATATTGTATTTTTTACTAATTCTCTTTAAAGCCTCAAATAAACCTTTGTGATACGAAATTTTTCTAGTGAATTTTACTTCTTGCTTTTGTGGGTTCTTCGTACCATTAAAATTCAGAAGCTTCTCAATTTCTTCTTTAGGATAGTTATTCTCTGCAAGTATGACTTTAAGCTCTTCTTTATGGGTTTCTTTTTTATCTGCAGTAGAAACTATTTTATTAATTTTTTTCTAAAAACTGACTTGCTACATTTTTCTTAATAGAAACTGGATGATACGAATTGAAATCCAGTAGTCTTTTAGTATTCATTGGTTTTTTATACCAACTAGTGAAGAATTTTTCATCTTCATAATAGATAGTAATATCTAAGAAGTTTATTCTTCTTTCTTTTTGAAGTTCAATAGTGAACTTAAGGGAATCATCTAATTCATTGAATGAGTCTAGAATTCTTTCTGGAACCATTTCTGAGCTATCTATTATAAATAAGATGTCATCCATGTATCTGCTATATAAGCAGAAGTATGTGGGTTGTACTAGTATCTTTTCTTCTAGTTTTCCCACATAATAGTTAGCTAAGAGTGGGGAGAGTGGGGAGCCCATAGCTAGCCCCGATTTTTGAATGAAAAAAGTTTTCCCAAATTGAAAGTAGTTGTTCTGCAAAGAGAAAGTAAGCATTTCAAAAATTCCTACTAATATGTTTTTTTCCTTGTTGTGAAAAACTATTAGGTCTGCCAAGTCTTCCGCTATAAAGTCTATAAGTTGATCTATATTAATGTGAGTATACATAGACACTATATCTAAACTACCCATAATAGGAGAATCTAATTTAGGAAGAAGTTCTAGTTTTTCTTTTAGCTGCATTGAGTTTTTAATCAAGTTAGGTGGCTCTTTTAAAAGTTTCTGAAGGTGTGACTTTAAAAAATAGTTTAGATTTGAAAGAATAGAGTTTTTTGAGTCTATTATTGGTCTAATTGGTTGGTGTTCTTTATGCAGTTTGACTATTCCATATATTTGAGGTAATCTGAACTGTAATTTTGAGAATTGTTTATAGTTTTCTGGAAGCTGGTTTTTCTTTTTTTGAAGTGAAATAAGCTTAGAGACTTTTTAATCAAATCTGGTAGTGGGTTTTCTTTTACTTCTTCATACATAGGTTTTTTTTAGTTCTTCTTCCATCTTTTCTAGATAATCTTTCTTATCCATAATAGTAATCAACTTACTTTTGTCTGTTTTCACAGCAACTATACTTTCATTTTTTCTGAAATCTTTAAGAGCTTTTAATTGACTATTATCAAAATTTTTTTGAGGCTTCCTTACTTGCTTCTGGAATTTTGTAAGGCTATTGTAGTAATCTTTTCTGAGGAGGTCTGCTTTAATTTGGTCCTCTTTTTCTAAAGTGCTGCAGATGCTTTCCAATTCAATTACCAATTTTTCTGGATTTATTTTTTCTTTGGATAGATTGAAATTACTTCCTTTATTTATCACTTGTAATAATTCTTGGCTAACTCCAGTAGCAGTGTTGTCCTTCACATGACTAAGAACTGCAGTTTTTTTGTTTTTACTTGAATAGTTTTTCTTCAAAAATTTTTCTTCTTTAAGGTTCAGCTTTTTAACAAATTTCTTATTTGTGTTGCTTACTCCAATTTTTAGCCAGTCATCCAATTCTGCTTTTACTGTATCCCTTAAGATTCCAGAAATTTTCTTTTCATTTTCTACTTTTACTTTTTTATAATAAGCAACATTTTTATATTTTGCTTCAATACTTCTTTTTAACGTTTTTTGCTTATTTTTCTTATGAAGTTGGCTGAAAGTAAATCTTTAAATGGCTTTCTAAGTCTAAATGAATTTGGAATAAAGTTATTTACCTTGCAATTTTTCAGGAACTTGATTTGAGCTATGGATCTTTCCATCTTCAATGTAGCTTGTTGAACTTTCTTTATTGTTTGCCAAGTATCTGACCCATACTCTGTTCTAATTCTTTGAATAAAGCTCATATTGAGAAATGGCTTCCTAGTTTAATTGAATTAATAATCTAAAGCAACTTATGGGAATTTACTAGGAAATTTTTTCATTGATAGCAAATTTTCGGAGAAAACTCTTCTCCTTCTTCAGGCTCTCTTGTTGTTGTCACTTTTTGCTTGTCACTATCATGGTTACGGTTTACCTTGACGGTTACGGTTTACCTTGACGGTTACGGTTAACCTTGACAGTTTAGGTTATTTTTCAACAAATCTTGCCAGATGTTAGGCAGGGAAAATCCTTTGCAGTCATTGATGATGGAATTTTGATTTTTCTCAATCTCTATTCCTTCTTTCAGTTTTCTTTTTTGGAAATTGCTTTGGAAACTGATTACTTTAAGGGAATTCCAATCCATGCTGTGCCCAGTTTCTCTAACATGCCTATCTAATCCAGTCTTGTTGGAGCAATTTTTTATAGCTGCTTTATGCTCAGCTATACGAGTTTCTAGTCTGCGACCTGTTTCACCTATGTAAGATAGTCCACAACTACAATTTACTTCATAAACTACTCCTTGCATTTTTAAAATATCTTCTTCTCTTTGAACTATTTTAGGGAAAAAATTTTTAACTTTGTTCTCTAAACTTGGAGCTAGCCTAATATTGTATTTTTTACTAATTCTCTTTAAAGCCTCAAATAAACCTTTGTGATACGAAATTTTTCTAGTGAATTTTACTTCTTGCTTTTGTGGGTTCTTCGTACCATTAAAATTCAGAAGCTTCTCAATTTCTTCTTTAGGATAGTTATTCTCTGCAAGTATGACTTTAAGCTCTTCTTTATGGGTTTCTTTTTTATCTGCAGTAGAAACTATTTTATTAATTTTTTCTAAAAACTGACTTGCTACATTTTTCTTAATAGAAACTGGATGATACGAATTGAAATCCAGTAGTCTTTTAGTATTCATTGGTTTTTTATACCAACTAGTGAAGAATTTTTCATCTTCATAATAGATAGTAATATCTAAGAAGTTTATTCTTCTTTCTTTTTGAAGTTCAATAGTGAACTTAAGGGAATCATCTAATTCATTGAATGAGTCTAGAATTCTTTCTGGAACCATTTCTGAGCTATCTATTATAAATAAGATGTCATCCATGTATCTGCTATATAAGCAGAAGTATGTGGGTTGTACTAGTATCTTTTCTTCTAGTTTTCCCACATAATAGTTAGCTAAGAGTGGGGAGAGTGGGGAGCCCATAGCTAGCCCCGATTTTTGAATGAAAAAAGTTTTCCCAAATTGAAAGTAGTTGTTCTGCAAAGAGAAAGTAAGCATTTCAAAAATTCCTACTAATATGTTTTTTTCCTTGTTGTGAAAAACTATTAGGTCTGCCAAGTCTTCCGCTATAAAGTCTATAAGTTGATCTATATTAATGTGAGTATACATAGACACTATATCTAAACTACCCATAATAGGAGAATCTAATTTAGGAAGAAGTTCTAGTTTTTCTTTTAGCTGCATTGAGTTTTTAATCAAGTTAGGTGGCTCTTTTAAAAGTTTCTGAAGGTGTGACTTTAAAAAATAGTTTAAAGTGCAACTTTCTTCTAGACAATTGCATGTTGATTTCTAGTGACAACGGTCATTTGTTTCCATGCAAAACTATAGTAGATGTTAAAATTTCTAATAACTGCATTTATAAACATTGTTTTTTCATAGTAAAAAAATTGTTTCTTCTTTCCAGCATGATTCTTCATTCATTTACATATTTTTTTTCATTTTCATTCTTCTATAAAAAATGCATATTTAATATTTCTCACATTATTTTCTTCAAATGTTTTTTGATAGCATAACCTAAGTTGTTGTTTTTTTTCAACTAAAAATAGTACCGATGATTCATGCCATGCAAACTATTTACCAGCTGGAATTCATAATCAGTGTCACCCTCTAAGAACAACTATTAATTACAAATAAATAAATAACATAATAAAGGAAAGAACATCTGGAATTTTCAATGTCATCGTCCATTTCATTTTTATATTAGTTTATTAAATTACTCAAAATAACTTAAAATATTATGAAATTATGAAAAAATTACTTTTATAAAATATCCAGATAATACAGATAGTGATTCCAACATGTTACGTTATTATTTGTGGAAGCTTTAATTTTAATTATTACTAGATTACAAACATTTGGGCTGTGGTGCTTTTGTCAGTGCAGCTATAATGAATTTATTTCCTAAATAGCAATTTTTGTCAAGTGCAGGCCTTAGCCTGAAAATTACAGTATATCAAAATAGGGCACACTGTCAATTCTTTTGTTTTCACTATATTCGATTTTGAATAAAAATTCATGACTGATAATGCTGTGTTTAGGTATTTAACCTTGTGTGGCCAGGATCTCTCCACCTGGCTAGATGTAGACGTTCATAGTAAGATCTGGATGTAACACTTACGAAAAGTGGGATTTCCTACAAACAGTGCAACCCACTTTGTTAAATTTTCTCTTTTGTTCCATGTGTGCAAAAGTGCTGTTTTTCTTTCTATCATTAATAATTGGTCTTTATGAGTATATGTATTTATACGTATTTGTTGTACCTATTCATGTACAGATATCTACAACAAACTACTACTGTAGTTCATAATGCTTCCAGTAATTGTTTTCATACTAATTAACATCTTAGGCATAGAACCTGCATGTCATCCACCCGTATCTAGAAATGACCTGTCGACACATGCAGCTTGTAACAGAAAACAGGTATTACTGAACATGATGCAATATATCTTTAGTATTTTGATCATCTGCTTCACCATAAGATGTCAATTACAAAGCAGGTGTGTATGCATTCATTAAGTCCAATGTCCCATGTTGTGAAACTGTTCAGTGTGTTAAACACTAATCTTCCAATGTAACAGGTTTCAAAATATCAACTCCCTTACATTAAACTTATCTGCTGTCTCACTGAAATAACTATGACCATCTGTAACTTTTAACATCTACTGTAGTTTCACATGAAACCCAAGTGCAACTTTCTTCTAGACAATTGCATGTTGATTTCTAGTGACAACGGTCATTTGTTTCCATGCAAAACTATAGTAGATGTTAAAATTTCTAATAACTGCATTTATAAACATTGTTTTTTCATAGTAAAATGAAAAACATGTTAATGCAATTTCTGTAGTTCATCCTTTTTAAATATGGCCTGTTCGAATATATCTGTAAAAAGGTTGATTGCCAAATTGAGACTTTCCGCACGGTAAGTAAATTGCCTTTATAATCTTCAGTGACGTGTGTTAAACAATTATGGTAGCTATAGTTATTGTATGGGGCTGAGTATGTGGAACTAGAGTTCTTTTTATAGATATGATGGTGGGGTTGCTCAAGATGATGCACAGTTTCAGGTCTGCAACTTTTATTCTCGCCTATTAACTCCTTTAAGTGTAGTTGTGTTTTAGTGGTTTGAAAGATTTCAGAATGGTTGATGTAAACAACAGCTGTTTTTTTGTTTTTTTTTTCAAGTTTTGTGTAAAACTTGAAATAATCAGAATGTTGCAAACAGCATTTAGAAAAGAAGCTGTAAACTGTTCAAAAATTTTGAAAGGTTTAAGAGATTTAAAGGAGGTCGAACATTGTTTGCAGATGACCTTTTTAAGAACAGGCGATTCCATCATCTGTGTGAATGAAGTTATCTCAAGTGACATATGATTAGGAAAGTGTCTATTAAAATAGGCATCTCACAAGCGAAGTGTGTGTATGAAAATAGGCATCTCAGTTTTGTTATTTTGACACATTATTTGGGGGACAAGGAAAGTGACAGTGAAGTTTGTGTTTAGGTTTCTCATATGTGATCAAAAGGAGGACTGTGTTGTGGTTTGTCAAGATCTTTAAAATTGTTCAGCAATGGATGCACAATTCTTTTGTTGTTGTTTGTTTGGAGGTTTAATGACCACTATGAGCCACTCGATAGGCTATAAGCACAATTATTAACACAGCAATCAGACATCTCTGAATTGCCAGTATTTACTGTTTCTGAAGTAATATTAATCACATAAGAAAACTTTAACATTACATCGCCCTGGAGCTGGAATTGAACCCGCACTTCCCATTTCCATTCAAGCATGCTAACCATTACACCACCCAGGACAGCAAATTCCCAAGTAACTTGAGTTCTGATGTGATTATAATATTACATGAGAAACAGTAAATACAGGCAATTTAGAGATGTCCGATTGCTGTGTTAATAATTGTGATGTATTTCCACATATATGTGAAGAATATTTCTTTCACACAATTTACCCGAATGACTGGAGATTTAGTTAACAATGCTATGAGGAAGCAGAATTGGCTTTGATAAGTGATGGTCGGAGAATATTCCGATACTTAACACTCAGATACTTGGGACTTTGGTCATTTTGGGTGGCGTAATAGTTAGCATGCTTGGAAGAAAAATTGGAGATACAGGTTCGATTCCCACTACAGGGCAATGTAATTTTCAAGTTTTCTGATGTTATTAATATTACATGAGAAACAGTAAATACTAGCAATTCACAGATGTCTGATTGCTTTGTTAATAATCGTGATGTATTTCCACATATTATGTGAAGAACATTTCTTCCACCTACGAGGGATGGATCGAAAAGTAACACGCAACATTTTAATGGATAGAAAAAACAAAACATATACCCAATGAAACTACATTTCTTAGCTGTTTTTCAACATAAGAACCAAGATGCTCCAGACATTTATCCCAGCGTGATACCAGTTTTAGTATACCTCATTCATAAAGGTCCCTTTCCTGGGCATATGGCCACCCGCGGACAACCAGTTTGACTTTGTCAGCCAAATTGAAGCGTTGGCTGCCTGGAAATCTTTTCAAGTGACCAAACAGATGAAAGTCTGAAGGAGCCAGGTCCGAACTGTATGATGGGTGCTGGAGCACCTTCCAGCCAAATTGCTTAATTTTATCATGAACGTGTTGTTCAACATATGGGTACGTTGTCAAGAAGTAGTCAAACATTTGCA
This sequence comes from Macrothele yani, assembly GCA_039090855.1. Taxonomy (NCBI): domain Eukaryota; kingdom Metazoa; phylum Arthropoda; class Arachnida; order Araneae; family Macrothelidae; genus Macrothele; species Macrothele yani. Next base: position 23,497,634 of record CM077015.1, read on the forward strand.
GCGTCTCTGTGGAATCTTTTGTCATGAAGGCATAACCCAACTTTGTCAATGTGTTAGCGTAGGTTTTGGCATTCACAGTAGTCCCTGTTGGATGAAACTCCACCAAGAAAACACCATCATAAGGACTTTTGTGCAGATTGGGTTACTCTGAATCTTTTGGTGGCAGGGAGTTGGAATGTTTCCACACCATACTGGCCTTTTTGTTTGGGAGTGTAGTGGTACCAGGGTTGCATTCAGAGAGTTTTTTCCGGGGGGGGCAATTACAAATTTTGAGGGGGCTGAAACTTGTTGACAGATTATATACATATAATCACAATTTTGTTATATATTTAAATAGAGTACAAAAATTTTCTTATGCTCTAAATAGGCTGCAATGGAATACAGTCTTAGCACGATTTATTTTAAAAGATGAAATACTATATACAGTTTAAAACATACATTAGTACTTTCGAAGTGACACTCACTTCATCTTCAGGTGTACTGATATAAACGCCATCTCAATATCATATATATACACTTGTGCACCATGGGTACCCTACTACTTGGTCACGTGACATGACATGGCTGTTGTGAAATGTGTATGCAAATCATGATGAGGATGATTTATGAGTTCGAGATTGTATTAGAATTAAAACATGTCATACTGCTCGATACAACAATCCGTCACATAATACATGAATAAGTTGTTCCCAATCCCCACTTCAGAAGTACTTTCGAAGTGAGTGTCACTTCGAAAGTGCTGATGTATGTTTTAACCTGTATATAGTGTTTCATCTTTTAAAATAAATCGTGCTAAGGCGGTATTCCATTGCAGCCTATTTAGTTCTGTTGCACGAAGTCTTCTAGCTTGTATATTTCTTATGCTCTTATATCGCAAATGCAGATTCCAAGAAATCTACACATACAAGTGATTAAAAATTTTATACCTTTGCTTTAATTCAGTAATGGACTACGTATTTCACCATGTGGTGGTGTAAAATATTGAGGACGCTAGTAAAGGTAAGGCGGTGCTGGAGAAAATCCCCCAAGACATTAGGAGTGGTAAAAATGTCCTCGCCTTACTACAAGTGTGTTTCTGATAATTATTAAGAAACCATTACAGTATTACCTGAAAACTTATGGTGTAAGCCATTCCCCTGCCATTTGGTTTCAGCCCCTTTAGATTATTTAGATTAGCAAATAGTTGTAATAAAACCAAAAAACTAACTAACCGTTTTGATGCCAGCTTGAGGTGCCCTGATTTTATTTTATTTATTTATTTTTATTTTTTTGGGGGATCACAGAGTGTAAACCACCACGCCAGAAAAAAAGATACTTTATTATGGGAACAATTTCTAATAATTTGCTATTGTTACAAATTAGGTAGTAAATATTTTGTTGTACTGGAAGCACTAACATCATGTTAGCTACACTGAGGCTTATACATGGAATGTCGGGAATGTTGGCATCCAGAAGGCTGAAATAAAACTGAATGCCAGCCTCGAAAATATGATGATGTATTGCAGCGCAAACATCTCTACTGTTACTGTGCAGCATTAGGTTTTTATTGCGGAAGTAGTCCAAGTTGTCAGTGCTTGAAAAATTCCTCTTCAGCGAGGACTGTTTAATGTTTTGTTGAAGGATGATAGAAATTTCAGATTGAAGTCCATGTTGATTTTTTTATAATTATAATATTTTCCCTCACTTTCTTAATTTTTTAAATTAATTTCTCTAAATATTAAGTTATAAACAAGCACAATTAGACTAAATATAAGGGGGATCACCCAAAAACCTACGAGGGGGCATTCATAGATTATAAAGGGGGGGCTAACCCCCCCCCCAGAGGATGCCTGAATACATCACTGAGTGGTACGCTCAGGACTCATTGTCCGTCACTACACCTGCCAGAAATTCTTGTCCTTCTGCGTAACACATCAAGTGGTCCAAGGATGACATCATTCTCTGTCCCTTCTGGTTGTCTATCAAGTTCTTGGGCACCCATCGCGCACTGACCGTGGGAAATTGCAATTTGTCGTGCATAATATTGTACGCTATACCGTATGAAATGTTCAACTTCTGTGCCAATGTGCACAGATGGATCTGCTGGTCACTCAGAATTGCCTGTTCAATGCCCCTCACAGTGGCAGGTGATGACACTGTTACAGGTTGACTGGAACATGGCGAATTGGTAAGGTTGCCACGACCCTCTGAAAAGAAACTGCACCATCTGGAGATGTTGCTGCAGTCCAGGCAATCGCCACAGTACATTTTGACCATTTCTTTGTGAATTTCCATCAGAGTTTTCCTTTTAGCCCTCAAAAATCAGACTACACTGTGTTGCTCTTCATTTGTAAATGATGCTAACAAACACGACATCTTTATGCCGTCATTCACACTGTTTTCCACCATGGTCACACCTGATCCAGCCAAACCAGTCTGTAGCATGATATTTAAACTCATTGTCTGCCAAATTGCAACTTGCAAAAAGAAAAAATTGCTGTGAGTTACTTTTTGATGCTACCCCGTAATTTAGGCTATAACCAGTCGCTCATCCCCAGTTTAGGGCCACTGATTCCAGGGAAGGGAAAGCTGGTGCCTTAAGGCAAACCCACTGTTCATGTCTCACTTGGGATTCACACCTGTACCGATCACGAATGAATGGTTAGAACCCAGCACATTATGTACCACTCTGCCATCAAAGCGGGGATCCACACTTCCTCTATTTTCAAATGGTTAACAGAAGTTGAAATTTATGAAAGTGACATTTTATTTTGCTTGCATGGTGAAGTGAATGCCTTGAGTTGGTTTACCTGACCTTTCAGATTAACCCCAGTGTGGTTGCATAACTACTTGCACATCATGGTTCAGGAAAACATGGTAGTTGGTTTTTCTTGTCAGATCCACAGTCTCAGAAGATATGTCTAGTTGGACTTTGAAAACGTTTCTTCAAAAATAGAGAAATTTTTTTATATGAACCAGTTTAATTTGCTACAATTTTCATACAGGTCATCAATATAAGGATTAAAAAAAATGCATTAAGAAAAAGATAGTGGCAAAGACTTCAGAATGCTCCAGACAACACTCCATTATTTAGATGCCTATTTTACATCTAGTTAAATGCTTCTGTACTGAAATGAGCTCTAGGGAACAAGCTCTAAAACAAGCCATAAATGGTTTAAGTTTTTTGATACCTTTTAAGTGTGCAGTGAGTGATAAAAAATAACTTTATTGAATCCACACAACTGAATGAAATAAGTGATACAGTCAAGCAAGTGATGTCAATAATATTTGATAACATATGAATAATATCACCATCCACAATCTCAATTAGGAGCCACTGTATATGTGAAGTGCAGCTGCATAGCATTTCTGATAGCGAGAAGTGCTGGGTTCTTAAGGCTAAATTAATTGAGCTAGAGACAAATGTGCTCATTTTCTTTTATCTCATTTTTCTCCATAGACATTGTACTTTAAATTAATGTTAATAAGTTTTTCACTGCTCTAGGTATAGTTTCATCTAGTCATACATAACCTTCATGATAGAAGCAATTTAAAATGTGTATCAGTGTCCTGCTTAAGCTCCATAAAATTTAATCAGAACTATTCACACAGGTTAATCAAAAGAAACCTCTAAGACTCCATATATTTGTCTTAAGGATAATTCATTTCATTTTGTTGGGTGAAGCAGCCTCTGCCGCCCCGGTGGCGCAGTGGTCTAAGCGATGGCTTCTGATCATTCGTCCGGAAGGGGTCCGGGTTCGAATCCCGGTGAGGCATGGATGTTGTGTTTGTCTTACGGCACTGGCTCTCTCCCTTCCCTGGAACCAGTGACCCTAAATTAGGGACGGGCGACTGCTTATAGCCCATTGAGTTGCTCACGGTGGTCGTTAAATCTCCAATCAAAAAAAAAAAAAAAAGAAGAAGCAGCAGCCTCTTACTTGGGAAAATTATTTTTTTCAGTGGTTTAAGATTGGCAAAGTTGTTTTCATAAAACACTAAAAAATGTAGTTATTCATGTTTTTCTGAAATTGCTGATTAGTTTTTCTGACCTGGTTTTGAATGGGTCCTGGAATTTTATTTCCAGTATTCCAGGCCTGCCTGAACAGTTCTTGATTTTTGTTTGTTTGTTTTGTTTTGCTTTTTGCCAGAAGAGTCCTGGATTTTTTTGTTTAGATGAAAAAGTGTCATTTCTGCTGCAAAATTTGGTCATACCTCCTGGTCAGATGGAAAGAGACAGGGAGATTGTCACTTTTTTTCCATTATTGTAGCTCTGGACAGTCTGCTCATGATAACATCGCTTCCATTTATGTGGAGGATGATATCTCTTCAATTAGAAGCCATGTGCTGCTACAGTAAAAAACATCTGGCAACCTTCCAAGATCCCATCTTTACCATTCCATCTCCTGTGCATTCCCCTTCTAGGGTTTGGCCTTCATTTGCTTGAGTGAGGAGTAAACACCAGCCACACAGGGTGAAGCTTGTCAGGTGTGTGTGCTTGCATTGTTGGTGGTGATTGTATATAAATGTGTGATGGAGAGTGGCTGTTTCTCATATTACTGCATTAAAAGAAAGAAAAACAGGCTCGATTTGTATATGTGAAACACCGCTCTGTAATTTATCAGTATTTCTTGATACTTTGGTGTAGAATTTACTGCAAGGAAATGATACCTGTCATTTTAAGTGTTTGAATATCTATGGCGTGAAAATTGCAGTAAAAATGTTTTGGGGAGATTTTTCCTGCAGGTATATCTTGTCACCATGGTCTGCAGCACCAATTTCTCTGTTGCCACAGAGACTTTCCCATCATCCATTCCACAAGGCACAAGCATATCCCTGTTAAAGATTAAAATTAGCAGTCGCCATGCTCAAAAATTTGCCTGTCTCCACTGACTGATGTCCGGCCAAATTATTTTTTCCTAGTTTAAGAATTTATTTGCATTTTTAAAACACTCCTGTTAGTCAGGAAATGCATTTTCAAATCATCCAACTCACTCATGGTGAAAAACAGCCCTTTCCTCCCTAAATAAGTGGCTGTGATCTATTTACAGCTTTAAAGTTTAGTTTCTTTGAAAATGCATGGCTTACCATTACTTGGTCACTTCTTGCTTATCAACAAACAAAAAGGGCAATTTTCCTTTCGTTTACAAAAAGAAATTAGAAATTCAAAATCGCGATTTCACTTTCCGTCTCCGTCTTTCATTCCACATATCCTCTGCACGTGTGCACGCAGTAGCTTTTTGGAACATTAATTTCACTTTAAACGAAATAAACAAAATTCTTGCTCTGCCCCTTAATGCAGCAAAATGTTACTAAGGAATGGGGAAACACAAGTTTCTCAGCAAAATTAAATATCAAAAATCGATACTGCATTGTTCACTCTGTCGTGATAATAATTTTATGGGTCATGGAAATGGCCAATTCCATCACTGGTAGATTAAGTACGTATTTTGAAATTAAATTTAGCTTTAAAAAAGTGGAAGGGGAAAAAATACTTTCCATGTTGATTGAATTTGAAGAACAGACTGTTAGAATTAGCAAAAACTGCACTTCAAATATATTCTTAAAATATGAAGTTGCTCTTTTTCCGAAGAGCGACTTCGTATTCTTTATTTCCGAAGGCATTAGGAATGAGAAAAATAATCAGAAAAATATAAAAAATAAGGATATAATAACAAAGGGGGGTGCATCTTGGGGCAAGAAAAGTTTGAAATTTAGAAGAATACAGAACATTTTCATCAGTGCTAAAACAATCATTTTTGGGCAGCAGACGGTATGAAGATGTCCAAATTATTTCAATCAAATGTCTTGATATTAAAAACATTCATCAAGCAATCCCAAAAATGTTTAATGAATGTTAGAATCTTTAAAACATGAAAATAAACTTCGCACAAATGTTGAAAACCATTATTTCACAGAGATTTTCTATTTCTGTTGTTATATTCAATGTTTCCGATACTCCGTTGCGAAAAGATGATTCCCATAGTGACTGTGGAGAATTCGTAGAACTTGGAATGTCTGTGGTGGTAGCAAACAGGAAAAAATGGCAAATAATTGAAATTCTACCAAAATTAGACTATCTGGGGGGGAGGAAATCCCCGACACTGGGTTCGAAAATTGGACGTAATCCGATTGAATCAGGACATTTGGGAACTCTGCATGAGTACTTATCGTCACTACTATCTTTTCACCACCTGTGAAAGTTTGTCAATGGTTTTAACATATTATTTATTAGAACAACACAGGAATCGTCACTACTATCTTTTCACCACCTGTGAAAGTTTGTCAATGGTTTTAACATAGTATTTATTAGAACAACACAGGAAATTACTGCACTTCTTTTTCTTTCTGTTTAGTGGTTAAAAATCTTTGCGAGTCGGTAAAACAAGGTGACCAGTTTGGTGTCCCATTTTCTCCCAGTCTGAGCTATGGTAGATATATGGCTGTGATTCAGTACTGGCAACCACATGGTACCACAAAATGTTTCTGCCATGAGATATGAAATTTTCAAGTTTTCTGAGAGGTGTTACATGTGGATGACCAGTAAGTGTTACAAGCAAATTCAGAATTTATATTGTTTGCTTTGAATATTCTATCCATTTCCCATGTATTATGAAGAATATTTCTTCCTTCATTGATTTATGAGATATGAAATTAATTTTTGAAAGCTACGCAGCCTATTTTTATTTTGACACCAGGAAGAACCTAACCAAAAATAAAAGTAATGAAAAGAAAACTTTAGCAGAATGGAAGCAGCTTCAAAACATAATGTCTGAACATTTTTTACTGTCAATAACTCACCAGAAACTGCTAGAGAAACTGAAAACAAGCAATTTTTAGTGCATGAAGGTCATAGCACAAATTGTTGAAATACTGCTGACCATTATGCCAAGCAATGTAGAAGTTAAGAGAATACGAGCATCATGGGCAATATTCTTGATGACAAAACAATGCTCATGCAAAAAATGACTAAATTAGAAAATAGGAAGCAAATAAAATAAGCCGAGGTATTGCTTGAAAATTTTGAGCCATCCACTGTTTCAATTTATGGTGGAGAGATTTTTATTCAAGAACATAGTGACCTAATAAAAATGATTAAATTATTTTTTCAATAAAAATTGTCCAGAAAATTTGGTTGGTGTTTCATTGAAGAAAAATATAACTTTTGAGATTATATTTATATGCATTTAATTGCATTGGGCAATAGACAGTGGGAACTTGTGACTACTAAACTTAAATTTACCTATGACTAAATATATGAAAGGGATACAGTGCAGTGGAAATGTGTACATACAACATGAAATAGATGTAAGTAAAGTGGCCACTAGATTTTGACCATCCACTGGCCAATGGCCACTTGAAAAAAATCACCAATTTTGATCTTTAATCCCTGTGGCATGTATCGCTGGGCTGCATTGAAATTAATCTAAAGAAGGATAAAAGGTGGTGGTCAATATTTTTTTCTTTATTCTGAGACTTAATGGTGCCAATGAGCACCTAAGGCTCTAAGTAATAGCCCATTTCTGATTTTAGAACTACTGGTTCCAAGGGAGAACCAACATGATGCATTTTCATATCTTCATCAACAACAACAACCATGGGTAATAGTTTCATAGGTGTCTGATACCATGGGGCATCAGATTTCATTCGTCTTACATTGTTTTACTACTAGCACATTGGTACTCATCTGGTAAACCCATGCATCCTGGGGAAGGGGGTCCAGGGACGAAGCACATCCAGGGCCAACTTCAGAGGGAACCATCTGCACATTCGTGTCCCCAAATAGGGGAAGTCTGTGGTTTTTCCGCAGAATAGATGGCTGGCAGGGCCGGGGTTTGAACACCCATCAGAAATGTCCACCTCTCTCACAAAGCACAGCGACTTAACCAAATGTGCCATGCCGGTGGTTTTCGTGCCTTGCTCAACCTAAAATTGAAGTGAATGGAATCTATCAGGCAACAACACTGTAGCAATAATACATTTACGGGTTGGTTTTATGGTGGAATTATTTGCAGAATGATTTATAGCCATGGTTTTTGCACCACTTTGTGTAGATCTGCATACTTGAGTACCCTGAGTGTGTATGTTTTTTGTCAAGGATTTCCTGCCAATATTTATTTTATGCTATTGTATAGGTACCCACTAGTTTCATCAACAAATTGGTGGAAGTGTCTATTTTTCAGAGATGCAAATGTATGGTGCTCATTATTTGTGCACATTTTTTGTAAAAAAGATATGTGCTTGTGTTCTCACTTCCTCTGGCTGTGGACACCATATCTCTGCAACTATTAGTCTGATATGAAAAATCCTTTTTGCATTAAGAAGTTTGAAATGTGAGAATGAGTATCCTTCTGTTTTGGTTTTCTTCCAGTGCATAACTTCAGTGCTAGAGGGTGTAAATGCAGATGCTATCGAATTCAAAAGACATTTTATTCCATATAATCGTTTCTAAATATCTGATTGAAAAAAAATCTTTCTTTCCTTCAATATCATTTATAATGAAGACTGTGAAGTCACAGAATAAGCTGTCTGATGTACAGTTTTTCAGATAAAACCACTCTTTAATATTTAAAAAAGGATGTTAAAAACACATTTTAAAAACACATTAAAAAGGGACGAGATCTTTCGGGGACTGCATCGGTCCCTTCATCAGATCATACACACTGAGCAACAGAAATGAAAAGTTGGGTGACTTAAATGCAGAATGAAGATGTCATAATATGAGTACACTACGCATGTCAAAGAATCAGATTTACATAAAGTGGATACACCAATTAAAGTTCTGAACAACCTGAAGTTATGGTTCCGGTTTTAAAAGAAGTTTCCAAGGGAGAGGTATGTGAACAGGTGTGTCGTCATTGCAACATTTAGGTCCATACTTGTAAAACTATAAGTTTTCAGAGAATAGAGTAGCAAAGCATGTTGTTGGAACCAAAAGCAGGGTTGGTTTGGACAATCCTGCGATGGGCCGCTTTTGGGAGTTTTTTTTTTTTTAAATGGCATTATTTGAATTTGGTAAACAATAAATTTTCTCATAAATTTGTGTGTGTGTGTGGTTTTGGACCATTGGTGAAAGTTTTTCAGGCTGACATCACTTGAAATTATAATATGCCAATTAAGGATTTATGTTACTGTGAATGTGCAATATTCTTCCACCCCCACATTCCATCACTGGGTTGCTGATGCTCAATATGGAATCTGGCTCTTTCATTCTTATACACTCCGTAACGTCTGTAGTGGAATACTGTTATGACTAACCATCTACCTCACATTCCTCCTTTTCTATAAACCAGCAGTAACCATCTAATGGTGCGGTGTCTGCTACCAGCGCCGCCTGACAGGCAAAAAACTATATGTAAAGACCTAGCATGCACCATTTCATGACTCATAGACAAGGTAGTTAGAATGAGAGAGGTAGGTCAAAGATTGTAAACAAACAGCGGGTGGTCTTCCCTCGCGGAGGCCTGTGACATAGTTGGTTCCCACCAGTCTTTGTTCGTGGTGGTAAAGAATGGTGAAATGCATGATTCTTAGTTCAAATTAGGAGCTTTTAAGAATACATAGGCAGGATTTTTAAAATAGGAATTACAGAATTAAAACAAAACTTACCGATTACTAAAGCTTCGAACTTTCCCTCCATCGTTTCCTTTTTTTAACTCCCTGGAATTCAATGCATGTGCCTGTTTTTTACTCTTCATTAAGTTTTGTTGGTTGGCGTTGTTAATATATTTAATACGAAAAATGTTCTTGCTCGCGCATAGGTTTCAATGACACCCACTTCAACTTCGGGAAAGTTTAATTTCAATTTCGATTGAAGTTTGTTTATGGCCTCTTGGGATTTATATATGCCAGCTCCATGAAATTCTGAAAAAACTGATTCAAATTTTATAATACTGATTTAAACTGTTTGATAGTTTATGTCCAAATGTTTGGTATCATTAGCCTACCTCTTGATAAAGTCACAATCCAACCTTTGTTTTGGTTCCCTGTTAAGTAGGAAAATGTTTCCAATTCTTTACCCCTGTGACAAAAGGCTAAATATCTCGGCAAAATAACGTATAGCTTCTTTCTCTCTAGGATAAGCAAAATAGCAAGTATTAATAGACACATTGTCCATCTCATAGGCATTCGAATTTTCTGCCTTGTCTTGTGTTTCCATTAAATTGAAAAATAAATTGGCCTTTATTATTTTGTCTTCGTCACAGGGCCAGATGAAGCTTTTGCGTGACCCAGAGCAAAATTTCATTGCGGGCACTAGAAAAAAAAATCATATTTTAATAAAATCGTTATGTGAAAAACGCTGTTCATAAACACACAAAAACTGTCCTAAAGACATAATGATTATCTCACAGAAATACATATTGGCTTTAAGTTTAAGAAAAAGTCCATAATATGGATTGAAAATTCCGAGAGAGAGAGAGAGTAAAAAGTGTTTAAGCCCACGATTTTCTTTCCAGGTCGAGGTTGTATTGTGACTTTTATAAAAACTTCCTCACAAGATGATAAAAAGATACCTGCGTAGCAAATATTTTTGCATTCCGAATATTTTTGTGAAAGAAATATTAAAGACTCTTCTAAAATAAATTTGTAAAAATAATTATTATTTTTTTCATATACGTGTTGCAGTGACTGGTTTTTTTATTTTGTTAAATTTAAGTATTTGGTTTATACACAAATTGTTGAATATGTAAAAGCAGGGCCTGCAAAATGAATGCAGAAAACATTCAGGTGGTTACAATAATCATTTAAAATCTGAAAATCTCAGTATCTGTACAGTGAAGGGTGATAACTATTTGAAAAGGGGGCGGGGATCGGAAACAAAAAAAATTAATGAAAATCTCTTTTAAGAGCTTCGCCCTCCAAAACTTACAAAAAATAATAATTATAAAAAATTCTACAAACATTTTATTGTTTTTTCTGTTAAAGTGCGGAGCCCTGGGTGATGGCCGCAGTTGCCCTTATGTTTCAGCTGGCCCTGCTTCGTTGTTTTTAACGTTGCCATTTGCAGGCAGCGGAAGCTTTGATCCAAGCAATAGCATTTCCAGCCTGTGCTGGAAATGCTTTAGAGAAAGAATCAGTTGGAAACGGATTATTGTAAAATCATCCGTTGATTAAACAAAGAAATATAACTACCGTGATCTGAAAACGAGATCACGATATTAAGTGGACACGTTTGCACTGGGGAGAGGGAGCGTTGGACAGCTCCAAGAGGGTTCCACTGATTCCAGGAATCAAAGTGCCATGTGTAGAGGATTCAGTTTTCAATCCTCAAACTCAGAGGTGTCAGGCGTGGGCTGGTCGCAATAGCATATGGAAGCAGGGCCTGCAAAATGAATGCAGAAAACATTCAGGTGGTTACAATAATCATTTAAAATCTGAAAATCTCAGTATCTGTACAGTGAAGGGTGATAACTATTTGAAAGGGGGCTGGGATCGGAAACAAAAAAAATTAATGAAAATCTCTTTTAAGAGCTTCGCCCTCCAAAACTTACAAAAAATAATAATTATAAAAAATTCTACAAACATTTTATTGTTTTTTCTGTTAAAGTGCGGAGCCCTGGGTGATGGCCGCAGTTGCCCTTATGTTTCAGCTGGCCCTGCTTCGTTGTTTTTTTTAACGTTGCCATTTGCAGGCAGCGGAAGCTTTGATCCAAGCAATAGCATTTCCAGCCTGTGCTGGAAATGCTTTAGAGAAAGAATCAGTTGGAAACGGATTATTGTAAAATCATCCGTTGATTAAACAAAGAAATATAACTACCGTGATCTGAAAACGAGATCCCGATATTAAGTGGACACGTTTGCACTGGGGAGAGGGAGCGTTGGACAGCTCCAAGAGGGTTCCACTGATTCCAGGAATCAAAGTGCCATGTGTAGAGGATTCAGTTTTCAATCCTCAAACTCAGAGGTGTCAGGCGTGGGCTGGTCGCAATAGCATATGGAACTTACACAGTCATCTCATTGCATTCAGCTGCTTGTTTTACATGGCAAGAAATTTCTACGATCCCTAAATTTAAGATAGCTTTATATTAAAAAAATGTTTAATTTAGAAATTTGTTATTTTTCAAAAGAATGCACAATCAAAATTGATTTCATCAGTTGAAATATCTCATTGTGCTAATTTAAAAAATTGAAAACTGCAAACAAAAAAAGGTGGCACAGAGAAACAGAAAAAAGAAAAAGAAACTCATGCTAAAAATATGTGTAGTATAATTATACCTTTTGCACATTAATCAGATGGCTTTTTCAAGGAAGGTTGACAAAAAAGTAAGTGACTTTCTGTAAACTAACACAAAACCAAAGGAATTGATTTCATCTCTACAGACAGAGTCGAGCACGGGAAGCTTAACTGTTTCAGTTGGGCAAACAGAAACAGCACCCGATTCTCTAGAGCATGCTGAACCTTCTTGCGCACAAATTAAAAGGAAAGCCGAAGAGGTAGCAAATCTTACTCCGTTGAATTTGCTGCAGACTGATTTCGTAGAGCAAACCGAAATCACTGACAACCAAAATTATTTGAAGCGTGCTGAATTAAATTCCATTTTTGCCAAGTACTTCGTTTTTGAGAGATCTAAGATCTTTAACTGGATCTTAAATTATTTGTACGCAAAGTACTAGCGGAAAAACCCTCTACAAGGACAACTTATTCTCAAGGCCATGCTCAAATGAGTCGATCAGCTTTTTTAATGTGAATCTGATTCAACCCCTTACAGAATCGTTTTTCTTTTTTTTTTTTTTTTTTTTTTTTTTGAGACCAAGGCTAACATTTCATAAAACTGAAATTTTATGGATGTAGAGTCGAGCACAAGAAACTTAACTGTTTCAGTTGGGCAAACAGAAACAGCACCCGATGCTCTAGAGTAGAGCACGCTGAACCTTCCTGCGCACAAATTAAAAGGAAATCCGAAGAGGTAGCAAATCTTACTCCATTGAATTATTTGTATGCAAAGTACTAGTGGAAAAACCCTAGAGAAGGACAACTTATTCTCGAGGCCATGCTCAAATGAGTTGATCAGCTTTTTCAATGTGCATCTAATTCAACCCCTTACAGGATCTTTTTTTTTTTTTTTTTTTTTTTGAGACCAAGGCTAACATTTCATAAAAGAAATGATGGTACAAAGAGACAGTGGCTGACTTATAATATACAAAATACGCTCACAGACAATGAAATTTGTGCACCTAGAAGGAAGCTTCGGATTGAACTGAAATTTTATGGACGTAATGATACAGGTGAATGATACACATGATGGCAAAAACAGAGCTGCAGCGCAATTACAGAAGGATCTGTGGCACGCAGTCCGGTCATCTTCAATAGCGCGTCGCACCGCCTCGTGCGTCAATACATGCTGCAGTGCAGTCCAGCGTGTAGGCGAACAAATGCCTGATGTTGTCCTGTTGCAGACTGGCCCACACGTGGTGGATGGTGTGCTCCAAATCCCGGATAGTGCGGCACTGCGGCAGCCGGTGTTTCAACTAGTCCCACACATGCTCAATAGGGGACATGTCCGGGGAGCAGGCAGGCTATGTAAGTGTCTGGACATGATGCAGGCAGTCCTGGGCAATGCGAGCCGTGTGCAGGCGGGCATTATTCTGCTGGTATAGCACACCTGGAATCCCGGCCAGTATTGGGAGCGCATGGGGCTCCACATACTGCTGGCCCCTCAATGATCCACATACCACTACTAGAGCTGATCGGCTATCGTAGGCTATGGCTCCCCAGACCATAATGCCTGCAGTGGGGGAGGTGTGGCGCTCGATAGCAAGGTTGGGATTGTGCTGTTGACCCGGGGACCTCCACACCCGGACATGATGATCATTTGTCCCCAAAATGAAGCGGCATTCATCGCTAAACACCACACATCCCCTGTCTGTGGCGTTCCACGTTGCTCTGTCCTGGCACCACGGCACATGGATCCGGCAATATTCTGGTGTTAATGGCAGCACACGTAAGGTGCGCTGGGATCGCACATTAGCTTCTGTGAGCGTCAGGAAATGGTTCGTGGGCACACAAGAGGCGCTACATATGTCTGTATAGTGGACTGGATCCCCATCGTGCCAGGCGCACGATCCGTCAATCCTCTCTACTGGTGGTCCTCCTGGTCTGTCCGGAGCCACTCCGCCATGTGGCAGTGCAATCACATGTCCACTGCTCCCAACACAGTCAGATGATCTGGTCAGAATGATCCACGTGGCAGGCTATACAGTGCACGCTGACCATCCTGCGGTTTTCAGCCCAATGTTTAGGCCTCTCCCAAAGTCTGTAAGTTGGGTAAATCTACGTCTCTGGAGTCCATCCATCATTTTCGGCACTCTGTACTCTTGCTTGCGTTGACCTGTGCTTTTCGCTTTCATGGAGCATCGACTACACGCTGCTTTATAAGGCTGCCGGTTCGTGCTTGCAGTGCCACCACAGGGTGTGAGTTCATGCGCAATTACACCAAACGTGGGTCATTTACATACCAGCATGTACTCTAGCTATTTGCAAATTTTCGTGGTTGTAGCATGTTTTCTTCTAGGTGTGCAAATTTCATTGTCCGTGAGTGTAAGTCGTGTACTCTAGCTGTTTGCAGATTTCGCGGTTGTAGCCTGTTTTCTTCTAGGTGTGCAAATTTTATTGTCCATGAGTGTAAGTCTTTTTACTGCGCAGTGTGCTTATCATATTCGGAAGGTAACGACATACATGCATTCGTTAAAGAAATGGCTAATGGATGCAAGAAAATACCGATTAACCAGCCTTTTTTTAAGGAGGGATGAGGGGAAGTGGGTTGCTTAAAATTATGGTATGCAATGGTGATGGAGTTTATACGTGGAAAGTACAGGTAATCATTGCAGGAACGGCAGATTTAGAGTTGGTCACATTGATGATATTCATATAGGTCCGACGTTCTAAATTTGAATTTATTTACTTTTCTCGCAAGCTTTAGATGCTCATTTTTGTCTTATATTAACATAATTAATAATATATGATAATATATTTAGTGATAATATATTTAAATCAATAATATATTTAGTGTCTATATTAACATAATTAATAATATATATATGTATGTATGTATGTGTCTGTGGGCTGATCTGGATGGGATCGCGAGGGCTGATTAGTTGTATCCAGTCCAACCCCGGCTGAAAGGATAGTAGTAAAGTTCCATAGTGGCTCGTGATTACCTTCCGAGCATAATCTGGATAATGCCGTAGCAGAGGAATTTATCTTTAAATTGTATTTGTGTTCATATGTTCGTCATTTTAAATTATGAAATGTAGAACCTATATGTACAGAGTCTCTTTCATTGGAGTCTATGGCCCTTAATGGAATGGCGTAAACTCTGTGACGATAGTCAAAGTTCATTATATCTTTGGCATTTCTTATTTGTGATATTAAATTACAAGTTTTTACTCCAAAATTCATATAAATGTTCTTAAAAACATTACAAACAACCAGAACATATTTGTATTGACCCTATATATATATATATACTTAACTGGGGTTCTGTCATGAGTAAAGATTGAGGCAGGTAATTCAGTTGAATAGCAAATTAACTTGTTAGTGATATGGTTAGGGTAACCATAAGTCCTGGCAAGGTCTTTTTGAAATTTCCAGATCTCGAAGACGATTATTGGATGAATTAGTTATAGCCCGGTGTAAGAAAAAATTTAGTGCAGAAATTTTATATTTAATTGGATGTGCTGAATCAAAAGGAATTAAGCAAGTGGTAGAAGTAGGCTTTGAATAAACAGAGTGAATAATGGTGTTATTTCCTGTGTCCCGTTGTAAGAAAACATCCAGAAAAGGTATGGAACAGTTTTGTTCAAATTCGATGGAAAGTTTAATAGAAGGATATCGCGATGAAAGCCCAGGGCTTGAAAAATATCTGAAAAGTTGCATTCCCAGCTGAGCACGTACAGAAAATATTTACTTGCCCAGAAGTAAAATCTACATGCCCAGAAAAATTTATCAAAGATAACAAAACAGAAGCCTCATTTTTTTAAAGTAAAAAATTATGATAGACTTTTTATACATCTTTTGCATCGCCATTTCAAAGTGTCTATTCAAAATGCACAAAAGCATATATCTCAAGTTTTAAGAAAGGTAATCGATAGCATTTGAGAAATTTAGGGATGATGCCATGTTCAAAAAATTTTAATATATGTCCTGTGTTTTGCAAAAACATTAAATAATCATAGTTAACTAACTATATAGCAGTTTAAGTAGTTTTTAACAACAATTTTGAATGTAAAGATTATTTACCTTTTTCTCTTGTGCAAACAGAAGTTATTTTGCATCATAAAATATACCAAAAATTGTTGTTTAGAAACAAAGGCAAATCTTATGTTTTCAACTATTATTGTGTGCGTTTAGTTTTATTAAACTATATTATCACCTGACACCCCACATTCCTTGAAAAGATTGCTGGTGGTATTGCAAATTTTAGGATGGTTTTCGCAAACAGTGCACCACATAATAATCCTTGTCATTTGACTTTAGCCAATTAAATGTTTTTATCAAAGATTCCTCAACTGTGCAACAGCACTTTTTTTTTTTTTTTTTACGCTTTATCATAGTCCGATTGCGCAAGTTTCAGTTTTGCCAATGATGTAGATTCCAATTCCGAAATTACGTTACTCAACAATGCGGATGACGGATCTGTAACTGCCACTGACAGATCGGAAATTTCACATAATTGCTTACTATGAGATATACTCTCATTGCTGGAATTTTTTCATAAAAAAATATATATCCATTACTAAATACAACTTATATTTGCAGCTAACATGAACTACTGTTGTCACAGATAAACTAAGTTATCGGCGTCAGTAATTTTTGCTCTTCTCCCGGTTAAGTGGAACGCATTGCGCAGGCTCATTCTTAAACAAAACTTGCTTTGTTTCAGTAGTACCGCTGTCAGTTCCTGTGCGCGCGAGCGTGCGTGGGCCTAAGCTTCCACTTTTCCCTCCCTCACTCACACAAGTTATATCAGAGACCCAAATAAATATTCTGTGCAATAAATATTCCGTTGTCACTCCCTCCCCATAAAGCACGGATTTTTTGCCCATCAGTCGCGTCCTCCTGTTTCATGACAGTTTACGCATTTTGTCACTAAACACCGGAGGCTAGTTTCATTCGAGGCATGCATCCATTCCGTCGTTAACTGTAAACAACATCTGGAGCAAAACTACGCATGGCCCCAATTTCTGGACATAGAGCATAATATAATTGAAGAAGTGCTATTCTATGCACTCATTCCGTAACGATAATACAACTGCAGTAAAATGAAAAACACGCGACGACCGTCTTTTTTCTAGAGTAGAAAATTCTCCATTCAAGACTTTTTTTTTCTCTTTATCGGGCAACTATATTTCATTTTTACTTGCCCAGGCCAATAATTTACATGCCCCGGGCATCTCGGGCATGGTATTTTTCAAGCCCTGAAGCCTATTGGTGAATTTTACTAGTTCATCGCGACTGGAGGGCCAAAAAACCAGTATATCATCAATGTAATGAATATACAAAAGTGGTTTAGTGGGGGATGATTCAATAACATTTTTTTATAAATCCTGCATAACAATTTCTGCAAAACTGGCAAGAGTGGGGAACCCATGGCACATCCCTCAAGTTGGTGGTAGATGATATTGTTAAAATGGAAGTAAGACCTATTATGAACAAATTGCAAAGCCCTAAGGATAGAAGAAATTTCATGAGGGCATAAATATCCCAAGGCACGGAGTTTAGAATCAATAAGATTATGTACAATGGGAATGGGTACGTTAGGGTACTAGGAGATCCCATCGAGCAAAGCCATTATAAATGACCTAGTGTTGCAAGTGAAAGACTAAATCCTAGATAGAGCCTGTATGGAACTATTGACGGAATAAGATGAATTAGCGATTAAAGGGAACATAAGTTTAGCCAAGGTCTTTTCAACTGGAAGATGGGAAATAATGGTCAGATTTTAATTTTGATAAGGCTGCAATAGTTGCCTGAGTTGGGTTTTTGGTGATAATGGTGTGTAATCTAACCATTCTTTCTCATCTGATTTTGTCAATAATTTACCCCCCCCCCCCCGCTAGAGTACCAGAACTTTTCGGTAAATTAAAATTGCGTAAGGAAGGTTATCCAATACGGCCACTTGCTTCCTCTTCTGCTAGCTCAACTCATTCAGTTGAAAAGGCCTTGGCTAAATTTCTGTTCCCTTTAATCGCTAATTCATCTTATTCCGTCAATAGTTCCATTCAGGCTCTATCTAGGATTTAGTCTTTCACTTGCAACACTAGGTCATTTATAATAGCTTTGCTCGATGGGATCTCCTTGTACCCTTACGTGCCCGTTCCAGTTGTACATAATCTTATTGATTCTAAACTCCGTGCCTTGGGATATTTATCCCCTCATGGAATTTCTTCTATCCTTAGGGCTTTGCAATTTGTTCATAATAGGTCTTACTTCCGTTTTAACAATATCATCTACCGCCAACTTGGGGGATGCCCCATGGGTTCCCCACTCTCCGCCACTTTCGCAGAAATTTCTATGCAGGATTTAGAAGAAAATGCTATTCAATCCTCCCCCACTAAACCACTTTTGTATATTCGTTATGTTGACGATATACTGTTTTTTTGGCCCTCCAGTTGCAATGAACTTGTCGATTTCGTCAATAAGCTTTCATCGCGATATCCTTCTATTAAACTTTCATCGAATTTGAACAAAACTGTTCTTTACCTTTTCTGGATTTTATCTTACAATGAGACACAGGATATAACACCATTATTCACTCTGTTTATTCAAAACCTATTTCTACCACTTGCTTAATTCCTTTTGATTCAGCACATCCAATTAAATATAAAATTTCTGCACTCAATTTTTTTTTACACCGGGCTATAACTCATTCGTCCAATAATCGTCTTCGAGATCTGGAAATTTCAAAAATAAAAGGCCTCGCCAGGACTTATAGTTACCCTAACCATATCATTAACTAGTTAATTTGCTGTTCAACTGAATTACCTGCCTCAACCTTTACCCATGACAGAACCCCATTTAAGTATGCAGGATTTTTTTCCTATGCAGGATGTAGAAGAAAATGTTATTCAATCCTCCCTCACTAAACCACTTTTGTATATTCGTTAAGTTGACGATATACTGTTTTTACATCTTCTGCTTGAAATGGTCAATACAATATGTTCTGGTTGTTTGTAATATTGTATGATATGAGTTTTGGAGTAAAAACTTGTAATTTAATATTGCAAATAAGAAATGACAGAGATATAATGAATTTGGACTATTGTCATGGAGTTTACTCCATTTCATTAGGAGCCACAGACTCCAATGAAAAAGATTCTGTATATATAGGTTCTACATTTCGTGATTTAAAATGGCGAATATATGAACACAAATACAATTAAAGATAAATTCCTCTGTTACAGCATTATCCAGATTATGCTTGGAAGGTAATCATGAGCCACTATGGAACCTTACCACTATCCTTTCAGCTCCAACAACACGCTTTGCTACTCTATTCTCTGAAAGCTTATGGTTTTACAAGTATGGACCTATATGTTGCAATGATGACACACCTGTTCACATACCTCTCCCTTGGAAACTTCTTTTAAAACCGGAACCATAACTTCAGGTTGTTCAGAACCTTAATTGGTGTATCCACTTTATGTAAATCTGATTCTTTGACATGCATAGTGTACTCGTATTATGACATCTTCATTCTGCATTTAAGTCACCCAACTTTTCATTTCTGTTGCTCAGTGTGTATGATCTGATGAAGGGACCGACACAGTCCCCGAAAGACCTTGTCCCTTTTTAATGTTTTTAACATCCTTTTTAATGTGTTTTTAACATCCTTTTTAAATATTAAAGAGTGGTTTTATCTGAAAAATCGTGCATCAGACGGCTCATTCTGTGACTTCACTTACTTAGCAAGAAAACCATGACCTTATAATGAAGACTATTTTGGGCACAGTTTATTTTTTAAGTAGTGTCCAGTTTTCCTACTAGGAGTGTTAAAGTTAAATTGCGAGTTTCCCAATATCCTTGCTTCTAAAAATGTTATTTGAACATTTCTTTTTGCATCAGATAAAGCTGCTGGTGAGAAACGTTTTGCACGTAATTTCTAATATTTGAGTATGGTTTTCCACTAGAGAGCGTAAGTGTATATTTATATTTCTGATGTATTTGCAGGAATATCTGCGCATCTAAGAACTCAACTGAAAAATTTGTTTGTGATAAGATACCACTTACCACAAAAAAACTCTTCAGAATATCTTCTGCTTGAAATGATGCATAGTTTTTCTGCCAGGGGGTGTAGTAGTATATCTTTTCTCGATATCTCTGCTTCTAATAGTCCGAGCACTCCTGCTTTTTTTTTTTTTTTAGTTCATAGTCTTGGCACTAGGTGGTGTTTGTGTACATTTACATTTGCAACCATACCTCCACTTCAAAAAATCCCATTGAAAAATTTCTTTTTGTACTGTATGCTATTTGCTACAGTAATAATGGGAAACATTATCCTCTTTAAATAATTCATAGTTTTTACAGTAGGAAGTGTAAATGCCAACTTTTTTCTAGCTATCTCTGCTTTCACATCACATATTTAATAAACTATTTTTTCTTAGCATAGCTTTTGCTATGAAAATACTTTTAGCATATTTTTTACTTTTTTCATTATTCAAAATTATGCCTAGAAAAATCTTTTTGGTACAATACTCTTCATTGTGAAGAGTACATTTGATTTGAAAACCCCTTAGCCTCTGATATCTTCCATCAGCTATGAGAAACTTTTAGTGCACAATTTGTCAAATTTCATAACATGTTTTTTAGCTGCTAGCATACGTTAGTAGCTATTTCTAGTTTTGGATATTTTATCGATTGCAAAAATCTAGTTGAATTTTTTTTAAAACAGGTTCCATTTGCTCTGAATAACCCTTCTTATATTACATATCTTAAATTATCCCCAATTATTCCCTAGGTGGTGCAAGTGTATTTTCTTTTTTTGCTGAATTTTTAGATTTTCTAAAAATCTGCTTTACAATATATATTTCATATTGGAAAGGATTCAAAAGGCATGCACATTACAACCAAAAAGTCAGTGTTATCTTTCTTGTTTTTTGTTGTTGTTTTATTCATTACAAATCATTGTTTTATTTTAACAATTAATTCTTCTGTGAAGGTTTATTAAAAGAATAGTCCTTGCTCAGTGTTTGACAATTTAAGGATTTTTGCAACTGGATACTAGTAGGGCTGAGAACCATGCTGATTTTATAGGAATTGTTGATTGGGTTTTTTTCATCAAGTCAAAGTTAATAGAAAACTTCTAAGGGGAAAAAAGGAACAAAAAGAAATGTAAAGACTGAAAAAGAATTGAATGCTTGAAGAACTGAAGCATTCGGTTCAAGATTTAAACAACTTCTGTTTTAAATCACAACTTCCTACATTGGAGGTTACCATGATCTTTATGGTGAGTGGTTATTCCTCATGGTTTTTTCATTTATGAATTGCACGTAAACTATGCGCACTTTGCAAGAGGTTAATACCTTAAAAGTGCAAATATAAGAACTCTAATTGTTAGCCTTTTTTTTTTTTAGCAAGCACCTGTTTTAATCAATTTTAATAAAGAATTAATTGCTAACATTATTACTACATTATTGTAATAGTATATTATTTACTATAATAACTAGTGATATAACTGATGAAACCATGATACATTGTCCCTCTTTCTTTTGGTAACACGTGGATCGAAGACAGTCAGCTTACTTCAGCTGAGGCCTTTCACTATGTTACCAGCTGAGGCCTTTCACCACACCGTGTGGCATTCTCTAAACCACATTACTTTCTGAGTCTTTTTGTCCTTGACTTACTGAAAGCATTTGATGCGCGGAGCGCTTTTACTTTTATTTTTTGGCGCATATCTTCGAACAAATGTTTTGCACATCTCTTGTAGGTAGTATGTGCTGCCATCTCGTGTTCATCCTTATCGCTGTTTCTCACTCGCTATTTTGTTGTTGTTTGGTGCATGTGAATGGCCAAGTTTTTTTTTTTACTTTATTTTTTTTTTAATTTATATATATATACTGTATATATACACACTCATTGTCATAAAAATCCGTGCACTATGGAGGTGATGGATTGAAGTGAGATTTTAGTAGTGAGCTGGTACATACCAAGGACAGAAGTGATTACAATATCACAGCAGCAGGCCGATTTTCTGCGGACATATGGTACAACAACATCGGACCGCCTCATGCTCGGATACATGTGGTGATGAGGTGCAGCATGGAGTCAAGGAAACATCGTATGTTATTCTAGGGCAGATTAGCCCACACTTCTTGTAACTGATGATCTAGATCACAAAATCTGGGACATGGAGAAAGCTGGCGTCCCACCTGGTCTCACACGTGCTCAATGGGCGAGAGATCAGGCGATCTGACAGGCCACGGAAGTGCCAAAACATGACATTGACAGTCCTGGAAAACCCGAGCCGTGTGCGGAAGGGCATTATCTTGTTGAAAAATGGCTCTAGGCCACCCCACCAGGAAAGGCAGCACATGGGACAACAGGATCTCCTGTACATAGCGCTGGGCTGTCAACGTCCCTCGGATCACTGAGAGGGAAGTCCAGCTGTCATACGCGATGGCTCCCCAGACCATCACGCCTGCAGTTCAGGGCATTTGCCGCTGTACAGTGAGGTTGGGATTGTAGCGCTCACCTGCGGTCCTTCACACTCTGAGACAGTGGTCGTCCGTTCTCATACAGAAGCGGGATTCGTCGCTGTACACTATATGTCGCCATTCCGTAGCATTCCAACTTGCTTGCTGCTGACACCACTGCAATCGACACCGACGATGGTCAGGTGTTAATGGCAGAAAATGTAAGGGCTGTCGAGAGTGCAGAGTTGCCTCTGCCAGGCGTATGGAAATGGGTTCTAGCGGACACAGAAGTCCCTTGTACAGCCACCACATCTCTCTGGATATCGGACAAGGACATTGTTGCATCTGTACGTGCTGCTCTCACGATCCCACAATCCTCTCTGCTGGTGGTGTGTCTGGGTCGTCCACAACCAGTCCACCGTGTCTGGGTGTCTTTCTGTGTCCATTGCTCCCAACACGATCGCACTGTACTGTCCGACCAGCCCAAATGGCTGCCGATTCAGTGCCCTGTCCACCCTGCCTCTCTCATCCCGATGATATGGCCTTGTTCAAACTCTGTCAGTTGCCTGTACACACATCTACGGTGGCTCCTCGGTATGTCTATCGGTCAGGGATCTCACCTGACTCTTACCGTGCACTTCGGCATGAAAGTGGAGTCCCCTACGTGGCACCTTATAAGCAGCCCTTGCAAATGTCAGTAGCCAGGCCAGTGGCGAAATGGCAACCAGATATTTTGTAGTGGCTAGTAAATGTTTTAATATAGTAGCCAATGATGGCCAGTAGATTTTTCCCCCAAGTGAGCAACTATTTTGTTCAACCCCCCTCACACACACACACTTCTGAATGAATATCGAGTTCAGTTTTCTTGCCTGAGTTCTTGCAGTTGCTTCAAAAATGAATGGAAGTGAAGGTGGAATCTGACGGATCAGCCTAGAGTGTCCAAAGGGTCAAGGTTACTAAAGCAACCTTTGCTATGGTATATGTATATTTTTCATGACAACCTTTGCCATGGTATACTTTGCACAAAGTATAATGCCATCTACAGGTAAAAGAATTATATTTGAATCTCTGTTTAGCCGCATATATGCTGAACAAAAATAAATAAATTCAACTGTTATGGCAATGTTTTTAAGATGATGCAGCTTGCTACATCTAATGCCTTGTGAGCGTGGCTTTTCAGAAATAAGTTTCATAAAAACAAGTAATCGGGCATGTCTGAATAAGTGACACTTTAATGACTTAATGATGATTAGATGCAATGGCCTTTCAATTAAAGATTTTGATCCTCAAAATGCTATTCAATTGTGGTGGGCAGATACCTCTGATGGGAAGATCAGACACAGTACATGTCAGTGGTAAACTGTATCAACATTATTAGTGTCACTTTATGCATATATATCATAGCTTTTGTCCCTTTGTTTTAAATATTATTAAAGAAATTAGACATCTAACTTCAATGGCCTCTTGAAAATAAATTATGTATGTGAAAATTAAAATAGTAAGAGTAATGATGTTACAGCACAGAAAATAAATTATCAAAAAATCAATCATTTTGGAACAAAAACATGTTCAATATTTGCAGTCAATCTAATGATCCTATGCACTAACTGTTCTGCATCTGTTTTTATGAAGTTAATGGGGGAGGGGTCTCTCATTAGAAAAAAACATTCATCCATTTAATTTCATAGAAATGTAAGTAGAGGAGGTACTGAAATATTTTTTTAAATTTTGCATGGCTAGTAGATTTTGTCATTTAGCTAGTAAAATTTTTATTCCACTAGCCACATTGGCTAGTAGAAATTTCAGCAGTTTCGCGAGGGCTGCGTGTAAGTCCCAAGGATTGCAGCACCAGTCTTGGACGTGCGGGCATGCAAATCGCATGAAACTTTAATCATTTTCATGTCGGCCCTCCCCATAGCTATTTGCTGAGTTTCACATTAATCGCACAGTTTTTTGTTGGTGCGCGGATTTTTATGACAATGAGTGTATATATATTATTTATTTTAATTATCTATCTTATTTTTTTTTCCACCCATGGATTAACATCTTCCGTGGAAGAGCCAGACTAGACTAATTGGATCAATATTGTTGCAAATTCAACTTTTAAAATTTTCAATAAAAACAAACTGCTATTCTTATTTCCTTCTTGTTTTTGGACATGCAAGAACTTTAATTTTATCGAATTTAAGAAAACTTTTTTCCTTGCAATATTTAATAAGGGCAGTTTTTTCTTCCTTTTTTTTTTTTTTTTTTTGCCAATTTTTAAATGTTGATTTAGCTTGTGTTTGAATTCGTTTTTTGTGCTGCCTATGTATGAAATCTTTGGGCTTTGAGAAATTAGGATTTCATAAATTCCTGATCTATCTAATAATTTTATGGGTTATTTGTTGCTTTATATCCTTCGATATAAAAAAATCACTTATACAGTTGAAAAATAAAAACATAAAAATTATAAAAAAAATATCATGTACTAAATAGATTATTTATTAGTAAAATGTATGAAAGCAAAGCCTGTCCCTCCCCGATGACATACAAACGAGCGTACAGTTAGAGAAAGTAACGTGCTATAAATGTGGAAAAATTAATAGAAAAAAAAGTGAGTTATACTCATATTCTTACGAGATTATTTGTTTAATCAACTGCTCAATAAACACTCACACACTGCCATCTTATACACGATTTAAAATACGAGTGCTATATACAACTAAAATAGAATGATGTTAAAGCCATGAGTACTTTCAAGTTCACACTGAATTCGTCTTCAGATGTAATGATTACTGTGCTTAGCTCTTGAAGTGACAGTATATATAAGGGGGCATTATTCATTTGTGCATGTGCATAAATACTATTCATTGTTGATAGTCTGAGGGGCCTGATTGTCACACAATAATCTCCAAGGCAACGGAATTGTAATGGGCAAATTGCTGTTACAGCAATTTGACCTGTGTCTATGTATCATTAGAGTGATTAGACTTTCAGTCAATAGCAAGGAACAGACATTGGGGTGTTGAGGGTTGTTGCTTTCTGCAGGGTTCGTATGGTCCTTAAAAAGTCCTTAAGAACTCCTTATTTTTGATTTCCATTTCTAAAACGCTTAAAAGTCCTTAAATAGACCTTATTTTTTAAAACAAGTGCTTATTTTTTTTTCCCTGTCTTGTTTTTGTGCTGCAATAATGGGCATCACAACCCTGCCCCCATTTTTGTTTGTGTGTCTGTAAATATGCTAACCCGTTCACCAGGGGAGCTTTCTTCTAGCTCATTGAAGGGAGATAATCCCTTGGAATGTTCTTAGAAATGATCTCCCTTCAACACTCCACCCCCCCCCACTTTTCCCATTGTAGCTTGCATGACTTACCTTGTGTGACCTTACCAGTGGGATTAACATCTGTGTTGTGTGTCTTTTCAGGGGTCAGAGGGTCAAAGCAAGGGGGTGGGTCTGTTGGACTTCTTCACAGTTCATAGTCTCAGTCAGTTGCTTCATGTGGTCTGGTCTATCTTGTATCTACTGCTACTCAATTCACCTTGCTTCATTGTTTCTGTGTCTCCTGCTTGTCCTTTTTTCGGCGTGTATTTAATTTTGTTCTTTCTGGGCAGAGTACTTTATATTTGGGGCAGCCTGGTAAATGGCCACTAGCACTGTTTAATCCCCTACATATGTATATGTGCATACTGACAGGGCTCGAAAAATCCCGGGCGCCAGGTCGTTCAGGTGCCTAAAATTCGGGCCGTGACGCCTAATTTTCTTCTTACTTGAGGTTTCGTAATTTGCAGTAAATACTGTAATTTCTGTTGTATAATCTATAGATTATCTATTAAAAAGTTATAAATTTAGGTACTGAAAACACCGATAAAGAAAAATAACAAACAAAAAAACCTGGTATGGCATTTTAAAAAGTCTGCGAGGTAATTGTCAGGAGAGGTGGTGTCATCGGGAGAGTACTGAAAATGCGGTAGCAGAAAAATAAAATGTAACAGTGAGATAGAAGACCACAAAGAGATTGTAAGAATATATATATATATCATCATCATCATAATCATTGTCAACCATTATGAATCCACTGCTGGACGAAGGTCTCCCCAAGTTTCCTCCACAACGGTCTGTCTTGTGCCAGTCTCCTCCATGTCATTCCCGCATACTTTCAAATTTCATCCACCCATCTTCCATGTGGTCTTCTTCTGGGTCTTTTCCTGTCCCTTGGAATCCAATCTAAAATTTCGGCTGTCCATCGATGGTCTGTCCTTCTGGCAGTATGTCCAGCCCATTACCATTTCAGGGATTTAACTCTGATCATGATGTCTTCCACTCTTGTCATTTTTCGGATCCACGAGTTCCTCTTCTTATCTATCCTGGTTACACCAAGCATGCACGTCTCCATGCTTCTTTGAGTTGTCTGCAGCCTTTGTATGTCTCTTTTAGTTAAGGTCCACGTCTCTGCACCATACGTAAGCACTGGAAGTATGCATTGATCAAACACTTTTCTTTTAAGACATAATGGCATATTGCTCTTGAAAATTATGCTGTTTCTTCCAAAAGCTCTCCAGGCAAGTTTTGTACTCCGATTAATTTCTTCATCAATGTGACCCTCACTTGATATCTGCTGTTCAAGATAAACGTACGTGTCTGTTATCTCCAGCTTTTCTCCATCAATTGATAAATCTTGATTTCTTGTAAAAGCATTGTACATCACTTTTGTCTTCTGAAAGTTCATTTTTAATCCCACTTCTTTACTCTTGTCAGCAAGTTCCTGGATCATACTCTGCAGCTCTGATGGGGTAGTTGCAAAAATGACTATGTCATCAGCAACACGAAGGTGGGTTAGATAATCTTCTTTAATCTTTATCCCTTTGTTTTCCCAGTTCAGTGATTGAAAGACATTTTCCAATGTAGCATTAAAGAGCTTCGGAGATATGGTGTCACCTTGTCTCACTCCCTTTCCTACTTTTATGTGTGCTGTATTCTCAAACAGCCGAATCTTTGCACTTGCATTTTCATAGATGTTATTAATAATATTAATGTACGCATCTTCAATACCGCAGGATTTCAGAGCCATTGTAACTGCTGATGGTTTCACCGAATCAAAGGCTTTTTCATAATCGATAAAAGCCATGCACAATGGAAGTTCATATTCCCTCGCTCTTTCAATTAGTTCAGACATTATGTTTCGAAGCTGCTTCCATTCTGCAAAATTTTTCTTTTCATTCCATTTAGTTTTGGTTAGGTTCTTCTTGGTGTCAAAATGAAAACTGGCTGTATAGCTTTCAAAAATGAATTTCATATCTTATAGCAGAATCATTTTGTGGTACAGCTGAGATTGGGAGAAATGTGATACCAACCTCGTCACTATTTTACAGACTCGCAATGATTCCTGACCACTAACAGAAAATATTCAGTTATTTCCTGGGTTGTTTTAATAAATATTACATTAAAAACATTGATAAACCTTCACAGGTGTTGAAAAAATAGTCACGACGAAATAAGAATGCTTGCAGAGTATTCTGATTCCATCAGATTCTGTCCGGTTTTCGGACCCAGCATCAGCTTTTTTTTCCTTTTTTTTTTTTTTTTTTTTTTTTTTCCGGAAAACGTTTAATTTTGGTAGAATTTTAATGTTTTGTCATTTTTCCTGTTTGCCCACCACAGACTTTCCAAATACTATGAATTCCCCATAGTCACTACGAAAATCGTCGATCGCTGTGGAGTACGGGAAACATCAAATATTCTACGGAAATAAAAAATCTGGTGGTCGGGCTTCCCCCCCCCTT
This sequence comes from Macrothele yani, assembly GCA_039090855.1. Classification (NCBI taxonomy): domain Eukaryota; kingdom Metazoa; phylum Arthropoda; class Arachnida; order Araneae; family Macrothelidae; genus Macrothele; species Macrothele yani. The sequence goes on from CM077015.1 coordinate 23,526,008, forward strand.
CAGAAAATGTTGTTTTGGTAGAATTTTAATGATTTGTCAGTTTTTCCTGTTTACCGACCTCAGATCTTACAAATGTTACGAATTATCCATAGTCACTACGGAAATCGTCGATCGCTGCGGATTACGGGAAACTTCAAATATACTACGGAAATAAAAAAAATCTATGAAATAATTTTATTCAATCATTTGTTCAAAGTTTATTTTCATGTTTTCAAAATTCTAACATTCATCAAATATTTTTGGGACTGTTTATTGGATGTTTTTAATGTCGTGACATTTGTCCGATATAATTTGAGCATCTTTCATGCCGCTCGTCGCCTGAAAATGATTGTAGCATGGATGAAAATGTTCCGTAGTTTTCTAAATTTCAAATTTTTCTTACCCCAAGATGCACTTTCTTTTCACTTTCTGGTTGTATTCTTATGTTATATTTTTTCTGATTATGTTTCTCATTTTTAATAGCTTCAGTAATAGTGAAAAAGAACAACTTCTTATTTTAAAAGTGTTTTCTCGTGAAGCGCAGTTTTTGTTATTTCTAATAGCCTGTTCTTCGAAACCAATCAATACGGAAAGCGTTTTTTCTTTTCCGCTTTTTTAAAGCTAAATTAAATTTCAAAATTGGTACTTATTCCGCCCGTGATGGAATCGGCCTTTTCCGTGACCCGTAAAAATTACTATCACGGCAGAGTGAACAATACAGTACTGATTTTTTATATATAATTTCGCTGAAAAACTTGTGTTTACCCATTCCTTAGTAACATTTTACTCTATTAAGGGGCAGACAAGAGTTTGTTTTTTTTATTTTGTTTAAAGCCAACTTCACACGTGCAAAGGAAACGCGACTCTACGTGGAATGAAAGGCGGCGCGGAAAGTGAAGTCCCGATTTTCTACCTTTGATTTCTTTTTGTAAACAAAAGGGAAAATGCTTGCCCATTTTATTTGACGATAAGTAAGAAGTGCCTAAGCAATGGAAAATTGTGCATTTTCAGAGAAACCGAGCTTTAAAAAACGAGCTGCCAAAGACAAGTTGTGATGCCACAGTTCCATCTAAAGCCACAGGTGTCCATTCCCGATATGGTTACTTTGTGCACCAACTTAAGTGGAAAAACAAACAGCCGCCCTAGTTCTACATTTCCTATAACAGGAGCGTTTTAAAAATGCCAATTAATACTTTAGCAATGAAAAAAGGCAAATTTTCTAGCATGGCGACTAAAGTTACTTTTTCTACTGGACATTTTATTTTATCCAGTTGCCACGTGGTGACCGCTAATTTTAATCTTTACAAGGAAGGCGTTACTGTTTGCACATGCGGAAGCCTATGTGGTGTGAGAATCCATGACTCTTGGGAATCCCACAGAGCTATTCCGTAGCATTTAACCATTCTGCAAATTGCATTGCCTAGTGTTTTGGTGCGCTTATTGTATTAGTTAAGGATTTTTTTTTCTTTCCATATTCAGTTGAAACATATTCAGAAATAAGACAATGCTCTATGCATTGTCTGCAATTTCAACGGATTTTTTAGTGTAATAATGAACTACGGTAATGCTGCAACAGCTAGCGATTTTAGTTCTTTATTAATTTTAAAGTAACACAAATGACAATAGTACTTCAAAATGATAGTTACTTTTTCAATAAGACGATCATTTCTTTCTTACATCGTTGGATTTCTGAGTCGGTCCTGTGAATTGCAGTTTTCTGTTGGAAATTATGATTCACGATTAACATGATAGGTGCAGATTATATGACTTCATACATGCCAATTACTACGGAATGTCCATATTTTCTATGGATTTAGTTGCCTGACTACAGAACTCACTCTTGAAACTACGGATTCTACGAATTTTCATTAAAAAAAAATCATTTTGCTATTTTATGATATACATAAGGTTCCTTTAGCAAATTCGCGGAATTCTCCACTTTTTTTTTTTTCATCGTTTAGACCGTTCTCAAGATTGATTCCAAACTGAAGAGAATTGGGGGAGGGGGTGTCATTTTCCGTCTGGTGACAGTATTTCGTGTTTCAAAGCTTTTGAAAACAGTACTTAAATGGAGTGAAAAGAATTTGCCCTAATCATAGTTCTTTTCTCCTGATGTTGCATTTGTGTTTAATATTCTTGTTAAATATTATATTATGGCATATATGTTCATATTTCAGCTTGAAACTGTAGGCAAGAATTGGTGCAAATAGAAGTTAGACACCGTGAAAATTTCGTCTTCAAATATGGGTTTCTTTCGCGAATTCGAAAAATTCCGCCTTTTTTGTTATTTTGACCACTCGGGAGATCTATGCACAAGTAAACAGAGGGGGGGGAGATGTTTGGCGGAGTACGGAATTTCATCTTCACGAAACTTTTGAAAACAGGTCGACAGAGTTCAGATTTTTCTGTAATCGTAATTACTTTTTCTCGCAATGTTGCCTCTGTTCAGTATCTTTAAGTATCATTTTACCGCATAATTTTTCGTGTTTCAGCTTGAAAATAGGAGAAAATTTTTCAAAAACAGAAAGTCGGACGGATTTCCCGTAATCGCTACCCCCTCTCCCCCAGATGTTAGTTCCCCCTCCAGCGCTATTAAATATCCCCCAGCCCATTAGTTTTTACATTTCATCTTGATAAAGGAAGAACGGAATTCTCGAAAACTGAAGAGACAAATTTGGAAGATTTGGAAAAATTGATGCATGGTGTTCAAAAGTATTAATATTCCCAAAGTTCCATCCATTGTGAGGAAAGAAATTACGATTACGGAATCTAAAATAGTTGAAGATTTGAAATCATGCACTCATGGTGCTCATGGTTGTTGTCAGAGGGCATAAAAAACAAGAAAAGAAAGAAAAAGCGACAATGAAGAAGTAGGGAGAGAATATGAGCAGAAAGAAAAATTAAGCAGTGGTGCTGTGCAGTTGCAGAGTCAACAAAATACAAAAACTGACAGTAGTCCGCATACTGTCAGTAGTCCGCATACTGTCAGTCCGCATACTGTCAGTTTCATTTTTCACCAGTTAAAATGTTCAGCTTTTTTCCCCCCTTCTTTGGTCTCATCTTGTCTTAAACTGCAATTTTAGAGGCAGTATGATCATATGGTTGGTGCGGTTCGTGCACTGCACGTTCACTTGCTTGGATTTCCTGTCTGTCAAACATTGTGGAATTCTGAATGCATCTTACTGATTTTTACTGGTGGAATTTTAACTAAATCTCGCAATCATGCCCTTGCCGGGAATCGACTTTGTGTTTTGCATGTGTTAAGTTTGTTTCATTAGAGTTCTTGTTTATTGTAACATTTTGTTGGGTGCATACTTGGTTTTTACAAAGAGATGGTTTATTTTGTAAAATAGAGCCTATGAATACCATGCAATACTAGTTATTAGTAACAAGGCTGTTGCCAATGTTCGCAGGATTGTACTGTCTTTTTTTTTTTTTTTTTTTTTGAAATATCGTGGTCTGAGACGTATGCTGCCGCGGATTATGCAAAGGAAAAAAATTGTTTTTCTTAGAATTTTACTATCTACGGATCATATGCCGCAGCAGATTATATGTGGGATTTTTTTCACAGCCTTTGGATTATTAATACGTCCTTGTGGATCTCACATAGGAAATTTTTTTCTGAATTATATGGTCTACAGATGAAAAAAAAAATATGGTACCTTGAATTAACATGTACAAAATATGACATCCGCAAATAGTATTTTAATAAAATCGAAATCTGAAATTTTAATTTTTTTGAGATCATCTACTGATGAAAGAATGGAAAAAGAAAATTATGAAGCAAAGTGGAACTTTATTTTGCAATAAATGGTTTTAGTAAAAAGAAAAAAAAATTGACAACAAATATGATTTACCACTTTTCGTTCCAGCGTCATAACCAAACATGTTTTTGTTCAAGCATTATTGACTTCGTTTCACCTGGCGCCTAAATTTTGGAGCTGGCTCTTAGATCTAGAACATATTTGTTGAGCCTTTTACATACACACACACCGGTTCATATTCCAATGATGCAAAATATCAATTGCAGTGTAGGTCCTTAGAAAGTCCTTATCTTTTTTCCACAGAAAAGAGTATGAACCCTGTTTCTGCCATATGGGTAAATGGTTACTGTGTAGGCACAATCTTGCTAAAGCAGTTGTAGATGACCGTGTCTTTAAATTATATTTGTGCTCATTAACTTACAAATTAAGATTTCAGCATGTAGATCTGATATATATATATTTGCTGTTTTAATTTCAATGCAACTGCTGTTTTGATTTCAATGTAAAGTTACATGCTTGCTTTGTTGATATTCTACAGGTTGGTGGATGAACACTTGTTTCACTTTTGATTTGCCTTCTCTTGTAGTGTTGATTTTTGAGAACTTGGCACTTACCCATCATATTTATAGTTGTAATTTTTTATTATCATGACCAATCTCAAGTCAGCAATGAAAAAGTGAAAACAATCCTATATTTCCTCAAAATAAATAAAAATAAGCAGTAGAAAAGGAAACAGTGCAACATCACACTTGAGGCAGAATTAGATACAAAATGGGTGTAAATTTGCCTGCATGTGCAATAATTGATATATAAGTATTGGATGTAGGTGCAAGTTGTTGTGTGTCATCTTGTACTTTGACTGTGTGCCATGTATTGATAAAAATGAATAATTTCTTTATTGATTTCAATGAAACTTTAAAGGCAGGACAAGAATTGAATAGAAAGTTTTGTATTATGAAAGCTCTATGAATTCTAGAATGCTAAACATCTGTGTAATTGTTCTATTTGTGTAATGTGGATCTTTCGTACATTTGTCATTTTGGAGAACTTTGAATATATCAAGCTATGAACAGTGAATGAAATGGCACTTATATTCTGTATTCACTTTGTTATGCAATTTTCAAAGCCTAAAACTGTATGTTGGATAAAGTTTTGGAAAAGTCCTTGATTTGTTGTTTACCTTTTTCCACTGAAAAGGAAAAAAAACCACGGAAAAATAGTAGGTGTGCCAAACAGCATTGCGCTATGCTGAAAATGATGTTTATGATGCACTGTCAAATGATTTCTCTGTGCTGAAAGTGATACTTATGTGTTCACTGTCAAATGATTACTAATCGCCTTTCATTTTTGTTGTCTTGCATCTAGGGTAAAGCTTGATTTGCAAGAAGAAATATTTTTTAAATTGGGTTAATTTAGATCATGAAATTAACTTTATAATGTGAAGACTTTTTATTACTATTACTTCCATGAATAAATGTAGGTGAAGGATCATTTTGTCGGTCTGCAATATGTTCTGTACCTTTTTATGTAGAACAAGAAATTTGTTTTCATTTCTTTAATTGCAGTTTATTGATGCCCCTCTATATTACATTCATATCACAATTGCAAAACCATACATCAAGAACATTTGTTTCTTTTTCCTTTCTTTTCTGTTAATTTATAGCTTGATTTTTAATGAGATTATGGCATATTCTTGCACATCTTCATCACAGTTTTTTTATTTATTTTAGTTAGTGATAGGTTATCATACTGAATTTGTACATTTTATGGTTTCACCTTCAATCATTGTATTCTTTTTTTTATATATAATTAATTTGCCCTGTCTTTAAGTTTAGTTTGGCTGATCACTCTCATATTTTTTTTCTTGGTACTTGATATGTCAGCTGTTTATTTAGAGTGTAAATACCAGACACATCATTTCTTAAATATGCATTAAAAATGATGTGTTAATTTTTCACATTCAGATCTCAAGCTGTCCAGAAGAATCAGTAGTCAGAGAGGAATATGTTGTGTGTAATACGGATCCTAGCAAGAGGCATGGAGAGTATTTCATTGCTTACAAGGTACTCCGTCTAATGGGAAAATTAAAATTTTCAACATATTTTCATTAGTAATCACACCAGCCAACACGATTTTGACCTCCAGTGATACATAATGGTTGTTTTCATTTGGTTTTAATGTGAAGATTTCGAAAATATATTTCTTAAGATTTTAAGTCATGCTGTAATTTTTAGATATAGATTTCTAAATGTCTTTATAATCCATTCTGATAATTTGATGACACTTGCTCAATGTCAAGCATGTTTAGAGAAACAAAATTCATAGTCCCAAGCACCTGGGTGTATTATAAATTATATTTGTTTCTATGAAGTCATTGGTCTCATGAGTGAACAGGGAATGAGCACAACTCAGATAAATCATGTTTCATTGATTTACCAGAATTAAGTTTGAAAGCAGTTTTTCTGGGCATTGAAAACATAGCATCGACTTCTGAAAATTTCGAGGCATGCCTAAATGCATCCAGTGTTGCAACTTTAAATGTTTAAATCGTGGCACTTAGCTTGTTATGCCATTTCTTGGCAAAATGTACTTTACAAAGTATCTTGTAAAATATCTTGCTGCAAATTAATGGAATTATACAATGAGAAAATATTAATGCAATTAATTACATAAAATTTTAAACTACGGATATTGCTCCCATGGTAAAATTCTTTGCATTCGATGCTTCATCATGTTTTCTCACCATGCAGGGCTCGAGCCTTGGGTAAGACATGGGTGGTGGGCTTGTCTTATGACTCTGAGTCTGTCCCTTCATTGGAAAACGTCACCCCAAATTAGGGATTAGTGACTTTCTAGCCCTTAGAGTTTCTCATGGTAGGGGTTAAATCTCAGGAAGAAAAAAAAATGGCCATCCACTGCCTTTGGTTTCCAGGAATGCTCTCCCTCAGTGCCTTCTGTACACTCAATACAACCTTAAATGACTTACACTGATGTCTTTAACAATTTAAGAAAGAAATCTTCCCGGTGGTCGTTAAACCTCCAATAAAAAAAAAAACATCTTTCTCTTTGACTAATTAGTAAGAAGACAATGCCAGCAAAGTTGCCCAGTGTTGTAAGTGATGTTTCTAAATTATTGCAAATAAGCAGCCATTTCTTCCTGAAATAAGAGGAATAGCTTTGGTGCCTTGGGCTTCAAATAAGGTACCACTTTCCTCCCAAAGAGATGCATTATCCCTCCAAGGTTTTTCCATTAACAAAGAAACAAAGGATAATGGACAGCTTTAAATAATTTGCTAGACAAGGTACAAGAAACATCTTCTACTGCACTTTCCAACCATTCTGTTGCTTGACAGTCTTGTTTGTTAAGAAATCACTCACAGTGATACATGATTTCCTAAAGTGATTTTTCTATAGCAACCTATTTCTTAAGCTCCAGTTTGATTCTTCTGATTTAATTTTCCATAATGTAAAAATAAGTATTTAAGAATGGATTCAGTGCTTATCACAACAAAAAATTTGAGGAATGCTTAAGCACCTCCTTAGTCGGCACTTATGATTAGAATTGAGTCCCACGTCATCATATTAGCTTGAAAAAAAACCATGGAATTATACCCATTCGATAAATTCCATGACTGTGTGTGGGATATTTGTGGTGACATAATTTTAGGTAACTGGGTTACATGTTGGTTCATAGGGCAATTTCTTGAAATATTGTTATTTTCTGTATTTCTGGGACTGTTTTGCAAAAGGAAAACATGTCATGCTGCAGTGGAAATGAGCAAAGAATTCATACCTAACAGAAGTGAAAAGAGTGTTCTCATGGTAGAACTGGAAAAAGGCCTTTTTTTTCCATTGTATATGAAGCTGGATTAATGAACAATTTTATTGAAGGTGCTAGATAATAATTAGCACATCCATGTACCTAAAAGAAATATTAGGTTGGCCAAAAAGTTTGTTTGGTTTTTCCATTGGATGGCTGTAATAGCGCCAAGTTGTCTTTAACTTTATTCGAAACAATTTTATTAGATTGTATTGTGACAGCTGTCATACAGCATGCATTTTACAAAAAAATTATCAAAAGAAAATAAGCAACATTTTTAGCATATCATGCTTTATTATTTCAAGAAAGGTAAAAATGCAACTAAAATGCAAAAAATGATTTGTGCAGTGTATGGAGAAGGTGCTGTGACTGATTGAACGTGTTAAAAGTAGTTTGCAAAGTTTTGTGCTTGAGATTTCTTGCTAGATGATGCTCCACAGTCATGTAGATCATTTGAAGCTGATAGTGATCAAATCGAGATATTAATTGAGAACAATCAATGTTATACCACGTGGGAGATAGCCGACATACTTAAAATATCCAAATCAAGTGTTGAAATTCATTTACAACAGCTTGGTTATGTTAATCACAGTGATGTTTGGGTTCCACATAAGTTAAGTGAAAAAACCTGCTTGACCGTATTTCTGCATGTGATACTCTACTTAAACGAAATGAAAATGTTTCATTTTTAAAACAGATTGTGATGGGCAATGAAAGGTGGATACTGTACAGTAATGTGGAACAGAAGAGATCGTGGGCAAGCAAAATGAATCACCATCAACCGCACCAAAGGCCGGTCTTCACCCTCCTTCCAAACAACCAAACAATTAATTCTAACAAGTATTGCTCCCAATTAGACCAACTGAAAGTAGCACTCGGTGAAGAGCATCTGGAATTAGTCAACAGGAAATGCATAACCTTCCATCAGGATAATGCCATACCGCATGTTTCTCTGATGACCAGGCAAAAACTGTTACAGCTTGGCTGAGAAGTTCTGATTCATCTGCCATATTCACCAGACATTGCACCTTCCGATTTCCATTTATTTCGGTCTTTACAAAATTATATTAATGGAATTTTTTTTAATTCTCTGGAAGACTTCAAAAGGCACCTGGAACAGTTCTTTGCTCAAAAAGATAGAAAGTTTTTGGAAGATGGCATTTTGAAATTGCCTGAAAGAAGGTAGTGGAACAAAATGGTGAATATGTTCATAAAATTATTGGTAAAAATGAAAAATGTGTCTTTTAATTTTACTTAGAAACTGAGCAAACTTTTTGGCCAACCCAATATTTAATGGTTGCAAAATTAAATTAGGAAATTTCATAGCAAAGTTACTGGATATTGAAGCTTGGTAATCATCTAAAGTGACACAATAATTTTCAGAGAAAAGAAGAAATTATGAATCACTAAGGTCAATTTTGATCTTTTAATAAGTTTGTTGGACTGCTGCAAAGATTCAGATCAAAATTTTACTGACTGTTTCATGCATTTTTATTTATTTTCAGATATATTTTATATAACATCCAAATATGATTTATACTGTGGTAAAGCATCTTTTCCCAATCAGTGATTCAATCTGGTAATGTAACTCTACAAGAAGTATCAGCAGAAAACCATATTATCATCAGTCAGCTCTTATGTTGCATAAGATGGCTAAACAATTCAACTTCAGAATTGGAATTAGAGTAATTAACATGGGTTCACTTATTAAAAAAGATCAAGATAAAAGTGAAACTTACAAAAAACCAGGTTTATGCATTATACCAGTTACAGATGACATCACTAAAAACCACATCTACTGTGTTTGCATCACTTGAAGGTCATTTATAACATGTAAAAGGCATCCAGAAAAACTGCAAAATCCATTGCTCTTTTCTGGCTATGCTAACAAAGTTATTTTACTCCTTTTGGGGAAGTTACAGTTTACCTCTCTGCAGGTGTGACTCTTGAGGTCTGAATTAGATATATGGAATCACTGTGCATTTCTAGTAATGCTAAATGCAATTATGAAACACCATACCATACCTCTACCCTGCCTACCCTGGAAATTGCTAATGTAAGAAGAAAATAATCATTTAGAAACAGTTGCAACAATCATTTACCATGAACCAAGTCTATATAGAGCATGGTGAATACTTCTTGCACAGTAACTTTCTCAAAAGCTAAGAGCAACCTGACAACAGTTCACTTGCCAATGAAAACGTGTAATGATATATGAATAAAATAAGCAAACATTTTACCATAATGGCTGATTTATACATGGTTTTGTTTAAGTGCACTCCCACTTAAAAGTAAATAAATGCCTATGAAACAACCTGTAAAATTTTGATTCACATCTGTTATGTAATCCACCATTTCCTTACCAATATGGAGATACAGCTACCAAATATCTGAAAATCCATTTTCTTCATTCCCTGGTTTTTTTTTTCTTGAAAATTATTAGAGACATGAATGATAATCAAGGGCATCACCTTTATTAGATTATTATATATATGGTGAAAACAAAATGGTACAAGCATCACTGGGATCCTTCTATAATGGAAAATTACTGCTGGTTTCTTAAAAGAAACAGAAAAATGGATTATAAGAAAAATATGTGCATGGCAAACGCTTCTAACAGTTGTCAAATGAGTATATACACTGCCCTACCATTACTATCCAGGCAGACCCCCGTTGATAGTAAATTCAGTCCTACATAAGCACCACGTCAGAAACCCAACTATAAATATGCTCGTAGGGCTATGATAAGACAACAACATGACTGTGAATGCAAGATGCCTTGATCAACAGAGTTAACTGTTGTCCAGCATTGATCAATAAATAGGGTGCCACACAAGCATTAACTCTGCACATGATATTTCAGTAGCAATGAAGATCCCTAGGTTGATAGCTGGTGGTGTGAAATGCAAATAGAAGCAGACTGGTGCTAAATGTGCTAAGAAATAACCCAGTTAACCATGGAATCTAACAGAAGCTGACAGGAGAGCTCTCCAACTCACTGTTCACACAGAAAGCAAATCAGCATTGTCTCAAATCATACAAACCCTATGTTAGACAATTGGAACTGATGTTAGCACCAGTACAGTGCCCAGGACACTGTACAACATCAGTTACCGCTGTTGGGCAACCATCCACAAGTGTTGCTAATTACTTAAAATAATGACACACTGATTTGTGTGGTGTAAGAAATGTCAATCTTGGACTGCAGACAGTGGAAAACTGTGCTTTAGACTATTGAGTCACAGTACTCAGTCTGCCAATCTGATGGTCATTCCTGGGTGCAAGGATGCTGGGAGAAAGTACCTTCCAGACTGTATTGTCCTGACAGTGAAGTTTGGTGGAGGCAGTGTGATGGTATGAAGCTGTTTTTATTTCTGTGGTCTGTCTGCCTTAGACTCGTTGGTCATTTGGGACAAAATCATGAATGCTGAGTTCTTCTCAGACGTCCTGGACAATTATGCACTGCCAACATTGTTGCAGTTCTTTGGGGAAGGCCTAAGGTACTGCCAGAAAGCAGGACAACACACCATGTCATAGTGTTTGTCTTGTTACAGATTGGTTTGAGAACATGAGCATCAAAAGTTGGACTGGCTAGCCCTAAGTCCTGACCTGAACTCTATAGAGAATCAATCTATGGGATAAATCAGATCACCAGGTGCATGGAAGAAGAGATCATCCTATAAATGAAGCTGAACTAGGTCACTGCTTTGAAGGCCAAATGGCAGGACATATTGGGTGGATATTTATGAGTATTCCATGAAGATTAGAAGTCTTAATAAGGGCCAAAGTTTTCAGCACACAGTATTAAATTTTCTGTAAATAAATATTTGTTTACATGCACAATGTGCCTGGATATTAATGATAGGAAGCATATACACACACACACACACACAGTCGAGTCACATTATTGTGACCACCCGCTAATATTCAGAGTAACCGCCGTGTGCAGAACGAACAGCAGCTAGACAGGCTGGGAGTGACTCAGTAAGGTGCTGGAAGATGTTCACAGGTATGTGGAGTCATGCTGACTGCAGTGCATCTTAACAGCTGCTGGAGGGTTCGTGGTGGAGGATCCATAGAGCAAACAACACAATCGAGGTGGTCCCACAGATCCTTAATTGGTTTAAGTCTGGGGAATTATAGGGGGCCAGGGAAGTACTTTGAAGTTTTCATCGTGCTCTTCCAACCACTGTCGGGCATTTCTGGCTGTGTGACAAGTCACATTGTTGTGTTGGAAGATCCCATCCACCCAGGGAAGATAATCAGCATGTATGGGTGTACATGGTCTGCAAGGATGGATTCATAACAAATTTGGTCCATAGTGCCTTCCACAGGTATGAGTGGACCCAGGGAATACCACAAAAACATTCCCCAGACCATAACGCTGCCCCACCAGCTTGTGTTCTTCCAGCAATGTTTGAAGAGTGTTTGTTCTCCGATGTTTCTCGCCTTATATGCCAACATCCATCCGTTTGATAAAGCGGAAAACGTTACTTGTCGGAGAAGGCAATCCTTTGCCAATCAACGGAGATCCAATTCTGATACTGCCATGCAAATGTAAGCCTTTTCTGCTGGTGCATCGTTTGTTAGCATAGGTGCAGTGACCAGCTGTCTGCATCAGAGCCCCATATGCAGCAAGGTTCACTGAACTGTCGTTTTAGACACAATTCTGGTAGCCCCCTGGTTCATTCGGCCAGTGAGTTACTCCGCTGTAGCGGGTTGATCGGCTCACACACACCTTCGCAGCCGACATTCACCTCTGACATCAATGGCACGTGGTGCTCCGCAGTTTCCACATCGCGTATTCACAATGGTGCCATTTCTCCAATCATGATACACTTTAACAGTTCACAAACTGCGCTGTTTCAGAAATACTGCCACTCTTGGCCCGAAAGCCGATAGTCATCACTTTTTGCAAATCTAATAAATCGCTGCTTTATCCATTACAGCAACAAGTAATATGTTTTCAGAATGCCTACAGCACACCTTATATACCCTCCAAGCCAGCTCATGACACCAGCCTTCTTTCATCAGCTATGCGCTGTTGACGTCAAAAGTAGGAGGGGGTCACAATAATGTGACTTGACTGTGTATATATATATTTTTCCTGATTGTTGTTCACAATGATGCTTTTTTTCTCCTGCTTTTGGCTCCCATTGAAAATGCTTCTTGTTGTTGTGGGTATATATATATCACAAAACTTGAAAAAGCTGTAACTTGCAAACAAATGCAATATGATTTCTGTAAAACCACGCCCTGCTGCATGTTTCAAACATAATCAGCATAGTAATAAAGTCAACCACAGATAAATTATAATCCTAATACAGAACCCAAAATGACACCCCTAAATTCCTAATAAGAGAAAATTTTCCAAAGACCAATAAAACATACAAAGACCCCCCCCCTGAAGCCTAAATTAAAAGTAAAGAAGCATTTTTAGATTACTCATCAGGGAAAGACATCCGGTGTGCACTGGGCTTAGAGGTTCAGGTTTCATGAGAGTGCCAAATAATTTTGCAACCAATAGACAGATATCTAATAAATTTTGTAACAAATATATATCTCTTTTAGGCACTCTGTCTTCCCTACCTGAACCTTCTTGTAGAGCTTAAAGAACATAAAACAAATAGGACTTACATGTAACTCCTAAGTGAATAACATATAACCTGAAATAGAATGGTGAAACACGTACACTCAAAAACTCAAACTCCCCAAGGCAGTAAAGTAGATACATCTGGCGGTTAAGGTCGGTAATTACTTTTTACGGTGAACTTTAATTTGATTGAGGTACTTTCTGAAGATAATGTAAAGATGTTATTACATCATGGATGAAAGTTTCGGCTGTTAGAGCTCTCCGGGGTGACTCAGAGGAAATGAAGTTGTTTTTTTTTTTGTGGCCCTAAGAACAGATTAATAATAGTAATTAAGATGGTGTAATGTTACAAAACCTAATTGAAAAGATTGAATTAGAATTGAAAGGTGACAATAAATTTTGAAAGTGGAACTTGCAAAAATTGGGATAGTTATTTTTCAACAAATTAGAATATAGTACTTTAAGAGCTTTTATGGTACTACTTTTATTATTGCAAATATTTGAAATTCTTAAGAACTGTGAAATAAGCATATTCCGGTGAATTGTTTTGGGGATTTTTGAGTTCCAAATACTTAAAAGTAGAGGAACAAAATCAAATTATGTTCTTTTATTGAAAAGTCCCTTGAGAACACCTTTACGAGTCCGAACTATCTCCAAATCCAAAAAGGTAGTTCTGAAACCTTCACTTGTTTTTACTAAGACTAGACCGGATGGGTATAAGGTCTCTAGTGGAAAAACTTCCTTATCATTCTGAAAACTGATTAGGTCATCAATGTATCTGAAGTTCGTTAAAATTTTCTCTTATCAGGAATTTAGGGGTGTTATTTTGGGTTCTGTATTAGGATTATAATTTATCTGTGGTTGACTTTATTACTATATATATATATATTTATGGATAAAATTAAGGATGTATTTGAATATTGCAAATAAGGCACATTAATAAGATAAGATGTTCTTTGTATTATTATGTTAGTTTTGTGTTTGGTCATTCAGTAATCTACTAAAGTTTTGAGAGATAACTTTTAATGTAGATGTGATAGGAACATAACATTGCTATTTTCGAAATCATCACAATAGTATCATTCAAAATAATCCACTGTTGTAGTGGAGTTATGGAAAAAAATCGTTGGCTTGTGTTATTACTGTTCCAGTAAAATGCAACACTGGATTATTGTTGAGGCTAACGTAATAATTCATTCAGATTTTAAAACAGTTTATTCAGCATGATTATTTTGCTTTTATTTTTCCAGTAATTTGTGTGTTTTGTTGAGATATTGCAGATTCTCTTGAAATTTGTGAGATTCAGGATACTTTTGGACCAAATGGTGTCAATTACTTGATTAGTAGACATGATCGTGTTTTATTAGCTTCCTAAAAGAGTGCTACATGGTTTTTTAGTACTTTAAATTCATAGCATTGTTTATTAAGTTTTGCTGTTTTTTCCTGTTCTGTGCATTTCTTTTTACTTTTATCATTAAATTATGTGTCAATTCAAAAACATTAATAAACAACCTTGTACGTCTTTTGAAATATTCTTCAAAATCTTTTTAAAAAACATCTAAAAGTTACATCATTATTTATATTTTGGATGTCCAAAAACTACTTTAAATTTCAACTATTCTTTTATAAATATAGACAAGCAATTGATTTACTGGAAGAGTAATAAATAAGATATCCAATATTTAAACAATACCCATAACGAAGAATTAAAACTAATTGTAACATGAAATAACAATCCCACTTGAAGAAAAGAAAGTAAGAAAGCTCTGTAAGTGAAGCATAAAGTTTATTAGAGAAAATCTCTCACAGTAAAGCACTTTGTGAAAACCTCAAGAGTTATTTATAAGAAGTTTCTGATAAAATTGCTTCAACTACTTTAAATAAAAGTTCTTCCAACTAGTAAACAACAAAATAGTATGTGGTACAGGAGGAAGGGAGTTACAGCACAGTGTCATTTGCAGTTGGGCTTATACATAGCAGGAGTGGAAAACTCTAAAAAACCACTGACTTAGAATCTTCAATAAAAATGTAGCAAAAATAGAAAAAAACAAGTTAGTAAAATCATGCAATGCATTGATTATTATACGCTTTCCAACATACCAGAGATCATTACTCAAGTTATGAGGATAATGGTTGTGGAATAAATCTCACTCCTGTGCCCTGACCTTTGACCCTATTTCAATGATATTCAACAGAACCGGTTAAGTATACCTCCGGAACAGCATGATAAAGTTTTGTCTGAGTCGAAGCATTTTAGTCAAGTTATGACGCATAAGGGCAATGAAATGGGTCCCGCTCCTATGTCTTGACCTTTGGCCCCATTTCACCCATTTTCAACAGGGTTCATCCCCAGAGGGCTCCCTACCTCATACTAAAAGTTCATCAAAATTGACCCATTTTTAAGTGAGTTATTGTGCGGACAAACGGACAGACAGACGGACAAAGCTGGAGCATATACGCTTCTTCAACCTACAGTTGGAAAGCGTAAAAAAGCAGGACAAGTAAGACTGTTGTAACAACTCACAACAAATTATATCAAAAGAAAATTGAAAGATCATCATCAGCTGTGCTATTTCAAGTGAAAATTGGAGGAAGGAGTGTAAGTTTCAAAAAGAAAGGGTGTGAAGCAGTCAGTGACCACATGGTTTGGAGCATTTGTTAGGAGTACCACCAAACAGTATTCTGGAGCTGGCTTGAGTGATGGACAGGGATCATATCTAAAATTTTAGTGTTTAAGCTCATATTTTTTTCTGGTTTGACACTATAATTTAGTCTGTTACTTGAATTGATTAAATTGAATCAGTGGAGAGGTGCTAAGTATTCCTATTGATGAAACTTTTAATTTTATGAAACTTATGAGAACTGTTCTGAGTGGTCAAAAGTCACATTCCCATAATTTAAGTGTACATAATCAATAGTTCAAGTGAAATGTTTTGCAAGTTTACTGTTAAGACAATGTGAGTCTTCATCCCAGACTGGCTGAAGTGCCATATAACTCATGTGTAGACAGTGGCAGTTTGATTAGAATGAACAGGATATCATTTACCTTGTATCAGTGGGTGTTGGTAATTTGTTGTTTTACAACATGTCTTGTTCAGGGAGTGAAAATTTACTTCAAGTATTTAGACAATTTTGTGAGAGTGAAATAATACCTGAGAAGAAATGCGGTTGGATCTCTCTTTTAAGTGAATAAATAAAAGTATTTAACAATTGCAATAGTCACTAAGGAAAAGTCCTAAGATACCTGTGTCAGAAGCACATGCGTTCCTTGAAAAGTTTTTGCCTATATCAGGTGGCATAAAAAGGTGATGCAAAATCTATTTAATGAAGGTCATAGTAAGTAGCTTTAGGGCACATAGGGGATACAAGTATGTGATTTTTACTTGTGCTTAGTTAACTTTTTGAAAATATTCATGAAATGAACTAGGGTCATAATTCATACTAATCGGCTTTGAAAAGTCGGTATAAATTCTGATGGAAGCTTTATTGTTGGCCCTCTCATAAAAGCTCCGCTTATGGAAGTGTGTTACAAGTCATGAATTGAAAGGTAAGTTGTGAAGTGAGTCGCAAGACTTCACACCAAGAGACGTGCAGTAGCAAGGATGAATGGAAACACTGAAAAATAGATTAACTGTGTGGGGTGAGAAAGAGATGTAAGCTATCCCCATTTTTTTCATTTTTTTCTTTTCTATTGGCATAGATAAAATGTGCTTAGAGAAGGCAACTTATTATCAGATGTTCAACTTACATATAGTTAAACATTTGATAATAAGTATACATATTTCTGATTTAAAGAAAGGTAATTCATACACTTCATTATCATTGTTAACCATTAGTGACACATCTGCTGTACCTCATTAAGAAAACACAAAACATCTTGCACCTGTCATTAATTGGAAATGGCTTAAGTATTGTAAAAGCATCAGAATTTACCTTTTCCATAACACTTGTACCAAAATTAAATTCTATCTTAACTTGAAGAGCTTTCCATTAATCTTCATATTTTCTCAGTTCTTTTGTATTTTCAGACATTATATTTTACTGTAATTTTTACTTGATAAAATGCCCGTGGCAAATTATGAAAAATTAAAAGAAAACAAAATTAATAAACATTTACTAGAGAATAATGTAAGAGTAGTAACTACATAGCTCAAAACAAAGTAACAAATTTAGCCAATAAAGAGCCTCAATAATACACATGACAAGATGGCAAGAAGAAATGTATATAAATTCCACTGACATTTCACAGTAATTATATAGGACAAATACCTCGAAAATCGGAAATCAGAATTAAGGAACATGTAAAAGCTATTAATAATAAAGATCAAAGTAGTGTATTGGCAAATCACATACGGTTTTGCAAATGTGAACCTTTGTGGCATAAAATCTAAATATTAGACTTTGAATCTCATAAAAATAAGAGACTAATTGAAGTCTCTACATCAAAAAAAAAAAAATCCATTAATGAACCTACAAAACTATAAAATAGCATTTTCAACAACTTAATGCAAAGGTAATAGACTTGCAAAATACGTAATGAGAAGATTTTTATTTAATAACTGTCCATATAATATGAGGAACTTGGCAACAAAATTTAAATTCTTTCTGAGTAAACAAAACTTTTGACACAGTTTCTAATCACTGTGAACAAACATTGATAAAGACCCTAGAGGCCAGAAACATCTGAAAATACAAAAGAACTGTGAAAATATGAAGATTAATAGAAAGTTCTTTAGGTTAAAACAGAATTAAGAATTTAATTATTTTAATCTGAGTAAAGTCTGTGAGTAAGTGGTTTTATATGTGTACCACAAACTCACCATGTCACGCTCTTATTATTTGGAAATCCATTCTCAAAAATGGTGATATTTTAATCAACATGTGTTACCACTTCATGTTATTTTCATGTATTCCACCAGTGGCACAACTAGGGAGGCTTAACCCCCCCCCCGGAGATTAGGAGCGATGTATGTCACAAATTAAACATTCAAAAATGTTATTTTACATCTTCAAATGTAAATTACATAGTGTCTACTAGTTATTTTTTCATGTAGACACTACGTAAATGTAATTACATAGTATCTACCAGTTTTTTTTTTATCCTATATGTACGATTTTTCCTTCATAGTCGGGCCGAGAACTTTTTGGACACGTACGTATATATCAATATCTATCCATCTGTCTGTTTATCTAATGTATACATTATGCACATATGCTATATATACACACACACGCTATGTCCATGTACTGTGTATACACCGAGAAGCCATTACACTATGACCACCCCCAGCCTAGAGAAATGAGTGCACCTAGAGACCGAATGGTGGTGCAGGTGAAGCTCACAGAGCATATATATATATACAACCCGAGGACTGGCTTTCGATTAGTAAAGTGTTCAGAGTCAGACTCAGAAAAGCTGCCGATTTATCGGAGTTTGATAAAGGACAAAATGTGAATGCACTGCATCTTAGAACTACAATCTCGGAAACAGCTGGGCTTGTGGGTTATTTACGTGCCGCTGTAGTGAGTACATATCAAAAGTGGTGCACAGATGGCCAAACAATGAACCGTCCAGCCATGCATTGTCCGCAGCTCATTGATACCAGAGGGGAGCGGAGACTTGCACATTGTTCACGGTGATCACAGGGCCACAGTGTGACAAATCGCCTGCAGACATGACAGCGGTGATCAGGGTAATGTGTCACAGCACACTGTTCATCACAGACTTCTGCGCATGAGCCTGCGTAGCTGATGACCCAGCCGGTTCCCCATGCTCACTGCACGTCATCCCCAACAACGCATGAAATGGGCCCAAGATCATCAAGGTTAGACCATGGATGATTGGAAGAAAGTGGCCTGGTCTGATGAATCAAGATTCCTGTTGCATCACGTAGATGGCCGAGCTCAGATACGCCGATTACCAATGGAGACTATGGCACCTGGGTGTACTGTTGGACGGAAACAAGCTGGCAGTGGCGGTGTTATGTTGGGGGTGATGTTTTCTTGGGACACTTTATGCCCCATTATCCCAATAGCACAATCCCTGACAGCTGTCAGGTATCTGAACATCGTTGCAGACCAAGTTCACCCATTCATGGCAACTGTGTTCCCTGCTGGTGATTGCCATTACCAACAGGATAATGTGCCAGGCCACACTACCAGAATCATAAGGAGTGGTTCAAGGAACATGCTAGTGACTTTCTGTTAACACTTTCACTGCTGCATGACGTCAAATGGAGTCATGCAATACTTAGCCCAGGTGCCGCCACCGCCGAATGGCGTCGTGATTGTGGCTTAATGTTTCCCTTCCTAAAACCTTCGTCACTTGAAGACAGGTATCTATTTTATTACTGGCACTGAGAATTAGTATCCAACTGTTGAAAAATGACTGCAGTTTTGGGCTAGCGGATTTTTTTTTCCACATGGTTTAGGGAAGGGAAAGTAAGATGACTCCCTATAAACGTAACGCAGCGTGTGCTTTTCACTGCAATGTTTTATTTCCCTTTGAACATCACTAGTTTTGTGGTAAAGATAACTGTCGATAAATAAATGCTAGAGCGGCAATAACAAGCATTTGCTGCTTAGATTTCATATTTAAGAGGGCGGCTTATTAAGGATGCTAAGGAGATTTCAAGGAAACCCATATTGAGTTCAATACTTAGTTTTGTGAAAACAATGGAAATATGCAGACAAGCCATCTCCTGTCCCTCTCAACCAAAAGTTCATTGGCAGGCACATCCTGCTGTGGAAATAGATGATCCTGATCATTTGTCATCATATGCAGAAACTTATTCTTTTAGTAGCTGTAGTACGACTAGCCTTGAAAGTGAAAATAAAGAATGCAACATTCTCTCTCATACTCCGCCTCAACAGATTTTACCCACACATTTGGTATGATGTTCCTGATGTCACGAGAATAATTCTATTCACTTGAGTACTAGGACTGAAAATTAATGTGACAGGTATTGAACCAATTGAGTTTTTCAATCTTTCTGCGACTGAAGAATTTTACAATTTATTAGTTACCGTCTACAGGATATGCATGTCTATAGCATATGCAGTGCTATGCTGTAGAAGTGTTTATATCTCTGTAGTCACTGAAGGTTATAATTACAAATATCAATCATGGATAAATTTTCTCGCATTTTAGAATAGCGGAGTCATTCGAAGCTGTGATATCCGAACACGGTTAGTTTGATCCAAATCCGTAGAAGCTCATCTGTGGTGCCGTGTGATGCCTTGTGGCATCTCAGAAGATTTGCTCGGGTTTCTTACCAGTACCGTGATCTTGCCATTGAAATAGCACAGCAGCAGCAAATGTGTTAAAGCCCTGGCCTCCAAATTCACCTGACATGAACCCAATCGAACATTTGTGGTTCGACTTAGAAAAGCGGGTTCACACTAAATTACCACCATCCCGAAATGTACGGGAGCTGGAGGACCTGCTGTTGACAATATGGTACCAGATACCCGAGGATACCTATCACCACCTCATCAAATCGATGCCTCGCCAAGTGGCCGCTGTTTTGTGGGCTAAAGGGGGTCCTACAGCTTATTAGGTAGGTGGTCATATTGTAATGGCTCATTGATGTGCATATCATCATCATCATCATCATTGTCAACCATTATCAATCCACTGCTGGACGAAGGTCTCCCCAAGTTTCCTCCACAACGGTCTGTCTTGTGCCAGTCTCCTCCATGTCACCCCTGCATACTTTCGAATATCATCCACCCATCTCCCATGTGGTCTTCTTCTGGGTCTTTTCCTGTCCCTTGGAATCCAATCTAAAATTTCGGCTGTCCATCGATGATCTGTCCTTCTGGCAGTATGTCCAGCCCATTGCCATTTCAGGGATTTAACTCTGATCATGATGTCTTCCACTCTTGTCATTTTTCGGATCCACGAGTTCCTCTTCTTATCTCTCCTGGTTACACCAAGTATGCACCTCTCCATGCTTCTTTGAGTTGTCTGCAGCCTTTGTATGTCTCTTTTAGTTAATGTCCACGTCTCTGCACCATACGTAAGCACTGGAAGGATGCATTGATTAAACACTTTTCTTTTAAGACATAATGGCATATTGCTCTTGAAAATTATGCTGTTTCTTCCAAAAGCTCTCCAGGCAAGTTTTGTACGCCGATTAATTTCTTCATCAATGTGACCCTCACTTGATATCTGCTGTCCAAGATAAACGTACGTGTCTGTTATCTCCAGCTTTTCTCCATCAATCGATAAATCTTCATTTCTTGTAAAAGCATTGAACATCACTTTTGTCTTCTGAAAGTTCATTTTTAATCCCACTTCTTTACTCTTGTCAGCAAGTTCCTGGATCATACTCTGCAGCTCTGATGGGGTAGTTGCAAAAATGACTACGTCATCAGCAAAACGAAGGTAGGTTAGATAATCTCCATTAATCTTTATCCCCTTGTTTTCCCAGCTCAGCGACTGAAAGACACCCTCCAATGTGGCATTAAAGAGCTTCGGAGATATGGTGTCACCTTGTCTCACTCCCTTTCCAATTTTTACGTGTGTTGTATTTTCAAACAGCCTAATCTTTGCACTTGCATTTTCATAGATGTTATTAATAATATTGATTTATGCATCTTCAATACCGCAGGTTTTCAGAGCCATTGTAACTGCTGATGGTTTCACCGAATCAAAGGCTTTTTCATAATCGATAAAAGCCATGCACAATGGAAGTTCATATTCCCTCGCTCTTTCAATTAGTTCTCTCAGCACGTGGATATGATCTATTATGCTGTAGCCACTCCTGAATCCAGCTTGTTCTCTCGGTTGAGCCATGTCCAGTGTTACCTTCAAGCGGTGTGAAAGAACTTTAGTAAAGATTTTATAAACTACTGATAGGAGGCTGATAGGTCTGAAGTTTCTGAGATCCTCAATGTCACCTTTCTTATGTAGCAGGATCATTCTAGCGGTGTTCCAATCCTCAGGAATCTTTCCTTCGTTAAGGCATCGAGTGAAAATTTGGGCGAGTACTGTTTCGATTTCTCCACTTGCTTCTTGTATGATGTCTACAGTAATTCCATCTTCTCCTGGAGCTTTTCCTCGCTTCATGTTCTTGATTGCATGTGCAACTTCTGCTGGAAGGACTGGAGGAACTCTGGTACTGGTATCTTTCATGATGTCTGGAGTGCATATATCATCCCTTTCATATAATTTGGAGTAGAAATCTTTCACTCTTGTCAAAATTTCGCCTCTATTTCTTGTTACAGAACCATCTTCTTTTCTCAGTGCCATAATCTGTTTTCTTCCCTTACTGAGATGTCCCTTTGCTGTCTTTAGGCTTTGGTTGTTTTCAATTGCTTTCCTCACTAGTTCACAGTTGAATTTTCTTACGTCTTCAGTGATACTTTTTCTTACTGTCTTGCATAGCTCTATATATTCCACTTTGGAAGTCACATCTTCTTTAGTTGTCCTCATCTCTCTTCTTTTTTGCATCAACATTTTGGTTTTTCCTGATAATTTGTTCACATGCAACTTGTTCTTAGACCCAGCTAATTTTGTTGCTGTTTCCATAAGAGCTTTGGTTACTTTTCTGTTAACTTCAGAGATGTCCACTTCTTCCGATGTTAGGCTTTCTAAAGCAGAGAACCTGTTCTTCAGTTCTAACTTGAAGGTATTATGGTGTTTTTTAAGGTTGGTTATGTCAATAGATTTTGTTTGTCTTATGAACTTGCCACGTTCAAGTTTAGTGTTGAGGTGCATCTTACATCTCACCAATCTATGGTCACTACCTGTGTTGAACTTGTTTAGCACACTGCAGTCTTCTATGACAAATTTTTTGTTACACATAATAAAATCTATTTCACTTGTCGTCCCATTTGGATGTCTCCATGTCCATTTCCTGTGTGGCTTTTTCTTGAAGAAGGAGTTCAAGATGAAAAACCCTTCTGCCTCTGCAAACTCAACGAGAGTATTTCCACGCTGGTTTCTGTTGCCGTGACCGAATTTACCTACTGAAGTTTCATTCTGTTGCCGTTGCCCTATTTTTGCATTGAAATCTCCCATAATTATTTTCAAGTGCTGCTTACCTTTATTTTTTAGATGACAGATTTCCTCATAGAATTCTTCAATTTCTTCTTCAGGATGACTTGTGGTGGGTGCATAAGTTTGAATAATCTGAGCCTGGTATCTTTTCGAGAGTTGGATAACAAGTCGTGCAGCTCTGTCAAAGGAACTTTCAACTTCTACAACTTTATCCTTCAGTTTCTTGTTTATTATAAATCCAACACCACTAGTTCTGCCAGTATCTGTCCCACGATAGTAGAAGAGATGTCCACTTTTCAGTTCGATGAGATCTTCTCCTTTTCTCCTTACCTCACTTAGCCCCACGATGTCCCACTTGATCCTTTGTAGTTCCTCTTCCAATTCAAGAAGCCTTGAATCAGAAGATAGGGAGCGTCCATTGTAAGTAGCCAAGGTCAGCATCAGATGGCAGCCTAGTCCGGTCCTCCGGGGATTCTTAGCACCCTCTGCCTTCATGTCGCACTGGCCGCTGCCTTGGCCAGGTACATTCCAGCTGCCGGAGACTGAGGGCCAAGATTTAAGTTGTGGAATCATTTTGGAGGGGTTTGGCCATAACTCACCACGCTGGCCAAGCGGGTTGGTGAGTGTGGGATAGAATTTCCTCTAATCCCGATGGTATAGTTATACCGCTATTGGCGGTCGTCAGAGCCCCTTTAGTGGGAACAGGATGCACCACGAGAAGGCGGGGTTGACATTTGTCAAGGAGAGGCTGTGATGTTACGCATCACCTGACCTTACATCTCGATGTGCATATACACACACTATGTACATATACTATATATAAACACTATGTGTGTATACTATATATATGTATGTGCACACACACCATACTATGTACGAATTCTGTGTGTGTGTGTGTGTGTGTGTGTGTGTGTGTGTGTGTGTGTGTGTGTGTGTGTGTGTGTGTGTGTGTGTGTGTTACTCCCCCTCCCCCCACACACAACAGGAATTCCTGGGTGGGCCACTGTATTCCACAGCTGATGAAGGTAGCAGTCATTACCAAAATGTCCCATCTAAAATTTTTACTTAAAGCTTAGATTTCATTTTTAACATTATATTAAGAATACCTCTTCACAAATCTGTATTGTTGTCTTGTGTGGATTTCTGCCATTCTTTGTCATTATGTCTTTAATGAAATGCAATCCTCAGTAAATGTGATGTGGTAACCATTTATGCGTTTAATTATTAGATGTACTATTTTACAAAAACAAGCTGTGGATTATGAGAGGTTTGAGGAAGAGTACATTGTTGCTGCTTCTGGCACCCAGTATTCTGATTTACAAATTAAAGAAATTAGCAAAGTCAGAGGATTTATTAATTTCTTTAAAGGGCATCTATGGCATTAAAAAGCATATGAGAAATAGACCCCTAGAAGTGATTGCAAGTATAAGGGTTATTCAAATGAAAAAGAACCAAAGGGTGTATGAGAAAGATATTGTGGCTTAAAAATAATCCCTGTGGCTATTAAGGCACTTATCCCACTGTGACACTAAACGTTCAATTCCTTGTGCATAGGAGGCTATGGGTTGCTGGTGGAACCATTCCCAAACAGTGCCCTGCACCTCTTCGTCCAAGGGAAATCTGTGACCCGGCAAATGCTTCTTTAGTTCCTCAAAAATGTGAAGTCACTGGGGGAGAAATCTGGTCTCTATGCCCTATGCTGGAATGTTTCTCACCTGAATTTAGAAAGGTAATCCTGAATGATTTTGCAGGGGGGGGCAGGCGTTGTCATAAAGAAGAATGACTCCTGCAGTGAGCAGCCCGGGCTGCTTGGACTTGAGTGTGTCTGCATATCCGGCAGTATTTCTGGTGGCAAGAAACTTGATCAACAGGGGATTCTTGTGGTAAAAAAAGGTCAACATGACCTTTCACGCACTTGTCTGCATTCCCTTTGACTTCTTTGGTGGTGGAGATGTGTGCTTCCATTGGCTGCTTTGTCTTTTACTTTCAGGTTGATAATGAAAGCACCACATTTCATCTCCCGCAATGATTTTGTCAATGAAACGGTGACCTTCCTCATGATACCACATTAAATGTTCCAAGGACACACCCATGCGAATGTCTTTCTGTACAGATTGCAAGTTGTGTGGAACCAAATCTTCTGGTACTGTGGACAATCCCAGATAATGGTGTGTACACTCCCTTCACTGATTCCAACTTTATCTGCAAGTGCTTACACCATTACTCTTGCTGTATTCTCGAATAAGACTATCCACTTCAGCAATAGAAACATTGGTGATCACACGGTGTGCTTTTCCCTAGCCTGAAATCATCAGTCAATGGTGACTGCCCTTCTTGGAACCACTTACTATAGCCTTTAACACGTGAAAAAGACATACAGTTTTCGTACATGTTACTCATGTGGCGATGAATTTCTGTACTCTTGACACCTTCCACTGTTAAAAACCGGATAACTGCTCCCTGTTCAATGTTCGTTGCTTCAATCATGACTGGTTGGACCAAACACCTGCACGAGGTCCTGTGCAAAGGCCAACTGCTTCCATCGTCGCACGATTACAGTGGCGCCACCAATGTTTTGTGTCAATGCTGCCATAGTAAACTCATTTAACAGTTTGCTATATCCGTTGGCTCGTTTTCATTTGAATGATCCTTATACATCAGAATAGTGTGCAGAGCACCAAATGTTATCAAGAAGTTTCATGCTTATGGTCAGTTAACAAAACTTTGCAACTCAGATAGTGGTAGTCAGAGCTATGAAGGTGTCCCAACCACCTATCTACCATAACATTTGAGACAATCTTTGCTTACAGCAAAATCCTGTCTGCACAAGTTGCTGCATCACCATGTAATGGAGTGGCTCACCAATTGACATGAGGTGTACAAGCATTACTTGTTGGGTGACAAGTAGAATAAAATATGGCCTCATTGAATGAGGGCTATGTCTACCTAGAAAACTCCAATATGTCCTGGTTGGCATGTTTCTGACCAAATAGCTTATCACTAGGGCCCAGACTTTGATGACTTCTGCATTTTTTTGCATTTTTATGACTTTTTGCCTCTTTAATGCATTTTTAGGCGTTTTTAGGGCATTTTGCAGCCTTTTCTGGAATTCTTTTGGCAATTTGGGAGGATTTTCGCAATTTAGCGCATTTTTTGTCACTTTTCTGCATTTTCTCTGTTTTTTTATGTAGAGTCCAGAAACGGCCAACACAGCCCTTCAATCAAACGGCTGTGGCATTTCTTCACCTCTTGAGACTTTGGGAAGGTCATACGTAGTTGATTGTGCTGATAAGACTCTGAAGCTGCATGTCCCCCTCAAAAGAAAACAGATGTCTGACTGCCTCAAAAGGGCCACTGGCTTTGGACACGCCCTCGACAACCCCCGAGTCGCAAAGATGGGAGAGAGAGATAACCGACCGGCGCTTGTATGTGAGCGATTCGGCCTGTGTACCTTAGGAGGTCTTTTGTCTCTGAAGCAATGCCCGTACCCCACACACACATAATCAACCTTCTCCCTCAGGAAGTGAAAAGATTTCCCCCAAGAAACAGGTAGCTCAAATTATAGGAAGCATTACTTGGAATTAGGTGACATTCTCCACAGGGGCATCTGAGAGTAATCCTCATTTTGTTGGGTCTTTAGAAGGGAAGGAAATGGAATAAAAATATTTGTGCCTAAGATTTTTGGACATTGTTCATGAAAGGGTTAGGTAGGATGTTTTTCCATTGCCCCCCCCCCAACCTTCTGGTACCAGGCAGAACCTGTTCTGAGCGGTTGAGGGGTTACACTTAAAACATCTGGAATTGTGTGGAAGCTGTTAGTATGTACTCCAGTCATTATTTCCAGTCTGAAAAGAAAAGTAGCAGTTTATTTTCAAAGATGCCTAAATGCAAACCTTCTCAGTCTTGCTATTTACGCAAGTTTGTTTTGGAGTTTGGCGAAAATGTTTTTTCTACTGATGGAGTAATTCTATTTTGTGAACTATGTGAAATTAAAGTTGCAGCACAAAAGCGATTTACCATTGTGCATTGTATTGTACGAGAAAACCATATTCGAGCTGTTGAACTTGCAAAGAAAAAGTCACAGGCATCTCAACGTTTACTTATGGAAAGCAGTTCATCGACACCATCCAAAAAGTCACCATTTTATGAAGAGTTGTGCGAAGTTTTCATTTCTACGAATATTCCACTGGAAAAGTTAAATCATCCTAAATTTCACCAGTTTTTGGAAAAACACACTGGTCATGTCATACCTGACGAGTCTACACTATGAAAAAACTACATACGTGATTCTTACACCGAAACAATGAACAAAATTAGGGACAGTGTAAAAGGAGGAAAAATGTTTGTATATTGATGAAACGAATGATGCTCAGAGTCGTCCTGTTGCCAACATCATAATTAGGGACACTTGAGCCAGATTGCCCTTACAAAATATTTTTGCTGAATACAGAGATCATAGAGAAAGTGAATCACTCAGCGATCTGTCAATTATTTGACAAATTCTTATTTCTTTTATGGCTTGGTCGTATAGAACATGACGATATCCTTCTGTTTTTGACTGATGCTGCTCTGTATATGGTTAAAGCAGGAAAATCAATTAAAGGATTTTATCCCAAGTTGGTGCACGTCACTTGCCTTGCCCATGCTTTAATCGCACTACCAAAGAAATCTGTGCAAATTATCCTAATATTGATCGACTCGTATCCAATGTCAAAAAAATATTCCTAAAAGCACCATATCGCATACAATAATCTCAAGCTCCTAGCCCAGCCTTACCACCACAGCCAGTAATAACACATTGGGGGACATGGCTGAATGCATGCATATATTACAGTGACAATTTCCAGCCTGTGAAGTCTATAGTAAATGTCATTCAAACTGGTGATGTCGCTTCAATTCAAATTGCCCAGCATGCGTTCTCGGAAGATAAAACAGAAGGAAATCTAGCATATATTAAATCAAACTTCGGCATTTTGGCCTCAACGATTACGTGTTTAGAAAAACAGGGTACATGGAACTCATTGATGTAATAAGTTATGTTGAAAAAGCAAGCCAAGTTCTTAAAGGAGCCAAAGGCAAGGTTGGACAATATATCTTTGCCAAATTAAACAACGTTCTGGAAAAAAACATTGGATTTCAGACTTTGAAGAAAATCTCACATATATTAACTGTAGAAACATACAGTTTTGAAATAGAAGAACTAGCTGTAAGTGAAGCTGTTTTGTTTTTCAATTATGCCCGTGTCACATCCGCTGATGTCGAGAGAAGCTTCTCGAGATATAAAAACCTACTTACAGATAATAGACATTCA
Source organism: Macrothele yani (assembly GCA_039090855.1). NCBI lineage: Eukaryota > Metazoa > Arthropoda > Arachnida > Araneae > Macrothelidae > Macrothele > Macrothele yani. The sequence goes on from CM077015.1 coordinate 23,554,481, forward strand.
TTTACCTTTGAAAACATTAAGATGCACCTTACAATTCAGTGCAATTATGATGCACTTACATTAAGAAAGACTTTCAATGTACAAGCAAATAAAATTCATATGGGAGTGGTATGTACTGTTCTTTATTTTTCTTATGCAGTTACTAGTTGTTTTTTATGATTAATATTTATTTGAAAGAAAAGAAATATAATTTTTCAATTATTTTAAAGCAATACAACAATTTTTGGCAAAATTTACTGTGAGAACTGTTCTAGGTAGGTTTTCTTTTAAAATTTTTAATGGCATTTTTTTTCATTTTATGGACATTTTTTGCAATTTTTAAGGGCATTTTCTCCTACTTTTAAATGCATTTATAATGGATTTTTTTGGTCATCAAAGTCCGGGCCCTACTTATCACACAAGTTTTACAGAGAACATGCCAAAAACTTCCCCGAAGGTTTCATGGTTATTTCTATACATGACTAAGTAGGAAGTCATAAATCCATCAGGTGGGGGAAAATGTCCAGATGAACTCTCTTCCCCTACTGTCAAACATCCTGCAGCCAAGATATCCTGTACAGTCTGAATACCAACAGTGTATGGCTGTTGATGTCCATGTTATAAAAGTCATATTTCAGTGTTCACATGCATATATATTCATTGGATGGGTTCTGGAATGGGATTTAGACATGACAGTTTTTTGTTGAAATGCACTGTAGTGGAAGATATAGTGGGGCAGTTTTTGCTTAACAGTGGCAGAACAAGAATGATTGATGATGGCATTAAGGTTCAAGATATTCTGTGAATCTCGGAAAATAGTACTGTGTGATGTGATCAATATCAGCAATTCTGTAATTCAAAAGAAAGAGAAGAGGCTAGAATAGTTAGCTGTTTTTTAATTATTTTGGTATTATTATTGATGAGACAGGAAAGTATAATAAGGAATACTAGCTGTATTTAATTGAGTATGTATTCTGATTTTTTTTATTTTTTTTTTTTGTAACTATGACAGCTGGGTGTAAAGTAAAGGGTTCTTTAGGAGCTACTGAGATGAGAGTGGTAAGAAAAATATTTAAAAAAAAATTTACAAAAAAATAATGTATATATATATATATATATATATATATCATCCATTATCAATCCACTGCTGGACGAAGGTCTCCCCAAGTTTCCTCCACAACGGTCTGTTTTGTGCCAGTCTCCTCCATGTCATTCCTGCATACTTTCGAATTTCATCCACCCATCTCCCATGTGGTCTTCTTCTGGGTCTTTTCCTGTCCCTTGGAATCCAATCTAAAATTTCGGCTGTCCATCGATGGTCTGTCCTTCTGGCAGTATGTCCAGCCCATTGCCATTTCTGGGATTTAACTCTGGTCATGATGTCTTCCACTCTTGTCATTTTTTGGATCCACGAGTTCCTCTTCTTATCTCTCCTGGTTACACCAAGCATGCACATCTTCATGCTTCTTTGAGTTGTCTGCAGCCTTTGTATGTCTCTTTTAGTTAAGGTCTACGTCTCTGCACCATAGGTAAGCACTGGAAGGATGCATTGATCAAACACTTTTCTTTTAAGACATAATGGCATATTGCTCTTGAAAATTATGCTGTTTCTTCCAAAAGCTCTCCAGGCAAGTTTTGTACGCTGATTAATTTCTTCATCAGTGTGACCCTCACTTGATATCTGCTGTCCAAGATAAACGTATGTGTCTGTTATCTCCAGCTTTTCTCCATCAATCGATAAATTTTCATTTCTTGAAAAAGCATTGAACATCACTTTTGTCTTCTGAAAGTTCATTTTTAATCCCACTTCTTTACTCTTGTCAGCAAGTTCCTGGATCACATTCTGCAGCTCTGATGGGGTAGTTGCAAAAATGACTACGTCATCAGCAAAACGAAGGAGAGTTAGGTAATCTCCATTAATCTTTATCCCCTTGTTTTCCCAGCTCAGCAACTGAAAGACACCCTCCAATGTAGCATTAAAGAGCTTCGGAGATATGGTGTCACCTTGTCTCACTCCCTTTCCTACTTTTATGTGTGCTGTATTCTCAAACAGCCGAATCTTTGCACTTGCATTTTCATAGATGTTATTAATAATATTAATGTATGCATCTTCAATACCGCGGGATTTCAGAGCCATTGTACCTGCTGATGGTTTCACCGAATCAAAGGCTTTTTCATAATCGATAAAAGCCATGCACAATGGAAGTTCATATTCCCTCGCTCTTTCAATTAGTTCTCTCAGTACGTGGATATGATCTATTGTGCTGTAGCCACTCCTGAATCCAGCTTGTTCTCTCGGTTGAGCCACTTCCAGTGTCACCTTCAAGCGATGTGAAAGAACTTTAGTGAAGATTTTATAAACCACTGATAGGAGGCTGATAGGTCTGTAGTTCCTGAGATCCTCAATGTCACCTTTTTTTATGTAGCAGAACCATCGTAGCATTGTTCCAATCCTCAGGAATCTTCCCTTCATTAAGGCATCGAATGAAAATTTGGGCGAGTACTGTTTCGATTTCTCCACTTGCTTCTTGTATGATGTCTACAGTAATTCCATCTTCTCCTGGAGCTTTTCCCCACTTCATGTTCTTGATTGCATGTGCAACTTCTGCTGGGAGGACTGGAAGAACTCTGGTACCTTTCATGATGCCTGGAGTACATGTATCATCCCTTTCATATAATTTGGAGTAGAAATCTTTCACTCTGTCAAAATTTCGCCTCTATTTCGTGTTACAGAACCATCTTCTTTTCTCAGTGCCATAATCTGTTTTCTTCCCTTACTGAGATGTCCCTTTGCTATCTTTAGGCTTTGGTTGTTTTCAATTGCTTTCCTCACTAGTTCACAGTTGAATTTCCTTACGTCTTCAGTGATACTTTCTCTTACTGTCTTGCATAGCTCTGTATATTCCACTTTGGAAATCACATCTTCTTTAGTTGTCCTCATCTCTCTTCTTTTTTGCATCAATATTTTGGTTTTTCCTGATAATTTGTTCGCATGCAACTTGTTCTTAGACCCAGCTAATTTTGTTGCTGTTTCCATAAGAGCTTTGGTTACTTTTCTGTTAACTTCAGAAATATCCACTTCTTCCGATGTTAGGCCTTCTAAAGCAGAGAACCTGTTCTTCAGTTCCAATTTGAAGGTATTATGGTGTTTTTTAAGGTTGGTTATGTCAATACATTTTGTTTGTCCTATGAGCTTGCCACGTTCAAGTTTCGTGTTGAGATGCATCTTACATCTCACCAATCTATATTCACTACCTGTGTTGAACTTGTTTAGCACACTGCAGTCTTCTATGAAAAATTTTTTGTTACACATTATAAAATCAATTTCACTTGTCGTTCCATTTGGATGTCTTCATGTCCATTTCCTGTGTGGCTTTTTCTTGAAAAAGGAGTTTAAGATGAAAAACCCTTCAGCCTCTGCAAACTCAACGAGAGTATTTCCACGCTGGTTTCTGTTGCCGTGACCGAATTTACCTACTGAAGTTTCATTCTGTTGCCGTTGCCCTATTTTTGCATTGAAATCTCCCATAATTATCTTCAAATGCTGCTTACTTTTATTATTTAGATGACGAATTTCCTCATAAAATTCTTCAATTTCTTCTTCAGGATGACTTGTGGTGGGTGCATAAGTTTGAATTATCTGAGCCTGGTATCTTCTCGAGAGTTGGATAACTAGTCGTGCAACTCTGTCAGAGGAACTTTCAACTTCTACAACTTTATCCTTCAGTTTCTTGTTTATTATAAATCCAACACCAGTAGTTCTGCCAGTATCTGTCCCACAATAGTAGAAGAGATGCCCACTTTTCAGTTCAATGAGATCTTCTCCTTTTCTCCTTACCTCACTTAGCCCGACGATGTCCCACTTGATCCTTTGTAGTTCTTCTTCCAATTCAAGAAGCCTTGAATCAGAAGATAGGGAGCGTCCATTATACGTAGCCAAGGTCAGCATCAGATGGCAGCCTAGTCCGGTCCTCCAGGGATTCTTAGCACCCTCTGCCTTCATGTCGCACTGGCCGCTGCCTTGGCCAGGTACATTCCAGCTGCCGGAGACTGAGGGCCAAGATTTAAGTTGTGGAGTCATTTTGGAGGGGTTTGGCTATAACTGACCATGCTGGCCAAGCGGGTTGGTGAGTGTGGGATAGCATTTCTTCTAATCCCGATGGTATAGTTATACCACTATTGGCGGTCGTCAGAGCCCCTTTAGTGGGAACAGGATGCACCACGAGAAGGCGGGGTTGACATTTGTCAAGGAGAGGCTGTGATGTTACGCATCACCTGACCTTACATCCCATATATATATATATGATGAAGCCGACAAGAGGGCAGTCATTAATATGCTTCCCTGCATTCTTTATTCGGTACTTTGCTAGTTTGGATCTAGACTGGTTCGGATGGTGTATTTGGTTATTGGTGGTCTTTCCATTATTTTTGTTTCTCTTGTTCAAAATTTTGCTTTGTTTTGCTCTACTTTTGATATATATATATATATATATATATATATATATATATATACATATACGAGGGTTGTACCGAAAGTAATGCAATAGTGGGCATAACTTTTTTATTGACTGACAGAGGTCGTTCAAATTGCACATGTTGGTAGAGTAATCCTTCTTCTTCATTGCAGGTAAATAATGGATTGCAAGCAGAAGCAATGTGCCATCATTGAGTCCTTGACGAAGGAACGGTGCAGGCTTTCCGACATCCTCAGAAGGCTACAGAATGTTTACGGAAATGACACCATTGACAAGAGCAATGTGCACAGATGGATGAAGAATTTTAAAGAAAGGGAAACCAGCATTGAAGACAAACCACGCAGTGGGAGACCATCTGCGACCACTGGCACGAATCGTCAGCAAGTGAATGAATTGATTCACGCGGAGAGATGAGTCACAATCTGTGAGCTGGTTACATAACTGGACTGTGGTCACAATGCCATACAAAAGATGGTGGAAGACTTAGGGTATCGGACAGTGTGTGCAAAGTGGGTGGCTCAGCAGTTGACACCCGATTTGAAGGAGAGAAGGGTGGAAGTCTGCTCTGATCTGCTGGGAGCGTTTGAAGCCAATGAAGACATTTTTTTTTTTCAATCTGGTGACAGGATGAAATGTGGGCATATCTTTATGATTCGGAAATTAGGAATCAATCCATGGAATGGCGTCGCACCTCTTCACCGAGACCTAAAAAGTTCAAGAGCCAGCGATCAGCACCGAAAGTCATGGCGACTGCTTTTTGGGATGACAGGGGTGTCATTCTCCTTGATTTTCTGGAATGTGGCCATACTGTGACCAACAAGTGGTACATTGAGACAAAAAGGAGGAAGAGACCGAACAAAAATCTAAAAGGATCCACATTCACAATGACAATGCGAGACCACACACATATTTGGCAAGGCAATCAGCAAATTAGGCCAGTCGGTGATCCGCCATACAGCCTAGATCTGGCACCCTTCAATTTCCACCTGCTTGGTCCGATGAAGGAGAGTCTCTGGGGACAATGATTTGATGACACAGACGAGGTGAAAGTGGCTGTCAAGAAGTGGGTACAACAGTTCACACCTGAATTTTTTCGAAGAGGATTCGAGAGTTGGGTTCAATGATGGCGCAAATGCATTACTTGTGATCGAGACTATGTTGAGCAGTGCCTTTGTATAAAAAAAGAATTACTCTACCAACATGTGCAATTTGAACGACGTCTGTCTGTTAATAAAATAGTTATGCACACTTTTGCATTACTTTTGGTACAACCCTTGTGTATATATATACAGTGAAACCTCCGAATAACGGTCACTGCTTGACTGGGAAAAATGACTGTTGTTGGGAGGTGCCATTGTTCAGAGGTTAAGCCTGTGTTAACATTACTAGTCCGTTGCTTTGGTACAAAAGAATAATAATTGTACAAAGCTTACGCACAAGGAAAACAGTTTCAGAGCTTTCTTCAAAGGTAAAATGCTGAATAAAACTCAATAATAACAATTTAAAATAAAATAATGGTGTAGAAGATTTTACGAAAGTAATGTTTGACCTGTTGTCTTACACTTCCTTTTAGAAATATCAAGCTAGGAGGACTGGCACGCTGAGGGGGGGGGGATAAATGCTAGACAGTGAAGTGGAACTGCACGGTTAGCTTGTCATGTGCCAGAAAATAGGAACAGAACCCAGAGAGACCAATCAAAGATATACTGCCACCAACGGAAAACATTTCACTCACCTGCACACCCACCCCCCACCCACCAGGTTGTGATTGAAACATTCACAGGAGCTGGAACTCGCCTCATGTAGAACTAAATTTTAACTCCTTTCTTTTCACTTAAGCACACCACTGTACTCGCCGTAATGTAACCCATCGAGCTTGAGGCACAGTAGCATTCTTAATTCTTAGTAGCATAGTTTATTCCTGTCTTATCCCTTTCACCCAAGTACCAAAGGAACTGCATAAAATCTCAAAGGACACGATGTTCGTTGGCCACTGTTAAGAGGTTTCGCTGTTTGGAGGTTATCATTAATGTTTATCCTATGGCAGCTGTTCTGTACCAATAAAAACGTGCCATTGCTCGGAGGCTATCGTTATCTGGAAGTGTCTGTTAATGGAGTTTTCACTGTGTATATATGTAAGTTCAGTGGGAGAAAATTTTTCGTAATCATCACTTTTGTGTATTTGTATAGAAGAAAAAGTTAATAAAAGAATATTGATGTGTGAATATTTATCAGCATAGCAGTGGCATGTTTACCATGTAACCATCTCCTCAGAAAACCTTAAAATTGCATTCGCATGGAGTAGGTATTCAACCTGCATTTCCTGATTTTATTTTTTTTTCCATTTTCTACAATTTTCAGGTTTTTTTAAGGAGATGGTTAGTAGACAGCTAATTACTGCACTTCTACACTGAAAAATTATGTTCAAGTATGACCACCATGTATTTGCTAAGATTCATTCTTCACTGACATTTATTTATTACATGGTGAGTGGATTGATCATGTGTGACCCATCAGAAATAAAAGATTACGTACACAGATGTTTTAGTTTGTGATACCAAGCCACAGAAGATGGGGTATGCTAAAAGCAAGATGGGTAAAAGATGGGAAATCAATCATTTGTGCTAAAGTAACAATACAACATTAAAGGCAGAAAAACGTTTTTTTTTTTTTTTTTTTTTTGAGCAAAAAAGGAGAAACTTTGTTGCAAACTATCATTTAATTATTTCTAAATATGTATCTTTTCTCTAGTGATCTGTCACAGTAAGCTGCATAAATGTCATGCTATATATACATGTATGAATGTATGATACAGTATTGTTTCCTACATAAGACGCTTTTGTAACTTGCAAATACATATATTGCTAAAAAAATAGGGGATATTGCAATGTCAACACAAAGTGATAAAAAATTTGATAAGCTGAAAGTCTGTGGCAAAAGGTCAACCTCTGAACTGCATGTGCCATCAAGATGAAGGGGATCAGAACATGCAAATGTGCAGGACTTATGCATGTGTTCACTTTACCAGAGCACAAAGCAAATTGGTTATAAGTGTCACACACTCTGAGTCATTCACATTCAGTTGAAAGCTGCATGTGTGTTTCAGTTGAATGATATCTTAGTAATGTGGTTTACTAAAATTGGCAGCTTGGAGAGCAGTTAGAAGGCTGAAAGCTTGCTGGGCACAGGAGATAGTGGTAATAATAGTTAGAGTGTCTTTAAAGTGTTATCTTGAGACTGGAGTTGTTTTCAGAAGACTGGAACAGAATGAAGACCAGGGCAAGGGCAGCCAAGATCAACAACAGCAACATATGAACAATATTTAAGTTTCTTGGCATATAGGAACTGTCAACAAAATCCAGCTGAACTTCAATGCTCATTTACTGTGGCCACAGGATGATGTATATCTACACAGACCATGTGCAAGCAGTTCCACCAAGTATGCCCAGCAATCTAAACTGCTCATGTCTCTGTACACAGTGCCAGAGTGCCTATGCAGAGTAGGCTGGAGACTACTTTGGTTGGCACCATGAACAGTGCACTCTGTTCTTTTCATGGATGAATCATTATTTAGTGTGAAGTCTGTTAATTGGTGCATCCATCTCTGGCATCAACAAGGAACATAGATTAATCCAACCTTCAGTGGTGACGAAATCTTCATGTGGCAGTCATACAAACCTGTGCATCATTTGAAAAGCATTTCTGAGGGTGATCAGTTATCACGATAAGATCCTGCGCCCTGTGCAGCAACAGTAGGGAATATGTTCCTCTTCATGAATGATAATGTATGCTCACATCAAACCTAGCTGGTGGAAAAGAAACTTCAGGAAGAAGGTATTAAGCGTGTAAACTAGCCTTCACACTCTCCAGACTTTAGCCCCATTGAGCATGCATGGGACACACTGAGCAGACGTGTTTCAGCTTGCTTGTCCTCTCCCTTGATGCTTTAGAGTTTTCACAACCTATTCTGTAGAACTTGGGTGATTTCATCCTTTCAATGTCTCACTGTTGTGCCTGTGTTTTAGTGGTTGCTGGTAGCAGTGTACACCTTAGCAGAGTTCAGTATGCACCACTTTCCTCCTTTTTGTTCGCATGTAACTTCACTACCATGTGTTGTGTGTTGCCACAATATTGCCATAAGTTTGCTTAAATGGCCTGTATGCAGTGTTTAAGCTGTCACTTGCATTTTCGCTAAATCGTGATAGAGACGGTAATTTTGCGAAAAAAAGTCCCCGTTGAATCACCCAAAAGCGAATGTTTCGTATCATTTTTTCTTTCGTCATTCTGCCTACCCCTGCTTTGCCACTGCGTTGTTTGTCATCCCCGTCATTTTTTCATTCCATCATTGCTGCTTCTCCCTGCCGACCTGGTATCCTTTCCTGTCATTGCCGTCACACACTGTTTGCCCTGTTGTCTTTTCTCCTACTACAGAAAAGCACTGGTGAGATTTGGCAGTTCCTTTCACAAAAGCGTTGCTGCAACGGATAAGGAAAGAGGCGTATCATTTTTTTCTTTGGTGGTTCACCACCGCTGCAGAAGCAGCACACTCCTTTTCAGTTCGGGTAGTCTGTTGTGGCTTTGCCCTTTGTATATTTCTATATTTTCACAAAAAGCATGCATCAGGAAATTTGTTTTTTGTTTTTCAAAATTAGGAGCGTAAAAGCTTATTTTTTTTTATTTTTGAATTCTATTTAAAATACAAAATTTTATTTAGCCAATGCATTGTGCTTGTATTTTCATATGCAAATATAGCATTGCAAAAAATAGAAAGTAAATTTAGCTAATATGCATAGCATTTGCTGCAACTTTTGCTGACCAAATAGCCAAATTGCTACCAGAGAAAAAATAGCTTAAAAAGTGTCATGTTTCATGCTTCAACTGTCTCGCATTCATGTTTTCAATACCAGTCTGTCATGTGCCTCTCCTTGCATAGTCACTGCCAAAATATCTCCTAACGTTTTTGAGCACTATGTGTAAAATTTTATTAGAAATGAAAAAAACAAAAACTAAACTGTTTACAGAGGTTTATGTATTAACGAACTCCTGCACTACTGTAACTGTATGTCATTCCACAAGGTTTGGGTTTCTGTGTCTACCCACCAAAGATCTTCCATATCATATCTTCTTTGACTTGTGTATCTCCACATCATGAGTGGTTTTAAGACTAAGCTCAGAGTTTTCAGAACCTATTCTGTAGAAGAATTGTATTTTCCAATTATAACCCTGCAGCCTTAAACTCGATTTCACAAGCCTGCAGCTCTTTAATGTGGCATTTAACTAGGTGTGGCTTAGACCATTTTCAGTAACATTTTAAATTACAATCATAATTCACGATATTAAAACAGATCATTTTGTGAATCGTTTATGGCAGACATTGAGCTTTAAAAAATTTGGAGTGCAGACTCTTGATTGATATGGGAACCTGGGGTTGTACAAATGAAGTCTCTAAATCCACGTGCTTATATGTGAATAGGTAGCAGAACAAGCAAAGATTCAATCTGACCTTTCCTTTTGCATGCAAGTGGTTTATGATTTACTGTCTGAAAATCTTTATTTAGGATTAATAAATTATACCTTAGTGCCTTTACAGTCAGTGAAGCCTGGAATTGATAACAAATGCCCCACTGTTGAACAGTCTTTCACACACCCCTCCTTTTCCGATAAACAAAGCGTGAAAATCATTTACCCATTTGGAGCAAGAGTTGCACAAGTGCAGCAATGGTGAAAACAGGCATTTTGTGCATAACTTTCCCCATTCACTTTCACCTCTAATGTTATTTGATGTGGGTTGCACAGGCGATTCAGAGTGTAATAAAAATAATTAATTTAACAGCTTCCGTAACACCTGCCCTCACAGCATCATTATCTTTGATAAAAGTCATGCAGTAATGTACTCTGCTGCCATATTAAGGGGGGGAGGTCAAATACACATTCCTTTGGGGTATATTCACTTGTGGCTTTAAACTGGGTATAGCATTCTTCCCAATAACAAAATAATTGGAACTGTGGCATTATTCTTGGAAAATTTGTTATTCATACTGTGCTTACAGTTTGCTCTGCAGTGATAGAAGTTAAATATGTTGATCTCTCTCTCCTCCTCCTCATATTTCACCACTGCAATGTGGTGGTGGAAACATCTCAATGCTCAAGTCCTTTCAAAGACGACTACCAAAATTAGGATCAAGGTATTCGTAATATATTTAGAACAAGACACCAGAAAATATTTTTGGTTACTTTTATACATATTGCATTGCTAAATAAGGGTTCAATATTTTATTTTAGGTGTAACATTAAAAGGTATACTATATATATATAGTGAAATATGACTGATGTAAAAAGTTATGATGTATGTTGTAAGGGCTCCAGAAATACAACTCATAAATAAGTCAATGAGTGTCCTTGAAAGTCTGTACTATTAGTATTTCTCTAATGCAACACCATTTTCACTTCAGGAGGTGGAAAGTTTGAATCTTGTAATAAAACTAAGAAGAAAACTACCATTACACCTAACTTTTGTCCTAACATTAACATTTTGTTAAGTAAGAGCAATTACCAGAGACAGCTTAAAATTACTTCTTCCTATTTATGCAAAATTTTTCAATCTTAATTTTGAAGCATGACACGTGTAGAAAAACATTCCCTAAACATATAATTTAACTTAATAAATATATGTCCATGCAAAGAACCTGGCCACACTTGTTTGGAGAAATTTGTTCTTCAAAAGCTGTTCTGAGAAATTATTGCTCATGCAGATTGTTACAATTGATAAATTTTTAGTTTATTTTGGCACCTGGTGAAATTAGTCTACTGCCATGCGTAAAAATGGAATTTATCTGAGGTGCCTTCAGAAAAACATACAAGTTCTGAATTTATTTTTTTTATATAACCAGAATATTGTTTTATGAACTTTTTGTTTTTGTTTTTACTTTTCAGACAATCCATTGCCTGAATGCTATTGCTGATGGTGAAACTAATCATGAGGATGCCAATATGGTGGAAAATTCCTCAATGGCATTGGTGCCTGCTGTTCACAGTGAACCCTCGCGATCAGCACTCATTTTGCCTAGCACTATGACTATAAAGAATGAAACTAAACGACGGCAAAAGGCTAAGAGAAGCCTTGTGTGGTCATATTTTAGTGCACTAGATGAAAAGAAAGCTCTGTGTTGTGTAAGTAATGTAACACAAAGTGGTAATAATCTCATTTTAATTATGTATGTTTGCTATATTTTGCTTACACACTTAACTGATTGCTAATGACCATCGTTTGTTACATTTATAATTGTTTGCATGATGATACATTTGTTTAATATGCATACCATTGATGGAAATCAAAGTCATAAGTAGGGAAGAAAAGTATGTATATATACATACACTTACCCCAGCTTTGAAAATCTTATGTGCTAAGAGCTGCAAAAAGAATATTAAAAGAAGCATAGTATGACAGTAAAAATATATAACATAAAAGCATAAAATATCTGTACCAAAATTCACAAATCTAAAACCATAATGTCTCCACCCGAAAAAAAAAAAGAAAGGTTTGTAGAACATATTGGTAGTTGTCACCTATGGCTTCATCAGGAGCCAACACAGTTCACAATGCTCTCAGAACTACAAAGACCAGAAAGTGTGGGTTTCTGCTTATTCAGTTTGCAGTCCAGAGGACCTAAAAAACCTAGGAAGATAAAAAAGCAATACCAATAACTTAAAATACCTGAAACCCCCCAAAACAGCAAAACCCACCTTAAAAATTAAAAAGAAAAGGAAACTCAAGAGAGAAAGATATACAAAGAAAACTTAACTGCAAATTTTAAAGAGAAAGCAAAAGGAGAGCAAAAACTGAAAAGTACAATTTTACATTAAAAAAAAAAAAAAGTAAATGGTTTTAAAAAATGATTAAAAATAAAGCTATAAAAATATAATAAAGCCGTAAAAAATTAATAAGCCCAGCCAAAGCTGAAAGAACCCCAATTACAAACTGAATATTCAGGCCCAACTCACACTATACCAGAATGTAGGAACTTAAAATGTTCAGGGCTGCCAGTGGTGACTAAATAGGCGACTATTGCTACTATTTAGGCGACTATGGCTACTATTGGGTTGTCGGAAAAGTAATGACGTATTTTAGCCATGTTTTGCAAAGGTCATTTATTGATAAAAAGAACAAAGATCAATCAATGATATAATGCCCGTTTTGTTCATTAACCTTTTGCCATATTTCAGTGAGCTGCAGAATGCCTCGTTCATAGAAGGACCAGTCTTTCGTGGCGAAAAACTGTACAAGGTGCTGATTTACAGCCCCATCTGAATTGAACGTTATACCACGCAAGGACTGTTGAAGAGAGCGAAACAAGTGGAAGTCTGACGGTGCAAGGTCAGGCGAGTATGCTGGGTGTGGCAACACATCCCACCCAAGCTCCAATAATTTTTGGCGGGTGATCAAACTTGTGTGTGGTCTCGCGTTGTTGTGATGGAACACAACACCTTTACGATGAACGAGCTCTGGACGTTTCTGGATGATGGATTTGTTCAAACTGTCCAATTGCCAACAGTACACATTCGAATTGATTGTTTGGTTCCGTGGTAGGAGTTCGAAAAATACAACACCTTTAAAATCCTACCACACTGAGACCAGAACCTTCCACTGATGAATGTCTGCTTTGGATGTCATTTGAGGCGAAGCAGCATGTTGGGACCAAGACCGTTTGCGCAGCACATTGTTGTACACAATCCACTTTTTGTCACCAGTTATCAGTCGCTTCAAAAAAAGGATCGTTTTCCTCATGTTTAATGAGCATATTGCAGATGTTTATATGCACCATCAATTGAGCTTCTTTGAGTTCATGAGGAACCCACACATCGAGCTTGCTTACGCATCCCAGCTTCTTCAGGTGGTCGTGAACGCTTGAATGATGGATGTGCAATGTGTCTGCAATCTCTCGTATCGTGTAACGTGGGTTTGACTCGATCAATGCCTTGATTTGGTAGTCATCATCCTTGGTGGGCCTCCCGGACCGAGGAGCATCGTTGAGGTCAAAATCACTAGCACAGATTTTTGTGAACCACCGCTGGCAGTGACGTTCTTGTAGAGCATTATCACCGTACACTTTACGAAACTTTTCACAAGCTTGATGCGCGTTCTTCCCTTTATGGAAGTAAAACAGTAAAATATGGCGAAAATGCACAGTTTGGTCTTCCATCTTCAACTTGATGTCAAATCTCCGCAAATCAACCAAATCGCTCACTATTCCTTTTAGACTGCAGCTAGAACTAGCACCTGTTGAATTCCATAGCGATAACAGAGCTGCGCATGTCTCTAGTACTTCCAAAACCGCCCAAACGCCATCGGGTGCCAAAATACATGATGACTTTTCTGACAACCCAATATTTCTTACAAAAAACAGCCAAAACCAACTATTTTCAGAAAAACCTTGAACTATTTTAATTGTAAGGCTACTATTTAAAAAAACGCAATTTGTGTTGCTTATATCGATGTGCTTGTATAACATCAGTTTTAATATTGATACACGTGAATATCAACTTTGATATCAATATGTATATGTCGAATCCATGGTTTGTACGCATCCTGGAACTCCATTTTGTCCTGGAAAAGTCCTGGAAATGTCCTACAATTCTGTTACATGTCCTGGAATTTTATCCATTCCTGCCTTTTTGTCCCTGCATGATGTTTTGTAGTTGAGGATTTTTCTACAGGCATAACTTATGTCTGACAAATTTCCCTACCCACCCCTGCAAAATGTGTGTGGGGGGGGGAAGGCGGGCTATCGGTTTTCTTGTTTAGGAAGACTGAAGCTGCGTTATTAGCATTTTTTGCGTCATGCTTATGTTATCATTTTGTCTGTCCTGCCGGGGAGACCATATCTCCGCAATTATTAGTTCGATTTGTAAAATTCTTTTTGTATTGGGAAGCTTAAAATGTGTTAATGATGATCCATTCATTCCGGTTTTGTTTTTTTTCGATGCACAACTTCACCGCAAGAGGGGCAAATGAAGATCGTATTGAATTTAAAATGCATTTCATTTCATATTTTTGCTTCTAAATATCCAATTAAAAAATTATTTTCCCTTTTGATGACATTTATATCGAAGGCTATTTTAGTTACAGTCCCTTTTTCAAATAATGCATAAATTTTCCGCTAGGGGGCGTAAAGGTAAATTGCGATTTTCCCAATATCTCCGCTTCTAAAAGTCCGATTTGAAAAATTCTTCCTGAGTCAGATACAGCTCTTGAGGTTGAAATGTTTTGCATACAAATTCTCATTTCTGGTAAAGAATGGTTTGGCCACCAGGGGGCATAAATGTTTATTTTGGCTTCTGATGTATTTGCAACAAAATCTGAGCTGGAAATTCGATTGAAAAAATTCTTCTGTGAACCGATACCGCTCAACTCGGAAAACTTTTTGAGAATACTTCCTGCTTAAAATAGTGCACAATTTTTCCACAAGGGGCGTACACTTATATTTATGGATGTACATATCTCGGTGTCTAAGAGTCCGATTTGAAAAATTCGTTTTCTGTGGGAGAACATTTTTGGTGCGAAATGTTTCTCATAAAATTTCAAATATTTCTTAATGCACAAGTGTGCCACTAGAGAGCGTAAGCTAACATTTCGGTTTACAGCAATATCTGCTGACTACCTTTACTGAAATTTTGTAATGAATACTTTATATGAAAATTTGCCATAAAATCAGATTGCTTTCTAATATCAGAAACTTAAATCTAGTTGTTTCTTAGTATTTTCTGAGCTTCTATAATTAGTTTTTTTAATCATGCCCAGTTAAATTGCCATGATCACTAATGAATGCAGTTGCACACAGCCCTTAGACATATAAGGTTTTCCCATTATTCTCTTTCATTTCATGTTGGAAATTATTGTGCATACTTTGTTTGCTGGTGAGTAAAAATTTAATACATAGCTACAGGATCGATATTATGTTGAAAATTTCTTCCCTAAATAAAATGTAACACAAATATTTGCTCCCATGATTATGTGTTTAAGAAATAACAATCCCTTTGGTCCTTTGAAAAAGTTCTAGATATTTCACCTTTCTTTACCCTTAAATTTCCAATGTAAGCATTATTTCAAAATAATTAAATATAAATAGTATTTTATGTATTGATTGTGTGGTATATGAAAGCATTTCAAGAGAAATACCACATACCTATGTATTTTTGAGTTTCATGGGGTTTCATTATTCTGTAATTTGCTTCAATAATTGAACTAAAGCCAAAGTAGAAAAATAAAGTTTTCTCAAAATCAGTGTAGTATACTGTATAAAAAAGTTTAGTAGATATTAAACCTGGTCACATTTTCAGTGACAGTTTTGGTATTTCAGTATTTGTCTGTGATTCTAAGTTTCTGATTAGCTGCAGCAGACATCATTATTAACATTCTGTATTAAGTTTGCCCAAGCATGTAGGAAGTTGTTTGTTGTAGGTTACAAATTGAACAGATGTATGGTTTCACTATATTTTAAGTAAGAGCATTTGGATCGTATGTCCTAGAAAAAAATCCCAAAGTCCTAGAAATGTCGTGGAAAAGTCCTGGAATTTTGTGATTGAAAAAGCATATGAACCATGTGAATCGTTATCGATATGTCTTGTTCAGTTTATTGCTTTCTGCTTTATTGCAAATATCATGAAGGAAAGTGAATGGCAAGTATAGACTAGACCCACATGTAATTAAAGGAACGACCATCCCAACTCAAGATATTCCGCCGAAAAAGTATCCCATTTTTCTGTTTGGAATACGGCAGAGATTTCCGTATGGCAGTGCCAGGAGCGAGCACATATCTTGCCTTTGCCATAATAAAGACTTGTTTTCTGTGCTTACTGAAGTTTATTTGCAGTTAAATGTATCAATTTCAAGTCAAAAATGTTGTACGTAGAATTTCACGAATGATATGTTCATTGAAATAAATTTGTGTGACTGTTTTTACAGCTTTATTTTCCGAATGACACGGAAAATGCCTGTTTTTGCCAACAGACATTTAAACTCACTTTACATTATCTACAAACTGTTTAATATAAATTAGGAATTGTTCATAACAAAAAAATTGTGTGGTAATCGAAAAAACACCTGGTGAGAAATTTCTGCGTATTTGTTAAAAATAATGAGACAGTACTTTTTGTCATTTGAGTAGGTTGTTCCTCTAATCACGTGGGTCTATGTATAGATGTACTTGTATGTATAAGAATTTATCCCAAACAGCGAAATTAGGATTGATAATTTTTGGAGAGACATATGGTATCAAAAGTCATTTGGAGACTGGAAATATCCATCTTTGGCTAAAGTTGTGAAAGCATGCCTTGCTTTATCACATGGCAACTTCGATGTAGAGAGAGGCTCTTCTGTATCACAAAGAGTTCTTTCAGATGAGAAGGCATCTATGTCTGAGAAGATGTTGAATGAGAGACTAACAATTCGAGATGCATTAAAAATGTATAACAACCAAGTTGCAAAGGAGTGCTAATAACCAAAGAATTAATGAAATTAGCACTTAATGCACATAGATCATATATCAACCATTTGAAAGAGGAGCAGAGATTAAAGGAACAGCAACTGAAAGCAGAGAAAGAAAGTTCTGAGAGATTGAAACAAGAATTGCTAAATAAAGGATTTGAAGAGCAGAAAGCAAACTATAAAAAACATGGAAAACAAGATAAAAATTCTTGTTCAAGGAAAAAGAGAAGTATACAAGAATCATCAGACTCTGTGCTTAAAGAAGCCAATGACAGACTAAAGCAAGCATTAAAAAAAAAAAACATACCTGCAATACGAGTTGCACATGGCATTCTAGAAGGAGCAGAGAAACTCTGACAAAAGGAAAGACAACATGGACTTGAAGCATTAAAAATGAATAGGGTAGCTCATAAAAGAAAATCCTCCCTAATTGATGCATTTATGCTGAAAACCTCAAAAAAGGAATAAATCTAAGGTTAATGAGAAAGCTTTTTTGTTAAGCCTGACCTTATATGGAAGCTTTTTTTTTTTGTTAAGCCTGCCCTTATATGCACTAATGGCAGTGGTATAAATTCACACTCAATTTTTTAAAATAATTTATTGCATATAACTCCTCCAAATTGCTACCATGGTATAAGAATAATATAAACTTTAAAGTGAACACCCCCCTCCCCTCCCAAATTGCTAAATGATAAAAAGTTTGTTTATACATAATTAGGGAGGGGGATCATATAAAAGTTTTTGATGTCCCATGACAGTAATTTTCAGAAGAGTTATAATGAAACAATCATTTCAAAAAATTTCAGCTTTGATTTTATTTTTGTCATCAGTGGGTGTAAGGATAACACAGGTCTGCAAAAAAATATTTTTTTTTTCAGCTGCGTGGGATGTTTTTGGTAAATATTATGTTTTCGAGTGTGCTGAATCCAAAAATGACCTCCATTTCCCTCCATCACGTACAGTATTTTTGCAAAATGCAAGGTGTTTGCATAAAAAAAGCATAACAATAATGAGAAAACCACCATTTCATTACAATGAACTAAAAAATATTTCTTATAATAAACAAACAATTTCTTCATGAAATGTACTTTACATTCCGTGTTCATTCTTTTTTGCCTATGAAACCTTTTCTTCTTCTCTTTGATACTTCTCCGAGCACGCTTCCGCTTTCCACTTTCTGTTTCCCACTTGAGCATCCAACAGTAGTCAGCTAGCATATTGGCGTCTCATCGTCCTTGGTAGCGTCTCTCGATATCACGAACATCCTGGTGAAATCTTTTACCCTGCTCTTCACTGAGGGCTCCCACGTTTTCAGGAAAAATAGTCGACATGGGAGTATAAGAAATGAACTTTTAAGTTCATCTTGTATCCTTGAGCTTTATATGCAGCCAACATGCATTGTACAATGGTTTTGTAGTGAGGGTCTTTAGTATTACCCAAAAACTTGTGCACTACGTCTTTGAAATAATCCCACGCTTCTTTTTCTTTTTCTCCCATTGTTTCTGAAAAGAGGGGATCGGATAACAGTTTTTGTATGTCGGGGCCAGTAAAAACTCCCTCTTTCAACTTGGCTTCAGACAGTTTTGGGAACTTGGAACACAGATATCTGAAACATTCCCCATCTTTTGGCAGTGATTTCACAAACTGTTTCATAAGCCCCAATTTAATATGAAGAGGTGGTAATAAAACCTTTTCAGGAGGAACCAAGGTTGTATTAATGATGTCATTTTCGCCGGGGGTAAGGCGTCTTGAAGTGGCCAGTCAGTTTTTGTCCAATGGAGATCTCTGGCTCGACTGTCCCACAAGCAAAGGAAGCAGGGATATTTCGTATAACCTGCCTGCTGGCCCAACAACATGGTTAGTAATCTAAAGCAACTTTTATGGGAATTTTACTAGGAAATTTTTTCATTAATAGCAAATTTTCAGAGAAAACTCTTCTCCTTCTTCAGGCTGTCTTGTTGTTGTCACTTTTTACTTGTCACTATCACGGTTATGGTTTACCTTGACGGTTACGGTTAACCTTGACGGTTTAGGTTATTTTTCAACAAATCCTGCCAGATGTTAGGCAGGGAAAATCCTTTGCAGTCATTGATGATGGAATTTTGATTTTTCTCAATCTCTATTCCTTCTTTCAGTTTTCTTTTTTGGAAATTGCTTTGGAAACTGATTACTTTAAGGGAATTCCAATCCATGCTGTGCCCAGTTTCTCTAACATGCCTATCTAATCCAGTCTTGTTGGAGCAATTTTTTATAGCTGCTTTATGCTCAGCTATACGAGTTTCTAGTCTGCGATCTGTTTCACCTATGTAAGATAGTCCACAACTACAATTTACTTCATAAACTACTCCTTGAATTTTTTTAATATCTTCTTCTCTTTGAACTATTTTAGGGAAAAAATTTTTAACTTTGTTCTCTAAACTTGGAGCTAGCCTAATATTGTATTTCTTACTAATTCTCTTTAAAGACTCAAATAAACCTTTGTGATAAGAAATTTTTCTAGTGAATTTTACTTGTTGCTTTTGTGGGTTCTTCGTACCATTAAAATTCAGAAGCTTCTCAATTTCTTCTTTAGGATAGTTATTCTCTGCAAGTATGACTTTGAGCTCTTCTTTATGGGCTTCTTTTTTTATCTGCAGTAGAAACTATTTTATTAATTTTTTCTAAAAACTGACTTGCTACATTTTTCTTAATAGAAACTGGATGATAGGAATTGAAATCCAGTAGTCTTTTAGTATTCATTGGTTTTTTATACCAACTAGTGAGGAATTTTTCATCTTCATAATAGATAGTAATATCTAAGAAGTTTATTCTTCTTTCTTTTTGAAGTTCAATAGTGAACTTAAGGGAATCATCTAATTCATTGAATGAGTCTAGAATTCTTTCTGGAACAATTTCTGAGCTATCTATTATAAATAAGATGTCATCCATGTATCTGCTATATAAGCAGAAGTATGTGGGTTGTACTAGTATCTTTTCTTCTAGTTTTCCCACATAATAGTTAGCTAAGAGTGGGGAGAGTGGGGAGCGCATAGCTAGCCCCGATTTTTGAATGAAAAAAGTTTTCCCAAATTGAAAGTAGTTGTTCTGCAAAGAGAAAGTAAGCATTTCAAAAATTCCTACTAATATGTTTTTTTCCTTGTTGTGAAAAACTATTAGGTCTGCCAGGTCTTCCGCTATAAAGTCTATAAGTTGATCTATATTAATGTGAGTATACATAGACACTATATCTAAACTACCCATAATAGGAGAATCTAATTTAGGAAGAAGTTCTAGTTTTTCTTTTAGCTGCATTGAGTTTTTAATCAAGTTAGGTGGCTCTTTTAAAAGATTCTGAAGGTGTGACTTTAAAAAATAGTTTAGATTTGAAAGAATATAGTTTTTTGAGTCTATTATTGGTCTAATTGGTTGGTGTTCTTTATGCAGTTTGACTATTCCATATATTTGAGGTAATCTGAACTGTAATTTTGAGAATTGTTTATAGTTTTCTGGAAGCTGGGTTTTCTTTTTTTGAAGTGAAATAAGCTTAGAGACTTTTTTAATCAAATCTGGTAGTGGGTTTTCTTTTACTTCTTCATACATAGGTTTTTTTAGTTCTTCTTCCATCTTTCTAGATAATCTTTCTTATCCATAATAGTAATCAACTTACTTTTGTCTGTTTTCACAGCAACTACACTTTCATTTTTTCTGAAATCTTTAAGAGCTTTTAATTGACTATTATCAAAATTTTTTTGAGGTTTCCTTACTTGCTTCTGGAATTAGACCTGGCAGACCTAATAGTTTTTCACAACAAGGAAAAAAACATATTAGTAGGAATTTTTGAAATGCTTACTTTCTCTTTGCAGAACAACTACTTTCAATTTGGGAAAACTTTTTCATTCAAAAATCGGGGCTAGCTATGCGCTCCCCACTCTCCCCACTCTTAGCTAACTATTATGTGGGAAAACTAGAAGAAAAGATACTAGTACAACCCACATACTTCTGCTTATATAGCAGATACATGGATGACATCTTATTTATAATAGATAGCTCAGAAATTGTTCCAGAAAGAATTCTAGACTCATTCAATGAATTAGATGATTCCCTTAAGTTCACTATTGAACTTCAAAAAGAAAGAAGAATAAACTTCTTAGATATTACTATCTATTATGAAGATGAAAAATTCCTCACTAGTTGGTATAAAAAACCAATGAATACTAAAAGACTACTGGATTTCAATTCCTATCATCCAGTTTCTATTAAGAAAAATTTAGCAAGTCAGTTTTTAGAAAAAACTAATAAAATAGTTTCTACTGCAGATAAAAAAGAAGCCCATAAAGAAGAGCTTAAAGTCATACTTGCAGAGAATAACTATCCTAAAGAAGAAATTGAGAAGCTTCTGAATTTTAATGGTACGAAGAACCCACAAAAGCAACAAGTAAAATTCACTAGAAAAATTTCTTATCATAAAGGTTTATTTGAGTCTTTAAAGAGAATTAGTAAGAAATACAATATTAGGCTAGCTCCAAGTTTAGAGAACAAAGTTAAAAAAATTTTCCCTAAAATAGTTCAAAGAGAAGAAGATATTAAAAAAAATGCAAGGAGTAGTTTATGAAGTAAATACATAGGTGAAACAGGTCGCAGACTAGAAACTCGTATAGCTGAGCATAAAGCAGCTATAAAAAATTGCTCCAACAAGACTGGATTAGATAGGCATGTTAGAGAAACTGGGCACAGCATGGATTGGAATTCCCTTAAAGTAATCAGTTTCCAAAGCAATTTCCAAAAAAGAAAACTGAAAGAAGGAATAGAGATTGAGAAAAATCAAAATTCCATCATCAATGACTGCAAAGGATTTTCCCTGCCTAACATCTGGCAGGATTTGTTGAAAAATAACCTAAACCGTCAAGGTAAACCGTAACCGTGATAGTGACAAGTAAAAAGTGACAACAACAAGACAGCCTGAAGAAGGAGAAGAGTTTTCTCCGAAAATTTGCTATTAATGAAAAAATTTCCTAGTAAAATTCCCATAAAAGTTGCTTTAGATTATTAATTCAATTAAACTAGGAAGCCATTTCTCAACATGAGCTTTATTCAAAAAACATGGTTAGTATTTTGAAGTCTCCACAAAGCATCCAGCGATGTTCTTGATATTTTATTTTCTTAAGAATCATTGCCATATCATTATAGTTTTCCTCCAAATGCACCGAGTGTCCTACAGGAAGTGATGCAAATTTATTCCCATTATGCAGCAAGACTGCTTTGAGGCTTGTTTTTGAGGAATCAATGAATAGGCGCTACTCAGATGAATCATATTCTATTTCAAAACACTTCATTAGCCCTTGAACATCACTACAAAAAACGAAATTTCCCTCTTTGGAGGAAAATATAGTGAATTCTCTCTCTCGGTGCCTGTACCACGAAAATGAGGTTCCGGGTGACAGCAGGTTTCTTTTTTGATCTTGACCCCAGCAATTCAGCAGCATCTTTTGAAATGCCTAAATCTCTAACCAGGTCACTGAGCTCACTCTGATAAAAAGTTGGGGTCCCTCATCAACAGAAAAATCTGAACCAGATTCGTCCTGGGGAGGTAATGTGTTTCCGTCCTCAGAATCACTCAGGATATCATCCAAACTAGAAGGTGGGTGTAGAACTGGTATTGCAGAGCTATGACACACTGGATGAATAGCTGAATTTAGGTTTGGGTAAGATATTTTATTTTTATTTTTTGTATTGAAACCTTTCACATCTACCGAACAGAAATAGCAGTTGGTAGTGTGGTTTTGCTGTTCATGCCACATAATAAGAATGCCAAAACGAAATGAGTGTTTCTTACCCTTAAACCACAAACGAAGATCTTCCTCGCACCTTCTGCACACCTTATGAGGAGCCCAGGCTTTGTCTTGATCCCCAAGTTTCAACTTGAAGTAAGCAAAATACACTTTCTTCACGAAATCACTGATGTTTCTTTGTTGACTTTTAACAGTGTATTCACCACAAATAAAACAAAAGTTGTCAGGAGAAACAACACAACCTCTTGGAGCCATAATATATAACTAAAAGCACGAGCACAGTCACGTTTGAATGCCAAATGTAAACTGAGTGTGGCTCCTCGCTGTTTGTATACACCGCATTGAGTGCACACACTGACTCTCTGTACATCTAGAAGCAAACGCTTTTCCTGTGGTGAAGCAAATGGAAACTAGCCTTGCTCCCTTCAAAAAGACCCGTGAAATAACACATAAAACATAGGTGAACACGAGAGCGAACGAGGTTAGGTTGACACCTGCGCGTCTGCCGATCGTCTCTCTCTGTAGCTGGGCAGGTTAATCGGGAACACCATGGCACTGCATATAAATAAAAGAAAACAGCAAAAAGTTTCTTTTTTCTTTTTTCCCGTTCTTAAAGATAAAAATTAATGCTTTCGAGGGATTCTCTAGGCACTTTTAGCCTCGAATATCCAGAAGTCATCTATATAAGCTATGCAACATAACCAAAGCAACCTAGATCCTGAACTTATTTAGCATGTTGAAACATGATCAAATCTGACAATACGCTTGTTTATACTCATTCCTAATACCCTAGAGAACGTGTATAAACATGTTCAACCCAGCCAGTAAGATTCCTCACTTTTCGCTATAAACAAATTAAACCGGTTGGGACATGATCAACCTGGGCTTCCTCACACCACCAACACTACCCTTTCCCTGCCACCTTTCCACTGCCCCCCCCCCCACTACCCCATGCCGCTCATTTTCTCTTTGTATTTATTCTTGAGTCTCACTCTAATACATATTAAATGAAAGTAAGAAATCACTTTTGCATAGGATTTTTTAGAATCAATAATAGGATACCAGATTTTGAGTTAAACGGGAGTTTCACTCTAAATGAAACTACAAACACAAGTTTTGCAAGAAAATCTGACGTGATGGAATTGTTTGAGTATTTTTTCCGGTTTCAGTGAGTAAAAATCTATAAGAAACAGTATAAAAATCTTGTGGTTTTTTGGTTGTAGACCTGTGTAATCTTAGTTTTACTCTTGTTAGAGCTTTGAAAATCAATCATGGTTAACATCTAGGGATTTTAACTGTCTGCTGTTATAAAAGTAACCCAACTTAGAAGAAAGTCAAGTTTTTTGTTTTCTTATTTCTGTAATTATGAGTTGGAATAATTTTACAGGATAAAGTAATTTCTTTACATTTGTCTCAAAAGCATCAAGGACACTGTGGAGAATGACTGTAACATTATCAAGGTAGGTCTATATATCAGTGTAATGCTTCAAATCAATTATACCTGATCTACACAAATTTGAGCTTGAATTGTAAGGCAGTTAGTTGTCCATGCCCTAATGAAATGAAGACATTTCCGACAGGTTTTTCACATTTACCTTTCAAATATGGGAATCAAAATAAAATGTACTCTTTCACAACATAATTCAAAATCATGTTAAGCACCATTATTATTATTACTTATGGGTTAAAGAGTTTCCATTATTGAAGAGGGAGATTACACTATACCCATTCCATTCCTGATGATAATAAACTGCAAGTTTTCATTTTTTAGTTCTATGCTTCGTGTTTTTATTCCATACTAAACACATTCACAGTGTTTGATATTTATTGTCATAGCTGTACAAAAGACAAGTTTGAAATATTTCCAAATGTTCGTCTATTTGAATGAGATTCTTGATATACCTCATATCAGGTAACTACGATTATTATGTGTACAAAACAAAACAAGTGATCATCATAACAAATATATATATACGATCGATGAAGAAACGGGTTTCTGTATGCCCAATTAATGTGGAAGACAATAAAATTTTTATTTTATTTTTATTGTCTTCCACATCATAACACTGAATGGCCACAACTATGGCCTTTGAAAGAAGAAATACACAACAATTTTTTCAACACAGTGTATGAAGCCTACTTGGAAAATCTTATATTTGTTTACCAACCACAAACGCAGAAGAAAGCTCTCCATACTGACTTGATACAGATGAGAACATCTGACCTCCAGAACAATGACAAAGAAGGAAGAGCTTTGTAATTCCAAAGTTTATATCAGGTTAGTATATGTAAGTAGTTTTTGATATATAATTGAATAATTTTTTTTCGGGGGGGGGGGGGGTAATTTCCACAACCTTTATAGTTCTGAGTGTCTTGAGTAGCATTATATTGAAACTTAAGATGCCCTTTTTGTGTGTGTGTATATATATATATATTCTTTCCCCACCAAACTGTGAACATGTGCTAATTTTGTCACCGTGGTTTGAAATAAATAAAAAAAAATCATTTTTTTTTTTTTTTTTTCCGGTGTGGAGCACTTACATTCTAAAACTCATACACTTTTTTGGGCAACTATTTTAGTCATTAACATAAGTTGTTAAGGCTACTATTTAGGCTACTATTTTTACCATTAGTGGCTACTAAAGCAACTATTTTCTTGGGTGTGATAGAATGGCAGCCCTGAATGTTGTAATACACTGATTCCTAAAAATGTGAATACACACAAAAAAAAAAAAAAAAAAACCGACATACACTGCAACTGAAGAACACAAACTTATACATAGCTTAATCCTTCAGAAAAGGAGTAAAAAGCTTCCACTAAGTTACCTGATATACACAATATTGCAATAAATGAGGATGACCAACTTATGAAGAGCAAGTTAAACAGTGCAATAGCATACGTAAGTCTAAAAACCATTGCTTCCCTGAGTAACAAAAAACTCCCAAAAACTAACCCATGGCTTGAATTTTTTTTTGAAAAGAAAAACCTGTTCCAAAACAGCAAAAAGCAAAGCATCCTAACAAGAAATAAAAACCAACATGAAACAATCTCACCCAAAAACACGAATTTTGTGCAGACCAAGGGAAACACAACCATTCTTTCAAACAACCAACTCAAAACGGCTACGAAAAAAAGGAAATGCCAGGTGTGACCTCTAGTAGACAACACCACCTACTACCAAATCTTTGGGTGAGACACCTACTACCAAAATCTTTAGGTGACAGCAAGCTGCTAACCAAACAAATTGAGCCAGGAAACTGATTTAAAGCTGTTACCAACCATACTGGAATACCTAAAATTCCTCTTGGGATCAGAAAATGCTGCCCCCAACAGTTATTTTAAGTATTGATACACCTAAAAAACAATCATTCCCAAGCCTTTAATTATTAAATTTTTACTGTTTTTATTACTAGGTTTTATATTTTTTATGAAATATTTTTTATTTTAAACTTTTTTTGCAATATTTTATTTGTAAATTTAATTTTTTTTTGAATTAAAGAACTGGAAAATAGTAAGGTATTTTAGGTTCCTTATAAATTGAGAATGACCACATCATCATCTAAACCTCTATAAGATAGATTTCACTTAGATGACTCATTCAGTCACTAAGTTATTAAATTAAGTCTGCTATTCTAACACTATACTTAAGAACCATTTTGCTTAATGCTAGTTTTAAGGATTTAGGCACTTGGTTTTCAATAAACTGACACAAGAATTTTAACGTGCTTTTCAAACTCAGACTCTAACCTACAAATTCTAACAAACCTTTACAACTTGTGAAATTAAGACATTTTCAACCATCTTACAAGAGATATTACTGTTTCATGGAACATATTTTATTATCTTAAAGTTAGTTATTTTGCTTATCATACAGACTAATAACTGGGTTACCCTCGTTAAGCTTTATTGACAAATTTAGGAAATCAAGATCCTGGTTACTAGTGTTAGTCTTAGTTAATTTAAGGCTGCTAGGATAATAGCCAAAAAATCCTTTTCAAGAATTCCAGAATTATTTAAGCAGAGTAAGTCATCTATATACCTGATACATACATACATACATACATATCACTAAGCTGTTCTCTGAGATTCAGAGGTTAGCTCCAAAAAGAAATACAAACTTCCAGATATTTTTACTTATTGTTGTCGTATCAAACTTCGCCATATACAGCGATCTTGACATACAACTCGTGCTTCACTGATATCCATAACACGCCGTACACAAGATCTTTTATGCTTCATACTCATAATCTTTTTCCCATGCAGACACTCCTGAATCTGATCCACCCATGTCTTCCTTGGCCTTCCTCTGCCTTTCCTTCCTGCCACTTGGGCTGAAAATATTTTCTTAGTAAGCATTTCATCACTCATTCTTTCAACATGGCCAAACCACCGAAGCATATTGGTCTCCACCTTGCTAACAACATTTTGCTTTACATCACACAACTGCAATACATCTTCATTCCTCACACAATCAGATCGTGTCTTGCCACAAACCCCACGTAAGTAACCCATTTCTCCAGCACACAAACGACTCCTATGTTTCTTCTGCAGTACCCAGGTTTCACTGCCATACATCAAAGTAGGAACAATTACTGTTTCATACACAGCCATGCAGGACTCTCTAGAAAACCCATCATTCCTGTGAAAACCTCCCAGAGCAGCTATGACTTTCAAAGAAGAATTCACTCGCCTACTGATTTCACCATCCAACTTGTTCTCTCTGTCAAACATGCTTCCTAAATACACAAACTCACTCACCTGGTCAATCACAGTGCCATTTGTACTTACATTACATTCAGTGCTACCCATTCCTCTCTCAAACACCATAACTTTGGTTTTTCCCTTATTTATACTCAGTTTGAATTTCATGCAAACTTCGTGCATCCGAGTCAACATACTCTGCAACTAAGTTTTGCTCTCTGCCAACAGGACAGTATCATCAGCATACAGCAATCTGCACACACGGATATCACCAAGACATAAGCCGTTATTATCTATTTTGGCCTCACGCATGCATGCATCCATAAATATATTAAACAGCCATGGTGACATTACACAACCTTGTCTAACTCCTGCACCAATGGAAAACCATTTTGATAAAACACCATTCACTCGTACACAAGCTCTACTACCAGCATACATGGCTTTTACACTATTAAGTAGATTCCCAGTAACACCATATTCATTCAATACCTTCCACAAAAGTGTCCTATTGACTAGGTCGTAAGCTTTCTCTAAATCTATGAAGGCAGTAAAAACTTTCTTCCCAACAGCCAGATACTTTACAATCATCATGCGTAATGCAAAAATCTGGTTAGTGCAGCCTTTACCAGGCATAAAACCACTCTGAACATCCCACACTTTCAATGATGTAAGAACCCGTACTTTTTCAATAACAACCTTACCAAACACTTTCCCTGGCACACTCAGTAGGCTAATACCACGATAGTTCTTGCATTCAGTCTGATCACCTTTTCACTTATACAAGGGAACAATGATAGCATCCTTCCAATCACGAGGGATCATTCCTAACTCCCAGCACAACTGGCAAATTTCAGTTAACCAGTCAATTATAGAGTCACCACCATACTTCAACATTTCTGCAGTTATGCCATCAACTCCTGGAGCCTTACCATTCTGAAGAGATTTTAGAGCTTTACACACTTCTTCTCTTGAGATCCCTCCTGTGCTTTCATCCCTCATTGTGACATCTGCATCTGTCTCAGAATCATTTTTGCTCTCCTGATCTAATAACTCACAGAAGTATTCGCCCCATCTGTCACTTAACTCCTTGGGCACCCATATCATTTCCCCAATGTCATTCTTCACACAACTTACAACTTTGTTTCCCCCATTTTTCCTGAGTCTCATGTACTTCTAGGAGGACTTTCTATCTTTCCAAAAAGCCAGTTCATGCCTTTCCACTTTCTCTTTCCTATCTTTTGCCTTACTGTGGCGAACCAGCTTAGCAGCTTCACGCTTCTTACAGCGATATTCATCCACAGAGACTCTACCTTGCAACATCCCCAAATAGGCTTCCTTCTTTTTCTTTACTGCCTCATCAATCTCACTATTCCACCAAGCATCACCTCTATTGTTACCCACTATTGTGGTGCCACAGACCTCTTTAGCAGCAGTAACAACACAGTTCTTAAAACATTCCTACTTTTTTCTACATCCCTCTCACAAGATTTCAGATCCTTCAGTCGTTCTCTGAGTAAGTCAGAATACCGCTGATGATCTTCAAGGAGCCTATCAACCGTTATTCTTTCTATCCTGGGTCTCTTCCTATTCCTTTTCCTCCAACCAACATTAAGTTTCGCTCGTGACACTACCAAGTAATGATCAGAACCAACATCCGCTCCTCTCATCACACAGGTGTCAACAACTAAGTGTTTCACACGCTGATCGTAAACAACAAAATCTATCACACACTTTTGACCAAGAGTACGATTTTCCCAAGTATATGTGTGTATATACTTGTGGTTGAAAAATGTATTAGATACACACAAATCATTCTCAATGCAGAGTTCAATTAATCTTTCACCATTATCATTCACACAAGGATCATTAAACTTACCCAGAACATTGTCAGAAATTGCATTCTGCACACCTACTCTTGCATTGAAATCCCCTGCTATTATAACTTTTGCTTTAGCACCAAACTGGCTCAAAACAGCTTTTAGCTCATTCCCGAAATCTTCCTTCCTATTATTAGAGAGTTCAGAGTCACAAGGAGCATATACTACAACAATTACAATTCTCTGAAGTTTCACTTTCAAACGAATCCAGAGAATTCTGTCACTTATGCAACTATAGTGAATCAAGTTGTTCTTCATCTTTTCACTTAAAATCACACCTACACCAGCCTGTCCTCTCATATTATCCAATACTCCAGACCACACACTCACCGTGCCATTCACTTCTTCTACCCCAATTTTCTTCTTTTTGGTTTCACTTACACACCGCACATCCAGTCTATACTTATTCATCTCCTCAATCACCTCACTCAACTTGCCATTTATACCTCTAGTATTCCATACACCAATCTTACATTCTCTCAGCCGAGATCGCTTTCTCATATGCCCTTTAGAAAGTCCTGGTCGATTCCGTGGTGGACCATCCTTCTCAAGTGTGGTAGGTCCACCATATCCCACACTTGAGTTATTCTTAATATTTCTTTTTGTCTTTTTAATCAGGTAAGTACATCAGTGTGGGGGATTAGCCCACAGCTGAGGATTCCAGTTGGTCATTCAACCTAAGGATTCTGGAACAAAACCCAGTGAGTTGGGGTCTTTTCGCCAATGTCACACAGAACTAGCTTGCACCTCTCCAAGATTCACAGAGGCCCTAGTTGCTGTTGTGTGTGCCATTGTTACCATGGAGCGCCCCGAGGAGGCAAACCCATCGCTCACTACGACCGCCCGCATATACCTGATAGATTTCATTATTTGAAGATTTATACTTAATGAACTGATATTCTTTAAAAAGAAGTGGAACAAATTACAAACACTAGTTGAATGGGAGCATCCCATTCGAATACCATTAACCTGCTTGTAAAACTTATTGCAAAAAAAAAAAAAGATAAAGTTATTTCTATTGCAGCAATTTAACTATATATTCCAGGTACTTTCTGAAACTATGGGTGAAATCTTAAATTCTTCAAACAGCAATTTAATTGTGAAACTATTTGCAACTTTTAGCAAATTATTCCTATAATAGGGATAACTGTGCTGGACTGCAATATCCACAGTATTTTTCGTAGAGATTTATTTAAAGCAGCTCTCTCCATCTCTTTTTTGAGTAGCAATTGTCGGCTGGTGTACCTGGCCCATCTGTATCTACAAAACAAATGGCATATTTTGTCACCAGTGCAATTTGTCTTCATCGCACATTGACAAACAAAGAAACTGATTTTATTTTATTTTGATAAACCATCTGAAATCAAGGGAGGTGGGACACCACCACCCACATTTCCTGGTCTCTGCAGTTGAGGTAACTAAGGATTTCAGGTATGTGAAACTTCCTTTGTACAATATTCATGCAAAAATGTCATGGAAGGAATTTACCTTTTTGACTATTTATTAACAACATGTGCAAATATGTACTAAATCCAATTAACTTTTGTTAAATCAGCTATCAGCAGCTATAATTGGGAATATGAGGAATGTCTCTTCCACATGTTGTACTACACTTATTCAAAACAAATCCCAGTCCAACTAGGTTTTATCAGGTTTTAAAGAAAGTATCCGGAAAATAGAGAAGCATGTATTTCAAGCTTAAAAAATCGTACAAAACACTTAACTTAATCATCCAGGTAAGTCCCCATTGGAACTGATGACCTTGTTCCACTGATCTACGAGTCGAAATATTCCATTGTGATAGAAGTCTGGCGAGCGGGAGTTGAAGAAGTCATCCATGCAATGTTTCACATCACCATCATTAGCAAAGTCTCAGAGAAAAAATTCAACAAAGACAGGAAGAGTTGAAAGTCGGACGGTGCGAGGTCCGGGAATAAGGGGGTGCGACAATATTACCAGTTCCAGCTCATGCAATTTTTGCTGGGTCTGTAAAGCAACATGTGGATGAGCATTATCCTGGTGGAAAAATAACTCCATGGTGCTTAATCAATGCTGGGCACTTTTCTTGCAGTGCAGCATGGAGACGGTCCAACTGTTGGGTGTAAGTATCCACTGTGATGGTATTGTTCTGCAGTAAGAGTTCATAGTGAATCAAACCGTGAAAATCCTACCAGCAACTCAGCATCACTTTCCGTCCATGAAGAGGTGGCTAGCGACATTCTGTGGGGGTTTGTCCCTGCTTGGTCCATGCTCTCTGTTAAGTAACATTCATGTATGTGACCCATTTTTTGTCACCCATGACCAACCGATGCAAAAAGCCCTCCCGTTTTTCTCTTTCACGCAAAGCAACAGCAATGGAGTAGCATTGCATCCGATTCTGGTCAGACAAAGCCTGGAGTACCCATTTGCAGTTTAAACGGATATCCCAACTCCCGAAGTCGGGTGTTAATGGTTATATGGGAGGTCTTTAGTTCCTGTAGTGTTGCATCAGGCTTTGTTGATAACATGTGTTGCAGTATATCATCTTCAACCTTACTGGGCCTGCCACTTCTGGGGGCATCCGACACATCCCATACACCAGTGTCAAATTTCCTGTACCAGTCATAGCCAGTACTCTGTCCGATAACATTGTCACCAAATGCGTTTCACAATTTTCCAAGTGCTTCTGTAACTTTCACACCATTCAAATGTTCATAGAGTAACATCGCACACACGCCTTTCTTCGATATCGTCGCCACACACTACTAAGCTTCACCAGAACAGCATATGTTCTGTCCTTAGAATATATTGTTCCACGCACAGCAGTGTGGGATGTTTATGTCACAACAGGCCCACAGCATCGTGCATTATACAGGCCACATGCAATTTTTTTTTTTTCTGGAAACTTTCTTTACAACCTGATAATTCACTTCACAATGTTAAACATTTTGAATTTCACACACACACACACACACACACACACACACACACTCTCTCTCTCTCTCTCTCTCTCTCTCTCTCTCTCTCTCTCTCTCTCTCTCTCTCTCTCTCAATATAAACATATTTTTGAGTCATGTGCATCGCCACAAAGTGTCAGTTTCCTTAGTTATTAATTGAGTAAATTCTACACTAATATTCAAAGTGAAAAACTGTACGATTTTTGGATTAGTGAGAAATGAGTGCACTAGTTTTGATGTGTAATTCTTGATCATCTAAATACACTACTGTTTCTGAACATTTGCAACACCAAGAAAGAATTGAGCTACTCAAATCCAAAATCAGTTCAACCAAGTTGGCATGCCTTTTTAATGATTGGGTGTGCATGCTGATACCATTGATTTCTACTGAAACAAGCAAGTCTTCTCAGAACTTCGAGACCTACTTGCTCGAGGAGTCAAGGAATTTTAATCAAGTTTCTCTTACTGACTCACTCAATACTGATCTGAGAGTCATACACTACTGTTTGTGAAAATTGCAACACAGAAAAAGAATCTTGCCATTCAAATGAAATTTAAATCACAGATTCTTCATGTTACAGGAGATAACTGATTACATTTGTAGATGTATACAATTTTTTTTTCTTCTTTAGTCAAAATCCATTCGGATAATGGTTCAACTGTTGAAACTTTTTACATGTTTTAGTTCTTTTGTGTGAAATGCAATTTCTTGATTGAAAATTATTACTATTAACTGTGAACAAATATTTAGATAATTAAAAAATCTTTTTATGTACCTCTCGGTTGTAAACAGCCGCTGTTCAAATCGTCTGTGCGTTTGTTCTTACTAGGTTCTTGAGTTTAGACTTTTTTAAGAAGTTTAGATGGCACAGTTTTCACAGAGGAGTACGTACGCTTTGATCACGAAGTTGAAAATATAAAAGAAACAAAAGAGTGTGTATTGGAGGAACTTTTCATGACCACTTTTGACCAGAGTATATTTTGGTTGAAATTCGAAAAGTATACTAAGACAAAGGACATATAAAATACATTAAAATACTATGACAAAGGACTAAAAGGAAGTATGAAAGCTTTAAAATACCATAACAAAAGACTAAAAGAACTATAAAAACTTTTAAAAAATCTTGACAAAAAGAGACTAAAAAACTATGACAACGTTAAAGTACTTTATATTAGGGTGTCCAAATATCATGACCCAAGATCAAAAGAACTATGAAAATGTTAAATACCTTAAAATATAAGTGTGAATTACTCAGAAATTTTCGCACGAGAAAATGCAATCACCAAAACCATTGCCGGACCTCTTAGTTGTATTGTCTGATGCATTTCGGCAAACTTGGTTGCCATCTTCTAGGACTTCTGGTCGTCCATTCTCTTTGCAGTCTACATTGATTATGCCACATACTCAGGTCACAAATCTTTGCCTTTACATGTTATACGTCATCAAATATATTTCATTGCCACCTTCGGGATTTGAAGACTTGGGAATCTTTTCTTATAATTTTAGGTCTTTCTGTGTGTAGTGTTTCTGTTCTGTTTGCCTTCCCTTCTTTTGTTTTCTTCTTATAGGGATAATGGTTATTTTATCAATATTCGAAAAATTTTGAAATATTTAAATCCTTTCTTATCATTTTAGTAAAATTCTAGGTAAAAATGAAAAACTTATTGCTGCAAAATATTGCAAATAGAATTAAAGAAATTAAATCTCAGTAATGAAAGGTAGATATCTTTGGCTGCTTGTCAAAAGAGTAATTAGAATGATTGTAATGAAGTAGAATCAAAAATAATTGCCCAGTTAGGAAAAAAATGAACAAATGATAAGCAAAAAAAATTCAAATATTAACTGTTTTGCCAAAAATAACTGGTTGTGCACAAAAAAAATACAAAATGAATTTGAAGTTAGCAGCTTCACTACAAAAAAGGCAGCTATAATTGAACTGAAGGTATAAGTGCTTATGTGGTTCATATTTAGAGCTTTTCTTGAATTTTTGAAAATTTATTACTCAAAAGCTATTTGTCTAGAAGAAAAATTAATTCTGTGTTTTTACTTCTCACTGTAAGTACTAAAGATGTGTCAAGTTTCACCTAAATTTGTGATGTCAAAATCTTTTGGTGATAGTTGGTTTGACATGGAATGGAACCTACTGGAAAGTTTTTTTTTTTTTTTTTCATGTCTTGTTGGCACTTTTTTCCCTATTTGTATTAATTGCCAGATTATTTGGAAGATTAAGCACCAGTGATGTTTCATCCATGTGTCCAATTTGTAACACTAAAAATTTGCAGTCTTTCTAAAGAGAAGTAATTTGCTTTCTTTTTGGGAACATTGTATTTTCAACTTTGACTCTTTTGGAGGTTTCTGAACAATTTTCATTTTATTCATTGACACAGACTGAGGTCCAAATCAGTTCATTAGTTCACTGCACCAACCCAGCTGCTGCTGCAAATATTGTTGATTTGGCAAATTTTGAACATGTCAGCTTTTGGCTAGTGTAGCACCACTTTGCAAACATTTCAGTACCCAACCATTTAGGCACTTTTCCAGTTCAGAATAGAAATGGATCTCTTGAAGCCCTTTTTGTTCTCAGCATAGCTTGTAATGCCACCCCCCCCCCCTCTCTTTTACTAAACTTGGTTTTCATTGACAAGGGAATCGTGAGAAGCAAAAAAAAAAAAAAAAAAAAAAAAAAATTCTGCATTTACAACTTCAAAATCTTGCATTATAAGCTGTAAATCGAAAAACTTGTGGTGTATTTCTGCAACATAGCCAGTGATTTCACAGCAAAAATTAGGAGAAATGTGCTTCTCATTTTTGCTTGTTCTAGCTAACTGACTCACTTTGTTAAAGTTCTTGGAACTGAATAATCATTACTCTCTGACCTTAAACATGAGCATTGCATAAAGCCAAACTTAGTACAACAGTAAGTCAGAAGCTAACAGTGGTTGAAATTCCTCCCTTTTAGCTCAGTGATCATGTGTATTCTAATCATTTTAGGAACAGGAGGTGAAATGCACTCATTCCTACCAGTTGAAAGAATACAGTGGTTTATAAGCAAAAGTGAATGCTGCAAGGCTCTTTTGTGCCTCAGTAATTCTCTCATCTCTTCATTAAAAAAGGAATGGACTTTTTTACTTACCAAATTAATTAGAATAATTTCCAATGGATCAGTCAAGTGAGGATGCAGGAGTTACCTAAAATAGATGTAACATGTTGAAATTAGATTATTTTTTTCACGTGGAATGTACATGTCCAACATCTTCCTCTTGTAAAGCAATTTTTCGTAAGCTTTTCAGCTTGTCTCTATTGATACATTGAACTACATAAATTTCAAATGTATTTATCATTTAACTAAATCTTTTGAGATATTTTATTTACAGATAAAAACAGTGTGCATTATTTTTGCTTTTTATTTAAATACAGTCACACATCATTAATTTTTATTTAATTTTTCAGCTTTGCTCAAAAGTTATCGCATATTGTGGAACACCAACAAATCTAGTGTACCATTTGTCTCGCTTTCATCCTCAAGAAGGAAACATTGTCAAAAGCAGACAAAAAGGTGGTCTCAAGTATCAGTATTTGGATAATAAATTACCAAAATCCCCCTATCAATATGTTCTGCAACCATAATAAAATCAGCAGAGCTGCAGAATGCTGCAGCAGCTGCTGCTGCTTCAAGTACTAGTACATCTACTTCTACAAGTAAGAAGACAAGTCTTATTGACAGACTAGTTGAAATGCTGATGATAGATTTACAGCCAGCTAGTCTTTTACAAGGGGAAGGATTTAAAAAATTTATTAGCAGCATAGATCCTTCAGTGAAACTCCCTGAGCCAAAGAAGATTCATCAAGAGTTAGTGCCCAAAAGGTATTACTTGGAATATAAGAAAATCCAAGTTTTTGTTCAGGCTGCTGAGAAGATTCATTTGTCAGTAGATCTGTGGATTGGCTTTAACAGTGAATATTTTGCAACATTTACATCACATTTCATCACACCTCATTATGAAAGTAAATCTTACACCCTGTGTACTACACGAATGGGAAGTGATCCCAACTCAGCACTGGTCACTGATCTGCTGTGTTGCATTTCAAATTGGGAACTAACAAAGAAAGTGGTGTGCATTGTCACAAATGGATCAGAGAAAATTGCCAAAACCAATTTCCAAAGTGGATGGAAACATGTTGTATGCTTTGCCAACACACTGAACAGAATTATTACAGAGTCATTGTCATCTTCACCTGCTATGATTACCTTGCTTGATAAATGCCGTGCTGTTGTAGCCTTCCTCAAAGAAAATGAAACTGCCAGTCAGACCCTGAGGGATATTCAAACCCGCAATAAGCAGATGCAATTGCATGCTGAAAAAACTATGGAGTCTATTGAAATCAAAACTTTCCCATTGAAACCAAAAAGACATTCCCACACATTGGATTTCTATGTTTTACATGCTGCAGCGAATATTTACGCTGAAAAATGTAATACATGTGGTTTTTGAAACTGTTGCTTCACCTGTTGAGGCATTAGATGATGAAGATTGGACATCAATTGAAGAGACCATAAGTCTTTTGAAAGCATTTGAGGTGGTTACTCTTGAGTTGTGTAGTGAGAATTATCCATCTTTAGCAAAAGTAATACCAATTGTCCAGGGACTACTATCTCTAGTCGACAACTGTAGTACTCTGACTGTGAAAGCTGTAGAGAAAGTTCGAAGAGACTTGTTGACTAAGTTAAGAAAGCGTGTGGGGCAAGTTGAAAGCAATTTAACATATGCCATGGCAACAGTGTTGGACCCCGATTTAAGAACATAGCCTTTCAGTCAGAAAAGGCTGTTGACAATGTTGTTTCATCACTTTGTTCTGAAGGATGTAAACATGCCAGTAATGTATTGCAGTCATCTGTGGAGCAGGACATTGGTCACAAAGCTTCCTATACAGACAGTCTGTGGGAAGGATTTGATAAAAAGGCAACACCAAAGAAAAAACCTGTTTCTACAACTGAAACAGTCAACCTTGAAATAAACAGGTATTTAGAGGAGCCCCTGATAGACAGGAAAAAAATCCCTTGACCTGGTGGAAAGATCATGGGTCTGCTCGGTTTCCAGTATTATCTGTTGTTGCTAGGGAGTTTCTGAGTATCCCTGCTACATCAGTTCCTCCCGAGAGAGTATTTCTATTAAAAGGACAGGCATTCTGTGACAAGAGGAAAGAAATTAAACCTAAGTATGTTGACCAGTTCCTTTTTCTGAGCATGAACATTCAATGAATTCACATTACCTGTGTGTTACTCATATTGGACTATTGGTTTCATTTTTCTGTGAGACAGGGAGGAATTTTAAAGTGTCTTAAATAGTGAGCATTTGATGTATATTAGAACTTCAAAAAATGACATGTATCATATCAGGTATGCACAAAATATTTTGCTACTAAGCATAATATATGATTATGAATACAAAAAATCTGAATGTGTATCACATTCTGTGTTGTCTTATATCATAAATTCTGTGGAATATTATTTGTTGGTTGTGTTAGAACAGGGTTGTTCAACCTTTTTGTGTAAAGGGCTGCTTAAAATTTTTTCATGGAACTCGCTGGTCAACAGTTGCTGCAAATTCTGTAAGAAAAATGTATATATGTATGTCCAACCTTTTGTGTAAAGGTTGTCTGTTTCTAATGGACTGTAAAGATATTTAGTGATACCTGCTAAGAATACCAAGTCATATATCATCACCATCGCATCATCATTGTCAACCATTATCAATCCACTGCTGGATGAAGTCCCCAAGTTTTCTCCATAATTGTGTGTCTTGAGCCACTCTCCTCCATGTTACTTCAGCATGTTTTTGAATTATATACCTCGTGTGTGTGTGTGTGTGTGTGTGTGTGTGTGTGTGTGTGTGTGTGTGTGTGTGTACAATATATATATATATATAATGAAAAGCAAAAACATTAGAAATGGACCATAAAATTAGACACATTTTTTTAAATATGTGACATTAAAAAATATTATTACCTTTTCTTTCATTGTTAAACCAAACATTCAGTTAATGTGAGGTCTGACATTGCTTTTACACACGTAGTCAACATCTGCCCATATGCTTGATGTAGCGATGTGCAGAATTCTGGTAAGATGTACGTCTGTCAGATGGGACCTTGATTTTGTTTTTATGGCTTTCATCTTTGAAAATAGCTGTTTGCAGCAATTTGTGCAACCAAACAGTGCAGTGCATCGAAGTGTGTGTTTTGAGACATTTAAATAACAATCTGAGGGAACATTTTTTATGAAATGTTAACAAATCAGCTGTATTAATGCTCTCTTCATGGTAGTGTCAGTTTGGATCTCAACAAATTCCATTTACAACATATCAGGAGCATCACTGACGTCGGTTCCAAATGGATCTGAAAACAACTTCATTTCACCATCATGTTCTCTGAAATCCGAAAATCTTTCTATGAATTCATCACTAAGTTTTTTGATAAGTTCAGAGTACTTTTTATGGTTCACTGTCTCAGACGACCTTGTTGATAACACAGTGAAATGGACAACCTTTTCACAATCAACTGTTGCTGAAACAGTTGTAACTTGTGCTTGAACACTTGGATGCACTTGAACAGTTTATGGGCATCTTGATTCCTTCCTTGTAATTTCACATAATTTAAGTCTGCAAAATATTTAGTGATATCTACTAGGAATACCAAGCCATTCAACCACTCATCATCATTCATAAAACTTGCATCTTTCCTTTTTTTTTGTAATGAAGGTCTTTATTTCTTCAAACAGTGTCCAGAATTTGGCCAGTGTCGCTGCCATGCTGAGCCAGCAAACATGGTTGAAGTAAATTACATCACCATTAAATGATTCTAATTCTGCTAGAAAAGTTTTGAACTGTCTGTGATTGAGCCTCTTGGACCTTATAAAATTTATTGTTAAAACAACCTTTTCCATTATATGTTGCATATCTAGGGTCTTTGCACCCAGCTGTTCTTGGTGAATGATGCAGTGGCATGTGATGACATCATTAGGCACTGATTTCAGCATTAGATTTGCAAATCCGTTATGCTTTCTCCATCTGTTGTAATTCCACCAAGTTTATCTCCGGAAGATTAAATTTCACCAAGACATGTTTTGCATCATCAAAAATATCTTTTCGAGTTATTGTGCCTTTCAGCAGACACAAGTTCAATAGTTCCTCAACAGATACTTCATGTATATCTTCCATATAAGGAAGTGACAAGTTATACATGGTTAAAATACATAATACATAGAGATTCAGTATCTCTTTTAGAATTGCTATTATGCACATTAAAATACGAACATGTGATTATGGTGGTGCAATAATTTATGACTTTTATTATTGAAAAAATAAAGACTAAAAGAAAGCAAGAGCAATTACTCACATATATTTGTCCAGAGGTTGTTTTTGTTCGCATACCACCGTAGTTCCACAAGTTGTTTGGTCTCAGGTGTTCAGCGGCTATGCATTGCAAAAAGTCCCATGGTGACTATAATATGGTGTTTAGCAATGTCAAAGTAGTATTCGACCCAAAGAATCTTGTTATATATTGTATTGTAAGCTCAAAAGAATAATATAACTGAGAATGAAAACCCTGTAATGACCTATGTCACAGGCAGGTTAAAAGGCTAACAATGAACAATCCAAAAGAACTATAGCAAACGAATCTAAAAGGAGGCTGATAGTGAACGAATTTAAAAGAACAAAATGAAATGTGGATGGTCAGAAGAAACGGCGAATGAACTATTTACATAATGCGTGCACCACCAGCGTCCCCGGACGCGTTTCGCCCTAGTCTCTTCGTAGGCGTTTTCAACGGGAAATGAAATGTCTGTTGGTAAGGGACTATGTTTCGTACCTCCAGAAGTCATGATGTACATTGCACATGGGTCAGTTTTCCTCCTATATGGTGGTGTCATAGTTTGATTTTCCTGTATTTGTCGTTGTCTTTTGATTTTATTTTTATGTTCCTCTTTTAATCTTTTTTCGGTGTCCACTAAATTCCTCCAGACATATGAAAGGTCATATGGTGAATTGTTATTGCAATTTGATGTTTTGGTCTTCTCTATTAAGATGGATTCAGCAATCTGGATGGTGTTCCATTTTTTTTGCTGATTTATCAATTTTATTTCTTCCCATAGTGGTGTGCATTGATTATTTATACAGAAATCGATAAGTGCAGTCTTATTTTCTTTTCTGAACCAATTGCCCATGTGTTCCGATAATCTTATCCTGATATTTCTTTTGGTGCTTCCTATATATTGGCTGATAATTTTGTTTTGGCTGTCCCCTATTGGAATTGGAATTGAGTAAACACCCGCTTTCTGCAATATTGGTGTGTTTCTGTATTTCTGGTCTTTATACCAAAGCCCAAGCCAAATTTCTTGTATGCTTCTTTCAATATGCTATTGATTTCATGATTGTAAGATACTGATCCACAATATTTCATTTCTTTTTTATCAGTTGGTATTCTGAAATGATTATTTCTTGTCTTCTCTGTTATCCGCTTTATGAGACTGTTTATTATTCTGATGTCAAAAAAGCATTGATTTGTATTGACCAAAACAATTATTTTGATTTTGAAGGTACAATATACAAACAAATTGCAGGGGCTCCTATGGGCTCTCCTATTTCAGATTTGCTTTCTGAAGTAAACTTACAGCAAATTGAAAAATCTGTGATGCAAAATAATAATATTCCACAACCAGCATTTTTTTGTAGATACATGGATGACATCTTTATGAACTAGGAATGTAGTGAACAAGAATTGCAGGTCTTCCCCTAGGCATATAACACATATTATGCATCAATTAACGTGACAATAGAAAAAGAACAGAATAATAAATTACCTTACTTAGATATTTTATTTCACAAAAACCAAACTAATAGAATTGATTTCCAGATATACCATAAACGTAACTATATTGCCAATGTTATTCCAGCTAATTCTAACCATCCTATTTCATATAAGTACTCAGCTTTCAGGTCATACATCAATAGAGCAATAATCCATACCTCCAATAACTGATTGCTAAATAAAGAATTCAATTGGATCAGAAATACGGCCTCTGCTTTTGGATATGACATCAGAATAATAAACAGTCTCATAAAGCGGATAACAGAGATGACAAGAAATAATCATTTCAGAACACCAACTGATAAAAAACAAATGAAATATTGTGGATCAGTATCTTACAATCATGAAATTAATAGCATATTGAAAGAAGCGTGCAAGAAATTTGGCTTGGGCTTTGGTATAAAGACCAGAAATATCGAGGACACATTAACTTCTGGTCACAGAAACATACCGATATTGCAGAAAGCGGGTGTTTACTCAATTCCAATAGGGGACAGCCAAAACAAAATTATCAGCCAATATATAGGAAGCACCAAAAGAAATATAAGGATAAGATTATCGGAACACATGAGCAATTGGTTCAGAAAAGAAGATAAGACTGCACTTATCGATTTCTGTATAAATAATCAATGCACACCACTATGGGAAGAAATAAAATTGATAAATCAGCAAAAAAATTGGAACACCATCCAGATTGCTGAATCCATCTTAATAGAGAAGACCAAAACATCAAATTGCAATAACAATTCACCATATGACCTTTCATATGTCTGGAGGAATTTAGTGGACACCGAAAAAAGATTAAAAGAGGAACATAAAAATAAAATTAAAAGACAACGACAAATACAGGAAAATCAAACTATGACACCACCATATAGGAGGAAAACTGACCCATGCGCAATGTACATCATGACTTCTGGAGGTACGAAACATAGTCACTTACCAACAGACGTTTCATTTCCCGTTGAAAACGCCTACGAAGAGACTAGGGCGCAACGCGTCCGGGGACGCTGGTGGACGTAAGCAGGTGGTGCACGCATTATGTAAATAGTTTATTCGCCGTTTCTTCTGACCATACACATTTCATTTTGTTCTTTTAAATTCGTTCAATATCAGCCTTCTTTTGGATTGTTCATTGTTAGCCTTTTAACCTGCCTGTGACATAGGTCATTACAGGGTTTTCATTCTCAGTTATATTATTCTTTTGAGCTTACGATACAATATATAACAAGATTCTTTGGGTCGAATACTACTTTGACATTGCTAAACACCATATTATAGTCACCATGGGACTTTTTGCAATGCATAGCCGCTGAACACCTGAAACCAAGCAACTTGCGGAACTACGGTGGTATGCGAACAAAAATGACCTCTGGACGAATATATGTAAGTAATTGTTTTTGCTTTCTTTTGGTCTTTATTTTTTCAATAATAAACGTCATAAATTACTGCACCACCATAATCACATGTCCGTATTTTAACGTGTATAATAGCAATTCTAAAAGAGATACTGAATCTCTATGTATTAAGTTCCTCAACAATTTTAAAAGTTGCAGTGACTCCTCGTACATAGATTGC
Organism: Macrothele yani; assembly: GCA_039090855.1. Classification (NCBI taxonomy): domain Eukaryota; kingdom Metazoa; phylum Arthropoda; class Arachnida; order Araneae; family Macrothelidae; genus Macrothele; species Macrothele yani. The sequence continues at coordinate 23,597,149 of CM077015.1, forward strand.
TAGTTGTGCTGTATCACATTACTTATATCTGTACTTTCATCGAGCGCTAAGCTGTAAAATTGGTAAGATTTGACTGTTTTTCCTAAGATAATTTTCAATGTTGGTTGCTAAATCTTCTACTCGTGACTGTCTGGTGTGAAAGACTCATTTTTTCTACCATCGATGCTTTATCACGACATGCTACAGATGCAAATATGTAAACATATAAAACGAGCAAAACACACAGAGTCACGTACGGTAAAAGGATCGTTTAGCGGTAGGTTTCGGTTATCCTACGACCTTGATCACCCGCGATCGACTGGATGGGCTGGTTGCCAGATCTATAATGTGAAGTTGGAAATGTTGGCAGATTTTAGAAGAGAGACCCAAATAAATGGGATTTGGTGAGGGGTCTCTGAATTGCAGTTTTTGGTGAACAAAATTTCAATGCTCTCTTGGAAATGCAGAGATGCCTTGTTGATGAATGGGGCAACTTTTTTGGTTTCTTTCCAAATGGGAACTGCAGAGGAGTCTTCAAGGGTTAGTGCAGATAAAGCTGTCTTTGGAAGACCATTGGAAAAATCTTTTTTGTGTTCATCAAGTCTTGTTTTGATGCCATGTACAAGTAATCTTTCAGAAATTCCTATCTGATAACGGTTTACCTCCCTTTGCTATTTCTTCGGCTATAAAATAACTATCTTGGTAGCTGCTTCAGAACTTTGATTTGCAGCTTTAAAGTTAAATAATCTTTGTGTGAATGATAATGGTGAAAGATTAATTGAACTGTTCATTGAGAATGATTTGTATGTATCTAATACATTTTTCTACCACAAGTATATCCACACATATACTTGGGAAAATCGTACTCTTGGTCAAAAGAGTGTGATAGATTTTGTTGTCTATGATCAGCATCTGAAACAGTTAGTTGTTGACACTCGTGTGATGAGAGGTGCGGATGTTGGCTCTGATCATTACTTGGTGGTATCAGGAGTGAAAGTGAATGTTGGTTGGAGGAAAAGGAATAGGAAGAGGCCCAGGATGGAAATAATAAAGATTTAAAAGCTCCCTGAAAATCATCAGCATTATTCTTACGTACTCAGAGAACTACTGAAGGAGCTGAAGTCTTGTGATAGGTATGTAGAAAAGAAGTGGGAATGTTTTAAGAACTGTGTAGTCACTGCTGCTGAAGAGGTCTGTGCAGAACAATAGAGGTGATGCTTGGTGGAATAGTGAGGTTGAAGAGGCACTAAAGAGAAAGAAGGAAGCCTATTTGGGGATGTTGCATGGTAGAGTTTCTGTGGATGAATATTGCTGTAAGAAGTGTGAAGCTGCTAAACTGGTTCGCCAGAGTAGGGCAAAAGATTGGAAGGAGAAGGTGGAAAGGCATGAATTGGCTTTTTGGAAAGATAGGAAGTCGTTCTTGGAAGTACATGAGACTCAGGAAAAATAGGGGAAACAAAGTGTTAAGTTGTGTGAAGAATAGGGTTGGGGAAATGATATGGGAGCCCAATGAGTTAAGTGAAAGATGGTGTGAATATTTCTGTGAGTTATTAGATCAGGAAAACAAAGGTGATTCTGAGACAGATGCAGATGATGGCACAGTGAAGGATGAAAGCACAGGAGGGATCTCAAGAGAAGTGTGTATAGCTCTAAAATCTCTTCAGAATAGTAAGGCTCCGGGAGTTGATGGCATAACTGCCGAGATGTTGAAGTATGGTGGTGACTCTGTAATTGATTGGTTAACTGAAATATGCCAGTTGCGCTGGGAGTTAGGAATGGTGCCTCGGGATTGGAGGGATGCTATCATTGCTCCCTTGTATAAGGGAAAAGGTGATCAGACTGACTGCAAGAACTATCATGGTATTAGACTATTAAGTGTGCCAGGGAAAGTGTTTGGTAAGGTCGTTATTGAAAAAGTACAGGGTCTTACATCAGAGAAAGTGTGGGATGTTCAGAGTGGTTTTATGCCTGGTAAAGGCTGCACTAACCAGATTTTTGCATTACGCATGATGATTGAAAAGTATCTGGCTGTTGGGAAGTAAGTTTTTGCTGCCTTCATAGATTTAGAGAAAGCTTACGATCGAGTAAATAGGACACTTTTGTGGAAGGTACTGAATGAATATGGTGTTACTGGGAATCTACTTAATCGGATAAAAGCCATGTATGCTGACAGTAGAGCCTGTGTATGAGTGAATGGTGTTTTATCAAAATGGTTTTCTATTGGTGCAGGAGTCAGACAAGGTTGAGTAATGTCTCCATGGCTGTTTAATATATTTATGGATGCGTGATGCCAAAATAGATAATACTGGTTTATGTCTTGGTGATATCCGTGTGTGCAGATTGGCTGATGACACTGTCCTGTTGGCAGAAAGCAAAAGTGAGTTGCAGATTGTGTTGTCCTGGATGTACGAAGTTTGCATGAAATTCAAACTGAGTATAAATAAGGGAAAACCCAAAGTTCTGGTTTTTGAGAGAGGAACTGGTAGTACTGAATATAATGTAAGTCTAAATGGCACAGTGATTCACCAGGTGAGTGAGTTTGTGTATTTAGGATAATGTTTGACAGAGAGAATAAATTGGATGGGGAAATTAGTAGGCGAGCGAATTCTTCATTAAAAGTCATGGCTGCTCTGGGAGGTTTTCACAGGAATGATGGGTTCTCAAGAGAGTCCCGCATGGCTGTGTATGAAAGTGTAATTATTCCTACTCTGATGTATGACAGTGAAACCTGGATACTGCAGAAAAAACATAGGAGTCGTTTGTGTGCTGGAGAAATGCATTACTTATGGGTGGTTTGTGGCAAGACACATTCTGATTGTGTGAGGAATGAAGATGTGTTGCAGTTGTGTAATGTGAAGCAAAATGTTGTTAGCAAAGTGGAGACTAATATGCTTTGGTGGTTTGGCCATGTTGAAAGAATGCTTACTAAGAAAATCTTTTTAGCCCGAATGGCGGGAAGAAAAGGCAGAGGAAGGCCAAGTAAGTCATGGGAGGATCAGATTCAGGAGTTTCTGCATGAGGAAAAAATTATGAGTACGAAGTATAGAAGATCTTGTGTATAGCGTGTAATGAATGTCAGTGAAGCCCGAGTTGTATGTCAAGATCGCTGTAAAAGGAGAAGTTTGATATGGCAAGAGTAAGTAAAAACTATCTGGTAGTTTGTATTTCTTTTTGAAGCTAACCTCTGAATCTCAGAGAACAGCTTAGTGATATGTATGTATGTGTGTGTGTATGTAAAAAAGATTGTTGCCCAATAATATTGTTTTTTACAGAATTCACTCAATCAATTCTTTCTTGTCATGTTAGATTGTCATATTTGCTGGCAAGCTTCGTAAAATAATGTCTTTTGATGTTTTATTCTTTTAGAACAGCGATGCTCTCTTGGCATATCAGACACAATATGCCTCTGTTATGTGGCACACACAAAAAAAAAAAAAAAAACATCGGCCCCAGCACCTTTAAAAGCTCTACATTCAGAATTGATTTTGCTTTTCTTGCATGTATTCACTGGGGCTGCAATGTTTGGTGCGATGTATTTTAACAAGAGCTTCACTGGATACTTAACTAATTAGAAACATACTGATGTTTAGCAAGCACAGTTTCTTCTGTGAGAAAAAGTTCCAATTAAAAAGACTATTTCCTAATGAAAAGCTAAGGAGACAATTATTGTCACATGGAGCTCGGCTCTTTGTGAAACAGGTGAATAGTCGACACCTGATTGGCTGGAGAAAACAATGCTTCCAGTGCTGTGCGGACCTTTTCTCTTTCCCTAAACTTTTCTCTGGGCTATTTGTTTGCTTACTTGTATTAGGAAAAGGAGTTTCCATGCGAAAAGGGATTGCCATTTGAAAAGGGTTCTATACTGTTCCCGTGGTTTTCCCTTATTTCTGAAGAATTTACTTTTCAACAATTTTTGTTTTAGTTGTATTTCAGGGATGGTATGATTCTTTTGCATAAAGAAAAAGGTGATCAGACTGAATGTAAGAACTATCATGATACCAGTGTGCTGAATGTTCCAGCAAAAAGTTTGGAAAGGTCGCCATTGATAAAGTATGGGGCTTGATATCAGGGAAGGGATAGGTAGTACAGAGTAGCTCTATGCCTGTTAAGAACTGCACCGACCAAATGTTTGCATTATGTATCATGAACGAAAAATATTTGTCAGTTGGTGAAGTTTTTCCTGCTTTCGTAGATTTAAAGAAGGCTAATGACCAAGCAAACGGAGTGTTTTTATGGAAAGCCTTGGAAAATTGTTTCCTAAGATATGTGAAAATTGTGTATGCTGGTGGTAGAGAGTGTGTGAGTGTAAATGGTATTTTATTGAATTGATTTTCCACTGGTACTGGAGCCAGAAAAGATTATGCATTGTCTCCATGGCTGTTCAGTATATACACTATCTACCAACAAGTAATTGGACACCCCTGCAATCGACGATATCTGCGGTCCTGATACACGTCACAGCCGCAGCCGTTAAATATCGTGTGGGAATCAACAATGCAACCAGTCGCATGCAAGATGCCACGCAGTTCAGAGTTCTCTGATTTCGAGAAAGGTGTAATCATCGGGTATCACAGAAATGGCCGATCCCTACGTGACATATCCAGCGAGTTGAAGTACCCAAAATCGACAGTGGCCTACATGATTGGCAAATGGAAGATAAGAGGTGACTGTCGGAATGTGCCCCGACCCGGCAGACCCACAAAACTGGGAGTTAAGAGACCGACGGGTGCTGGCCAGAGAAATACGGAAGAACCGCACCAAATCGATGGGCCACAGCTGCGAGGAGTTTCAACAGGCATCCGGGAGTGTTCTTTTGATTAATACCATCCGTAAGGAAGCCCATCTGCTCGGTTATCATGGACGTGCTGCCGCCCACAAGCCTTTGATCACCAAGTCCAATAGCGCTGCTCGGCTAACGTGGTGCAAAGAACGTCGACAGTGGACCGTTGAACAGTGGAAACAGGTTCTCTGGAGCGACGAATCAAGGTTCACCCTCTACCGTTCGGATGACAGGGTCTGGGTTTGGCGTCTGCCTAAAGAACGCCTCCTGCCGGAATGTATTGCGCCAACTGTGAAGTTTGGCGGCGGTGGAATTATGCTATGGGGGTGTTTCTCCTGGTATGGCACAGGACCCTTGGTCGCAATTCCTGGTAGACTCAACGCCGAGACCTACTGCACCATTTTGGATGACCATGCGCTTCCTACGTTGTGGCAGTTTTACGGGCTGGACCCATGTTACTTTCAGGATGACAATGCCCCATGTCATGTTGCGAGGTCCACCCTGGCTTGGTATGGTGACAATGGGGTTAATCGAATGGACTGGCCTGCGCAGAGCCCGAACCTCAACCCTATCGAGCACCTCTGGGACGAGTTGGAGCGTCGACTTAAGGGGTGCCCCCACCGTCCGAAATCGGTGAAGGAACTGACCTGTCTTCTCCAAGCCGAGTGGAAGAAAATACCGCTAGCCTGGTTGAGAGTATCTCAACCAGGCTAGCGGTATTTTCTTCAGGCTAGCTGTCTTCTCCAAGCCGAGTGGAAGAAGTACGACGCCTGGTTGAGAGTATGCCCCGGAGAGTCGCAGCTGTAATCGCCGCTCGTGGAGGCTCCACCAACTATTGAAGGTGAATAAACTTCGTTTTCCTTTGCTATCGCAGGTGTCCAATTACTTGTTGGTAGATATTGTGTTTGCGTATGCATGATGCCAAAACAGACAGTGCTTGTTCATATCTTGAGAGTTTCTATCTGTTTGAGTTTCTATCTGCATGCTGATAGCATAGTCCTGTTCTCAAAAAACAAAAGTGAGTTGCAAAATATGTTATGCAGGCTGAGTGAATAATGTATGAAATTCAAACTGAGTTTAGAAATTAGTGAAAAATTAAAGTCGTGGTCTTATGGCAAGGAATTCTTAGTTCTGAATGGTACAGAGTTAAATAAATACAAGGGTTGGTGGGTTGTCAAAAATGTCCTAGATGGCTGTGTATGAAATTATAATTCTTCCTATTCTGATATACACTGACGGAAAAAAATCCCAACACCACGAAAAAATAGTTGTAGAGGAATGAAATGGCGGCAATACATTTGTATAGGTAACATATTTAATCGATTAAGGTTTCAAGATCACAGCTTATTGTAAGCGCGAGAAGAGCCATTTTAAATGTGAATTGCGGTACATTAATAACCGGTGTACCCGCCGAATGTTGAATGCAAGCACGCAAACGTTCATGCGTTGTGTCGTACAGGTGCTGGATATCAGTGCCTGTTGCACTTGGTCGGTCAATACAGGGACGGTTAATGCTGGTTGGGGGTGACGCTGGAGTTGTCGTACAATGATGTCCCATACGTGCTCGATTTGTGAAAGATCTGGTGATCTAGCAGGCCGCGGCAACATGTGGACACTCTGTAGAGCATGTTGGGTTACAACAGCGGTATGCGGGCGAGCGTTATCTTGTTAGAAAACACCCCCTGGAATGCTGTTCATGAATGGCAGCACAACAGGTTGAATCACCAGACCGACATACAACTGTGCCGTCAGGGTGCGTGGGATAACCACGAGAGTGCTCCTGCTGTCATAGGAAATTGCTCCCCAGACCATAACGCCAGGTGTAGGTCCAGTATGTCTCGGCCACAGACAGGTTGGTTGCAGGCGCTCACCTGGCCTCCTTCTAACCAACACACGGCCATCACTGGCACCCAGGCAGAACCGGCTTTTATCAGAAAACACAACAGATCTCCACTCCGTCCTCCAATGAGCTCTAGCTTGACACCACTGACGTCGCAAACGGCAGTGGTTTGGAGTAAGTGGAATGCACGCTACAGGGTATCTGGCTTAGAGCTGTCCTTCAAGTAACCGATTTGTAACAGTTCGTTGTGTCACTGTGGTGGCAACTGCAGCTCGAATTGCTGCCGCTGACGTGGTGCGTGCGCCACGGCCATACACCGTACACGGCGGTCTTCCCTCTCAGTAGTGCCACGTGGCTTGCCGGAACCCGGTCTTCTTGAGGCAGTACCTTCCCTTGACCACCGCTGCCAACAATCATGCACAGTGGCTACATTCCTGCCAAGTCGTTCTGCAATATTGCAGAAAGAAAATCCACCTTCTCGTAGCCCTATTACACGACCTCGTTCAAACTCCGTGAGCTGTTGATAATGGCTTCTTCGTCTTCTTAAAGGCATTCTTGACTAACATCAACACCCGACGTCGAATCTCAACGATAACTAACGCTCACGAACGTTACAGAGCGTATTTACAGCAAACCTGCTTTGCATGTTCCGAGGGGCGCTACTAGCGCCACACGTATGCGCCGAGCGCGAAATTTGCATAGACGTCATCTTACAGATGTACTCTCATCGCGTACCAACTGTCGTTTATCTAACACAATCCCTTCTTGGTGTTGGGATTTTTTTTCCGTCAGTGTATATTAGTAAAACCTGAGTACTTTGAAAGAGAGACAGGAGTCATTTGTCCGCTGGATTCGCATTACTTACTGGAGGTTTGTGGCAAGGCTCATTCTGATCATGTTCGTATAAAAATGTGTTGCAGTAGTTTAATGTGAAGCAAAGTGTTATTAGTAGGGTGGAGAAAAATATTCTGACTTGCTTTTGGGTATGAAATAATGGGAGACAGGGTCCTGACTAAGAGTATTCAGCCCAAGTGGCAGGAAAGAAAGGTAGAGGAAAGCCAAGGAAATCATGGGAAGACCACATGTACGAATATCTGAAAAAGGTAACGAGTGTGAAGTACAGAAGGGGTCTTGTGCGATACATGTAATGGATGTCAGCGAGGCTTAAATTGTATTCTCAGATCACCGTAAATGAAAATGTTTGTTTTATCAACAGTAAACTAATCTATTATAATATAATCAGTATCTTAGATTTGGCAGACAATCTTGCTTGGAGAAGCTAAGTTCTAAATCTCAGAGAATAGTGATATGTATGTCCAAAACAAGGTGAAAAAATTAATGATGACCAAAACCATGTGATGCAGAGATTGTAAAGAAACCCTATTAGTTTTTATAAAACTAATAGAATAAGTGGTTTTTCTTTCTAGAAAAAGTGAATAAAAGAAAGGGAAAACTAATCGTGACTAAGTGTAAATACCATGTGTTGGAAAAGCTGTGAGCAGAGTTAACTTTAAACATTGTTTGCTAAGTGGTACACCCTGACAGTTCTCAAACAAAAACTGTGCTCACTATACCTTTCATCTGAATGTTTTTGAAGTCATAATCATTCATTGTTGCCATAACAGTTCAGGAAACATCTTGTTAAGTATCATGGATGGTGTGAATTGATAAGCCACAATTATTTATTGGTAAAAGAGGTTTGGATAAGAGTATTTGGAACATTTTTTTTTTTTTTGGAACAAAATCATTTAATTTATAAGCAGCCCCTTCACAAAGTTCTATTGTGCAAAAAAAGAAAAGAAAAGAAAAGCATGGCTCCTTCATATAATCATTTTGCAAAAACTGCACTTATGGAGTTCAGGGACACATTTTCTTGTTTTTATTCCTTTTTTTTTTTTTTTTTTTTGCCACCAAATAATTTTATCTCAATCAGATATACTGTTTTCTTTAAAGTTTGAAGCTGGGAAGTGTAATTCTTATGCATTTATACCCCCTATCCTCATCCAATTTCCAAGGCTTGTTGCAAGATACTTTAGGAGCACCCAGACATAATTTTCCCACCTAAACACATACATACATACATACATGCATGCATACACACACACTGCCAAATATAATGCCACACTGTTTGTAAGGTTTGTGTACTACATTTGCCATTCTTTCTAGTGAGAGATGGCAGCATGGATCTTGTACTTTGATTGAACAGTCAAGTGATTTTAATACAGTCAAACCCACATATAATGAGCACACATAATAACAAAGTTACACACAAACTGAAGTTTTTATAGATGCCTTGAACTTCGTAGTACTCTCTCGTGTTATTTTAATTGCATATTACGAACAAAAAATTTTGGAGAAACCACATAAATTAAAGTTGAGCCCAGTTATCAGCAAACAAAATAAATGGCATTCACCTTGTTTTTAACCTCTCCAATTTCATTGGAAAACTAGGAATTACCCACTATTGAACACACCACATGATTCCCCTTACAGGCAGGTCAATTTGCGCGAAGAAAAGGTTTCATTTGTTGTTTTTTGCTACTGCCTGCTGCTTCCTCTCTCTCTGTTTACCACACATACATCTGGGCAAATGGTGTCTCTTATACCCTCCCATTATCACCTTTCAATCACTTAATTTCTGTTTACAAAATCTTAAGAGTTCATTTTGCACCTTGAAACATCTCAGCCACTTCATCAGATGAAGGTGAAAAGCATTTAAAATGACTATCATAACAAGCACAAAACAAGCAGCAGTTGACTCCGATTTCTGATGTAACTAGTAAACAACAAATGAAATGCAACTGGTGAACTTTTAATTTTTTGGTAGTCACTTAAATTTTTACATTAATTACCGTGTATACTCGCGTATAAGTCGCCCCCCCCCCCACACACACACACTTTCAGAGGAAAAAATCGTAAGAAATCGGAAACTCGCGTGTAAGTCGATCCCGGAATGAGAAAAAAAAATTCAATGAATTTATTCAAAAACATTTGAAAACGAAAAAAATTATATATATAATACTACATTTAATTTGCATACCCAAAACCTTCATCCGAACCCTTCAAAATCTGATTCCGAGTCAGACTCGCCAAACAGTTCAAAAAAGTCTCCGTCGTCGGCGCGTCATCATAAACATCAGTATTCCCATCTTTGCCTGTGTCATCAGAATCAATGTCATCATCACTCATAAAAATCTCATCATCCTCTGTGCCATCAAGTTTGTTACTAATGCAACATTTCTTGAATGATTTCACGACTATTTCCGCAGGTATCGCATCCCAAGCATCCTTGACCCATCACGCAATCAAAACGATATCCGGCTTCTTTAGATTTCCGCCCTTGGTTTCAGTCGGCAAATCGGAACTTATCCAATCTGCCCAATACCTCCGCACATTGTCCTTAAAGGGCTTATTAAGGCAGACATCTAGTGGTTGAAGAACAGATGTCAACCCACCTGGGATGACAGCAAGAGTTGTTTTTGAATTTTCTGCAGTTTTTTTCACTTCTGCACAACGGTGTGCAGCAAACATATCCCACACCAAAAGAGGTTTCCTCAAAAGTGCACCTGGCCTTTTGTTCCACACATTCTTTAACCAGTCAATTGTTCCGGATTCGTTCATCCATCCTTTTTCATGGGCACGAACGAGCACACCAGACGGAAAGACAACGCTTTTCGGCAGAGTTTTGCGTTTGAAAATAATTACCGGAGGTAGCTTACTGCCGTCGGCCAAACAGGAAAGAACAACCGTGAAACTGGATTTTTCGTAGCCAGTCGTTTTGATCAAGATATTTTTTTCCCCCTTTTGGTTCAACGTCTTATTTCCAGGAAGGTCGAAACACATGGCGGTTTCATCCATGTTCCCTATTTGGGAAAGTTCAAAAGCAGTCTCTTTTCTCTTTTGAAATTCCATTATCTTTGCTTTGAGGTCACTAGGTAACTTTTGTGCAATTTTGGTGCGCTGGCATAGACACAACCCATAGCGGTTCTTGAACCTTGTGCACCAACCTGGTGACGCACGAAAAGTGTTGTTTGCGGCTGCAAACTTTTCATCTTTTGCGAGCTTCATTGCTCGCAAACGTATACCAGTTGGCGTTACAATGTAACCATTTTGTCTGCAGCCCACAATCCAATCATTCAAGACACTTTCCAGCTCTGGGAAAGATGTCGTTCCACGGCGCAGCGCCTTTTGCGATTTTGGGATTTTCACCAAGTCCGTTTTTTTACGCCAATCTCGAATCTGTTTTTCGTTAATGCCAAATTGACGTGAAGCAGCACAGTTGTTAGTATTTTCTGCAAAAGAAACCACTTTCAACTTGAATCCTGCGTTATAGGACATCCGTTTCTTTACACAATCCGTGTCACCCATAATAGGAGAAGCGAGACACGTGCGATTAAGAACTAGAAAAACAAGTGCAATTAAGAACAAGCAACACCTAACACTGGCTGTAGCATGGCTCCGTTACATCGAAGGTCAGCGCAATCGACTGGTAGTCGGAAGGGCGGAGCTTTCTATGCACGGCTGTGACTGCGATGTGCATACGCAAAGCCAGGAGAGAGGAGACTTCAAAGCGCGGAGAAATTCGGAGGGTCGCGATTTCGTAATTCTACCACATCAGTGTTTTTTCTTTCTTTCTTTCGGAGGGTTGCGATTTCGTAATTAATACCGCATCGGCATTTTTATTTATTTTGGGATAGATTGCCTTTTGCCTCACGGGAAGAACTTTTGGACTTACGATTTTTTTAGACCCCGCGTATAAGTCGACCCCATTACTTTGAAGCTCTCATTTTGTCCCAAATTTCTCGACTTATACGCGAGTATATACGGTGTAAGTGTTTTGCTTCTCACATGTATATCTCACATATATTTGTATTGCTAGCTAAGTTTTAATTAACAAGTATTATTTACCTTCAATATTGATGAAATTAATGATTGACTAGTTTAAACCTGATATAATGTAATATGCCAAAAATAGCCCAGTTTTGGTCTGCCGGGTTATGACGAAGTTCATCTATATTGAATGTTCAACTTCATTATATACTGGTTTGACTGTATTATCACTGGACAAGTAATTCCCTTCATCCATTGAGTACTTCATTAATCATGTTTGTTACTTACAAAAATGCATTTCTCATTAGCATTTTACAGCAGAATGTACAGTTGTGGTGTAGGTCTACATGAGCTATTTTAGAGCATTTTTATTGCCTCTCTGATTTATGGCTATGCCATTGCATAACCATAAATAAGGTTTTTCAGTCCTGACAATGACTGTTATTTTTTTCCTTAACTTACAAGGTTGCATCCTTTTGTATAATTAGTATATCAGTCATTCCTTGTCCTCCTAAAGTTACTGTCTGCAGTGCTAAGTGTCATACCTGTCAACCTCTTGAGGTGATAACCTGTACACTCAACCCATAAAAACCTTACAAAGACTAAATAACCCTTATGTGAAAAAAGTGCATAGATTTTACAAGATCAACTGTTACATATCAGCAACTGATACACATGTATTAATTTTTTGCATATTTTAAGCAATTTAATCGTAGGGTATTGTATACAGTCAACACATGCATGTTTTGATTTTTTCAAAATGTTATCAGTGGATTTAGAGCCTGTGCAGCAAGTATCAGTGTTTATTTTACAGTGTAAAAAAGAGGTTACTGTCCTGTTGGCAGAGAGCAAAAGTGAGTTGCAGAGTATGTTGTCCCAGATGTACGAAGTTCGCATGAAATTCAAACTGAGTATGAATATGGGAAAAACCAAAGTTATGGTTTTTGAGAGAGAAAATGGTAGCACTGAATGTAATGTAAGTCTAAATGGCACAGTGATTGACCAGGTGAGCGAGTTTGTGTATTTAGGAAGCATGTTTGACAGACAGAACAAATTGGATGGTGAAATTAGTAGGCGAGTGAATTCTTCATTGAAAGTTATGGCTGCTGTGGGAGGTTTTCACAGGAATGATGGGTTCTCAAGAGAGTCCCACATGGCTGTGCATGGAATTGTAATTGTTCCTACTCTGATGTATGACAGTGAAACCTGGGTACTACAGAAGAAACAAAGAAATCGTTTGTGTGCTGGAGAAATGCGTTACTTATGGTTCGTGGCAAGACGTTCTGATTGTGTGAGGAATGAAGATGTGTTTCAGTTGTGTAATGTGAAGCAAAATGTTGTTAGCAAGGTGGAGACTAATATGCTTTAGTGGTTTGGCCATGTTGAAAGAATGCTTACTAAGAAAATCTTTTTAGCCCAGGTAGCATGTAGGAAAGGCAGAAGAAGGCCAAGGAAGTCATGGGAGGATCAGATTCAGAAGTGTCTGCATGAGAAAAAGATTGTGAGTATGAAATATAGAAGATCTTTTGTATGGTGTGTGATGGATGTCGGTGAAGCCCGAGTTGTATGTCAAGATGGCAGTAAATGGATAAGTTTGATACGGCAACAGTAAGTAAAAATTATCTGGTAGTTTGCATTTTTTTTGGAGCTAACCTCTGAATCTCAGAGAACAGCTTAGTGATATGTATGTATGTATGTATGTATGTATGTATGTATGTATGTATGTATGTATGTATGTATGTAAAAAAGAGGTTAGTGTGTCTGCATTCAGGGATTTCCTACAGTCTGCGTGGATTTTCTTCATCATGGAGAAAGATCTCTCACAGTCAGCATTACTGTGAGACAAAGTAAGGAGTCACTGAATAATCATTTTAAAATTTGTGAAGCAGATACCACCAGTACTTTAAAATATCCAGCCAGTAGCTACGAAAGCTCTTTTCTGGCCATTGTTTGTCAGTACAGGCACACAGTCATCAGAGATCATACAACAGTCATCAAACTCATCCTCTAGAGCTTCCTGATCAAAGTGTGGAGCAAAGGTATCTGCCAATCCAGAAATATGTGTGTACTTCAGGCTGTCTTTGAGGGTTGGGTCCAGTACTTTCAGCATGTAATTTTCAAATGGAAATTTGTCCATTATCTTTCTCACTATTGCTACATAAAAGTTTCTCACATCTTCAAAAAATGCCTTTTTGTCTGCAACGTTAAGTTCCATTTCTTCCATTAATGTTCTGTTAGAGAGGCCTGCTGCTGGTGTGCTGTCACCATGCTGCACTTTAAATTTACAAAAATATTGTCCCTTTTTACACAACACAACTCTCTTGAGAATTTGTGAATATGATTACATTGAGATAGCTTGCAAACATTCAGTATGAAGCGGGAAAAGCGTGGGTTTTGATTGGCTGTAGGGATGGGCAAAAATCCTCAATGCTTTTGAACATTGATGTTTTGCCACCTATAGTCGATGTTTTAACCTCGATGTTGCAGAACCCGATACATCGAAAAAACATTGAGGTTTCGTGACCAATGTTTGAAACTGGTAAAGAATGTTTTCTGTGAAAAGTAAATGAACTTCTTTTTGTTCTATTCTTATAAACAGGCAGAGGTTTGACGCATCGATGTTTGGGAAACGAGTAACTACCGATGTTTCTCGCCGATGTGCTCATCCCTACTGCCAAGGGCCTGTCCCTGAGGGTGGGATGACACCTTGACCCCACACTCGTGCTCAAGGTCCTCACAGTATCCCTTATTCTCAGTGGCTCTTATTTTCACCTCCACTCATTCCCCTACACACAACTGTGACCAGTGTTTTCAGGGCCCCCATGACAATCCTACTGCCACATAAAACCTTGTGGGATTCAACAAACATAAAACCTTTTTTTTTTTTTTTTAAAAGTGAAAAACATCTTTATATATAAAACAAATAAGTAATATCAGCTTAAGGACAGCAGCTTTGGAAATCAAAGTTTTAAAAATCAACAACAGTTCACGTAGTTGGTATAATGTTTGTTCTGTTTCAATCTGTACTTAACCGTACACCATAATATGTCACAGTTGAAATCATCTAATATTTGTAAGGACATGCATCATTTGCCAATATTTTCGCTGATTCTGTTTGGTATTTTTCTCTCGCGACATTTCTGAATTAGTGGCAATTTGGTGAACGTTTAGGGTGAGCCGTGGAATAAACGTAAAACGTTTGATATTATATCTGTAAAAAAGTTTTCACAGAGGTCCAGTTAATATAAATAATTAACAACAAAAAAATTCAGGGATAAAGAAAACCCATACAAAACATTTGTATGGCCATGCACAAGCGAAACGTAAAAAAGGCGTACAAAGTACTGGTAAACCGTACAGGTTGACAGGTATGTAAGTGTCTTAAAATACAAGTAATCCTTACACTGTTGTTGCAGTTTTTAGTTTTCTTATGATAAGACTGCTTTCTTTTTAACAAATAAATTATTATGAAAGACAAAATCTGCAGTGCATGTGATAAATTTTTCTTCCCTTTTTTAAAATGTCATATACAAAAAGTTATTTATTAACCTTTGATGTAAAACATTGGTGTCCAAACTGGGGTGGGAAACTGCAAGGTTTCCTTAATGCAAAGAAAATG
The DNA here is from genome assembly GCA_039090855.1 of Macrothele yani. NCBI lineage: Eukaryota > Metazoa > Arthropoda > Arachnida > Araneae > Macrothelidae > Macrothele > Macrothele yani. Next base: position 23,612,197 of record CM077015.1, read on the forward strand.
CAAATATATATATTTTTTTTTAATTTGATTTTTCGGTGTAAAAAAATTATTTCATTTTCAGATTTTATGCTATAAAATTTGTCTTTAAATGTTTGTGCATAGTGCTTCAGTTTGATGAGTAAGCCAAAGAATAATCTATGAGATGGAATTTGAGTTTTCTATGAACTTTCTAGCCATCTCTTAAGGTAAATTATATTTTTATTTACTATTTGGGATACAAAAGCCTTTGTGCTTATTTTTAATTTGAAATATTTTTATTAAATTGTTGTGTTTATTTTTATTTTTAAATTAGTGTGAATTGAATCTTTTGTTAAAAGGGGATTGAATGTTGGCGAAGGAGAAACTGGGAGGCATGAGGGTGTGTCTTTTTAAAGACTCAAAAGAGGGGTGACATGATGCTGCGATTCTGGGAGCACCTGATCTAAACAGTGGAGGAGGATAATTTTGGGTGTGCATATGTAGCCTGGTAAAGAATTTAAAAATTTTGAAGTTAGCAGATGTGAATGAGTTGGTAAAGTAATTGGTGTAACACTTATTCAGCTTTGTTCACAGTTCTTATGGCATGGGGGAAATTTTGAGAGGCTTAACATAGGCCAAGAACTTGTGAGAGCAGCTGTTATGATAATACTAGCAAAAATATTGAGAGCTCTCACAACTTATCAGAAAGGTTTGTTGAGGACTGATGAGGTGAAATGGCCTTTTCTATGCAGCATCAACAGCTTTTAGGGTTGAAATGAGTGAACATACTCCAGGTTTGCAGAGACGCCAACCTGGATTCCGGAGTCTGTCCGGTAGTTCTACAAAAATACGGAAGTATGGATCGTCAATAATAATAAAAAAAAAATTCGTGATTTTTTTTTTTAACTTTTTCAGATAAGCGCTTGTGTGTGTTTTTTTCTTCTGTGTACCGTATTTTCTGGTACATAATCCGTGGGTTATCTGTTCCTAAGAGTTTAAATTGTAGCCACTGTGGATTATACAATGGTGCAGATAATATGACTCTCCCCCGTAAACTTCAAAAATGAAGCAGTTTTGCTCTTCATGAAAGAAATCTGTATCACCTCAAAGTTTTAAGAATGCCTCGTGTTTGACGATAATGCGCAAAAAATGTGAAACATATCTCCTACTTCCCCTTGGCTTTGCCAAAAACGTCTGTGTGTATGTGTGTGCAGACATTTCCTCTCTGTGGATTGCTTTGTAAAAGTTACAGGAGAAAACATAGCATGCAGCAAAGCATGCTATGAGAATGCCTGTCACTACAGCTCAAAGACTGAAGGGGAGAGCTTTGACATAATCACAAATTGTTTAGTCTGAAGTCCAGTGTTTCAGTTGTTGATGTATAATAATTTAAGCATTACTCAGAGTTACAGCATGATTGCCACATAAATTAAAAATATATATCACAACCGTTTGAAAGTTGCGGGGTATTGTAACAGTAACTTTTTTTAAATTTAAAAAAAAATTCAGCGGTTTTATATTTTGTTAAACTCATTAAATGGAAAGAAAGTAGGAATATATATATACAGTAAAACCTCGAAAATCCATCATCAGCGGGACTGGACGAGTGTCGGATTTATGATTTCCGGATTTCTGAAGCAATCCAAAAATATTTTTTTTTATTGGAGGTTTAACGACCACCGTGAGCAACTCAGTGGGCTATAAGTAGTTCCCTGTCCCTAATCCAAAAATTGCATAACGGATGTTACGTAAAGCATGTACTTACACGTAACAGGTCACTTCAATGAAAATGTGTGTGTCTACGCCTTATAAACATGCAGGGATAACGCTGCCGATCGCATTCTTCGCAATTTACGAAAAAAAGTGGCTTTGGCGATGGAAAAAAGTTTTGACAAAAATATTGGCGATTACTTTTTTGTATTATTTATTTATTATAAAACTGTTGGGTATTATGCATCTGTTTTTTAACTTTTACTGTGAATTTTGTCTGTGGATTTTATACGCCTGTGTGGAATTATAGGCAGACTTTTTTTTCTCTCATGCTGAATTTTACCTTCTGCGGATTATACGCCGCTGTGGATTATATGCTGAAAAATACAGTAATTGTATGAATTCTGCTTATCACTGAAGTTGCGGCATAGTCTCAGTTTTTATTTCTGACGGCAGGCGTCATGAAAGCCGCACCTAGGTGCTAGAGCCTTAAAATAACCTGCAATTTCTTTGTTAAGCGATGCATCCTTTTAGTAAAAGATGGGTCTGCTTGGGGTGGAACCGTAACTGCGCTTGCGTGTTGTGGTAAGGCAACTTAACTGAGAAGTAGCTCTTAATTTGTGCTCTCTGCTTGTACTAATGATGGCTGACTTAATTTCTAAAAAAAGGGGAATACGAAATCAGAAGTTCTTACCAGAATATAGTGCAAAAGGCCATGTTTAAAAAAAGGAAAAACAGCTAGTAGTGCACTGTGTATCAGTGACGCCGCAAGCTTACGCGAGACTCTCCCTGCGAGGCCCTCTGGCTAACTAATAATTTTTGCTAAATCAACCTGGCTAACGGTATTTTGTGCACATACGCAATAGAATATTTTTATTTTTCTGATAAGGTGATGATAAGCATGTCACTCATTTATTTGTTATAGAAGGAACTGATATTTTTCTTAAACTTGTAACTGTAACTGCTATTATTATTAAGCTCAACTGTTGCTCTCCTTTGCAAAATAATAAGAAAAAAGTTCAATGTTAGTAATACTATGCACTATGAAGTTTTTAAATCTGTTTTACTATTGCTGTGTATTTTAGAAATGAAACCTATGCGAAACAAAAAGAAAAATGTTTTAAATAGGTACACCGATTTCCTAATGAATTGTAACACATTAAGAAAATGTCCTTTAAAGTTAGAGAAACAGTCATCGTATTTCATGAATATACTGCTATGTAAAACAAAAAATTCACGTTTTACCTGTCACGTAAAGGAGACTTCTCGCCTTTTGTCCAGCAAAATCTTCAATAATATTATCGTAATTTTTGTTTTGATACCACATCGCGTTCTATTGACAATGTAGCGAATGCAGTTAACCTTTCTTGAGACATTCTTGTCCTCAGATACAATTTGATTAATTTCAAGCGAGAGAAACTTCTTTCCGCACTCACAACTGTTATCGGCACAGTTAACATGATTCTTTATGCGATAGCTACATTCTGGAAGAGATTTTGCATTCCGTTTAAAAATTGCAATACTTGGATGGCAGTATTGATGTCGTCCGGAACTAGTTCTCTGACTATTTTCAATTCTGTGAATAGCTCCTCTCCGCATATATCGCAGGAATTTCCCGAATGAAGCATCAAATCCAGGTTTTTGTTATATTTCATTAGATCTTCGTCATTCATTTGTTTCACTTTCGGTAGAGTGTACAAAAATCCAAACTTGTCATTGAACTCCTTATGTTGTTCAAAACGAGATTTCAGAGACTGTAAAGCAGTGTCTATAATAGGATACAAATACTCTATTTTGAAGACTTCCTCTGCAGATTTTGTATTTCTCAAGGGCTTATCGTCTATTTCGTAATCAAAGATTCTTCTTTTTTAGCCACTCTATGCTCAGAAAATTTTGGTTCAAACCTAACTGTTCACAAATTTCACAAACTGCTAAAATTGCTGAATTTAAGCCTTCATTTCGAAATTGGTTCAAAAATTTAATAACCCCCTGAAGCAATTTTCTGCCATGTCAAGCTGCATGCTCTCTGATTGAAGTGGTTTGCTCACACTGTTTACAGAAAAGAGTATGTCATACCATATAACAATACCCAATAAGAATTCATAACTCTGAAGTTCATGTACTGCCAATGAGCGAGCTTCACATTTGATTTTAGGATCATTTACTGTGTCCGCAACTTCAAGAACTGCGTCCCTTACTGCTTGTGTTTGGTATCGGATGGGTTTAACACTTTCTACACGGCTTTCCCATCTAGTTTCACAGGACTTCTTAACAGTAATATAAGGAACATATTTGAGCACAATGTTCCATCGAGTAGGAGATGCTGCAAATATAGAATAGATTCTTCCAATTACACCAAAAAAAGTAATCGCCTTTGCAGAACATTAAGCCATATCTCCTAAGAGTAAATTTAAATTGTGGCATGCACATGGCATGAAAAATGCTGTAGGAATTAACTGAAGAATTCGAGCTTGGACACCATTATTTACACCCTTCATAATAGCACTGTTATCATACCCCTGGCCCCTGCAGTAATTTCAGTTCAAACCAAACTCATCCAGGGCTACCAAGAGACGGTCAGAGAGGTGTTTTCCAGTAGATGACACAGTTTCTATAAATTTAATGAAGTGTTCTTCCACTTTGAAATTTTCCTCTGAAATATTAACAAATCTAACGACCAATGACATTTGCTCCTGATGACTTAAATCGGAAGTGCAATCTAGTTTAACTGAAAAGTACTTTGATTTCTTAACATCGTCTACATTTGATTTTGTTACTTTAGATGCCATTAGATTAATGAGTTTATTCTGAATTTGGCTACCCAAATAATAATGGTCGTGAATTTCGCTATTTTTGATGTGTCTTAAATGCACTTGTAAAACAGGGTCAAGTTTTGCAATCATTTGTATCAACCCAAGAAAATTGCCATTGTTGAGTGAGTACAGAGTGTTGTTATCAACTCTAAATGCAAGGTTATGTTCAGCCAAATACTGAATAACATACACTGCTGGAAAGTGAAAAAAGAACACCAAGAAGGAGACGGCTGATACCAACGAAATTTATACAGCATAATAACGGAATACAGAGGATAACGTGGTCAAAACATTATGGCAAAATACAGCTGTATTTGCTGGTAAACTGAAAAATAACATTTCCGTGTAACATGGTTAATACGAGGTTGAACCGCCATGAACTCCGTCACACTGTGCAATTCTGGCATGGAGTTTGTCGTACAGATGTTGGATGTAAGTTTGGGGTATTGAGTTCCAAGCATCCTCAACCTGGACGCGTAAATCGGGGATGGTCGTGGCTGGCCGTGGAGACCGGATAAGTCGTTGTCCCATAAAATCCCACACGTGCTCAACGGGGGACAAATCCGGTGAACGTGCAGGCCATGGAAGTTATCTCACACCCTGAAGTGCATGTTATGTTGCACGTGCCATATGTAGGCGTGCATTTTCTTGCTAGAAAACACCACGATGGACCGACCTTACAAATGGCACAACAATGGGCTGAATGATGTTGTTGATGTAGGAAGTGCTGTTTAACGTACCCGGTACAAACACTAGTTGTGTACGGGAGTGATAGCTGATCGTTTCCCACACCAGGAGACCAGGTGTAGGCCCTGTGTGTCGCTGGTGGATGCAAGAAGTGTGGAGACGCTCTCCTGTGCGTCTGCAAACACGCATACGGCCATCGGAGGCTCCCAAGCAGAATCTGCTTTCATCACTGAACACGACAGATCGCCATTGCGTTCTCCAATGCAGACGTTGGTGACACCACTGCAGCCGTTCCTGACGGTGGGCTGGAGTCAGAGGTACACATGCCAGAGGCACATGTGCACGTAGTCCTGCATCCAGTAGACGGTTGCGGATTGTTCACACAGTCACCTCAGGTGCAACGGCAGCTCGGATTTGCGCCGCAGTGGATGTTCTGCTTGACAACGCCGCTCTTCTTATGTGTCGATCGGTCCGCTCATCAGTCCGTCTGTGACTCCCGGTTCCACGTCTTCTCGTGTGGGAATGTTCCTCGGACCATCTACGCCACCATCGTACCACCACCGATACTTCCCATCCAATTGGCTCCGCAATACGGCGATACGACCACCCGGCCTCGCGAAGTCCGACTAGACGACCTCGCTCAAAGTCCGATAACTGCTGAAATCGTACACGTCTTCCATGTCCAGGCATTGCAGCTTCTTCAGGGTCTTCACACGTGTCCGTACGCCGATGACTGATTACATTCACTTCGCTGTACTCCTTAAATACCTCCGACGATAATTTGCATATTATGCTGTGTTGTGGCGTAAGCGCTCACCGGTTGATCCCGAAATTAACATCACACCTACGTAAACTCGACCCCCTTAACGTATGTAAATTTCATGATCGTCTGCCAATTCCTTCTTGGTGTTCTTTTTTCACTTTCCGCCAGTGTATAAAATGCGTTTCAAGACTTCGCACCAATGCTGCTTTTCTTGAAAATTGAGTGACCTTTGTCTGTCGTCAATGGTGAGGTTTTTCGCAAATCTAAGCTCACACTCAGTCCACCTTTTGATACATTCTACATGATTTTGGGAAATTTCATGACTCTTCAACCTATGGCTTAAATGTCTCCAGTCGCAAAACCCTTCATGTGCTAACATGCCCCCCTTTGTGTTTCCGGATAATTTACAGCAAAAACAGAAAACTTTATCTTCTTTCTTTGAGTAAATCAACCACCTCCTGTCTACTGTTTCTCCGTTGTGTAAAATACGCTTATAGTGTTCTGGCGAAATGTGCCGCTTCTCGTCATCACTTAGGTAAACATAGTTTATCACACAAATCGGGCCCATTTGCAATATTACATCAAACTGTGTGTTATTTAAAACAGGCGACCCCTCACCTGGATCTGACAGTAGAACAAATTCTTCACTTGTTTGAAATGGTGAATCACATTCTTTCACATCAGACATTCATGTAAGCTGGCTAGACACTTGCAACATTGTTATTATTTGCTCTGACTTGAACCACATTCACATTATTATCACTGGATTCTTTATCTACAATGCAATTTTAAGCAAACCATGAACTGCTGGCCACAGAAACTGAAGCTGAAGGTAGTAAAAAAATTATCGAAGGCACCTTCCTGACTTTGTAAAAACCTTTCTCTTCTTTCCCTTTTCTTTGCTTTTTGATAACCTGATTCGAATTTACGGAACTTATCCCATTCTCTAGACATCTCAACTCAACTCACTTAACGCAAACTCTATTCTTAAAAAGTTAATTAGTTACATTCAAAGTAGAGAAGTGAACCTGGTTAAAATGTTAAAACAAGTACGAATGAGCAACCGAAGAAAGTTAATAGATCGCCCAACACAGCATCCAGTTGACTTCACACACACACACACACACACAACTGCTTTTGTTTTGGAAAAACACCTTGGGAAAATCCACAAAAAGTGGATCCCAAAACAGGTGGTAAAACTCAAAGAATGTTGCGACGTGATGTCCACTCACACTCGTCAATCACAGAGTTTCCAGCGGCGAGAAGAACATATATTTCTCTCGGCGCTGCACTTTGAATCAGGTAGAGGGAGTGTATGTATGACATCACTGTGATGTTGGTGTATGCAGACTAGTGGAGAACTGGGATGGTAATTCATTTGTTTTGAACTGTGGGATTTTTCTTTTTGTCTGTGTACTTAATGTTATATTTTTCTTTCTTTCTCTCTTTTGTTTTATTTTATCTTATTAATCCACTAGTGTAAGGCCCCTCAAAGCGCGAGGCCCTGTGCGGTAGCACGTGCCTCACACCCTTAACGGCATCACTGCTGTGTATTGTTTGTAGTAGTGATTTTTCAGTAGCACATGGCGGTCGTAATGATTGCCGTCGACATATTGCTGGGCCGAAGCATCAGAAACTTGGTGCTGGATTTGAAAACTTACTTATGTACAGTTAATTCTTTCTTTAAAGTTGATGATTCTGAATCCATAATGAAGGCCGAAACACTGTTTGCTAATTTCCTTATTGAGCATAACATTCCAATAGCGTGTAGTTACCACGTAGGACCATTATTTCATCGTATGTTCTTGGACTCTAAAATTGCGGGAAAGTACAGTACTGGCCGCACCAAGACAATAGCTAAAGTATCAACTTTAGCTCGTGCAACATCTCAGAAACTAGCCTTTTTTATGCAAAATGTTCCATATGCTGTTTGTACAGATGGCAGTAATGATGTTGGAACATCACAATTGTATCCCATTGTTGTTAGATATTTTAACACTGCATTTGGAAAAGTGATTTCAACATTACTGTGTATTGCTTCAAATGTTGAGGGATTCACAGGGGCATTAATTTTCAAGCTTCTGGATGATGAGTTTGTAGCGCGAAAATATTCCATGGAGCAAACTGTGTTGCATTTGGGAGTGATAATGCATCTGTACTGGTTGGTGTACACAAAGGAGTTAGCAAACACATTCTTCAGCAACAGGAAAATGTATTTGTGCAAGGTTGTCTATGTCATCTTGTTCATATTGCCGCAGAAAGAGCATGCACAAAAATACCAGTTGCCATAGATGAGTTCTTAATAGATATTTATTTTTATTTGAATAAAAGCTTCAAACGTCAGAAAGAACTCAGTTTCAAGAGATTTCTTGTGTTGCAACTAGAAAAAATTTAAAATACTGCACTACAAGGTGATTATCATTAAATAATTGTGTGGTGAATCTTTTGGAACAGTGGCCAGCTCTCGTAGCTTTTTTCCGAAATGAAAACCGCTTGCTTCAGCTGAACATAAGAAAAAAAACATTGTTAAAATAGTGTGTAAGGAAACTGATGTCAGCATATTAGAAGTTGTACCCTTAATTGATTGGCCAGTCAAAAAGCAAAAATTGGATAAAGGTCAACTTCAAGAAATGGTTAATTGCAAAGATAAGCATGTTCTCCCCTCATATAAAATAATGAAGGCCTCAGAAATTATTAGCAAAGCACACATTTCTCAGAACCAAAAAAAAAAAAAATAGTGAAAGAGCAAAGGCATCATCAAGTAAACAAAAGGGTAGCTTAAAGCTGGGAGACAGTAGGTTAAGTCGAATTTGTGCTATGTTTGAAGAATCTACTACTCAACTCTATTGTTTGTTTTTGAAGAACTCATTGCCTTTATTTGACAATGTGAACAATGCAATCTGAAAAACCATTAATACACTGGTTACGAAGAGAATTGCAAACTCTACTTACTGAATTATATGTTAGATTTGTCATCCCTGAATCGGTTGCTGCTTCAAAAGAAATGGCAGAGGTAAACTATTGTGATGTGAGAAATCATCGCAAGAATGATACCATAGTAATAGGTATTGAGACGAAACAATGCCTTGGGAAATTACTAAATGAGGAGAAAATAAATGAAGATGATGTAAACCAATTTTATTCTTCTGTTGTCAAGTTTTTCATAATTGCCATTGATTACATAGTGAAAACATTTCCCCGTGAAGATCCTATTTTAAAATATGCTGAGGTGGCTGATGTATCTTTGAGATCTAAAGTAACATTTGAATATGTTGAGTATTTTATAGAAAAGTTTCCCACAATTATATCTACAAGTGATGTTGATGAAATTGAGCTTCAGTTTCTGTGATACCAAGATGACAGATTTGATGACATTTTGAAATGTGACCAATTAAATTGACACAGTGTGGCACTTGATAAGCCAGATGAAAGATGGCAGTGGAGTTGCTAAATATGACTTGCTTGCAAAGGTAATGTTTTTAGTACTAGTAATTCCTCACACTAATGCAGAAAGTGAATGCATATTCAGCATTGTAAGAAAGAACATGACTGACTTTCGTCCAAATCTTTCTGACAAGCTTCTATCAGATTTGCTGGTGGAAAAAAATTGAATGATTTCTGCAGAAGAATTGTGTTATAAACAAGATTTTTCAAGAGATATGATCAGGGAGCTACAATCAGCTATTTCTGCTTCCCTGGCGAAGGACTCCAATTTATTAACATTACAAGTTCATTTCGTTTCTCACTAGCTTCTTGATTTTCCTGCAAAGTGAGTTAATTGCAATACAATATAAAAACTTAATAATTTTTAGTTATGTGCCAGGAATATGTTTATGTGAACTGTATTTTCGAGATTGAAATTTATGAGCAGGAATATTTAACTGAACAAAATGCTGATCTGTTTATGAGGTATGTTAAAATGTTGAAATTTTATATTTACTAATTTCAAATCATTTATACATTAAATTAGAAATACATTGTTGTATTTTTATTAAGTTGTAATTATTTTTTTAAAATTATTTCATACTTTTGTAAATAATGTGTAAAATATCAGGCACATTAGTACTCCTGAAGTTATGCTCGAAACTCCTGAAATTTACCTTAACACTCCTGATATGGAGTCTGTACGGTTGGCATCTCTGGGTTTGGAAGAAACCACAGCATGTGAAAAGTTTGCTCAGAGAAATCCAAGGTTGTTTGGTTCCGATTTAGCTGTGGAAGATGTGTGGCCATGCCAATACAAGTTAGAGTAAACACATAGAGCTAGAATAGACACAAATGTAATATTGTCAGTGGATTACTTGTCATGAAAACAGGAAGAATTCTTGGTGTCTTTCACTGCTCACAAGGGGTTTGGTTTTTCAATGATTAAACACCACAAAGTTTTTCTCAAACAATGGTAATGCAGTTCAAAAAAGATGCAGTCAGCATTCATTTATATCACATCTGTACACCTTGAAGATGTTCAGGGTTGGGAGGTAAAATACATAAACTATATTGACAAAAGTCACCTGACACCCCTTCAAAAGCAAATGAACGAATCTGCTGCATTGTTAAGATGTGCGGTACAGCTGCAAACGGTATAAAAACAAGGCTGCAGTTGACCGCAATCATATTGCACTGCGAGATTCAGTGAAAATGTCCCGATGGGAGGGAACTGACTTTGAGAAAGGAAAGATTGTTGAGTCTTATATTAGTGGGTTGTCCATAAGAGAAACCGAGAGGCGTTTAAACATACCAAAGCCAACTGTTTTGGATGTACTGAATAAGTGGAAGACACATGACATGCCTGCAGCAGCAAAACGTACCGGCAGACCAAAGAAAATCAGTGATAGAAGACATTGAAGCCTCAGGAGAGTCATTACAGCTAATCGACGGAGTACTGCTCAAGACAGTGTACAGGCGAGTAAAAATTCTGGAACCTCGGTATGGACATGTACCATTCGTAGAGAACTTCATTCCATGGGTTACCATGGTCGTGCAGCTGTTCACAAGCCTTTCATCTCTACTCAGAATGCTACTTGTCATTTAGCATGGTGTAAAGAACATTTATCGTGGACCGTAGATCAATGGAAACAGGTCTTATGGACTGATGAATCCAGATACACGATCCATCAGTCTGATGGCCGTGTGTGGGTATGGCAACAGCCGGGGAACGCTATTTGCCACACTGTACTTACTGTTCCTACTGTCAAGTTTGGAACTGGCAGTGTACTCATGTGTGTGTGTTTTTTTTTTTTTTTTTTTGTATTATGGTCCTGGCTCATTGTTATTGGGGTCAAACCTGTTAACCAGCACGTCTACCTCGATATTCTGGACAATTATGTCCTACCAACTCTGTGGCAATACTACGGAACCGAGACTTGTTGGTACCAACCGGATAATGCAGCGAGCCATAAAGCAAGGGCTGTTACGGCATGGTTTGACGATAATTCCATATCGTGTGTGGACTGGCCAGCACAGAGCCCTGATCTTAATCCCATAGAGCACCTATGGGATGAATTAGAGTGCTGCATAATAAGTTTGGAACCAAGGCCTACTACTAAGCAACAGTCAGCGGCAGCATTATGTACTGAATGGAAGTGGATACCTATCGCTGTGTTCCAAAACCTTGTGAAAAGCAGGTTTCGAAGGGTCAGTTCATTCATTAAGGCCAAAGGTGGACCAACACTATACTAATGTGTGTCAATAAATGCTATGTTGTGTTTCTCTTCTAGGTGTCCAGTGACTTTTGTCAATATAGTGTACATACTGACTATGAGAAAATGAATATATATATTATCATTGTCAAACATTGTCAATCCACTGCTGGATTAAGGTCTCCTCAAGTTTTCTCCACAACTGTCTGTCTTAAGCCACCCTCCTCCATGTTACTCCAGCATGTTTCGAATTTCATCCATCCATCTCCCATGTGGTCTTCTTCTGGATCTTTTTCTGTCCCTTGGTATCCAGTCTATGATTCTGGTTGTCCATCGGTGGCCGGTTCTTCTGGCAACATGTCCAGCCCATTGTCATTTCAGGTATTTTACTCTGATCATGATGTCTTCCACTCTTGTCATTTTCCTTATCCACGAGTTCCTCATTTTATCTTTCCTGGTTACACCAAGCATGCATCTCTCCATGTTCTTTCAGTTGTCTTCAGCCTTTGTATGTCTTTTTTTAGTTGAGGTCCTTGTCTCTGCTCCATTGTAAGAACTGGAAAGATGCATTGATAAACACTTTTCTTTAAAGACATAATGGCATATTGCTCTTGAAAATTGTATTGTTTGTTCCAAAAGTTCTCCAGCCAAGTTTTCTACGCCAATTGACTTTCTCATCAATGTGACCTTTGCTTCATATCTGTTGTCCAATGTAAATGTAGGTATCGGTTACCTTGAGCATTTCCCCATCAATCGCAAAATCTTCATTTCTTGTAAAAGTATTTTGCATCAGTTTTGTTTTCTGAAAGTTCATTTTTAAACCCATTTCTTTACTCTTGTCAGCAAGTTCCTGTATCATACTCCGCAGTTCTTAAGGGGTAGTTGCAAAAATGATTGTCATTAGCAAAACGAAGCTGAGGTAAATAATCTCCGTTAATCTGCAACAGTTAGCCCCCTGGTTTCCTCAGTGATTAAAAGACACTTTGCAATGTGGCATTGATAAGTTTCAATTCAATTCAATTCATTATTTTGCTGAGCAGAAAACCAGTGTTACAAAAATATCAAATGAAAAGAGCACAGCAAGGAAGCAGGGGGAAAGGCCAGCAAGGTCTGGCTGGGTCCCATGCTCCCCACACAAATTATACACTTAAGTCAGGAGTTAAAGTTACATACAAAACAGTGTCTCAAAAAAAAAAAAAAAACCCAAAAAATAAAAATAAAGATATATGAAAAGATGATAAACATTACAGTGATACCATTGAAAATCAATTTACATTGAAGTATACTAATCATAGTAATAATCACAGTTCCCCTCCACTGCAATCATCAATTTGAGGAGTCGCAAGTCATTATTTAGTTTTTTAATTTTTTTTTTTAAGTTTAAAGTTATTTAAAGAAGTCAGTTCTGTCGGTAATGAATTCCAGTAGTGTGGGCTAGTGTAATCTATACTCTGCTTCATGGTCTCAGTCTTCGGATGAATGGTGTCACCTTGCCTCACTCCCTCTCCAATTTTTATTGGTGCTGTATCCTCAATTATCCAAACCTTTGCACTTGCATTTTAATAGATGTTATTAATAATGCTAATGTAAGCATCTTCAATACTGCAGGATTTCAAAGCTAGTGTAACTGCTGATGGTTTCACAGAATCAATGGCATTTTCATAATTCATAAAAGCCATGCATAATAGGAGTTCATACTATATATATGGGATGCAAGGTCTAGTGATGCGCAATATGCAGCCTCTCCTTGACAAATGTCAACCCCGCCTTCTCGTGATGCATCCTATTTCCACTGAAGGGGCTCTGACGACCGATTAATAGCAGTATAACTATATCACCGGGATTAGAGGAAATGCTATCCCACACTGACAAACCTGTTCGGCCAGTGTGATGAGTTATGGCCAAACCCACCCAAATTAATTCACAACTCCAACCTTGACCCTCAGTCTCCAGTGGCTGGAATGTACCTGACCAAAGCAGTGGTTTGCTAAGGTATTGTCACATAACTTGAAGGAAACGATGGACATGGCTCAACCTAGAAAGCAAGCTGGATTAAAGAGTGGTTACAGCACTGTAGATCATATCCATGTACTGAGAGAACTAATGGAAACAGTGAATGCATACGAACTATTATGTATGGCTTTTATTAATTGTGAAAAGGCATTTGATTCCATGAAACTATCAGCAGTTATAATGTCTTTGAAATCCTGTGGTATTGAAGATGCGTACATTAATATGTTATTTATTACATCTATAAAAATGCAAGTACAAAGGTTTGACTGTTCAAGGACAAGGCACTTATAAAAATTTAAATAGAGTTAGACAAGGTGACACCATATCTCCTAAGCTCTTCAGTGCCACATTGCAGAATGTTTTCTGATCATTGAACTAGGAAAGCAAGGTTATAAAAAATTATTGGCTATTTAACCCACCTTCGTTTTCCTGACATCATTTTTGTAAGTAAACCCTCAGATTTGCGGACTATAGTCCAGGAACTTGCAAAAAGCAAAATTGATGTACAATGCTTTTAAGAGAATTGAAAATTAATCAGTTGATTGAACAAATCTAAAAGTAACCTATGTGTACCTTTACCTTTGACAACAGATATCAAGCAAGTGCACATCGAAGAAATTAATAGGCATATAAAAATTTAGTTAGAGAGTGTTTGGAAGAAGCAGTACAATATTCACAAGAGCAATTTAACATTATGTCTTAAAAGAAAAGTGTTTAATGAATGCATCCTTCCAGTTCTTACTTATGGATCAGAAACATAGGCCATAACTTAGCTAAAAAATATATTCGAGGTTGCAAAGCACTGAAAGAAGTATGGAGAGGTAGTTGGTGTAACCAGAAAGATAGGAATAATTCATGGATCAGGAAAATGACAGGAGTTGATGACATCATGATCAAGGTAAAATCCCTAAAATGGCAGTGAGATGGACATATTGCTAGAAGAACTCACCACCATTGGACAACTGAAATGCTCAACTGGATTCCAAGGGATGGGAAGAGATCCAGAAGAAGACTTATGGAAGCTGGGTGGATGAAAGTTGAAAGCATGTCAAAGTGCCATGTAGGAGATTGGCTCAAGACAGAAAGTTGTGGAGGAAACTTGGGGGAGACTATCCAGCAATGAATTGATAATGGTTGATTGTATATATACAGGGGTTGTCCAAAATAATGGAAACACCTTGAAACAATAGGTGTTACGCACCTAATATGGTGTGGGAGCACCCTTGGCATTTAAAACTGATTGAACCCCCCTTGGAATGGACGGATACAAGTCCTGGATGGTGGTAAGTGGTATGTTGAACCATTCTTCCTGCAGAAACTGCTCCAATTCCTTGAGAGACGCCGGAGGAGGATAACGGGATCGCACTCTTTTTTTCCAACACAGACCACAGGGGATCAATGATGTTTAAGTCCGGTGATTGTGCAGGCCAGGGAAGGTGTGCAACTTCATCTTCATGTTCATCAAATCATGAATGAACAGTTCGACTTCTGTGAATCGGAGCATTATCATCTTGAAAGGGGCAATCCCCTGACGGAAACAATGTCTGCGCCTATGAATGCACATGGTCTGCCAAAAGAGTGGCATAGTCACCACTAGTGATCCGTCCGTATAAGGTGATAATGGGACCTGCTGCAAACCACGAGGTCATGGCCCAAACCATTATGGAACCGCCCCCATGCTTCACTGTAGGAAGGAGACAGTCTGGGTTGTAGGCTTCTACGGGTGTTCTCCACACGTAAACCCGTCCTGTGGTGGGGAATAGTGAGAAACTTGATTCATCGGAGAACAAGACGTGTTTCCATTAATCCGCAGTCCACGTTTTATGTTCCTGGCACCACTAGTATCCGTTTCATATTCACCTGTGACACCAGGGGTTTTGCAATCGGAGCTCTGCCGTAAATATTGTGCTTATGCAATTCTCTTCGCACAGTATGGGTCGACACTAGGTTGTGGAGATGTGCATTAAGCTCAGCAGTCACTTTCGTCGCCGCGGTCTTCCTCCTTGCGGTCACAATCCCCTTATTGTCCTGTCTCTCGCAGTGAGTTTGGTTTTCCTTCCACAATTGTGTCTCACAGATGATGATGTGACATGAACATTGTATGCTGTCATGACCTTCGACACGGTACCTCTCGATACCCCCAATACTTATGCCACTGTGGTTACCGACGTACCAACCAGTCTGGCTCCTACAATCTGCCCTCTTTGGAACTCCGATAGGTCACTCATTGTGCCTTCATCTGGAACGAAATTATGCAAACACCGATTTACAATGCAATTACACAAACCATTGAGACTATAAGCTACACTTTTTTACAAAAAAATTGTACCTACATGTTCGTTTTACTCAAAAAGCAGCACATACCAAAGCCACTGTTTTCAGCGAGGTGTTTCCATGATTTTGGACAAGTCCTGTATATTGTTACTCTCCGGGTGTAGCGGAATCAAAAGAAAATAACATTTCAAGAATTTAGAGTGGTAGCTTGCCGGACACAGGCCATGCCCAGAAGGGAGACATTAGAATTTAGAAGAATGAAAGTCTTATTGGGGCGAGAGAATTTCTAACTGGAACTTATTAACCAGTCGAGAACAAATTTAACCGACACTCAGAGTAACTCAATTGGATTCAGGGGGTTGGCACAAGACATGAGATATATTAAATCAATTAAAGGAAAAGATAAAGGAGAGGTCAATTTAAATACGCAATGTAAACACGCACATCGAGCAGCCTCGATTTGGGCCTTGAACTGCTAACTGCCTAATTCAGTTCCTTATTCATTCAATTTTAGTGAAATCATACCAATAATTACTGTAATGAAGATACTCCTCTTGTTATTCCATTACCATGGAAACAGACTATCGAGCCTTATGTTTTGACAGAATAACTTCACCTTGTTCGACCTCGCCATCAACGTCATATCCTTGTACTGAGCCCCGCACGGGGATAACTGGTTTTCCAGTTATTTGGGGAGCTGCGCCCCCACGGCCCGAGCTGACCATGTGACGGATCATTTTTTCATTTCGTTTTGTACGATTATGTAACCGAAGGGACAGCTGTTTATCCAGCTGCTGGGGGATGGCGTCCCCACGGCCCGAGCCGACATGTACTATATGTGATGATTTTCACATTTTTTATGTTTTTTGTTTTTTCACTTTACACTCTCCCGCCTCAGTTGTAGGTCGCTGAGGTTGTGATTATGCGCCAGCTCTGGATTTTAGTTTCTCGTTTTCTATCCTATCTTCTCCATTTCATGTTCCTTTCTTTGTTCTTCCGAGCTGGTTAGCTAGACCTACCTGCACGTTTGCCGTGTGCGGTGACCCGTAAGGTGGAAAAGGGGATGCTGAGGTTTCTGGAGGCCAGGGTGTTGTCGCCAGTTGCCAACACTCCTCTTTGCCCCCTGCTTCACCCTAAACGGGCGGCTGGGAACTAACCCACTCCTAGTCAATGAGGTCTGTGGCCGAGTGGATCCCAGACCTCTAACGGCTTGTCGTTTCGCACGACAGGGTGCGTCTGGGGATAGGGTGGGCATGCCAAAGGGGTGTTCCCCAGGCATGGGAAAGTCTGGGTGCACGCCGAGCGCATGTCTGCCCTATCAACTTGCCATATCCGCTTCCTATCCCTAGAGCCGTGTCCTGCGTCCACTTGGGCTTGCGGACCTCCGGCTCTCCCTCGTTGGACTCGATTGTGGGTGGGGAAGTCGGCGGACGAATTATTAATTTTTTTCATGAATGAAAATAAAATTTCCCACGAACCAAAAGCAAAAGAGGTATGGAGGAAGGCTCATCCCCTTCTGCAAAAAAAAGCATGTGCCTGGTTGTTCGAATGCTCGTTTCTTTTTGTGCACTCATTGGACCCTTCAAAGCCGTTGAGTGCCAAAAGTCCATTTTGGATAAATAAAGCACTTCAATCCATTGCAAGCTCTCCTAAGAGCGTAAAGAAGCTCCAATCTGGAGATCTTCTGGTAGAAATGTCCACTGTGGCCTACTGTTCCACACTTATTAACACCACCACGCTGCTTGAGACTCCAGTCAAAATAACACCCCATGGATACCTAAATTCATCTCGAGGTGTTGTCTCCTCTCAGGACCTCGTTGAGTGTACTGAGGAAGAACTGAGGAGTCAACACGTTACGGGTGTGCGGCGTATTCTCTTTAGGCGGAATGGGCAGTCCGTCCCATCCCGGAACATCATTCTAACTTTTAATAGCCCTTCCCTGCCTACGTCCATCAAGGCAGGGTATCTTCACCTTGAGATACGTCCGTACATCCCTAACCCGTTGAGATGTTTTAGGTGTCAGTCTTACGGCCATTCTCAGCAGTCGTGCAGGAGCAATCCTAGGTGTGGACGCTGTGGTGACACAGAGCATCTACTTTCAGAATGTGTGGCCGAGGCCAAGTTTTGTGTGAACTGCAAGGGTTCACACGCAGCATCAGCCAAAGATTGGCCCAAGTGGAAGGAAGAGAAAGAAATCCAAAGGCTGAAAACAGTTGAGAATATTTCCAATCCTGAGGCCAGAAGAAGAGTAGTTCCAGTTTCTTCCGATCGCCGATCTTATGCATCGGTGGTGGTTGCCAAATCTACGGTTGCTATTCAAACCGACATTCAGATCCCTGTTAAATGTCCCTACAAGCTGGACGATATCATCGCAGCCGGACTGGAGGCACTCCAGTCTCGAGCTAATGGTCTGAAAGCGCCACCCACCACCAGCAAGGGAACTCAGGCCACTTCTTCTAACAAAAAAAACCAAAGCTCAGGATAAGAAAAGCATTTCTTCTCCAAAATCTCAGCAAACGACTCAACGTCGTGCGCCTCTCGTTAAGACACTTGGGACAAAGCATGCTCCCATCTTGGCCCCTGGTCACACGCCTCCAGATCTGGGGGAACCCCCATCAGAGGTGATGGAGCCTGACTCCGTTTGATCATTTTCATTTGACTTTTATAACCATGGCTTCAATCATTCAGTGGAACTGTCGAGGTATTCGGACGAGTTTTGATGAAGTGAAACATCTGCTTTCATTTTACTCTCCGGTGTGCCTTTGTCTACAGGAGACGAAGCTTAAACCATCAGACCTGCTTTCAGTTCGAGGCTACAGTGCGTATCGGACAGATAATGCATCGGGAGACATCGCCTGTGGGGGAGTCGCTATTCTTGTCCCTCACAGTGTTCCGGTGTCTTCCGCTGCGATATCAGCAACTTAGCAGGCCGTGGCGGTTCGAATATCTGTGCCTGTGTCTCTTACTGTCTGCAGTGTCTATCTGCCGCCGGACGAGAACGTGAGCGTCTCTGTTCTGGAGAGCTTGGTTGATCAGCTGCCTTCACCCTTTCTTCTTTTGGGTGACTTCAATGCCCATCATCATTTATGGGGTAGTGTCAGCATCAGCACGAGAGGTCGTCGCATAGAGTCTCTTCTGTCCTCGGCCTCTCTGTGCCTTTTTAACACCGGTGCTGACACGTACTTCCATGAGCCGACAAGATCCTTCAGTGCGATCGATTTGACCTTGGGATCACCATCGATTATTGCTGATTAGTCGTGGACGGTGTGTAATGACCTCCACGGGAGCGACCACTTTCCGATTTTGCTCTCGCATCATGCGAACATGCCATCTTCTGCCTCCCGCCCTCCTCGGTGGAGGATGGAGCGTGCGAGATGGAAGGTCTTCACACCGTCAGCATTGATATCTTCTGCAATGGTGACCCAAGAGTCAATCGACGCAGCGGTTTTTGAAGTCACAAATTGTATTCTTCAGGCAGCTGATCTTTCTATACCAAAAACGTCTACGACACTCTCCAGAAGTCCGAAGCCTTGGTGGACCTCTGAATGCGCAGCGGCTAGAAGAGCTCAACATAAGGCCTGGTCTACGTTTCGGCGTTATCCAACCGATGATGATCTCGTTACATTCAAACGAGCAAAATCCTATGCTCGGTTGGTGCGTCGACGTAGCAAGAGGGAGTCTTGGATCCAGTATGTTTCATCTCTCACTTCACGTGCCAGTTCGAAAAGTGTGTGGGACAAGATTCGTAAGATCCGGGGTAACTACAGCTCTCACCAGATCTCCATTCTCGAGAGTAACGGCTGCACATACGCTGAAGTCGGGGAGATTGCTGACTGTTTAGGGGAGGCGTTTGCCATCGTGTCGAGTGACCTGGCGTATCCTTCCTCCTTTCTGAGGATTAAATCCACTGCGAAACGCCAGAGAATCTCCTTTGCGCCTTTTAACGACACTAGTTATAACTCCCCTTCAGCATGGTTAAACTCAGGGTGGCTCTGTATCGGTCCGGCGCTACATCTGTCGGTCCCGATGGCATCCACTATGACATGCTCCGTCATCTCTCGCAGTCGTCTCTCGAGAATCTCTTAATCTTGTTTAATCGTATTTGGTCGGAGCACAGTTTCCCGGAATCTTGGCGAAAAGCTTTTGTTCTGCCTTTTCCCAAACCTGGCAAGGATCCCAAGTCTCCCTCTAGTTAGCGTCCAATTGCTCTCACTAGCTGTCTGTGTAAAGTTCGTGAACGCATGGTTAATTCCCGGTTGCCGCCCTGGTGGCGCAGTGGTCTAAGAGATGGCCTCTGATCATTCGTCCGAACAGGGTCCGGGTTCGAATCCCGGTGAGGCATGGATGTTGTGTTTGTCTTACGGCACTGGCTCTCTCCCTTCCCTGGAACCAGTGACCCTAAATTAGGGACGGGCGACTGCTTGTAGCCCATTGAGTTGCTCACGGTGGTCGTTAAACCTCCAACCAAAAAAAAAATCCCGGTTAGTTCATTTTTCAGAATATCATCAAGTATTTTAACCATCACAAAGCGGCTTTCGCCGTCATCGTTCACCTCACGATCCTCTCCTGCACCTTGAGACATCTGTGCGCGAGGCGTTCGTGCGTAGGCAGCACCTGGTTTCTGTATTTTTTGATATTGAGAAAGCCTATGATCGAGCGTGGCAGCACGGAATTATCCGTGACCTCCACGCATGCGGGTTGCGAGGAAATCTTCCAACCTTCGTTGTAAATTTCCTTCGCAATCGGGTGTTCCAGGTGCGCCTGGGTACGACGCTCTCGGCACCGTTCCATCAAGAACAAGGTGTTCTCAAGGCTGCATTTTATCTGTCACATTGTTCATCCTCCGCATTAATTGTCTTTTCATAAATCTTCCTCCTGCGGTTTCGGCTACTGTTTATGTTGATGACTTGCACGTTTTCTGCTCGTCATCAAGCATGCATTTTATTGAAAGGAAGTTGCAGTCTGCAATTAACCAGATCTTTAAAGCGGCGAATAGCAATGGTTTCGTTCTTTCTCCCGTCAAGACAGCGTGTGTCCATTTCTGCCGGAGGCGCGGCCTCCATCCTGACCCAGAGCTGTATTTATACCGTGCAGACATGCCAGTTTTGCCCGAGACCAAGTTCCTTGGATTGACCGTGCGCAGTTCAGCGGCTAAAGACCTCCTGTCTGCGGGCTCTATCCATTCTTAAGATCCTTTCGAGAGTCTCGTGGGGTGCAGACAGGGTGTCGTTGATTCGCATTTACCATTCTCTAATACGGTCGAAACTGGATTATGGTTGTATCGTGTATGGCTCTGCTCGTCGTTCCGTTCTCCGGCCTTTGGACACTATTCACCATCAAGCACTGCGTCTTTGTTCGGGAGCATTTCGAACATCTCCGATTCCCAGCCTTTACGCTGACGCGAACGAACCATCGCTTGAATTACGTCGTCTGCAGCTGTCTATTCAATTCTACTTGAAACTTAGATCTCTTCCAGACCATCCTTTATACGATGCAGTTTTTCATCCCCAGCATGCTCGTTTATTCGAGAACCGGCCCTCGTGCATTTCAACCTTCGGTCTTCGTATGGCGGCCATAGCTCGTGATGTAGGGCTCGACTTCTCACTTGTTGGAGAGACCAGGGGCTTTGGGGATCCTCCATGGCACCCACTTGGTGTCATGGTTGATACCACCTTTACCTCTTTCGATAAATCCTCAACCCCTGCGTCAGTGTACCAGCAGCTCTTCGCTGAGCACCGTGCCCTCAATTCTGACTACACTCCCATTTTCACTGATGGCTCCAAGATGCATGGAGTCGTTGGATCCGCGGCTGTCTGTGTAGATGACGTTTCAATAGCGCGGATCCCAGCTGAGGCCACGGTGTTTTCGGCGGAGATGCATGCTGTTTATCTCGCCCTTCTCCATGTTCAGTCGGGTTCTTATCATCGTGCTATGGTCTATACAGATTCCTTAAGTGTCCTGCAGTCTTTTTCATTTGCAGATTGCCGTGACCATCCTGTTCTCTTGGATGTGAGACAGTTACTTCGTTGTTTGCTCGGGGCCGGTCTTCATGTTCAGTTTTGCCGGATTCCTGGGCATGTTGGAATCTCGGGTAACGAGTGTGCTGATGCGGCTGCTAGATCTGCTTCCTCTTTGGTCGTCACACCCTTGCCACTGTATCACCGGGATTTCCGCTTTATATTTCGCCACCATATCAAGCGAACGTGGCAGGGTCTGTGGGACCAACAGGTGGAAAATAAACTGCATCGTATTAAACCTAATCTTGAAGTCTGGAAATCCTCATATCGTCGGAACTGTAGGGAGGAAGTGGTGCTTGCGCGTCTCCGCATTGGGCATTGTCGTTTCACTCACCGCTTTTTGCTGTGTGGCGACACTACGCCGATGTGTGAGACGTGCAATTGCCGACACACCATCACTCATCTTCTGTGTAGCTGTGTTCGTTTTCGGGATGTACGTTTTCATTTCTTTCATTCTCATTTGTTGACCGAGGACGCCGCTACACTGCAGCGGCTCCTCAATGACCACTGTGATACTGTTGCCGTGTTTTCATTTTTTAAAGAAATTGACTATTTTAAACGTATCTAGATTTTAGCCTTATCGTCATCCTCATTTCTCAGTTTTACTGAATCAGCTAGATTTTAATCATTGTATCATGTTTTTAATATTGTTTGTTTCATTATCTTTTTTAGCCCTTCCATCGTTCTCATTTTCAGTTGTTTTTTTTTTAATTGAAGGTTTAACGACCACCGTGAGCAACTCAATGGGCTATAAGCAGTCGCCCGTCCCTAATTTAGGGTCACTGGTTCCAGGGAAGGGAGAGAGCCAGTGCCTTACGACAAACACAACATCCGTGCCTCACCGGGATTCGAACCCAGACCCCTTTCGGACGAATGATCAGAGGCCATCGCTTAGACCACTGCGCCACCGGGGCGGCCATTTTTCAGTTTTACTTGATCAGCCTGATTTTAAGCTTTTTACCACGTTTTTAATACTGTCTGTTTGTCTT
This sequence comes from Macrothele yani, assembly GCA_039090855.1. Classification (NCBI taxonomy): domain Eukaryota; kingdom Metazoa; phylum Arthropoda; class Arachnida; order Araneae; family Macrothelidae; genus Macrothele; species Macrothele yani. The sequence continues at coordinate 23,635,060 of CM077015.1, forward strand.
GTGTCTGGCGCTCTTCGGCCAAACATGGCCCTTGCGCCATAAAAATTAACCAACCAACCAACCAACCAACCAACCAACCTTGTACTGAGCTTGCGCCATTCATACCAATCTACGGATTCTTTTTTAGCAGTCGCCCGTCCCTAATTTAGGGTCACTGGTTCCAGGGAATGGAGAGAACCAGTGCCGTAAGACAAACACAACATCCATGCCTCGCCGGGATTCGAACCCGGACCCCGTTCCGACGAATGATCAGAGGCCATCGCTTAGGTATTGCGGCACGGATTCTTTGGACATTATATCTAGCAACTACTGACACGCTCGCTCTTCACTACATCTGATGATGATCCTGATGCGGGATTGAAAGGACATAATGTGTTTTTAACTACCATCTTTTAATTTGTGATTGCTATGTGTTGTCTTTTGTGAATCGCTTATTTTATTATCATCTCATCGTGCAATAAACGGCTTAAACCTTCAATTTTCTTCGTTACTGTGCACATTTCATATTTATTATTACAATTTTAGTGAGTTCTCGTAGGCTTCAGCCCTACATTCTGAGTTATCTTTTCTACCTGGTAACAGTCAAAATAATAGAAAATATTTTTTTATTTACAGTTTGTGTAGAGTGATACCTGTATATCCATGTTAAAGTTGACCCGCGGTGAAATGTGCAGGGCCGCCCTGGTGGCAGAGTGGTCTAAGCGATGACTTCTGGTCATTCGTCCGAGATGGGTCCGGGTTCGAATCCCGGTAAGGCATGAATGTTGTGTTTTTCTTACGGCTCTGCCTCCCTTCCATGGAGTCCGTGGCCCTAAATTAGGGACGGACGACTGCTTATTGCCCATTGAGTTGCTCATGGTGGTCGTTAAACCTCCAATCAAAAAGAAATTGCGCAGGCACTAATTCATAGATCACCGTTGATTTACGACTAAGCTCGAACCACAAAAAAAAACACACACACAAACATGATGGTGGATGAGACTGTTTTCACACGTTCATTAGGCTGATGTGAAATATCCGGGAGGGGTGCAAACACAGTGAACACCATCTCACTGCTCTGCAGGTGCAGAATGGTCTGTCTGTCTGGAGTTGAGCCTCCCGCACAGTGATTATTCGGTCTGACTTCGTCATCGAACGCTCGTTGATGAAAGTACGTCTTCCATCCAGGACTTTCCATAGAACTGTCCTGTCAGGGTTATTGATGAACAGGCCAAGTAAATCCTAGCACGGACGCCTTTTACTTGACACAAGCGAATCTTTTCACTTTGCCCAGTAGTAAATTACTGGCCACCAATGAGTCATCTGTCATGCTACTCCAAGCGCCTGGAATTCTTCACTTGGTTTCCATATTGGGACTTTCTGTCTAAACTTGATACATGCAGACAAACTTCACTTGGTCTCAGAAAGTAGTTCTTTCTTTACACACAGTCTGCATATTCCTCAGCCTCTCAGGAACAGACAGCTGCAGGGTCCCCCAGACCTACTAAAAACGAGTCCCTCTCTCTCCCCCAGAGCAGTTATGAGACTCACTTTTCATCACATCCTTCCCTTGCTCGCTCCTACAATTTACACAGGCCTAATTTATTACAAAAAGCTTTCTGTGCAGATGCAATATGCAGAGACTGGGCACAACGTATTTGGGAAGCCTGTTTCTTTGACCCCTTTTAGCCGAAATCGAATAAACTATCTTCGAGATCCCCTTCTGTCATTGATAAGTGGTTTTGTTTCGGATAGAAGTGGGAGCTAATGGCCTCCATCTCCCGCTACTGTTTGCGCTGCTGAGGGAGTTCTCTTCGGGCTGATAGCCGCCCCCTGCTCATCTAACCTTAGGGGGTAGGCTTTTAACAGTCCTCTTTCTCGTCGGTAAGACGTTCTGTCTCCCTTCTTTCAAGAGCTTAGTTTATTACCTCAGGCTGTTGGCTGCATTTACCATCAACAATTACACTCACATTTTATCCCTTTAATATTTCCTAGGCCTCTTGGCTAACACTTCGTTGTGATTTCCGAAATGTTCTAACAATTAATCCTCATAATTAATTTAGCACAATTTACATAAGTAATTTGCTCTTATTAATTTTATTTATGTTCACTTAAATAACATACCTGATTTGGGAGCTCTACCTTGTGGCTAATTAATTTAATCACCCTCAAAATTATGCTTCAATATATATATGCACAATATATATATATATATATATATATGTACAGTGAATCGAAACAGTACTCGCCCAAATTTTCACTCGATGCCTTAATGAAGGAAAGATTCCTGAGGATTGGAACACCGCTACAATGATCCTGCTACATAAAAAAGGTGACATTGAGGATCTCGGAAACTACAGACCTATCAGCCTCCTATCAGTAGTTTATAAAATCTTCACTAAAGTTCTTTCACACCGCTTGAAGGTAACACTGGACATGGCTCAACCGAGAGAACAAGCTGGATTCAGGAGTGGCTACAGCACAATAGATCATATCCACGTACTGAGAGAACTAATTGAAAGAGCGAGGGAATATGAACTTCCATTGTGCATGGCTTTTATCGATTATGAAAAAGCCTTTGATTCGGTGAAACCATCAGCAGTTACAATGGCTCTGAAAACCTGCGGTATTGAAGATGCATACATTAATATTATTAATAACATCTATGAAAATGCAAGAGCAAAGATTAGGCTGTTTGAAAATACAACACACATAAAAATTGGAAAGGGAGTGAGACAAGGTGACACCATATCTCCGAAGCTCTTTAATGCCACATTGGAGGGTGTTTTTCAGTCACTGAGCTGGGAAAACAAGGGGATAAAGATTAATGGAGATTATCTAACCCACCTTCGTTTTGCTGATGACGTAGTCATTTTTGCAACTAGCCCATCAGAGCTGCAGAGTATGATCCAGGAACTTGCTGACAAGAGTAAAGAAGTGGGATTAAAAATGAACTTTCAGAAGACAAAAGTGATGTTCAATGCTTTTACAAGAAATGAAGATTTATCGATTGATGGAGAAAAGCTGGAGATAACAAACACGTACGTTTATCTTGGGCAACAGATATCAAGTGAGGGTCACATTGATGAAGAAATTAATCGGCGTACAAAACTTGCCTGGAGAGCTTTTGGAAGAAACAGCATAATTTTCAAGAGCAATATGCCATTATGTCTTAAAAGAAAAGTGTTTGATCAATGCATCCTTCCAGTGCTTACGTATGGTGCAGAGACGTGGACCTTAACTAAAAGAGACATACAAAAGCTGCAGACAACTCAAAGAAGCATGGAGAGGTGCATACTTGGTGTAACCAGGAGAGATAAGAAGAGGAACTCGTGGATCCGAAAAATGACAAGAGTGGAAGACATCATGATCAGAGTTAAATCCCTGAAATGGCAGTGGGCTGGACATACTGCCAGAAGGACAGATCATCGATGGACAGCCGAAATTTTAGATTGGATTCCAAGGGACAGGAAAAGACCCAGAAGAAGACCACATGGGAGATGGGTGGATGAAATTCGAAAGTATGCAGGGGTGACATGGAGGAGACTGGCACAAGACAGACCGTTGTGGAGGAAACTTGGGGAGACCTTCGTCCAGCAGTGGATTGATAATGGTTGACAACGATGATGATGATGTTATGTACAGTAAATTCCAGTTAATTGGGCCATCGATTAATCAGAGCAGCCATTTATTTATTTGGGACAATTTTTGAGGAACGTCCCAAATTAGATCTTTGGGGTAAAGCTTCATATAATCAGGGCAGCCGTTTAATTGGTCCTAAGTGTCCCAATTAAACGGAATCTTGGTCTGCGCCTAGAGCTACTTTAGAATGTAATTCATGTCGTAACAGTATTTCTTCCATACGGCACACATCCCCAGACCACTGAAACATGTTTTCATTAGATTTAACATCTGCAGAAAAGTTAGCCGCTCAGGTTTAATATTTAATCGATTAAGGTTTCAAGATCACAGCTTAATGTAAGCGCGAGAAAAGCCATTTTAAATGTGAAATGCTGATACATTAATAACCGGTGTAACCGCCAGAATGTTGAATGCAAGCACGCAAACGTTCATGCGTTGTGTCGTACAGGTGCTGGATGTCAGTTTGTGGGATGGAGTTCCATGCCTGTTGCACTTGGTCGGTCAATACAGAGACGGTTAATGCTGGTTGGGGGGACGCTGGAGTTGTCGTCCAATGGTGTCCCATACGTGCTCGATTGGTGAAAGATCTGGTGATCTAGCAGGCCACGGCAACATGTCGACACTCTGTAGAGAATGTTGAGGTACAACAGCGGTATGCGGGCGAGCGTTATCCTGTTGGAAAACACCTTCGTGAATGGCAGCACAACAGGTTGAATCACCAGACCGACGTACAACTGTGCCGTCAAGGTGCGTGAGATAACCACGAGAGTGCTCCTGCTGTCATAGGAAATTGCTCCCCAGACTATAACTCCAGGTGTAGGTCCAGTGTGTCTCGGCCGCAGACAGGTTGGTTGCAGGCGCTCACCTGGCCTCCTTCTCACCAACATACGGCCATCACTGGCACCCAGGCAGAACCGGCTTTCATAAGAAAACACAACAGATCTCCACTCCGTCCTCCAATGAGCTCTAGCTTGACACCACTGACGTCGCAAACGGCAGTGGTTTGGAGTAAGTGAAATGCACGCTACAGGGCGTCTGGCTCGGAGCTGTCCTTCAAGTAACCGATTTGTAAGAGTTCGTTGTGTCACTGTGGTAGCAACTGCCGCTCAAATTGCTGCCGCAGACGCGGTACGATGCGCCACGGCCATACGCCGTACACGGCGGTCTTCCCTCTCAGTAGTGCCACGTGGCCTGCCGGAACCCGGTCTTCTTGAGGCAGTACCTTCTCTTGACCACCGCTGCCAACAATCATGCACAGTGCCTACATGCCTGCCAAGTCGTTCTGAAATATTGCGGAAAAAAATCCACCTTCTCGTAGCCCTATTACACGACCTCGTTCAAACTCCGTGAGCTGTTGATAATGGCTTCTTCGTCTTCTTAAAGGCATTCTTGACTAATATCAACACCCTACGTCGAATCTCAACGATAACTAACGCTCACGAACGTTACAGCGCGTATTTACAGCAAACCTGCTTTGCATGTTCCGCGGTGCGCTACTAGCGCCACAGGTATGCGCCGAGCGCGAAATTTGCATAGACGTCATCTTACAGATGTACTCTCACCGCCTACCAACTGTCGTTTATCTAACACAACCCCTTCTTGGTGTTGGGATTTTTTTCCGTCAGTGTATATGCAGCAGGCCCGTAACTAGAGGGGGGCAAGAAGGGCTGAGCCCCCTCTAGCGGTTCTCAGAGCCGCCCCCTAGCGATATCCAGACTTTTATAAATTTTAAAGTATCTCTTACACGACCAATGTTTCCGCATAGCTAAAATTATTGAGAATCCGGCTTCCCCCTATTAAAAGACAGTCCTCCACCCTCTTAACGACCATCTTTGCTTAAGGACCACTGCAGAAAAAATATTTTGTCCTTACCATTCCCACTTGTGACGTACCTGCCAGCAGGACGCACACGACATAAAGGCAGATAGGAATCAGAACAAACGTCCGCGTAGCTCAATTGGTAGAGCAACTTATTCCGGAATGAGGGGACCCGGGTTCGAATCTTGGCGTGGACAGAAATGACGGAGAAATTTACTTCGTTATAATGGCGCCCGAACTATCCGGATGACCCGACCGTTCAAAATCTCGCAATGGTGTGATGTTATTTCCACACCGCGAGATAGGAAAAATCAGAGAATCCCTTCTCCAGCGCTTCGCAAAATCAATGTGTGTGACGTTGCGTTCCACACACCAGACTGACTGGGAGTTCTCACGTGCACGTTCTACAGTGGATGGCTGCCTGCAACGATTCATGGTCACGGCTGACCCATGGGCCTTGCCCCCGGCCCTCTTTCGGGGGGAGATGTGACGTACCTGCCAGCAGGACGCACACGACATAAAGGCAGATAGGAATCAGAACAAACGTCCGCGTAGCTCAATTGGTAGAGCAACTTATTCCGGAATGAGGGGACCCGGGTTCGAATCTTGGCGTGGTCAGAAATGACGGAGAAATTTACTTCGTTATACACTGAAAATTTTCTCCCTACCCTGGACCCATGAATAAATACAAATCTGCTAAAGTATGTAGAGGTCACATTAAATGGCTACAAAGCTTCATCCTCCCTGGAAGTGAGTGGGGGCGGGGGCGCAGGAGTTCTTGAGGATGACAGGCAGTTGTAGTAACATTACCTAAAGAAAAAACAAATACCCAGGTTCCACACTTCCTACAGAGCTGAAAAACGGAGTGACAGTTTAAAGTTTAAACTCATCTTAACTGATGCACTCCCTCTTTTTTTCTTCAAGGAAATCATCCTGCTGCATGTTCAACTAAAACCTTCCCCCAACGCCCTATTTAGCAACCAACCCCTCTGAAGGAACGTTTCTTGAAGAACCAGGCCAACTTATCTAATGAGTTAATTTAAGGGAGCACATGATCAGCTGTGCTGGTGTGGAGATTGAAAGCAAATTTTTCACCCCAGTATCCATTGTAGAGTTCTAAAAAGAGTCAGTACTCCCTGGTCTGGTTTTCGTGTTTTTATCTACGAATTTTGTTCCTCGGTTTGCTTATGGTTTATTTTGTTTAGAAAACATTTTGAGTGTTTATCTAATCATTGTTTGAAAATTGAAATCTGTTTGAAGTATGCGGAAAGTTCAGTTCTGTTGTATAAAATGTCTTTATTAAAATACTTTAAAAGAAAAAGTGCCGAGAATGAGGACAGCAGTGAAGAACAAGAAAAAGCTGCTTTTAGTATAATCCCTGATAGTATGCAGGATAATTATTCACTTATTGAGTTTAATGTGATAAAGCTACCCGACAGTAAACAAATGAAGACGGGGCAATATCCCAAAAATGAATATGACAGAAGTTTTGAAGGTGACTGGTTACGTAAATATGTTGAATGGCTGGAATATTCAGAAGAATTGGACAAGGTATTTTGTAACGCTTGCAAGTATTATCAACCTACTGGGACAAAAAGAGACAGCGTATATAACTACGGGATCTCATTATTGGGAAAAAGCACCTGACAAGAAGAAAGGATTTCCAGCTCATGAATTGACGAAAAATCATTTAAATGCTGTTGCAAAGTAGGAAGAAAGAAAAATAAGAGGACGGCGTAATCAGTCAGTTTCGTGTTTAGTAAATGATAAAGTTCTAGAAGGGAACCGTTATTATGTTTCATCCATCACGGAAATTATATAATTGCTTACTACTAATCAACTACCCTTAAGAGGTACTTAATATTGAAGAGAACTCAGAAGATGGGTTATTTATAAAAACCTTTGAATATACACTTAAAAAGGACCAAAAACTTTTAGATATTTCTAAAACAATTCCCCAAAATGCATCCTATTTATCCCCTAAAATGCAGAATGATATGATTCATGTTATGGCTGATATGGTGAAAAATGATATTGCTGAAAATGTTTTAAATGCAGACGTTCCTTGGTACACATTATTTATGGATGGAAGCCGTGACAAAAAAAATGGGAGAAATAGCTTTTGGAATCAGATTTGTTCAAAATGGAAAAGTTTTAGAAAAAACTTTTATCAGTTGAGATGGTGAACAGCAGTGATGCAAAATCATTGGCTAAGATGGCACTCGATTTATTAGAAGCCTGCAAAATAGATACTAAGTATTTACTTAGTCAATGCTATGACGGAGCCAGTGTCATGTCTGGTGGAAAAGGTGGCGTCCAGGCTATCTTGCAAAATAAATTAAATCGGAAGATCCCCTATGTTCATTGCTACAACCATAGATTACATTTAGTTGTAATGAAAGTAATAATGATAGATGAAATTCAGTACTTTTTCAGCTAGAGCACAGCCTTTTATAATTTTCTCAAGAAAGGAAATATCCATAACATACACTGACGGGAAAAAAAATCCCAACACCACGAAAAAATAGTTGTAGAGGAATGAAATTGCAGCAATACATTCGTATAGGTAACATATTTAATCGATTAAGGTTTCAAGATCACAGCTTATTGTAAGCGCGAGGAGAGCCATTTGAAATGTGAAATGCTGGTACATTAATAACCGGTGTAACCGCCAGAATGTTGAATGCAAGCACGCAAACGTTCATGCATTGTATTGTACAGGTGCTGGATGTCAGTTTGTGGGATGGAGTTCCATGCCTGTTGCACGTGGTCGGTCAATACAGGGACGGTTAATGCTGGTTGGGGTGACGCTGGAGTTGTCGTCCAATGATGTCCCATACGTGCTCGATTGGTGAAAGATCTGGTGATCTAGCAGGCCACGGAACCATGTCGACACTCTGTAGAGCATGTTGGGTTACAACAGCGGTATGCGGGCGAGCGTTATCCTGTTGGAAAACACCCCCTAGAGTGCTGTTTATGAATGGCAGCACAACAGGTTGAATCACCAGACCGACGTACAACTGTGCCGTCAGGGTGCGTGGGATAACCACGAGAGTGCTCCTGTTGTCATAGGAAATTGCTCCCCAGACCATAACTCCAGGTGTAGGTCCAGTGTGTCTCGGCTGCAGACAGGTTGGTTGCAGGCGCTCACCTGGCCTCCTTCTAACCAACACACGGCCATCACTGGCACCCAGGCAGAACCGGCTTTCATCAAAAAACACAACTGATCTCCACTCCGTCCTCCAATGAGCTCTAGCTTGACACCACTGACGTCGCAAACGGCAGTGGTTTGGAGTAAGTGGAATGCACGCTAGAAGGCGTCTGGCTCGGAGCTGTCCTTCAAGTAACCGATTTGTAAGAGTTCGTTGTGTCACTGTGGTAGCAACTGCCGCTCGAATTGCTGCCGCAGACGCGGTACGATGCGACACGGCCATACGCCGTACACGGCGGTCTTCCCTCTCAGTAGTGCCACGTGGCAGCCTGGAACCCGGTCTTCTTGAGGCAGTACCTTCTCTTGACCACCGCTGCCAACAATCATGCACAGTGGCTACATGCCTGCCAAGTCGTTCTGAAATATTGCGGAAGGAAAATCCACCTTCTCGTAGCCCTATTACACGACTTCGTTTAAACTCCGTGAGCTGTTGATAATGGCTTCTTCGTCTTCTTAAAGGCATTCTTGACTAACATCAACACCCTACGTCGAATCTCAAAGACAACTAACGCTCACGAACGTTACAGCGCGTATTTACAGCAAACCTGCTTTGCATGTTCCGAGGGGCGCTACTAGCGCCAAACGTATGCGCCGAGCGCGAAATTTGCATAGACGTCATCTTACGGATGTACTCTCACCGCCTACCAACTATCGTTTATCTAACACAACCCCTTCTTGGTGTTGGGATTCTTTTTTCCGTCAGTGTATATGAAGGCAAAAAACTTGTTCCCCTTTTAGAACATAGGTAGTCAGGCTATTTTGAAGTCGTTAAATTAATGGTTGAAAATTTCGATGACATTGTCAAATCCCTTATAGAAATTCAGTTAAATGAAAAGAAAAAGTAAGACGGAGAAGATGTTGCAATCAGCACTGGATTCTTACATACAATGACGAATGACACATTCTGCTTTTGTTTGGTATTGATGAAAAAAATACTTGGAATTTTACATCCAGCAGATAAAATTTTACAGAGTCGCACTGCAAGCCTGGAAACATCAAATATAATTATAAATTCTGTGCACCAAACACTTGTTGACCGTCGAAACATTCCTAATTTTGATGCAACACTGGAGGAGAGTAATTCGTTCTTTAAGAATTTGGAAGATGAAATGAAAAAGCATAGAATTCGCAAAAGAAATTCAATGATGGAAAACTTTATAGTTTATGAATTCATAAATGAGCCTTCAGAAGTCAGTCATCGTAATAAACTGCAGTGAGACTACTGATTCTGTTCTACAAGAACTTGATAAGAGATTTTGCAACAACCAAGATTTGATTGCTGCAATAACTGCTGTTGAGGAACTGAATGAGGATTTAGAAAAGTATGATGCCCTGAAAGAACTTGGAATTAATATTCCCCAAAGAGAAGAAATAGTAGTTGCAAAAAATTATATTAAATCTGAAACAAGAACGGAGGACATGATAGAAAAAACTCTATGAAATGCAAAAAGCTTTTCCTAATGTGCATGACCTGGTGGCAACTTGTAGGGTTTCTGCATGTAGCACTGCAATTTGTGAAAGTCCTGTTTCAGCCCTTACAATATCGACAGGCCCCAGGGGCAAAACATGTCTTGTCAAAGACAGGCAGATTTAGTGCTGTTGAGTTTTGAAAAAAATATAACAAAAAGTTTGGACTCTTCAATTTTTTAAGAGATTCAATGATATGGCTGACAGGAAATTGCAACTATTCTAAATTGAAAAAGCTATGAGTTTTTACTTTAACCCTTTAAAGGGCAAGACTCTTGTCATTTTCTGATCTTTCTGTTTCTTTCCCTTTTTTTATATTTTTGCCAAATAAGTTTTAGTCTGTGTATCAGAGCCCAAAAAGAAGCCAACCATGTGGCTACAAAGGCAAAAGTGACCAACAACATGGGTGAGTTCATTTTCTGAAAAATATATGGACCTTGATTCCATTTACCCAAATATCATATTTAGTCTAATACAGGTTTAAGCAATTGAAAAAAATATTTAAACATTTAATCTGAAAAATTGTGCATTTCAGCTAAATCAGATTATTGTAGCATTTTGCTGATTAAGTTAATTCAGCTTAAACTTTGAGCGTAATGTAACTGTGGTGAAATTCATCAGGCATAAAAATCTTTTAATCCACTGCCTATAATGCATGAATTTTCAACAAAGCTCTGCGCCTTGCAATTCTTGCTTGTTCTAATGTGAAAATTAGCATCAGTTAGTAATTTAAAGCTGTTTTGAAATTGAATATAAAAATTCATAAGATTTCGAAAACTCAAATGTCCATGATAAATAATTTGGCTGTATTTTTAATTATTCTATGTTAAAATTTGCATAAAATGTGTTGGCAAAATCGTTAAAGCTCGACTCCCTTTGTGTAACGATTAAATTTTTTAGCTTGTCCTTCTATTAAATAAAAAGAATAGGACAAGCTATTACAATTGGTCCGGCAACGTAAGTTTGAACTCAAATGGTGTTTTCTACACGTTTCAGAGGGTGGAGAATATGAATCTGAACAATATCTCAAAAGTTTATGTATCCTATATGTATATCTATTAGCCTGTCAACATGATAGTATCCACAATTATGTACCGATTGAGTTGATTTTTTGGTGAAAACATCAGATTTCGTAATCCCTTGGATTTTGTTAACTAATAACATCGGTCTATAATAAGGCGCCCAAATGGGACCCCAAAAATTTTCAAAATTCACCAAAAACAACAACAACAACAACAACAACAAAAAAGTTTTTTATGGGAAGATGGCCAACAGTGTATGATTTTATATGTAATTTTGCATTTTGGATTGAATGAAACTAATTTCTTTGAGCTGCGACACATAGTTCTAGAGATAGATACAAAAATCTATATTTGGCAATTATTTTGGCTCGTTTGACGTAGCCTTGGAAGTAATGCATAAAAAAATGAAATAAAGGGAAAATAAACAATTCAAATAAAAAATCATTTGCTATTTTAGATACGACTAATTGCGTGATAAGTTTTATTAAATCACAAAAGTTTTGTTAAAGTCTCAAAATTGTAACACCATTAAATTTTTTAACATCTTTAAATTACAGAAAAAGAAAAATGAAAAAATCGTTTCGACTTGTCTCGATAGCAATTTTACTGGGGACCTAGCCCCTTACGGCGCTTCAACCCCTGGTTGGATATGAAAACCTTCAAGAGACCAATATGAGTTCCACAGGGTGGCTGGAGGCTGTTTTAAATGCAATAAATTGCACAATGAAGATTTTATTCTTCGTTTTACGAGATGAACAGGACATGATCTTAACTTCAGCACTTGAGTTGCACATTGGACTTTAGCTCCCCCTGCATGTTTCGAAGCCCCCTGTGGCCTTCTTGGCTGGTTACGGCCGTGATATGCAGGAGTAAATTAGAGCAGTTGCCACTCAAAGAGACACAAAGGTAATAATAAAAGCTTTGGTCATGACGCCTCGGTACAAAGGTGAAATGAAATGAAATCTGAGGTCGGTAGACTAGTGAGTAATGACAGTTAGTGATAAATATTATTTAACAAAAGTTTCCATGCTTGATGAACAGAAGCAGGTAGGTCCTCATTACAACAGCTATTTAAAAAATGACATGTACAAACTCTCGGTCAATAGTAGAGATGCCTTTTTGCGAGGGCAAGCAAGGATGGTTGCCTCGGTCCAAGAGGGGAGTATGAGCCCTTATTAACAAGGCAGTAACGTTATACACATGTTCAGAAAGTCTTGTTTTAAGTCTCCTTGATGTTGATCCAATGTAAACCAAGTTCCTACCCAGCAAAAACACAAGTGCTGGGAAACTGCTGGCCACCAGCTGGCAGTGATGGGTCACTGCTGGCTGAAATCTGCCGCTCACGGCCCGGTAGTGGCCCGTTGGTGGCAGCGCTATCAGTTGGCGAGCCATTGATGGCCCTGCAGCATCGCCGTGAATTGTGGGCCTCCAAGCGGGTGCCACTAGTGGCCCGTTGCTGGCAACCAATGCAAACCCCAACAGCAGGTGGAAGCAACGGGACTGCGCATGCACAGAAGCAACACTTGCTGTGTCTCTCATGGTACCAGTTTGTTGAAGGCGACGCTATCGCTATCGTGTTATTTTAGTGGATGTTAGGAAAAAAATCCATATGTGGAGAGGCGAATTAATTTCCTAATGAAATTTTACGTCGACGAAGATATCAGATTAAGCCGTGAAATACTATATTACAGCCATGAAATACACCCACTCCATTCCCATGAATAACAATTCATGGAATGGAGTGGATGAATAACAAGAAAAAATTTGAAACCGCTTGAAACAAATATCCTGGAAAACCATTAAAACAACGTTTGTTGGAGAGAAAAAAAAACGAATTACGCGCGTACAAAATTTATTAATTATTTGAAAGAAAAAAAGCAACGCTATGTGGTGTACTCATTCATGGGTTGAATACACAAGACTGGGAGGAATTCGCTTCTAAAAATAACGAGAAGTAAAAATAAAATATCTTTTACTCTTTAAAACAAATGTAGCTTCGGACAACGGAAAGGAAAGACACAACGTTAAAAATGTAACAGAATGTGACATGAACCCGGGTAAATGTACTGTATATTTATTCAACAATCTCTTTTCAAGACGGCAAGGACAGTACAAAACTTTGGAAAGCGACTCTAAGTATGTACACGCCTTGAAAATGAATAAAGTTCCCTTAAGGTAAAAAAAAAAAAACTATCGTAAGTTGACAGACAGCTTTTAGAATATGCTCGAGCGTGCCAAATTAGTCCAGTCGGTAGCGAGCGGGGCTTACACGCAAACAGCCGAGGATCAAATCTAGTCAGATGCAAACGGGCGTTTTTCCGGTCTGTTGAGAAAATTTCCCCAGCGCAGTGCGTTAATTTACAAGCTTCGTAAGGTTAGAAAAAAAAAATTGTAGCTTTAGGAAACTGCGGTTATCCTTGCTTTTTTATTATTATTATGGCTACTACTGGGAAATTGGCGGACAAGATTTGGCAAGCCACCAGTTACGTCACGTGGTTGCTGGCTGCCACTAACGGCCCACTAGCGGACCACATTAGGCTAGCCATCATTTCTGGCGCGTGCTTGCAGGGCCACTGGAGGGCCACTTGTGGCAGCTACTGCCTGTGATGGACCACTCATGGCCCTGTTGTGGCATATGACAACTGATGGGGTGCCAACTGTTGGCCAGCTGTTGGCCTGAACTGCTGACCCTTCTGTTGGCCGCCCGGACATTTTATTGACGGTTCGGCAGCGGCAACATAGTGCTGGGCCATTGCTGGCAGTGCTGGCCCAGCAAGACTGTTTTTGCTGGGTAGTTTCTTCCTCTATGGCTTTGAGGGGAACACAATACACACCATGTCTGTCAGTAAGCTCCACTGAGTCACGGTCATTTTTAACCATAGCCAGAATCCAAATGGTGTCGCCGGCATATGTTTTTTAGAATGTTAACACATCCAGGAATGATCTCCATAGAACCCGCAAATTTACGTTGATTACTTTCAGGAGTTAAAGTCGTGAGGGTCTTCTTTTGAAACTTCCGTAGAATGCGATCAACATGGTACCTCGAGTAGCCGTATGTCATTGCCAGTTCGTAAATGCTATCTAATTCACAAGAACGACTATGCTTATCTGAAGAGTGAGAAAAAGCTCTATTAACTAGATAGTTGATAGAAGCAAGTTTATAATGAAGGGGGTGGCTGAAGAAAACGGAATCAAATTCGGGTAAGAAGGTGGTTTTCTGTAAACTGAATAACCAATGGAATTAGAGATAGGATTTCTTTGTAACCTAAAATCTAAGAAAGGTAAAGAAAAATTATCTTCCAGTTCAACTGTGAACTGGAGGGACGGGTAAAAAGGTGAAAGACAAGAAGCAAAACTAGTAAGATCAGTAGTCGTAGAAGGGAAAAATATAAGAATGTCATCGACATATCTTAAATAAAAGAGGGAGTTAACCCTAAAACAGTCAAGAGCTCGGGATTCCAAATCCTGAAGAATGAGTTCAGCGAGGAGGGGTGAGAGTGGTAACCCATAGGGGCCCCTTCAAGTTAACGAAACATTGGACCATTAAACCTATAAAAAGAACGAGATTGAACTAACCGAAGTGTACAAAGTACGGCATTGATTTCGGAAAGAGTGACTAATCCAAACTGTAGGAGTTTAGATTCAATTAAATTATGCACGATATCAACGAGGATGTTAGGAAATAAAGACACTACATCCAGTGATGCCATGATAAAGGGCCTCCTGGATGAGTCGAAAGCACCTGTTTTAGAGAGAGCTTGAGTTGAATTAGAAACTGAAAATCTGGAAGAAAAAGAAATAAGTGGTGAGAGGAGTTTAGCTAAACGTTTTTCCAAAAGGCAGTGGCGGCTCGTGGTAAGCTGAGATGGGGGGACTGCATCTCAATTTTGTAGATATCACGATACCACTTCGAAAGTTAAGTTACTGCGCCTGTGCTGACGCTGTCCGTTTAATAATAATAATAACAATAATATATATATATATATATATACTGATCGAAAGTGCTTTTTTTTACAAGAAATTAATATTTAGATTTTATATTTAGCGATTGATAGGGAAAATGTAAAGGTACCGATACCTAAATTAGGCAACAGTTATTAAGCGATGGCCACATTGTCACATTTATGAAGAAAATAATCGACCTATAAAACTTCGTCGGATACATTATTTCTTAAAAAGAAACTGATTAATCAGTGCATCCTTCCAGTTCTTACGCATGGAGCACAGACATGGACCTCAACTAAAACAGACCGACAGAGTTGCAGAGAACTGAAAGAGGCATGTAGAGATGCATGTTTGATGTTACATAGAAAGATACAAATAGGAACTCGTGAATCGGGAAAATGACAAGAGTGGAAGACATGGTCAAAATTTCTGAAACTGCAATGGGATGGACATATTGCTATAAGAAAGAACCACCGACGGAGAGTTGAAATATTGAACTGGATAGCAAGGGAAAAACAATATCCAGAAAATGACAAGAGGGAGATGTGTACATGAAATTCGAAAGCATGAAAGAAACTGACTCAAGGCAGACTGTTGTGGAAGAAGAAATGTCGTGTGCGTCCTTCTGGCAGGTACGTCACATCTCCTGGTACGTTACAACGTATATATACGTATATATATATATATATATATATATATATATATATATATATAAGGACAAAAAAATTAATGTGTGTGCCAGTGGTAGCGGAGACACACTCAACGTCATGTACGCGCTACGCGTTCTCAAGTGTCTCATTGTGACCCCTAGAAATGACAATAAATATTTTTTCTTCTGATACACTCCCTTTGAAACTTCGACTTGATACCGACCACTGCAACTTGGACGGCGATGAAAAACATTTTGTGGAATTTTGAAGGGTCTTTCAGAATTTCGCGACGATATGTTATTGCGATACTCACACACCGGCATTCTCTTTAATAAAAACGGATTGCAAACATAATCAGCCCAGTTTTAATTCTGAAGCCATCATGATAACAATTTAGTGAAGAAAAATTTGTTTTCCAAAATTTACCAACTTTGTAAATTTTCTAAACAATGATATCTGATTAAATGTTCTTTTCAAAGTAATTTAGTACACTACCTCAATTAAAATGCGCAACTGATTTTTGGGAGGGAGGGGGATGCAGCAGAAAAATAAAATGTATCCAGTGGAGTGACTTCAATGATTTTTGGTGAATAAAAATTTACGTGAGTTTAAGAGCGAAAATTTCGCTGTGCTCGGTAAGTGAAGAAATCAATTTTGTGCAAGTATTTCGCTGCAGAAATTAGTATATCTCTCTCTTTTTTTTTCCTTCAATTTATCCAATACTGAACTCTATTTTTAATCGCAATTTGTTCACATGCCCATTTTGACCAGAAGAGAAAATATAAGTACAACTTTTTTTGCAAAAGTCCCGGCAACTGAGTATTTGTTATTAGATGGGAGCAACATTGTTGTTAGAATTATTACGTTGAATAAAAGCAGGAACAAACCAAAAATTGGAAGAAAAAAAGCCCAGGTTGAGTAATACATTCAAACGTACTTTATTTAATACTTTATTTCAACATTAGACATTATTTTTAATTCATTCCCCTATTTTATGTCTTATTCGGAAGCACAAGAACCGTATTAATCAACAAAGCACACAGGCCCGGCGATGCATTCCCACCCAACGATTCGCGAGCAACCCTGCTAGCGAGAGCTGCCATGAATGCAGTCCCTGGGGAAGTTTTATTCAAAGGAAACGAACTGATGTGGTAATAGGCAGAGTTTCCCACATGAGTTGGTTTCAATAGCCGTCAGGGCTGCAAGAAGCGCAGTCCGTCACGTTCTTACCGCTCCGCAGGGGAAACTTCGTTATGCAGGGGAAACTTGCAGTTGAGTTCAGAAAACTGCAGTCTTGGCATTATGGTGGGAAAACTTACAGCGGTGTTCACAAAACTTCTCTCTCTTGTTACGACATGAAAAAAAAACTGCTTTGGGTAGGGGCTGCAGCCCCATAGCAGGTGCTGCCCCTGCCAAAAGGCGAGTAGGGTTAGCGTAACCGAAAACCAATGGGCGTAGAGGGTAATTGTCCTTATGTAGCTTAATTTTACCAAATATCTCCGGTACGCGTGGACCAGAAGGGGGTCTGCAGATTGAGCAATGCAAGACGGAAGTGAACCATGGTTTTTCAACCTGCTCAAAGCTCTAATAGTAGCAGAAGTGGGATCAGAGGATACAACAGCATGATAGCTTCAATGGCAGTAGACATTTTAGCAAGGTAATCTGATTTGTTCAAAATTACTATTTGGCACGATTCGTCTGCTAAAACCACAGCAATATCTGGGTTATCATGTAGAGCCTTTAATTGTCTCTGTTCCTCCTTGAGAGTACCTTGATTAATAGAAGAGTCTCGTTGTCTAGGTTTCTTTAAGGCTTTTAAATTGTCGCTATTCCTCCTTGAGAGTACCTTGATTAATAGAAGTCTCGTTGTCTAGGTTTCTTTAAGGCTTTTACAAAGTTATACATAGCCGAATCACGTTCTGCAGAAGGTAACGCTTGAATAATAGACTCAGCTTGAGGAATCAATTTAAACTTATTAATGCTGGATACTGGGTATGAGAACTTAAGTCCTCTTTGCAAAGCCGACTTCTGGACAGGGTTTAAAGAATAATTACTAAGATTAATATAAGGCAACTGAGCCGGGTTTGGTTGATTTTGGTGACATTTATTTCGTTGTGGATATTTTCTCATCACATCCTTTTTTTTTCTAACCGTTTTCAGCTTTTCATTTATCAAAACAGCTATAGATAAAACTTTCTTTCTTTAATGAGAAAGAAGGCATTTTCACTTTTTAAAGGATACGCTAATGAGATGGGTTCCACAGAAGTGTCACCCAAACTCAAGAGTTACGACCATGGTGTATGATAGTCAGGTGGTACGATTCTGGAAACAAAAATAGCCCGTTAATGTCACTTATCACCAGATGGTGCAACGAACATGTTGGCCGATGACGAGACACAACTTATGTTTTCTTATGGGAGGAAGGGGAAGAAGTATTCGTGTTTTAAGAATGCTGTTTTACGTGGAATTGAAAAAACAAAACCTAAAGCGCTACGTAAACATACACTTTTGTGTCTATCAGGTGGGATGTCGTGAATTATAGCGACACATATGCATATTTATGTTTTACAATCGCATTGATTAGTAGGCACGCATTGTATTTCATGTTCCACAACTTTATGTAAGATAATTTCACTTTTCATATGTAGCTACGGTCTGTAGTTTTTACCATCGTAAAATAGCTTTTCTTTAATTAGAAAAAAAAATGTTTATGCGCGATTGCTATGGTCTCATGCTGGTTGCCATTTATGCATATAAAAATGACGGCGCGCATGTATAACGTAAACAACTTACACTGCCAGAGTTCTGTTGATATCAAAGATAAGTGATTGTTTTTCATCTGCTGGGGCTCTAAAAGTTGATACACGTTCTATACATGTCGAATAATCTTGTTCGATACATAACGCTTTCGCCCCATATTAACAACGTAAGAATTGAACTGATCCTAGTCCGACATACAGCTGCACTATAAATTTTAGTCTCCTAAATTAAAAACTGTTGACGTGCTTTAACTTCTGTAGAGAAGCTTCAACGTTTCTGGAATTTCAGTACCACACAACTACGTACACAATGTAATTAATAAAAAATATTTGTGATAAACACAGGTTTAGAACTGATTAAAATCATAAACGCTATTTATTCCTAGATGATAAGGGTAAACAATCCGCCCACAACCCCTGTACGCCCCCAGGCGAGCTATGACATTAACGATCCATTTTCTACGTGTTAACTATATGGGGAGTTGTATCACCTGACTATCTTACACCATGATTACGACTGTGACCAAAACCAATCGGTTGGGGAAACCCTGGCGTGACACTGTACAACTACACCAATGAGCCATTACATTATGACAACCTACTTAATAAGCTGTAGGACCCGCTTTAGCCCGCAAAACAGCGGCCACTCGCCGAGGCATCGATTCGATGAGGTGGCGATAGGTATTCTGGGGTATCTGGTACCATAACGTCAACAGCAGGTCCTACAGTTCCCGTGAATTTCGGGGTGGTGGTGATTTAGTGCGAACTCCCTTTTCCAAGTTGAACCACAAATGTTCGATTGGGCTCATGTCAGGTGAATTTGGAGGCCAGGGCATTAACAGAAAGTCACCAGCATGTTCCTCGAACCACTCCTTGACGATTCTGGCAGTGTGGCATGGCACATTATCTTGTTGATAATGGCCATCACCAGCAGGGAACACAGTTGCCATGAATGGTTGATCTTGGTCCGCAACGATGTTCAGATACCTGACAGCTGTCAGTAATTGTGCTATTGGGATAATGGGGCCCAAGGTGTCCCAAGAAAACATCGCCCACGGCATAACACCGCCGCCGTAGGCGTGCTTCCGCCCAAATAGAGTATCCAGGTGCCATAGCCTCCGTTGGTAATTGGCGTATCCGTGCACGGCCCTCTACGTGATGCACCAGGAATCTTGATTCGTCAGACCAGGCCACTTTCTTCCAATTATCTATGGTCCAATCTCGATTATCTTGGGCCCATTTCTTGCGTTGTTGGCGATAACGTGTTGTGAGCCTGGGGACCTGGCTGTGTATTCCGCTACGCAGAAGGTTGCGATGAACTGTGTGCTGTGACACATTGCCCTGAACACCACTGTTGTAGCTGCGGGTGATTTGTCGTACTGTGGCTCTGCGGACGCTGTGAACAATGCGCGACAGTCTCCGCTTCCCTCTGGCATCAGTGAGCTGCGGGCGACACACAGCTGGACGACGGTTCGTCGTTTGGCCATCTGTGCATCACTTTTGATACGTATTCACTACAGAGGCACGTTTCTGATATTGCAGTTCCGTGCCATCACAATTTGTCCTTTATCAAATTCCGATAAATCGACAGCTTTTTCCCATTCTGACTCCGAACACTCTACTAACCGAAAGCCGGTCCTCGGGTTGTATATATACTGCTCTGTGAACATCACCTGCGCCATCGTTCGGTCTCCAGGCGCGCTCATGTCTCTTGGCTGGGGGGTGGTCATAATGTAATGGCTAGTGGCGGCCCGTGACCAAAACTGCTGGGGAAGCAAACTACTTTTCAGCCTGGATTCAAATAAATTTATTCAAATTTTGAAGATGACAATCCGATTTTTGGCGTAAATGTGACAAGGATGGTAAATCAGATAATATCCGAATACTTGAAAATTTTCATCGTCCTGGGTGGTGTAGTGGTTAGCATACCCGGACACTATCTGAGAGACGCCGGTGTCCCGCTCCAGGACGATGAAAATTTTCAAGTTTTCGGATATTATCTGACTCACCACCATCTTTGTCACATTTACGCCAAAAATCGGACTGTCATCTTCAAAATTTGTATTATATGGTGTAATCCCGTATTTCTTTTTTGATTTATCTGCTATTCCGGGCAATCACGGAATAGGATTCTTAACCTCCAGATTCGCTAAACATGAATGCCGGTTGCTTCGACTAGCGAATCCTGTGATTGTTATATTCAAATTAATCGGAAACTTGAAACTTGGTCGTTCTGGGTGGTGTAGTGGTTAGCATACCCGGGCGCTATCTGGGAGACGCGGGTTCGAGTCCCGATCCAGTACGATGAAATTTTAAAGTTTTCGGATAGTATCTGACTTACCATCCTTATCACATTTACACCAAAAATCGGATTGTCATCTTCAACATTTGTATTATATGATGCAATCCCGTATTTCTTTCATGATAAATTTATTCAATTTAATGCCATTTTTTTACAATATAATTTTTTTTATTTACTTTCTCATGTGTGAAGTATGAAATAAGTAACGTGACCCGTGAAAAGATTTATAAAATTTTACAGGAAACACACGTTTTACATGACTTACCAACACACAAAACCTGTTTATGTAAGGCTCCGGCCCTTCGCCTAAATATATTTTTTTCAGTCTGAATTGCCCTCTTGGACTATTTGGGAATGTTAAGCCAGTTTGAATATGAAATATATTGCATCAAAATAGATTTTTATTAAAGAGATCAACAGAAGATAAAAAGCAAGACTGAACTATACATCTTTTTCATCTCAAAGGAAATTCTATTGTATGTACGCCTCTGTCTTCACTGACGCCAAAAGAAAAAAGTCTTGAAGACTTCTGAACACAGCGTTTACCTATACAGCAAGAGAGAAAGCTTACCTTACGCTTATATTGTCTTGTATACGAGATCTATCTGTCATTCTTTCTGTTTGGCGAAGTGATTTATTATATGGTCATACCATGTCTGTTCTGCTTCCATCCTCTTCACAAGCGCCTTCTCGATCGACAGAACTGATAAACTTGACAACCTTTCTTGCCCAATGGAGTTTCTCTTGTAGTTTTTTATCCTCTTCAGGCACGAGAAACTGCGTTCCACAGAGGCCGATGTTGCAGGAATTGTTACTACGAGGGAAAGAAGTCTAAATAGCTCTAGCAGTGCCTGTGCTAGATTATTATTGTATATGGCAGATAGAAGCTCTGTTGTACTTTTGGCATTGTTCCACAGATCTCTGTCTGAATACAGAACCTGCAGCTCACTATGCAGCTTGGTGCTGTCAAAGTATTTTTCATAAGTTTAAAGCAGAGCTTTAAAACAGTGTTCAGGAAAAATTCTAGAATGAGCTTCAAAGCAGTGTACATCGACCAGCTGAAGAAATTTTAATTCCTCAATGTCAGAAAACCGGCATTTTAACTGAGTTGTAACATTGTCTATTACCTCATAATACAGTCTTCTGTATTGCACGGTGGCTGGAATATCATTGCTTCCTTTAAATCTTTTATTTGGAGAACCAATCTCACTGCACACGTTATGATAGAGATTATCAAACTGTCTCTGATCTCGAAAGTACAACAATTTTTCACATAAGCCAGTTATTTGTTTGTTACAAAATGTAACATCGGAACTATTTGATTGCAGTACAGAGAAAGTAACCTCAGTTAAATCAAATATATATTTTTTATGTGAGAAGAGAAGAAAAACGAAATTAAAATCTTGGAGCCAACGTTTTAGTCCTGCTGCTTCGTGAGTTGTTTCATCATTATAGTTGGAATCATCCTCAATTTTTTCAAATACTTCAATTAGCAGGCACCTGTGGTCAGCTATGGTAGACACTGAACGAGATTTGAAGTTCCACCTGGTCTGAGATACACGAGGTGGTCTGGGTCCACCAACAGATTCTAGTAAATGAACACGCTTTGTCGATTTGGAAAAGATTGCACAAATTGCATTTAAATTTGCATAAAAAATACGTGATTCAATTTAACACTGACGCTGCTCTGCTCAAAACCAAGTTCAGCTTGTGTGCGTAGCAGTGAACAAATAATGCTTGAAGGGCATCACACTTCACTTTTGCTTGCAATCCATTCAGCTCTGATGCCATCATATGTCTGTGCAACTAGTTTTTCTTTGTAGCTAAATCTTTCCAGCTCACGATCCAGTAATTCTTTAAGCGAAGTAGCACACCGATCAGAACTTACGTCAAAAAATCCCAAAAAGTCTTTCTACTGGTACTCCATCTTTCACGAATCGAACTACACTGACGTAAAAAAAATCCCAACACCAAAAAGGGGTTGTGTTAGATAAACGACAGTTGGTAGGCGGTGAGAGTACATTTGTAAGATGACGTCTATGCAAATTTCGCGCTCGGCGCATACGTGTGGCGCTAGTAGCGCCCCTCGGAACATGCAAAGCAGGTTTGCTGTAAATACGCGCTGTAACGTTCGTGAGCGTTAGTTATCGTTGAGATTCGACGTAGGGTGTTGATGTTAGTCAAGAATGCCTTTAAGAAGACGAAGAAGCCATTATCAACAGCTCACGGAGTTTGAACGAGGTCGTGTAATAGGGCTACGAGGTGGATTTTCTTTCCGCAATATTGCAGAACGACTTGGCAGGAATGTAGCCACTGTGCATGATTGTTGGCAGCGGTGGTCAAAGGAAGGTACTGCGTCAAGAAGACCGGGTTCCGGCCGGCCACGTGGCACTACTAAGAGGGAAGACCGCCGTGTACGGCGTATGGCCGTGGCGCATCGTACCGCGTCTGCGGCAGCAATTCGAGCTGCAGTTGCCACCACAGTGACACAGCGAACTCTTACAAATCGGTTACTTGAAGGACAGCTCCGAGCCAGACGCCCTCTAGCGTGCATTCCACTTACTCCAAACCACTACCGTTTGCAACGTCAGTGGTGTCAAGCTAGAGCTCATTGAAGGACGGAGTGGAGATCTGTTGTGTTTTCTGATGAAAGCCGGTTCTGCCTGGGTGCCAGTGATGGCCGTGTGTTGGTTAGAAGGAGGCCAGGTGAGTGCCTGCAACCAACCTGTCAGCGGCCGAGACACACTGGACCTACACCTGGAGTTATGGTCTGGGGAGCAATTTCCTGTGAAAGCATCAGCACTCTCGTGGTTATCCCACGCACCCTGACGGCACAGTTGTACGTCGGTCTGGTGATTCAACCTGTTGTGCTGCCATTCATGAACAGCATTCCAGGGGGTGTTTTCCAACAGGATAACTCTCGCCCGCATACCGCTGTTGTAACCCAACATGCTCTACAGAGTGTCGACATGTTGCCGTGGCCTGCTAGATCACCAGATCTTTCACCAATCGAGAACATATGGGACATCATTGGAAAACTCCAGTGTCACCCCAACCAGCCTTAACCGTCCCTGTATTGACCGACCAAGTGCAACAGGCATGGAACTCCATTCCGCAAACTGACATGCAGCACCTGTGCGACACAATGCATGAACGTTTGCGTGCCTGTATTCAACATTCTGGAGGTTACACCGGTTATTAATGTACCAGCATTTCACATTTAAAATGGCTCTTCTCGCTCTTACAATATGCTGTGATCTTGAAACCTTAATCGATTAAATATGTTACCTATACAAATGTATTGCCGCCATTTCATTCCTCTACAACTATTTTTTAGCGGTGTTGGGATTTTTTTCCGTCAGTGTATGATTGATACTTGTGAATGAGAGCTAATGCCTGTCGCTTCATCAATCTGCCAAGAAAAAAAACTAGACATTTTCAATATCTGCATTGATTTCATTTCTAACTATATGAGCAACTGATTCGATTAAATCATTCTGTATTGTTTTTGAAGTTCCTGAAAATGTTGTACTATTCTCCATAAACACTCTCAATGTTTCGTCACTCTTGGAGAGTAAATCAATCATCTCGAGGTAATTTCACTTATTTTCAGAGACTTCGTTCTCATCGTGTCCACGAAATGGGTGCTTTTGCCGGGCCAGTAGCGTTGTAATATCAATCAACTTTTTCATTACATCACGATTCTTTTTTACTTTTTCATTACGACGCAAGTCACTTGTTCTCTTTGCTTCGTTGAGGGAGTAGTCTATCCATGTTTTGCCTAGCAACTCTAATTTAACAACTGCCAGAATGTGATCTTTACACTTTTTGTGCCTGTCCAAAGCACATGGTAAGTTTTTCAAATCATTGAAGCCTTTCTCTTGCCAGACTTCATTGCCACTAACAGGAAACAGCAAACATGGCCAACAATACAGTTTGTTCGTTGATTCACTAACAGTTAGCCATTGTTCTTTTCTGTACCAGTCAATATTAAAACCTCTGTTTGAAGTTTTGCCCTTTGAAGTCATCTTTTTTCATTTCAGGTGTAGGCTTACCATCATTTTTAATTTGATTCTTTTCTTCAAAATCTCTTCTACTGAAAGGCTTTTCCAGTAAGCTATCCACCATATTAGATATGTTTGAAGCAGCGGCGATGGTCTGATAAACAACTCTTCATAAAACATAAATAAAATTAATTACACAAGCATTAGTGTGAAAGAAAAGCAACTAGAAAGAAGACGCTATGTAATGACGCTCGAAGCTGTACGAATGAGGAGTTAACACAGCAGAGCTGCAGCTTACAGGGAAACAGCTGTTCCCATGAGGCAAGATAACATCTGCCTCACAGGAAGTCCACGGTGTGCGTGCGCTCTTTGTGTTGGCAGTTCCACCGCCTACTGTCGTATCTACTGATTCAGTGGGAGTAAACAGGTTTGGCGCAAAATGTACGAGAGGCAGTTTGCTTCCTGCCTCAAGGACGGATGTACGAGAGGCAGTTTGCTTCCAGCTGAGGACAATTCGCAACCACGCGCTACCGATTGTTTTCGAAAAGCGTCAATTTTAAAAACTGAATGAACACATAGACGACATTTAATTCAAAAGAGTTAACTAGTATAAACCCAAAAGTACTGAATGAACAAAACGTATAATTTTAACTAAGAGTCTTAAAATTCCGAGGAGGCACTGCCCCCTTGCCTCCTCCCAAAAGCCACCACTGGTAATGGCTCATCAGTGTGTCTGTTTATCCTGTCACTATATCTGTACCACCAGGTCAAATAAATAATTTGTTTAAACCAATAAAACAATAGTGAATTATGTCTGGCCGCAGTGGTCATCTAAGCGATGGCCTCTGATCATTGGTCTGAGATAAGCACAGATGTTTTGTTTGTCCTGCAGCGCTGGCTCTCTCCCTTCCCTGGAACCAGTGGCCCTAAATCAGGAACGGTCTAATACGTACTTATAGCCAGCCGAGTTGCTCACGATGGTCGTTCAACCTCCAATCTAAAAAAAAAAAATGAAATGACGATTGTAATTTATGTTAATGAAAATGGCAATAAGCGGCACCTAGTTAAATGCCACATTTTAGAGTGGCATGCTTGTAAAATTGAGTTTAATGCCACGGCACATACCTGCCAATTTTCAGGAAGTGAAATCAGTAAAAAAAAAAAAAAAAAAATCATCGATATATTCGATGAAAACTTAAATCGATATCTTCGATTAAATTACTTATCTAGCCTACTGATAAAATGTAGCGCACGCATCGATTAAAAGTCGATATGTTACGCAAATCAAGTATTAACTTTTATCGTTCCTTTACTACAGAACATTTTTATTTCTGCGCGTTAATTTCTAAGATAAAAGCTATCACACATGCGCAGTTTTACAATTAAGAATTCCATCCAAATCGGTCAATTTTCACGGAAGTTATTGCACGAAAATTCTGACGAACAGATATCGTGCATGTGTGCAATGTTTCCACGAGTGCTGATAATAATTGTAGAATTATAAATATTTAACGGGAATTATCGAGGATAAATTTATTAGGTACATTACCTCTCAAATTTTCGATCTAAACACTAGATCTTCGTCAGGAGTTCTTGCTTCCTTTTACAAGTGGAAGTAGAAGGAAGCAAGAACTCCTGACAAAGATTTAGTGTTTAGTTTCTCTGTCCTTGAAAGAAAATATGTCAGAAGTGCGTGATAAAGAGGTGCTGTTTTAAATGTTTAAAGCCCAGTCACTTCGCAAATTCATGCAAGAGTTTTGTGCGATGCCATGTTTGTTCCAAAGAGCACCTAGTTATAATGTGTCCAGACCTTCCCTCTAAGCCAATGAACGATAAACATAAAAGTGAAATGCAGGAACCAATGGTTCAAAATGCATTCTCTCAGCAGGAGTGCACTAGAGAAGTGGCCTTAATGACTTTGTTAGTGAAGATCGTTGGGGAACGCAAAACTAAACGAATACGTGCGCTGTTAGATTGTGGCTCCCAGAAATCTTACATATTAGAGGCCACGTCTGAAGAATTAGAGAATTGTTGAAATTGGGCCTGGAAGTTTCAAGGAAAATGCATCTGGCACATTCACTTTTTGGAGGAGTTCGCACTGCGCCAAAGGAACACAAGATTTATCGTGTCAAATTGCAAGGTACCGATTTTTGTTCGAAATCTGTCTTGGAATTAGAATTTTTAAATCAGAAACTGATTTGCGGAGAGTTTCCCCGCCACCCTAACGGTCGGATATTGAACGAATTAAAACAGAGGGGGATCTGGATCTCTGATTGGGGACCTGGCTGTCCGAAGATCGAACTTTTGATTGGCAGGGACATTTATGGTCAAGTTTTTACAGGTCGAATCCAAGGAGGTTAGAAGAAGAGGAGGTGAAGGGACCCGTTTTGAGTGAAGCCAAAAGAGATCAGCAGTTTCTGTCCTCTCTCTGAGGTGGTGGGAGTCTGCGCTGCGAGAGTTCGGGAACATGACGTCACTTCCTGTGGCTTAAGCAGTTTTGCTTAGCGCATGCAAATCAAGGATGGAAAGAAGGAATATTTCGGACTTCTTATTTCTTAACGTTAGGCTTTTGGTTATATTTTAAACATGGTTACTTGCACGTGGGCAGTAAGTAACCATGCGCACTATGCACTTCCGCTCAAAAAATCATTATTTTGTTCAACTTTTTAAAGAAATACCAACACATATTTTTCTGTTTTTTCTGGAAAATTTTATTATGGGAATGAATATTTAATCCTCAATTTTTTTCATGCCTGTATGAGTAGAGTAAGGGTCCGAAAAACCCGTTCAAAATCGCGATTTCCCCATAGAGATATACCGGAGATTCTTAGGTTGGGCGCATTGGCGTAGTCAGCTGATAAAAAGTGGCGTCACGCCAGAAGCTCAGGGAGAGGGGCTGTTGCCACCTCCTCTTACTTCTAACCTCTTTGGTCGAATCAGTCAGCTTCCAGGAGGCCTGACAGAGATCGAAACGAAATTGGGTTGGACGATTTGTGGATCAACCTGCTATGATGAAGAACCTAAGGCCTCTGTCGGGTCAGTGACCTGCATGATTGTTAAGAACATGAACGTTCAGGAACTCTGGGATCTGGAGACTATAGGTATAAGAGAGCCAGATGCATGTGTCAACAAAACTGCTTTGGCAGAAAAAGTCCAAGAACAGTTTTTGAGCATCCTTGACAGAAGGGAAGATGGACGCTACTGTGTAAGTCTGCCTTGGTTGAATAATCGACAATACCTTGTTTCCAATCGACATCTTGCAGAAAAGAGACTCTTCAATACGACGAAAAAGCTTAAAGCTATGAATCAGTATTGGGAGTACGATCAAGTATTCAAGGAGTGGCTCGATGAACAGGTGATAGAGAGGGTACCCTTGCAAGAATTGGAGGAGAAGAGCCACTGCCTTCCGCACCATCCCGTAGTGAAACTTGACAGTTCCACGACTCGAATAAGACCAGTATTTGATGTTTCCTGTCAGGGGCAGGAGTCTCCTTCACTTAATGATTGTCTGGTCCGAGGACCCAATTCAATTGAACAGATACCGTCTATTTTGCTGAGGTTTAGGAAAGATGCCATTGGAGTCGCCGCCGATATCAGACGTGCTTTTTTGCAGATTGAAGTTAAGAAGGAGGATCGGGATTTTTTGAGGTTCCTATGGTGGGATGACAGCAATAGGATCCAGGTGTTTCGACACAGAAGAGTGGTTTTTTGACTCACATGCAGCCCTTTTCTCTTGGCAGCCGTGATACGACATCTTCTCTCTAATGCATCGGAGGAAGTTACATCATTTGCGGAAACTCTTAGCAAAACCTTTTATATTGACAACTGTGTCACCTCGGTGAATGATCCGAGAGAATTAAGAGAATTCATCTTGAAGTCCACAAAATTGTTTACAGAAGCCAGAATGGATTTGCGAATGTGAATGTATGGTCCCATTAATGAAGTTGCAGAAAACTCCCTAGCTGAGCAACCTCTTATTGATATTTATTTTTAAGAGACAGTACCTTTATTGGGACTCTTGTGGAATCGAAACGAAGATACCCTCGGTATTCGATGCAAAATTGAGTCAAGATCTCTTGCTGTCTCTAAGAGAGAAATCTTATCTATGACACAACAAAGTTTTGATCCAATTGGAATTTTAGCTCCAGTGATGTTACCTGCCAAATTGTTGGTGCAGCAGGCATGGGCTGACAAAAAGACTGGGATACCCCCTTGCCGAACGAATTGCAACTTAAATTTCTCAAATGGGTTGAGAAATTGAACTCACTAAATGAACTAACATTTTCTCGAAGAGTAGGTTTTGGGGATCCCGAAAGTTGGTCTTTTCGTGTGTTTTGCGACGCCAGTCAGAATGCCTATGCGACTGCAATCTTCCTACGTTGTGAGACGCCCATGGGAGTGAAAGTCCACTTGTTGAGAGCTAAATCGCGTCTTTCTCCCCTAAAGAAAATGACTATCCCGAGGTTGGAATTACTTGCCTGCACGCTGGGAGCTCGTCTTTTTTTTTTTTTTTTGATTGGAGGTTTAACGACCACCGTGAGCAACTCAATGGGCTATAAGCAGTCGCCCGTCCTTAATTTAGGGCCACTGGTTCCAGGGAAGGGAGAGAGCCAGTGCCGTAAGACAAACACAACATCCATGCCACACCGGGATTTGAACCCGGACCCCGTTCGGACGAATGATCAGAGGCCATCGCTTAGACCACTGCGCCACCGGGGCGGGGAGCTCGTCTTGCAAGATTTGTGTTAGAAGCACTAAACACCAATATAGTTCTGGTGAGAAACTGGACGGACTTTACGAATGTTCTGGTTTGGATTAAGAGAACGGTTCAGTTGGGCACGTTCGTACACAATCGAGTTCAAGAAATTCGGAAGCTCACCAACTCTGATGACTGGACACACGTTCCTGGAAGCAGGAATCCTGCGGATCTCCCGTCGAGGGGTTGCAGTTCTGATCAACTCATAAGGTCCAGATGGTGGGAGGATCCCGATTGGTTGAAGAGCCCACTCAAAACTTGGCCAACCCAGCAAAAACAGTATTGCTGGCAGCCAGCACTGCCAGCAATGGCCCAGCACTATGTTGCCGCTGCCGAACCGTCAATAAAATGTCCGGGCGGCCAATAGAAGGGCCAGCAGTTCTGGCCAACAGTTGGCACCCCATCAGTTGTCATATGCCACAACAGGGCCATCAGTGGTCCATCACAGGCAGTAGCTGCCACAAGTGGCCCTTCAGTGGCCCTGCAAGTACTTGCCAGAAATGATGGCTAGCCTAATGTGGTCCGCTAGTGGGCCGTTAGTGGCAGCCAGCAACCACGTGACGTAACTGGTGGCTTGCCGAATCTTGTCCGCCAATTTCCCAGTAGTAACAATAATAATAAAAAAAAAGCAAGGATAACCGCAATTTCCTAAAGCTACAATTTTTTTCTACCCTTTACGAAGCTTGTGAATTAACGCACTGCGCTGGGGAACTTTTCTCGACAGACCGGAAAAACGACGTTTGTATTTGACTAGATTCGATCCTGGGCCGTCTACGTGAAAGCCGCGCTCGCTTCTGACCGGACTAACTCACGACGCTCGGGTACGTGCTGGAAGCTATGTGTTTGGTATGCATATTGTAATCGAATGCTTCCCTCTTTCATTTTATAATATTGCGAGGTATTTTTCATAAAAGTCAGTTTCATATAATTGATAAATTAATTTTTTCAACGTAACGATAGTTTTTTTTTTTTACCTTAAGGGGACTTCACTCATTTTCAAGGCGTGTACATACTTAGAGTCGCATTCCAAAGTTTTGTACTGTCCTTGCCGTCTTGAAAAAAGATTGTTGAATAAATATATATTTACCCGGGTTCATGTCACATTCTGTTACATTTTTAACGTTGTGTCTTTCCTTTCCGTTGTCCGAAGCTACATTTGTTTTAAAGAGTAAAAGATATTTTATTTTACTTCTCGTTATTTTTAGAAGCGAATTCCTCCCAGTCTTGTGTATTCAACCCATGGATGAGTACACCACATACCGTTGCTTTTTTTTTCTTTCAAATAATTAATAAATTTTGTACGCGTATAATTCTTTTTTTTTTCCCAACAAACGCTATTTTAATGGTTTTCCAGGATATGTGTTTCAAGCGGTTTCAAATTTTTTCTTGTTATTTATCCACCCCATTCCATGAATTGTTATTCATGGGAATGGAGTGGGTGTATTTCATAGCTGTAATCTAATATTTCACTGCTTATTAATCTGATATCTTCGTCGACGTAAAATTTCATTAGGAAATTAATTCGCCTCTCCACATATGGATTTTTTCTTAACATCCACTAAAATAACACGATGGAGATAATGTCGTCTTCAACTAACTGGTACCATGAGAGACACAGCAAGTGTTGCTTCCGCGCATGCGCAGTCCCGATGCTTCCACCTGCTGTTGGGGGTTGCATTGGTTGCCAGCAACGGGCCACTAGTGGCACTTGCTTGGAGGCCCACAATTCACGGCGATGCTGCAGGGCCATCAATGGCTCGCCAACTGATAGCGCTGCCACCAACGGACCACTACCGGGCCGTGAGCGGCAGATTTCAGCCAGCAGTGACCCATAACTGCCAGCTGGTGGCCAGCAGTTTCCCAGCACTTGTGTTTTTGCTGGGAAGCGGTGATGATACTGTTGAAGAAGCATTGATTAGCTCTGAACACCGAAAGCGAAAAACAACGACCTTGGTTATTCAATCAGAGAATTCGACGATTTTTGAGAAATTTTCAAGGTTCTCCCACATTGTTAGAATTTTAGGCTGGATCCGAAGATTCGTTAAGAGAAGTCGGTGTGAGTTATTTGAAACGTCAAAGACATTGGGTGCAACCGAAATTGAAGACGCCGAAATTCACTTATGGCGTATTGTGCAACGAGAATCCATGTTTTTTTTTATTGGAGGTTTAACGACCACCGTGAGCAACTCAATGGGCTATAAGCAGTCGCCCGTCCCTAATTTAGGGTCACTGGTTCCAGGAATGGGAGAGAACCAGTGCTGTAAGACAAACACAACATCCATGCCTCACCGGGATTCGAACCCGGACCCCTTTCGGACGAATGATCAGAGGCCATCGCTTAGACAACTGCGCCACCGGGGCGGCAATCCATGTTCGCAAAAGACTTTATGAAAACAGGTCTCGCAGTGATCAAAGACGACAACGAGTTAATACGAGTCAAGAGTAAAATTATTGCCAGAGAGGACGAGTTCTCATTAATATACCCCATTTTGCTCCCAAGTAAACATCATGTAGTTATTTGTTTAATTAGAGACTGTCATCTGCCCAATTGTCATGCAGTCGTTCAGACGCTTGTTACCAACCTTAGAGAGAGGTTCTGGATTCTCAAATTTAACCGCACCGTCAAAAGCATCATTTCCAAGTGTGTAAAGTTCAAGAGGTTCTCGGCTAAAGTACCTACCACAGTACCAGTTCACCTACCATTAGACCGTGTAAGAGACGCGGCAGTTTTTGAAGTCTGCGGAGTCGATCTTTGTGGTCCTCTTCTACTCCGTGGAAGATTAAAAGTTTGGGTCGTGCTATATACATGTGCCGTTTACAGAGCAGTCCACTGGGAAGTCACTACTTCGCTTAGCACAGAAGCATTCATTCAAGCTCTCCGAAGATTTATAGCAAGAAGAGGAAGGCTAACGATCGTCTATTCTGATAACGGAACGAATTTTACAGGGACGTACAACGCCCTCAAAGCCCTGAACTGGGAGAAGATCATGGCATGTGATAAGTTAAAACCCATTCAGTGGAGATTTAATCCTCCTGCGGCTCCCTGGTGGGGTGGATGGTGAGAGCGTTTGATTCGCTCCATCAAGGTTCTACTAGTACGAGTTTTAGGACGAGCGTCCGTGAATTATGAAGAGCTAGTCACAGCTATCTGTGATGTGGAGGCTGTCATTAATAGTCGGCCCCTTACTTGTATTTCTACCGAATCCGAAGATTTGGCACCTCTAACACCTTCCATGTTCCTACAAGGAGTAAGAGAGATTGGTGTGCCAGACTTGGACTATATCAGTCGGAATAGACTTCAGAGAAGAGTGGCTTACTGCCAAAAGCTTCGTGATCAACTGCGTAGTCGGTTCCGTAAAGAATATCTGGGACAATTGATTTTGAAAACGACTGAGAAGAAGTTGGATCTCAAGGTCGGGGATGTAGTTTTGGTCGGATTGGATAATCAGAAACGGATACACTGGCCTATGGTTAGGATTGAGAAACTCTTTCCTGAAAGAGACGACCCTGCCAGGATGTCCCAAGTTAAGACGCAAGGAGGTACTTTGCTCCGGCCACTTCCGAAACTCTATCCATTAGAAGTGTGCTCTGAAGATGATCCGACAGTACGTGAATCTCCGACAGGGAGTTCAAGAACTGGTCGAAGACGTAAACCGCCGGAACGGCTAAATCTATAACTGCATTTCACCTGCTGATCCACTTTATTTGTTTGATTTGTCCCTACCCAATCAAAGGTGGGAAGATGTAGAGTTTCAGACTGAATGTTTCTCGAATCTCTCGGTAGATGGCAGCAGCGCGGCGAAGAGAGTGGAGAGGAGACAGGTAGCAAGATGGAACACGAATGTGTGTGTGTGTGATTGGAGGTTTAACGACCACCGTGAGCAACTCAATGGGCTATAAGCAGTCGCCCGTCCCTAATTTAGGGTCACTGGTTCCAGGGAAGGGAGAGAGCCAGTGCCGTAAGACAAACACAACATCCATGCCTGACCGGGATTCGAACCCGGACCCCTTACGGACGAATGATCAGAGGCCAGCGCCTTAGACCACTGCGCCACCGGGGCGGCAAGGAAAACGAATGATGTCGTCGTTGACAATATGTCTTAGAATAATATAATTATGTGCTTGTGGTCGTGTTTGTGATTAAATAGTTAGCTACAAGAAATGGTGTTTGTGTTTCCTGTTGTGCACCACTGGATTATTTGTTAGAACGTTAATTTAAGCAGGATTACAAGCTGGATTACCTGTTCCTCAAACAGATGCCAAGGTAAGTGATCTTACCGTAAGCGGATAGCTTCGCGCTGTTACGAAGAAGACAAGATGGAAGATCAATTCCGCGAGCTTTTTGCCTGGCGTGCGTACCGGTTAGATACGTACCGTCAGGCCATTGATCACGTTAGTGGGGAAGGATTAATTTTTTCCCCTACAATAATCATTGGTGCACTACGCGTCCTGAATAGCATGCCAAAATTTCGTCATTTTGGGGTATCTTTTTTTTTTGATTGGAGGTTTAATGACCACCGTGAGCAACTCAATGGGCTATAAGCAGTCGCCCGTCCCTAATTTAGGGTCACTGGTTCCAGGGAAGGGAGAGAGCCAGTGCCATAAGACAAACACAACATCCATGCCTCACCGGGATTCGAACCCGGACCCCGTTCGGACGAATGATCAGAGGCCATCGCTTAGACCACTGCGCCACCGGGGCGGCTTTTGGGGTATCGATTTGGGCACAAAAATTCCGCAGACTTAAAATCCGTTTGAATTTTTTTTTCCTACGATAACTACGTTCTGAGATAGCATTTCTAAATGGGGGCAATAAAGGGAGGCGCTCCAATGCCGGACACCCAGCGCCGGCCTACTTAGAAGTTGGAACTTGGGGGATGAACAATGCATTATCTGAAAAGGGGGGGGGGTAAACATAGCGAGATAGACATGTCAAAAGCTTGGACAGTTCAGTTTACGTCTTTTTTTTTTATGGGAAGGTTTAAATGATTTATTGGACCTGGTGGTACAGAGACATGACAAACAGGCAGACATAAAAAGGATACAGATATTTCACAGCAACAAGTACAAATCATTCAGGGTTTACAGCATGCCAAATGATCAATGTACACAGATAAAGACAAACATCCATGCCTCACCGGGATTCGAACCCGGACCCAACTAGGGCGAATGATCAGAAGCCAGCACCTTAGACGACTGCGCCACCGCGGTAGTGTTTACGTTTGGGACAGTTCAGTTTTTGAAATGACGCAAAACGATAACCTAAAACTTCGCGTGTATTTTCCTACATGAGCACATATAGCTGAAAAGTTTATTCCTAACTCACACCCGCGCTTTATTTTAAATGGATTAAGTTAAATAAAAAAAAGGGTTCTAATGGATGGGGTGCAAAATCATCAGGAGAAAAAAACAAGTCTGGGTGAAACACTAAATCCGTAAAACAAATTGCATTTCCATAAATTTTACGGATAAATCGTAAAACCTGCCTTTTTTTTTCTTTTTTTGATTGGAGGTTTAACGAACACCGTGAGCAACTCAATGGGTTATAAGCAGTCACCCGTCCCTAATTTAGGGCCACTGGTTCCAGGGAAGGGAGACAGCCAGTACCGTAAGATAAACATAACATCTATGCCTCACAGGGATTCGAACCCGGACCCCTTTCGGACGAATGATCAGAAGCCAAAACCTGGCATGTCTGCACGGCATTATAATCGGAAACTTAAAAAAAAAAGTTATTTCTGCAAACAGAAGCTTCAGAAGTAGTTGTGGTGAAGCAAAAATTTTCATGTATCTCTCTGTTTTATTATTATTTTTTGTTTGTTTTGTTTTGAGCAACTCAGTGGGCTATAAGCAGTCGCCGGTCCCTAATTTAGGGCCACTGGTTCCAGGGAACGGAGAGAACCAGTGCAGTAAGACAAACACAACATCCATGCCTCACCAGGATTTGAACTCTGATGCATGACGAGAAGCCACCGCTTAGATCACTGCACAATTATATTCCACATTACTGAAACTGAACAACAAACCTCGAACATTTGAAAAAAAGGAATAACCGAATTAATAAGCTATGTATCAAAGATAACGCCACAGTAGTCATGTGCTCAGCAGCTGGACAGCCCAGAAAAACAGCTGGGTCATCCACCCTGCCAAAAGGTTCTAGGGAGAATTTCTGTGTGGCACGTGTACATTTCAATTCAGAATTGCCTTTACATGGATTTAGTTCGAAATAGGATCTTCAAGAGACTCGTGATTTCTTTCTTTTTTCCCCCCAAACCAAATTTTACAAAGCGAAGTAATTTATCCGGTACAACACCACTCGTTTTCAGTGTGATTTGATGCTACATTCAATGATTCTTTCACCATTAAATTTTGTTAAAATTTGTTCACGATCCAATCCGTTTTACAACAGTTCCCTTTTATCCAGAATATCAGAGTTTTTTTTTTCACGAGGAAATTATGAGGTCATTCCCCAATAGGTATGTGCTTTCGTAGTGGGCCCAAGACTAAAATTCCTGCCCTGGTTTGGTCGTCCCAATCATCCCTAAAGGTCACATTACCCTAAGAGACACTTCTTGATTTGTCTAATGCTTGTCACATGTAGGATAAAGTTATTCCTTAGCTAATTCTGTTTTTCCTATTTAATCCATGTACATTATTGCCCCCAAACTTCACCTCTTCACTCAGCCACTCTCATGGCCAAAGGCATAGATTGGGGGGGGGGGAGGTTTAACGACCACCGTGAGCAACTCAATGGGCTATAAGCAGTCGCCCGTCCCTAATTTAGGGTCACTGGTTCCAGGGAAGGGAGAGAGCCAGCGCCGTAAGACAAACACAACATCCATGCCTCACCGGGATTCAAACCCGGACCCCTTTCGGACGAATGATCAGAGGCCATCGCTTAGACCACTGCGCCATCGGGGCAGCTCTCCTAGCTTCCTACACTGGCGTGTAAAAATTAAAGACGAAACGGTTTTTCGAATGTAACGTCGTGCAGAAGTGCTCCACGTCGACTCAAATCATACCATAAGATCCCCAAGATGTAAGAATATGGGACAAGTGAGCAAAACCGCCCAAACAAGGAATCCAAAGGATACAAAGGCACTTTATTGAAAAGGTAGTTTCAAGCACAACTGGACAGAAGACAGAAACGTCCATGTGACAGGCGGCTGCCAAGAAAATTCCAGTCTTTAGTAAGGGATATGATCACCCCTGACTGCATTGCAGGATTTACAACATCTGTCCATGCTGAGGACGAGGTTGTCAAGGAGCTGTTGAGGTACCGCGGCCCATTCCTATTGTAGCGTCAATCGCAGCTGCGGAATCGTTGCTGGCGGCTGGTGACGTGCTGCCAAGCGTCTCGCGAGATGGTCCCACACGTGTTCGATTGGATTTAGGTCCGGGGACCTTGCAGGCCAATCCATGCGTTGAATATCTTCACTCTCCAACAGCCACTGTACGATGAGGTGCAGCGTTGTCGTCCATGAAGAGGAACTCAGGACCCACAGCACCTATAAACAGATGCACGTGAGGCAGGAGAACCTCGGTACAATAGAGGATACCAGTGACTGAACCTCCTTGGAAGATGTGGTCAGTACGGCTACCAAGCATGATACCACCCCAAACGAGAACTCCGCCACCTCCAAAGCGGTCTCTTTCGATGATGTTGGAGGTGTGATTGCGTGATCCCTGCTCTCTCCAGATGTGCATACGTCCAGAATCGCTCGTCAGACTAAATCGGCTCTCATCCGTAAAGAGAACTCGACCCCATTGCTGATGTGTCCAGTTCTTGTGTTCCTGGCACCACAGAAACCGCCGTCTCCGATCAGAAGGCGTTAATGGCACACACCGTACTGGTCGTCATGCAAATAGACCACCTTTGTGCAGCCTCCTGGCCACGGTAAAACGCGATAACGGACGTCCAGTTGTCTGTTGCATGTGCCTTGCAATTTCTCCCGCTGTCTCTTCTCGCATGTAGAACAATATACCGGTCGTCCGCCGCCGTGGTAGCTTGTGGGCGACCACTGCTAAACTCTCGGACAGCTGTTCCTGTCGTTTGAAATGCTCTCCAAGCTCGTGAAACGATGCTGTGAGCGATCCCGAACTCCTCGGCCACACTTCGACCTTCTTCCAACTTCCCATGCAATGACGCGACCTGGGGTAAAGTCATCCAGATGTCGTCTACTGGATCGCCTGTTGGCCATATCACACGGTGGCAGCAACTCGACGTCGTTCAAACCGATGTACACCGTGCAATAGCTTTTACCGAATTGCTGAGCGTACCCCCCTACGTCATGCTTCATAAATGCGCATGCCCTACCGTACTGGACCCTCCTCTATCTCCCGAGTGGTCTTTCGGTCCGTTCTACCTGCTCGTTCCGCTTTATGCTAATTTCTCCTCTTCGTCCTTAATTTTTGCACACCAGTGTATTTATAAGGGTTGTTTAAGACCTGGGGTCAGACACTCCCTAAAATCCTCTAAATATGATCTGATCTTTCTGCCCCGCTTCCGGGCCGCGGATGGCTAGAAGTCAACGTTC
The DNA here is from genome assembly GCA_039090855.1 of Macrothele yani. Classification (NCBI taxonomy): domain Eukaryota; kingdom Metazoa; phylum Arthropoda; class Arachnida; order Araneae; family Macrothelidae; genus Macrothele; species Macrothele yani. Next base: position 23,673,152 of record CM077015.1, read on the forward strand.
GTGACAGCTACAGAGGTCTCAGGTTCGATCCGAGCAGGCACGAACCACTAAATAGCCGCCGTGCGTCGGATAGGCAAGTTAAGCCGTCGGACCCAGGGTACTGGCTCCCCGGTAATAAACAAGGGCGTCTTT